>CM040622.1:34708452-35104701 GCA_022817965.1 Solanum lycopersicoides | reverse complement strand
GGATTGTCTTGGATAATTTTCTGGGAGAAGTCTGGACCTTCTCTGAAACTTGCTTAGTTGGTTGTTTGGAACCCAACCTTTGACCTGGACTTGTTTACACAAGTATTGAATGCGATCTATATCATTCTTGGAGAAATTCCAAGTAATAATATAATAAATTCTTCTCTTGATATAATATTTGCATATTTTAATATGCTCTGGCAGAGTAGTTATTTCCTCCTTGGTTTGAAATTCGTCATACCTGTTGGAAAATTGTTGGGGAAGAATTTCCTTGATTCCGCCGAATAAATTCCACCACTCGTAAAACCACCTGGGAATAATGGCTTTGGTGATAGCTGTGCTGTATTTTACAAACCAAGTATGTCTTGGTCTAAGATAAATAAAATTCATCCATGCTGCCTTATAATCAAACCAATTATAAGTCTGTGGACGGTGTGTCATTGTCAAGGCAATGGGAGTATGCAAATGATCTGCATACCATTCGAATGGATCCAATATCTTCTTGATTGTGAATCTTGAGTATTGGATTTGGCTGTTAGCATCTCTAGAATGCTCAATATCAATGGAATCTGTATCCACCAAAATTGCTTCATAAAATCTTCGAGTTTTCAATGGATTATCTGTATCCACATAATTGAAATCTGTGTAACACGTTTTATTAATGAATTGATATCCATATGAGCAAATTCTTTGTTGAGTGCCATCAGAGGTAACACCTGTGAAATCTGAAATTCAAAAGATTCTTCTTTTGGAATAGGTTTAGCAGGAATTGTTTTTGTCAATTCAGGATTGACTGCTTGAGCAAAAGACTCAGGGGTTTTCATAGCATAAGCTGCTTTGGTTTGTAAAGAGATAGAAGAAGCTTCAGGAGCGACCATTGTGGGTGGTTTCAGATTAATTTTCTGTGGTTGTGGAGGACAATTTGGCTTCAAAAGCTTTTGTTGAGAAGTAGTTGGTAACTTGGGGTATTCAGCTAAAGCTGTATATTTGTTTTGGAATGATAAAACAAGTCTTGTAGAAGATTCTGCTTTTATTGGAGTGAGAGGAGGAAGTTCAAATGGTCTAGCCATTCTTTGTTTTGGAGAATTGTTTTCTCCTTTAGCAATTGGCTTAAACGGCCTCATGCTTACCCTGCAAAAATTCACGGGTTAGGAAATCTGGTAAAGAATTATTTTCTCCTTTGATAAAATCAATATCAAAATCAAAACTAGATAGTAGAGCTTGCCATCTAGCAAAGATTTGTTTTGAAACAATGTTTTTAGCATCTTTTTGTAAAATTTCCTTTGCAGATTTACAATCTACCCTTGATAAAAACATTTTGTTAATAAGATCATCTTGGAATTTTGTGATACAAAGCACAATAGATAAAATTTCTTTTTTAACACTTGAATAATATTTTTGTGAGGAATTCCAGATTCCTGATGTGAAACGAACTAATTGCTCTGTAGATTCAAGATCTACTTTTTGTTTAAGAATACCTCCATAACCTACATCAGAAGCATCTGTTTCAACAATCATAAAAGCGTTAGGATTTGGGATTCCTAAACAAGGAATTGTTTGAACAAGAGTTTTGACAAGAAAACCGCTTGGGTTTGTTCAGAACTCCATGGGACTGGATTTTTCCTAAGTCTTTTATATAAAGGCTCACAAACATGTCTAACTTTAGGAATAAAGTCAGCAACATAGTTTAAACTTCCTAGAAATCTCTGGAGTTGGGATTCATCAAGAATTTCATTAGGGAATTTGGAAGAGAACTCTAAGGCCCTGCAAATAGGTTTATAAGAACCTTGGAAAAGATCATGTCCTAAGAATCTTATTTTTGTTTGGAACAAAACCATCTTTTTAGCACTGACAACTAAACCATTGTTTTTGATAACATTAAAAAATGTGTTAAGATGTTTAAAATGAGAATCTATGTTCTCTGAAAAAATTAACACATCATCAATGTAAACAATCGACATATAAGAATAATCATTAAAAATGGAATTCATGATGTTTTGAAACTCAGAAGGGGCGTTTTTAAGCCCAAAAGGCATAACATTCCATTCGAATTGTCCAAATGGAACATTAAAAGCTGTTTTGTATTTATCATTTTCAGAAATCTGAATTTGCCAAAACCCTGATTTCATATCAAATTTACTAAATACATTGGCATTAAAAGTCCTTTTTAAAAGGTCTCGTTTATTAGGTAGGGATACCTAATCCATTTTAAAACGGAATTAAGAGGCTTGTAATTAATTACAAGTCTAGGAGCTCCTCTTTCTTTCTCAGAATTTTTGTTAACATAAAATGCAGAACAACTCCAAGGAGATTTAGAAACTCTAATAATTTTATTTTTTAAAAGAGCATTAATCTCTTCTTTACAAAATTCCATCATTTCATGATTCATTTGAATAGGTCTTGCCTTAGTGGTAATGGCCTGTTCATTGAATCCCTCAATGTATGGCAAAGAAACAATATGTTTCTTTCTATTCCAAAAGGCATTAGAAAAATCAGAACATATTTCTTTTTCAAATTTCTTTCGAAGATTTGTTATTTTATTAACTATCTCCGGGGTTTTTTAAATCTGTTCGATTTTCTTAACACGAATATCATCCTTTAAGAAGGTGAGATGTTGAGAGAGTTTGTTTACTCTAAAAATAGTATTTTCTTTAATAAAATCACTTTATTTTTGGGAAAGAGTTTTTACAAATGGGAAAAGTAATTCTTTTCCTAATATATTAGTGGAAATACCATCAAGATTCGTGAAATACAGTTTTATTTGAGTAATAAAAGGTATTCCAAGGATGATATCTTCATTAATATCTTCAGTTATGACAAAATCATTTGTTAAACAAATGCCATTATTACAAATATGAGCCTTGGAGAGCTT
Organism: Solanum lycopersicoides; assembly: GCA_022817965.1. NCBI lineage: Eukaryota > Viridiplantae > Streptophyta > Magnoliopsida > Solanales > Solanaceae > Solanum > Solanum lycopersicoides. The sequence goes on along the minus strand of CM040622.1, from coordinate 35,101,829 downwards.
ATAATTAATTTTCAAAAGTTCTCCTGTAGCGGAGTATAATTTTGAAGTACTTTTTTGCAAATACTTAAGAGGAACAATACCTTTCATGATGCAATTTCTATCAGCACCACTGTCAAGCAAAGCAACTTTGTTAATAACAAAATGTTTACTAACAACTATTCTAATAGGTATGTGATGACTCTGAGGTCTAATGGAAGATATTACTGTTACTCCTGGTGCTGCAGAAGTAGAGGTGTCATTACCTGTATGGGTAGCAAAGTTTTCTGCTAAGTGGTCATTGTTGATATTAGAAGAATCAATATCAATATCATCATCTTCATCAGAGTCCTTTCTTGAAGAACTATGTTTAGACTCAAAGTCATGAAAAGTTGGTTTCTTAGAATCCTGATGAATAGGAATATCAGTTTCTAAAATAGAAAGACGAGATTTGATATTTCGAATTTCATCTTTAAGAGTGGAGACTTCATGACGGAGGTCTGAAATAGATGGTTCAGAATTACTTTCTGATCGATTCATGATTTGTTTCATACTGAAAGGTTCAATATTTGGACGGGGTTTTGGTTTGTCTGTATTGAGAAGAATATTTTTGAGTTCTAGAAGGAAACGATTTCTAGCCTCATTATCATTAATGTGCTGGATAACATCAAAGAGAGCTTCCTTAGAGTGATCTGAAAGAACTTTAATATGAGGTTTATTACCACAAGTACAAAAAGCTTCAGTGCAGGTACAGTCTTTACCTGATTGGCTAAAATCTGAATCGTAGTCCAAATTGATGTCTTCATCATCGCTATATTCATCAGATGTAACTGAAGATTTAGAAAATGGTTTAATCAAGAATGGCAAGAAGCTTACCTTTGGTTTCTTCATCCATATTAAGAAGATTAATCTTCTTTTTCTTCGTCTTTGAACGACATTCATTAGCTCTATGACCTGTTTTGCCACATGTCCAACAAACATCATCTTTTTTTTGAGTAGGTCTTTTAGACCTGTGTTTCTTCTTCATTGGTCTAGAAGAATCATCCTTCCTTCTAGATTTCTTTCTATAAGATTTTTCTTTACTCTTCTTCTTTGTTTTATCTGGAGGAGTAATAAATCCAAAGTCTCTACAGAAACTTCCAAGTTCTTTTCTCGAAGAGGATTGTTCTTTTTTAAGCTGATGTTTGAGCTTAATATCTGTGCATAGTTCAAGAGCTACAATATTGATGGTGCTTACCAAATCACCATAAGTAAGGTTACCATAAGGAATACTTCCATTATTCCTATCTTGTATCTTAGTTCTTACCTTGTCTGCAAAGAGAGGAGGCAGACCACTAATGAAGCGTTCTTTCCAAAAATCCAAATTACAATCTGGACGAATCATAACCTTGCTCAAAAAGGCATGCTTGTAGTGAATGAATTTGTCTAAATTTGGGCAACTTAGATTACTCAGAATCTGGAGACTTCTGTCCTAAAATAACTTTGGTTCTCCAATAAAATGTTTAGCAATATGGTAAAGTAAAGTAGCACAAGCATCTTCTCTTGTTTGAGTAGAAGTCGTTTGCGTATTACCTTCCATTTTTTCAACAGTCTCATTCGCCATTGCGTTGATAATCAATTGCTTAATCTCACTAGTGCAATAATTATCCCACCAATGTTTCAGCATTCGTGTAAAACCTGCGATAACCATATTAGCAGCATCTTTATCTGTTGATCCACGCATTTTGGACGCAGTAATGGCAACACCATTTCATGGAGTTTATTATAAACTTGATGTTCTGCAAGACCATCAATATTCCATTCAGTGATGCTTCTTCCTTCATGAGATGAAGTGGATAAAAAGGCATTTTCCTTATACTGTAAGTCTGGAAAAGATGGTTTATCATGGTAGTTTTTCATATTATGAAAGCGACTACTGGCAAGTTTTTGAAGGAGGTTGGTTTTCTCTTTGGATGAGGAACTGGGTTCTTTTTGGATGGTAGAAACCTTTTTGGGTTCTGTATCATTTTTGACAGAGATATTAAAATTATTGAGCTGGGCATTGATTTTCTCAATGATATTTCATGTTACTTCAAAAGTATCAGAAAGCTTTGGGAATTTTTCTTTGGAAAATTCTGGTATTCTGAATCCTGGATAGGTTTCCATATTATGATTAGACGAAGTAGAAGCCGGTGTTGGTCTTCCACTAAGATGGGGTTTGGTATCTTCTATTTGTTTAGAGATAACATGAATAATTTGATTTGAATAGTTGTTTTGTTCAACAACTCTATCAATATCTGCAGATGTGAGTATAGCACCTGTCTTATCACTTTTCTCTTTGAAGGGAGAAGCTTTGATCACTGTACCTGCAATAGGAATATTGATTCCTTCAAGAGGAGGAGTAGTTGATTCAACTATTTTATTAGAAGCTGTATACCATTTGTTAATGATAACCTGTAAAGACTCAGTACAATTTTCAATTCTACCAGTCATCTCAAACCATTTGAAGAATTCTATTTCACAACCGATTCTTCTCATATCTTTCATCCATATATCTCTAAAGTCTTCTCTTTGCTTAAGAGTAAAAGAAGAGACATACCAGTTTCTTCTGACTTGGTTGTCAGGGTGAGTGCATTGTTCCTGTAGAATGCTAGGATCTGGTTCAAAAGGTTTATTTACCTTTAACATTTGTATCCAAGCAGGTTTATCAGCAGGAGGTTCCATCTCACTTGCAGTTGGACTTCCTGGAATATCTTGATAATAAACTTTAGGTACATCACCTGTAAAGTCTACACCTGTGACATTACCTTTGCTGTTGTCTACAGAGTTATCTGCAACAGTGATGATATCATCTTCATCCTCCAGGGTTTTTGAAGAAGGTGGTCGGGGAACCGTTCTCGAGGGACACGAAGTAGACGGAGACCAAGATGACCTTCGAGCAGATGAAGATCTCATTGATGGATTTTCAAGAAATTTAAGATCAATAGATCCATCAGGAAACTGAATTACTCTTTCGATTTGAGATCGTTGAGGATGTGAAGTAAAAGGTTGAGTGATATTCTCAAAATGCCAATCATTGTTAGAGAGAATATCTTTCCATTGCAAAGTTCTGGGAACAAAAATAGAACTATACGAGTGATTAGCTTCCATGAGCATCGTTTCACCTCTAACGCTTTCTAAACAAGCTTTAGGAGCAAGCTGAGTTTTCATCAGACGATAATAAACTCGGTAAATAATAGCTATTTCACGAGAATCGAGTTTGCTGTTCAGATTTTTGGTTTTGACATTGAGTGTCAAAGTATCAATAACATTTGGATCATTAATGTCCACAGAGAAATTAGGATAACAATTAAAGTAAACTGGCCCATCAGCAAGGTTACTCTGCAAAACTCCTAATAAAGAATCATCGAAATTCAAAAATCTGTCATCTCTAAGGAGGACACAAACAGGAATATCAAGGCCTCTTCTAAATAAAGGCTTAACAGCAACTTGCACTAAACCAATATGCAAATAATTGAAATTAGATTTATATTTATCTAAATCTTTTTCTTTAAGCAAATGAATAATTTCTGAAGAATTATTAATAGCAATTGTCGACTCACAAGTCTTTATATTACAACGAGTAAGAAAGCTAAAATTACCTAACTGGTAAATCTTTTTAAAAGGTTCTTCTGGAATACTCCAGTTTTGTAAATCATTTTCAATTTTAGCAATCTTTGTAGATTGCGAAGATAAATTAATTTTATTTAAAATATTTTGTTTTTTATCCATGAGAATAAAATATATTGTCTAATGGACTTACAAGACAAAATTAAATTCAACAAGTAAGAATAATTATTAACATGCTGAATGCTAAGTAAGAATATTAGAATACAATTCAAGATCTAGATTTGTTTCTAAAAGAGGTTTTCTTGGCCTTACAACAGTTCTTTTGATAGAGTCGTCTTAGCTACGGGACCACCAATAGACCTCTTTGAGACTATCTTATACTATTTATGTGCTATAAAAGTAGAATACTATGTAATCTTCTTATACAAAGGGTCTATGTATACTCGATATAGATATATTATGTTTATGTAGAGGTCTAAGTAAACCTCAATGTAGAAATAATTGAAAAGTTTTAAATTTACTGCATTATTAACCTATGAATGTAATGATGTAAGCTAAGAGGCTAGTCTTAGTCCTCTTCGAGGACGACGACGCCGGTTACGTCTAGATGGTGCTCCCCGGATGTGACAATAAAGACCCCAACAAAGGTTGGGGTCGAATCCTACATGAAGAGGTCTGATTAAGAATTCGATCATGAACTAAAAGCGTGAGCTCTCTTGTAGAGAGGTGATCATAAATTTTTCACATAACATAAATCAGGACTTTTCAAATTATCAATTCGAGAGGATATGTAACACTTCGAAAGTCCAAAACCTAATCATGAGCCTCACATGAGTGTGTAAGGTTTGTAACACTGTTTTAAGGTACAAAATAATTTATATAATTCATATAGGAAGTTTTAGAGTCAAAACGTCAAGGAACGTCCATGACGTCTGGAGACTAGCGCAAGAGGTGCTAGTGTGCCTTAGCCTATTTCACGAGGTTTTAGGAGTCGAAAATTGATGAAAATTGGTGGAAGGGTGTCAACTAGTATTAGAATAGGTTTAGGGTCAAAACTTCAAGGTACGACTTGTCACGATCGGAATCTAGACCCCAGACGAGACTAGCATCGTTGACCTCTCAAAGGTCGCAGACAAGCCTACATACGTCATTCTTACTTCATCTAGGTTAATTTTAGCGGAAAATTTGAACTTTTTGTTACTTAACATTCATATAAGACATTCTACTTAAACTCATAAACGTTCACAAATCAACCATCTAATATAGACATAATCAAATGAAAGAAACAGTTCATAATTGCATTAAGCGTATTTTTGCCAAAACGGCACCAATACAAAGTCTGAAATGAAAGTGGAAAGAAACACTAGTGGAACATGCTCCACTAGCTAAAGCCTACATCTAAGCTAGATAATAACGGTAGACATCCTCGAAAGCATGAGGGCCTACCAAGTCCGTATGAAAGCTCCACGCCCGAATAGCTGCAACGTCGAATCGTAAGCTCTAGCGTCTACCTGTGCCTACACCTAAAAATATAGAGTTGTATGGGATTAGTACACACTTGTACTAAGTATGTGTATATTCAAGCACACATAAAGGACATGCATGAGTAAGAATAGCTCTTTCCTACCAACATGATTTATGGAAAGTCAAGTCAGTGGACTTGCCAAATTTGAATTAGGAAAGTCAGGGGACTTGCCAAATTTGAATTAGGAAAGTCAGGGGACTTGCCAAATTTTGATTAGGAAAGTCATGCCAAGAGAGTAACATGCATCATCATGCGTATAATATTGCACACATCACATAACATCTTACACATAGCACATAACATATAACATATAGCACATAACATATAACATATAGCACATAACATATTGCATATAGCACATAACATCTTTCATATCGTTCGTTCATATGCCATGAGACCTTGGAATCATGGACTTAACATTAAGACTTCCCAAAATGAGGGCTCAACATATGGGACCTTAACTAGGGAGACTTTTTTAGCAAACACAGAGTCTGCTTCATTCATTCATACGTACTTCATTTCATTCATTCATAAGCTAGTGTAAACACCAGCTATACGTAGGATGTAGTTTAAGACTCTCATCGGGTTTGCTGTGCAATGATCAAGAATAACCTAGTGTTATTACTTGATTCTATCTCACCTCTTTATTATCCTATCCTAACACCTTTGGTAACGTTCATTTCATTATGTGTATCATTTGAGGCTGGCCTCATTCATTCATTGGGAACTTTAACTTTAACCGACATAGATCATGTGAGCATTATGAAATCCAGTGTCTCCCCCACACCGAAAAGAGGTGGAATCACCGGCCAAAGTGACGCAAAACATGCTAGCGTACATGGGAATTAAACCCCGCCAGATCCCTATATTGGCAGTATAGGTTCGAAGACTAGGAGATATAAGGAGACCCATACCCGGCATGCCGGACAGTCTCATCTCATGAGAGTTACGTGAACCTCCGCCCTTCCCGAAAGAAGGCATCACCGCTCATAGCTAGCCTATCGGTGCTCAGTATAAAGTTCCATTTCATTAAACTCATACGTCATGAAAGCTGGCTTCTAGTATGAGGATATCATAGCTCAATAGTTGATTTCTCATCTCATAATTAGTACTAAGTATACATTATTCTCAATACTTTCATTAGAGTGTTCATAGAGACTGGTATCTTCATTAACTTTACACTCTCATAGGTGAGTACGTGTTGGTAACATTTACTTAGGCTCATTTGAGATTGCTCTCATCTTTCACATTAGCCTCTTATCATGTTGTCACCACATTCATTAACTTTAGCACATTTGCTCTTCATATTTACTCACCCCTTTTTACGTGAATGTTCATTTCATTATATGCCAATGCACTTGGCCATTAGTGTGTTTCGCACTCTTACTTAACCCTTCTAGGGTTTCATTATTTCATTGTTCATTTCATCATATGCCAATGCACTTGGCCATTTAGTGTGTTTCACATTCTTACTTAACCCTTCTAGGGTTTCATCATTTCATTACATACATCTTAGGTTCACTTACTTTAAACGTATGCTAGACTTATGGGTCTATACAAACAAGCCATGAGGCTTCATTCATAGTTCGTTTAAGTGATTCATATCTTCTTAAGATTATGTGGTACAAGACTTATGCATCTTGTAAGTATGCCAAGATCTCAATTTCGATCTATGTAGGCAACATTATTTTTGAATATTTATTCACGTATGACTTATGTATCAATACGGAATTTGGGCAAGGGAACCCGATTTCGAATCCCTTGGACAAATCTTACGTTTTTATTTATTTTGGTTTGATCTATACGGCTTGGGGACCCAAGATCGATCCCCAACGCCTTCATTTCCTTTTAATTTCTTTTCTTAAAACTCTCTCTTTCTTGGACGAGGGGTTGTGGGATGAACCCCCACAGCCCCACTTTAATTTTTCTACTTACATTTCTTTTATTCTGACTAGAGGTCGTGGGTTCGATTCCCATACGCCTCAACCTTTTATTTTATTTTAATTCTTCGTTAAATCTGACTAAGAGGTGGTGGGTTCGAATCCCACTCACCTCACTTCTTTATTTCTGTTTAGTTTTAGGGATTTCGGCTAAGGCACTCGGGTTCGAATCCCGTGTGCCACACTTCTTTTCATTTTAATTAAGTATAGTAAGCCTTAGTGAAATTCACCAACTTTTCAGTCAAGGGTACCCAGGTTCGATCCCCCCTTAACCCCATTTTTATTTTCGTTTTTTTTTTTGGAGCTTTTCACGTGTGAGGTCTCGGATTCAATCCCTAGTGACCTTACCTATTTTTCATTCATTTAAAATCTCTTGTTGTTATCCTTATTTTGGCCGAAACTAAACTTACACAATGCTGGAAATTTTGATCACATTTTTGCAGCCTATTTTCTCACCTCTTTCACATTAATTGTGTATACGTTTGGAGTAGTTTTTAGTGAGTTCTTTAGGTGCATTTTCAAGATTTCATTCGATAAAAAATTGCACTCATATCAACATTTTTACATCACTTATGAACATCACGATTTACATAAGTTTGTGCACGTAAGAATACAACCATAACATGTTATTTTTGAACCTCAAACCAAAGGTAATAGTCACGGCTAACATTGCACACACATACACAGCTTTTCGGAAAACATAGTTTGTCATTCATACGATTCCAAACACACATTCATGAACATATTCATCACGAAAACACATTACATGCCTAATATCTACCAGCAAACATACCCAACCTACGAATCAATGGGAGCTAGTGACAGGGACATGCAACGGGGAACAATCCTAGTTTTCGAATTAGAATTGACTGAATCTTAAGGGTCTCTTGGGAAAGGGACCAAGAGTAAGAAAATCCATACCGTTTATGTAGTTCAAACCTTGAATTTCTGCCAAAACCTTCTCCAAAACTCACGTCCAAATCCAAGTTTCAACAGCAAACTTTCGACAGAAAAACTCCTCCCTTTGCCTAACGTCTTTACTTAGCTTGTTTTCTTATATTTTCGTGTGAGTTCTTCAAGTGTGAAGAACTTTAGTAAATTTTATGTTCTTGTAGTTGTTTAGGCAGAGAGAAAACGTGAAATAAAAGAGAATGAGAGAGACGTGAGAGAGAGGTGAGCGTGAGAGAGTAGTTTTAGGATTAGGAGTTTTAGTTTGGGAATTAGTCAAACTAGAACTCCTTATTAATTTAATTAAAAATCTGATTTTCCTTTTTCTTAAATCAGCTAATAAATATTAATTAATTAAATTAATTTACCAACTTACATAAAAACAATTTAAATCATCGCTTCCACCTAGGTTCGAACCTGGGTGGAGCAAGAGTTCACTCAAAAAGCCAATTTTCGGCCCTCTCTCCCCAAAATACCCCTCCACCTTATTATTTAAATAATTAATTACATATGTAGGGTAATTATGATATTACCCTTAGCCTGGAAAAATACCATTTTACCCCTAGACCCTCCAAACCTAAGATTTTCCCTTTTTAAGTCCGGTAAAGACTCATTCGAGTAAATCTTGGTATTCGAGAGCCCTAAATGGTTGGACCCAACCTTTTCTAGCTCAACTAACTCCCCAAGTTAGTTGGCTTGGCTGTAGCAAGGGTTCAGAGGTCTGGTTCTACGCGCATCGATCCGTGTGAACCCGGTCTAATCGTAGGCATTCTAGACACATTAAGCATTACTTAGCGTATGCATTTTTAGGGTTGTTATAGTATCCCCCCCTTAGGAACATTCGTCCCCGAATGACACTACTCCTTACTAACAATAAGTAAGTCATCTATAGAATGTATGCATACATAGGTAATTCAATACTCCCCATTGGTGAATATCTGATTCACATATTAACATGATGGTGCACATCCTTGAAACCTACTAGTAGCTTCACATTAATAGACTAAGGAACTCTTTCCTAAGCTAGTCTCATCAAAGCATACAACATAAGTAAACATATAATTCATACAAAACAGCAACCAACATGATGACTCAAACATATTAACCTCATACTAGTGCATAAACACCATACACAGTCAAATACATGAAAGACTAATTAAGGCTACGCACCCGATACTTCACAAGAGGTGCCTTCCCCTGCACCCCTAGATTTGAGTGCGAAGAATCGTTGCGTCCTTGGAGCCTCTTCACTTGGACCATTAGGATGAACTCTCTCCTTCCCTTATTCTTGACTTCTCCTATTCGGACAATCCTTCACCATGTGACTCGGTTTGCCACAACTATAACAAGCGTTAGTGCCCATCATACACTCTCCTCCATGCAGTTTGCCACACTTCCTGCAAGGTGGCCTCTCCTGAGGTGTATCTACTTCATTGTTTCTCTTAACTCCGGACTCGGAATCCCTATCATAGCGACCCTTGGATGAACTTGACTCCCCTTGGTGGGAGAGTTCCTTCTTAAACCTGGGCTTATCCTTGATTTCAGTACTACTCTTCCTTGAAAAATTCTCCTCAGCTTGCCTTTACCTGTTCCCTGCCCTAGTGTGCTTCCTCTTCCTGCTTTCCTCTACTTGATGGACATGGACCATAAGCCTGGAAAGGTCCATGCTGTCATGCAGCATAGCTGCCCTACACTCCTCCTCGAGATACTCAGCAATCCCTGTCAAGAATCTACTCATCTCGTCTCTGCTGTTAGACACAAGAGAAGTGGCATACCTGGATAATTTCACAAACTTTAGGGAATACTCCCTGACTGTCATCGATCCCTGTTTAAGGTTGATAAACTCCTCAACCTTGGCCTCCCTCATCTCCCTAGGGAAAAATCTCTCCAGGAAGGCTGTCTTAAACAGATCCCACGTGACCGGAACTCAGCCCAAAGCTCGGCTATCCTGCCACTTCTTACACCAAGTCTGTGCAATATCCTTGAGCTGATAGGAAGCCAGCTCAGCCTTCTCAGTATCTGTGGCCCCCATGGCCACAAAAATCTTGTGTACCTCATCCATAAACTCCTGGGGATCCTATGAAGTCTTGGACCCTGTGAAAATAGGAGGATTCATCCTCGTGAAGTCTCGTAGCCTGTCAGCTATGCTACGTACAGGTGGGTTCTCCCTCTCAACAGTCTGCCGGTTGACCTGGGCAGTCATGGCCTGGGACTGCATAGTGATGGCCTGTGCCATCTAGGCCAGAGATGCCCGCACCTCCGCATTAGTCAACCCAGCTGGGTTAATTGGCATAGCCACTCCTTCAGCTGGAGCCTGGGGTGGAACCTGATTGCCCCCAGCAGCTTCTCCTCCTCTCCTCTGACCAACGTTCCTCCTAGTATTCATTCTCTGAAAACAATAAGAATTGATGTTAGACACGCTCATAACACCAAGAAATCAGACATTAGGAAAAGCACGATAAGATCAGAAGAAGGGAAATTTTCCTACGCATCATGCAGTCTCTAATTCAGGATAGTGGTGCACTTGACTACCATGACTTAGAAACTCCTCAATGTGGTTGATGTGAACTTATTATCCTCGGAATTTAACCTAGTGCTCTGATACCAACTTTGTCACGACCGGAATCTAGACCCCAGACGAAACCGGCGTCGTTGACCTCTCAGAGGTCGCAGACAAGCCTACGTACGTCATTCTTACTTCATCTAGGTAATTTTAGCGAAAAATTTGAACTTTTTATTACTTAACATTCATATAAGACATTCTACTTAAACTCATAAACGTTCACAAATCAACCATCTAATATAGAGATAATCAAATGAAAGAAACAATTCATAATTACATTAAGCGTATTTTTGCCAAAACGGCACCAATACAAAGTCTGAAATGAAAGTGGAAAGAAACACTAGTGGAACATGCTCCACTAGCTAAAGCCTACATCTAAGCTAGATAATAACAGTAGACATCCTCGAAAGCATGAGGGCCTACCAAGTCCGGATGAAAGCTCCACGTCCGGATAGCTGCAACGTCGAATCGTAATCTTTAGCGTCCACCTGTGCCTACACTAAAAATATAGAGTTGTATGGGATTAGTACACACTTATACTAAGTATGTGTATATGCAAGCACACACAAAGGACATGCATGATTAACAATAGCTCTTTCCTAACAACATGATTTATGGAAAGTCAAGTCAGTGGACTTGCCAAATTGGAATTAGGAAAGTCAAGGGACTTGCCAAATTTGAATTAGGAAAGTCAGGGGACTTGCCAAATTTTGATTAGGAAAGTCATGCCATGAGAGTAACATGCATCATCATGCGTATCATATTGCACACATCACATAACATCTTACACATAGCACATAACATATTACATATAGCACATAACATATTGCATATATCACATAACATCTTTCATATCGTTCGTTCATATGCCATGAGACCTTGGAATCATGGACTTAACAATAAGACTTCCCAAAATGAGGGCTCAACATATGGGACCTCATCTAGGGAGACATCTTTAGCAAACACAGAGTCTGCTTCATTCATTCATACGTACTTCATTTCATTCATTCATAAGCTAGTGTAAACACCAGCTATACCTAGGATGTAGTTTAAGAATCTAATCGGGTTTGCTGTGCAATGATCAAGAATAACCTAGTGTTATTACTTGAGTCTAGCTCACCTCTTGATTATCCTATCCTAACACCTTTGGTAAAGTTCATTTCATTATGTGTATCATTTGAGGCTGGCCTCATTCATTCATTGGGAACTTTAAGTTTAATCGACATAGATCATGTGAGCATCATGAAATCTAGTGTCTCCCCCACACCGAAAAGAGGTGGAATCACCGGCCAAAGTGACGCAAAACATGCTAGCGTACATGGGAATTAAACCCCGCCAGATCCCTATATTGGCAGTATAGGTTCGAAGACTAGGAGATATAAGGAGACCCATACCCGGCATGCCGGACAGTCTCATCTCATGAGAGTTACGTGAACCTCCGCCCTTCCCGAAAGAAGGCATCACCGCTCATAGCTAGCCTATCGGTGCTCAGTATAAAGTTCCATTTCATTCAACTCATACATCATGGAAGCTGGCTTCTAGTATGAGGATATCATAGCTCAATAGATGATTTCTCATCTCATAATTAGTACTAAGTATACATTATTCTCAATACTTTCATTAGAGTGTTCATAGAGACTGGTATCTTTAATTCATTAACTTTACACTCTCATAGGTGAGTACGTGTTGGTAACATTTACTTAGGCTCATTTGAGATTGCTCTCATCTTTCACATTAGCCTCTTATCATGTTGTCACCACATTCATTAACTTTAGCACATTTGCTCTTCATATTTACTCACCCCTTTTTACGTGAATGTTCATTTCATTATATGCCAATGCACTTGGCCATTAGTGTGTTTCGCACTCTTACTTAACCCTTCTAGGGTTTCATTATTTCATTGTTCATTTCATCCGATCCTAGCATTCTACAGGAACAATGGACTCACCCTGACAACCAAGTCAGAAGAAAATGGTATGTCTCTTCTTTTACTCTTAAGAAAAGAGAAGACTTTAGAGATATATGGATGAAAGATATGAGAAGAATCGGTTGTGAAATAGAATTCTTCAAATGGTTTGAGATGACTGGTAGAATTGAAAATTGTACTGAGTCTTTACAGGTTATCATTAACAAATGGTATACAGCTTCAAATAAAATAGTTGAATCAACTACTACTCCTCTTGAAGGAATCAATATTCCTATTGCAGGTACAGTGATCAAAGCTTCTCCCTTCAAAGAGAAAAGTGATAAGACAGGTGCTATACTCACATCTGCAGATATTGATAGAGTTGTTGAATAGAACAACTATTCAAATCAAATTATTCATGTTATCTCTAAACAAATAGAAGATACCAAACCCCATCTTAGTGGAAGACCAACACCGGCTTCTACTTCGTCTAATCGTAATATTGAAACCTATCGAGGATTCAGAATACCAAAATTTTCCAAAGAAAAATTCCCAAAGCTTTCTGATACTTTTGAAGTAACAGGAAGTATCATTGAGAAAATCAATGCCCAGCTCAATAATTTTAATATCTCTGTCAAAAATGATATAGAACCCAAAAAGGTTTCTACCATCCAAAAAGAACCCAGTTCCTCATCCAAAGAGAAAACCAACCTCCTTCAAAAACTTGCCAGTAGTCGCTTTCATAATATGAAAAACTACCATGATAAACCATCTTTTCCAGACTTACAGTATGAGGAAAATGCCTTTTTATCCACTTCATCTCATGAAGGAAGAAGCATCACTGAATGGAATATTGATGGTCTTGCAGAACATCAAGTTTATAATAAACTCCATGAAATGGGTGTTGCCATTACTGCGTACAAAATGCGTGGATCAACAGATAAAGATGCTGCTAATATGGTTATCGCAGGTTTTACAGGAATGCTGAAACATTGGTGGGATAATTATTGCACTAGTGAGATTAAGCAATTGATTATCAACGCAATGGCGAATGAGACTGTTGTAAAAATGGAAGCTAATACGCAAACGACTTCTACTCAAACAAGAGAAGATGCTTGTGCTACTTTACTTTACCATATTGATAAACATTTTATTGGAGAACCAAAGTTATTTCAGGACAGAAGTCTCCAGATTCTGAGTAATCTAAGTTGCCCAAATTTAGACAAATTCATTCACTACAAGCATGCCTTTTTGAGCAAGGTTATGATTCGTCCAGATTGTAATTTGGATTTTTGGAAAGAACGCTTCATTAGTGGTCTGCCTCCTCTCTTTGCAGACAAGGTAAGAACTAAGATACAAGATAGGAATAATGGAAGTATTCCTTATGGTAACCTTACTTATGGTGATTTGGTAAGCACCATCAATATTGTAGCTCTTGAACTATGCACAGATATTAAGCTCAAACATCAGTTTAAAAAAGAACAATCCTCTTCGAGAAAAGAACTTGGAAGTTTCTGTAGAGACTTTGGATTTATTACTCCTCCAGATAAAGCAAAGAAGGAGAGTAAAGAAAAATCTTATAGAAAGAAACTCCTGCTGATAAACCTGCTTGGATAAAAATGTCAAAGGTAAATAAACCTTTTGAAATGGGTGATCCCCGGCTAAGGTGAATCCATCTAAATGGAGTGGCTCACGACTCTAGTGAACCAAGAACATATCGTGAGCATTAACCAACATAGATCATGTGAGCTAAACATGAAATCCAGTGTCTGCCTCACACCGAAAAGGGTTGGAATCACCGCCCAAAGTGAAACCGAACATGCCTAGCTCGCTTAGGTGGAAACCACTGGCTAGTTCCTATGTTGGCTAGACATAGTTCAAAGACTAGGGATGTAATGAAACTACTTATCCACCTCGGCGGTAGCCTCGTCTCATGATACTTACACGTGAAAGCACATGCTCACAACTAGTCTATCGGTGTTGTGCTCACTTTCATTATCTTCTTTATCTTTTAGAGTTGACTCAAACATTATGGAAGCTTTCTTCTAGATTGAGATTTACTTACTCTTTTGATGACTTGTCATCCTTACTTTACATTGATGAAATGTGAATTGTCTTTACAAATCATCCTTATTTTACATTGATGAAATGTGAATTGTCCTTACATATCATCCTTACTTTACATTGATGAAATGTGAAATGTCCTTACATATCATCCTTAGGTGTTAATGAGACTAGTCTCACACATTCTAACACCTTCATTCGTGAGTATTCTTTTAACATAGTAGCTTAGCTGTAAGTAAGACTTGTCTCACTTTCTTTAACACCCCATTCTGGTCATTTACTTAATTTAGACCCCTTTAATTATGTTATAACTCACGTTACTTCTTTACTTTAGTGTAGTAGCTTCATTACATCATTGATGGACGATGATCACTTCTTTCAATGAGTTACATGTGTTCATTGTTCATTCTTTTAGAGCATGTTGAGAGTTGTCCCAATGAATGGCACGCCCTTGGTTATGGATTCATTGAATTACTTTAGAAGTGCTTATAATATATTTGATACTCTTACTACACAAGATCGGCATATGATTAGTATTGGCCTCAACATTTGGGATGTTAGACTAGCAAACCATTTTTATTGGCATAAGCCAATTTTACATATGTTCATATTTAAATTGAATATGTATGAACCTTTAGCCAATCTTTCAATCATTTACATAAGATCCTAGCCATTAGCATGCATTCGTTTTGATAAAGTAGTGTTAGCCAATTT
This sequence comes from Solanum lycopersicoides, assembly GCA_022817965.1. NCBI lineage: Eukaryota > Viridiplantae > Streptophyta > Magnoliopsida > Solanales > Solanaceae > Solanum > Solanum lycopersicoides. The sequence goes on along the minus strand of CM040622.1, from coordinate 35,086,605 downwards.
TATTGGCATCAGATAGTCAATTCATTCAAGATGTGATTTCATAGAGATTTTTTAAGCCAATCTTAGTTCATGACTTTAGGCATAACGTTTTAAGCATGTTCGACAACATCATATTAACATTTGATGAACATAGCATCTTCATAACATCACAACAACAGCAAGTCAGCATTCGGCCAAAACACATAAATCACTTAACACATCACAACGTAACTTAACATATCATCGATTCTTAACTTACATGATAATATTAACTTTACGCGACTACAAGTTCATAAGTTCATTCGATATTCATCATTCAAGAACAATACATGTTAGGAACAGCCATCACCACATATCAACAACATGATCTCTAACCTATTCAACATTGAATTGAAATGGATACTAGGGACAAAGGAGTTCGACGAGAATACGGGAACAACCCTAGTTTTCAAGATCTTTGAATCGTTGGAAAGAAAGTTCTCTTGGAGAAAGAAGTCTAGGAGAGAAACCCATACCTTGAGTAGAACTTAATCTACGAAGACTTAAACCTTGAAATCTCCTAAGAACGTCTATGCACTTTTTCGTTTTAGCGTTCTTTGTTTACGACCTCTTTCTTGCATTTTTGTTCTAAGTGTTTTGATCGTGAATGATTAGGTTTAGGAACTGACTTTGACTTGTTCAACTAAGGCTATTTTAGTAAATTAACCAACTGATTAGTAAATTACCAAAACGCCCTTCCTAAGTTGACTAAACATAGAAAGATGTTGACTTTGACCAAAATCTGGAAATCGGCATTGACCCTTGTTTCGGTCAATATTTTGACTTTTAATTAATTAATTAAATCCTTAATTTAATTAATTTAGCGACCTAGGGAAATTACTAAAATACCCCTAAGTCTTTGGGACCATAGCTAACCCTTTTGGACCATCCTAGGTTAGGTACTAGGTTGTCCCCTTAACTAGTACTAGGTTCCACCCGATTTGTCCTAGGTTGTCGGGTGCATTAGGGGGTCCAATTCGGTTAGTCCTAGGTTAGTTGGCTAGTTAGGATAGTTGGTTAGGACTTAGAGTTAGTTAGGTTGGCTGGTCCCACATAGAGGGACCCGCCCGTGCGTGTCATGCCTAACCGCCCTAAATGAATTCGGTTAGGGTGGTTCCGTGGTCCCCTTGGCCGTTTCTTTCACGTGTGTTGCCCATGTGCTTGCACATGGGTTTGTTGCACTTTCCTAACTAATTTATCTTGATGGCTCATTTGGGAATGTTTACTTATTGTCCCAAGGACCCTCACCATGTCCTTGTGCACTGCTTAATCTACATGATCATTTTAATTGATCATATGCTATGGTATCTAGGCTTGACAGTTGGATGCCTCATACCTTTTGTGAGTTGGACGACATATATTTTACTAGCTTAGGGTCTTCATTGTAGGTACATTTCTTAAACGTCAATCTTGGATTGGGATGTGGCAACCCAAAAAATATATTTCATATTCGTATATAGAAAATTGGCTAATATCTCTTAGCCAATTTTTCTATACTATGCCCAGTATTTCTCAATATTGGGCATTGGGGTGCATATGTACCCCTAATAGGCTTTCTTAAGGACATACTAGGATCTTCATTAGACATGTGATTTTCCGGAACGTTACATTATCCCCCCCTTAGAAACATTCATCTTTGAATGACACTTACACATCATTTAAACAAAGAGGGTGATTTTCGAAAGTTACTTTATCATTCTTAAACTTTTCTCTTTTGTGAATATCTGATTCACACTTATTTGGATGGTGCATAACATTCAATCTTATCTGAAGCTTCATATTTGAGATTGAGGAATTTTCCTTATCAATCACACTTAACTTATTGCACATCACAACTCATGCAATACAAAAATCATGTCTATGCTACACAAAAACAGCAACATGAAATGTAAACATGACTTAATTTAACTCACATAGTGCTATTATAAGACATATGATTAGTGACCGATCTCACCAAATCAACTAAAGCACTTATACTTAGAGTTTTCTTAAACATAAACCAGACTTAGGAAGAGAATATCTAACCTTAAGAACTGAACAAATGAGGATAGCGGGATCTCATATCGGCCTCGGACTCCCACGTTGCTCCCTCAACAAGATGGTTCCGTCATAGGACTTATACTTCCTCAGTCGCTTCACTTGGCGATCTAAAATTTCAACTGGAACCTCTTCATAAGAAAGGTTCTCATCAACTCCTAACCCCTCAACAAGCAAGATGGATGCTGAATCGCTTAGACATTTCTTAAGCATAGAAACGTGAAACACTGGATGGAAAGAAGCCAAGTCTTGAGAAAATTCTAGCTCGTATTCAACGTTTCCCACTCGCTGCAAGATCTCATAAGGACCTATATACCTCGGACTCAACTTGCCTTTCGTACCAAACCTCATCACCCCTTTCATGGGTGATATCTTCAGGTAGACTTGATCACCCACCTCAAACTCAAGAGCTCTCTTTCGGTTATCTGCATAGGATTTCTGACGACTGTAAGCAGTAGCCAATCTATCCTTAATCATCTTCATCTTCTCCACAGCCTCATGCACGATCTCGGGACCAAGGATGGCCGATTCTCCTACTTCGAAACAGCCAATCGGAGATCTACATCTTCGGCCATATAATGCTTCGAAAGGTGCCATTCCAATACTGGAATGGTAGCTATTATTGTAAGAGAACTCTATCAGCGGCAAGTGATCATACCAACTTCCCTTGAAGTCAACAACACATGCTCTCGACATGTCTTCAAGGGTCTGGATGGTACGCTCTGCTTGCCCATCTGTCTGCGGATGGAAAGCCGTACTAAGATTCACCTGTGTACCCAAACTTTTCTCAAAAGATTTCCAAAAATGAGAAGTGAATTGAGCCCCTCCGTCTGAAATAATAGATAGAGGAATCCCATGCCATCTCACTATCTCATATATATAAAGATTGTCATAGTCTTCGGCCTTGAAGGTAGACTTCACAGGTATGAAGTGAGCGGACTTGGTCATTCTGTCAATAATAACCCAAATGGAATCATGTAGTTTCCTAGTCTTTGGAAGACCAACCGCAAAATCCATATTGATAGCCTCCCACTTCCACGTTGGGATCTCAATCGTCTGAGTGAGACCTCCAGGCTTAAGGTGTTCGGCCTTAACCTGTTGGCAGTTCGGACACTCCTCCACTTGTTGAGCATGCACCATCAACCTTCCAGATACATATTGTCATGCATCATGGCTGCCCGAAAATCTTCAACCAGATCCTCAGATACGCCAGTAACGAATCTTCTCATCTCATCCTTGCTATTTGACACCAGAGAAGAAGCATACTTTGACAATTTCACAAATTTCAAGGAATACTCCTTGACAGACATACCTCCTTGTCTTAGATTGATAAACTCTTCAACCTTGGCTTCTCTCTGCTCCCTTGGGAAGAACCTCTCCAGAAAGGCAGTCTTGAGAACATCCCAAGTGATGGGAACATCTTCTCTTGCTTGGCCAGATGCCCACATCCGGTACCAAACCTGTGCCACATCCTTGAGTTGATATGCAGTCAACTCAGCCTTTGCCTCCTAATCCACTCCCATAGCACACAGAATCTTGTGGACCTCATCTACGAACTCCTGAGGATCCTCGCTGGCCTTGGACCCGTAGTACACTGGGGGATTCATCCTGGTGAAGTCCCTCAGCCTGCTAGCCATGGTACCAGCATGCGGGTTCTCTCTGGGAGCACCCTTTCTCGCGGCTTGAGCCGTGATGGCTTGAGCCTGAGTCGTGATGGCCTGTGCCATTTGCAGCAAAGAATTCCTCACTTCACCATCTGTCAACCCATCTGGGTTGACAGGCACTTGTTCAGCAGCAGCTGGGGCTCGAGGAGGAGCTTGATTCCCTTCCGCAGCTGCTTCCTCAACTCTTCTCGCGGCATTCCTTCTTGTGTTCATTTTCTACACGTATAGACAAGAAGAGAGTTAGATCCTCAAAATGACATAAAATGTCACAACTCTACATGGCAAGATAAAGAGTAGAAGAAGGGAGAATTTCCTATCATCGCGTAGTCTCTAAGTCATGATTGTGGCACGCTTCAAAACCATAAGCTAGAAATTACGTAACGTGGTTGTGTTGAGCTTTAGATCCTAGGTAATTTAACTTCATGCTCTGATACCAAGTTTGTAACGACCCGGATTCTTGAACCCGAATCGCCACCGGCGTCGTTGCCCTCTCAAAGGTCGCAGACAAGCCTCATCTTGCATTCATCACATTCATCTAGTTAAATTTGCGGAAATTTAGAACTTTTTATATGTATGAAGTTTACTTAGACTTCATATAATCATTACATATTTACATCATATACTAAGCTCAACATAAGAGAACAACCATCTATCTTAAAGAATCAATTCGAAACTGAAGATGAATATATCATAAATAGTTTGCCAAACACAACCTTATTACAAAGCTTCGAAATAAAAGTACGAAAGAAACGCTAGGGACAACATCCACTAGCTATGTCTAAAACTAAGGCTAGACTAAAACTGTAGCATCCTCGAAATCAAGAGGACCTACCAAATGGTTTGGAGAAACGCTGAAGTCCAAGCCGCTGCTAGTGTCGTCAATCCGCCCTCTGACCTGCACCTATAAAATAGTAAATAGTAGGGGGTTAGTACACCACTTTTACTAAGTATGGGTGTATGCACACATACACATAAAGTTATGCATGATCAATGAAAGCTCTTCCTAAGCAACATGCCATTTCTGGAAAGTCTAGTCATTAGACTTTTCTAATTCGTTATTTGTGAATTATGGTATGAATATGATGTATTTTAATGCATTCAAAGCACACAACTCATTTTCTATATGATTGCAAGACATTAGTATCATCAACATAATTTTAGAACCCCTCGGGCAAAGATTTGAAATTTTAAGTCCCCTAACCCGAGAGCTCTGTCATCCATACTTAGTTTTATTTTCAGTCTTTTTCTTCTTCTTGTTGTGTAGTTCAATAATTCCTTTGGTCCTATGTTTTACTTACAAGTACAATGATTCATTGTAGTCCCATACCCAGAATGAATTGATGTAAGTAATCCAAAGACTAATGAATGATTTCCCTACCTTATAGTGAGTCATTCTTTACACTATATATTCATTACATTTCATAAGCCATTCTCTATTGGTCATGCCATCTTCATTACTTTCATATTAGGGAAGTTATGAGATATTTAGTTAACATTACGTTCCTCCTTCCCTTTTGCATCATATAAGAAGTCATATAAGCCAATCTTATTTGGCTTTGCCCATTATTTGCTGAAACTTAATGAGTGTGACATTGGCAATTGACATTCTTAAGTTCTTCTTCATTGCTCACTTTGAACATACATTCCATCATCATCATCATTCTCACTTTCATAGAGACATCATAGGGAATAAGATCATGCGAGCTAACATGAAATCAAGTGTCTGCCCCACACCGAAAAGGGGTGATTCACCGGTTAAAATGAATCTAGATCATGTGAGCTACTCATGAAATCCAGTGTCTGCCACACACATTGAAATGGGTGATCCCCGGCTAAGGCGAATCCATCTCAAGTGTTCAATCCACACCGAAAAGGAGTGGCTCACGGCTATAGTGAACCAAGAACATATCGTGAGCATTAACCGACATAGATCATATGAGGTAAACATGAAATCCAGTGTCTTCCCCACACCGAAAAGGGATGGAATCACCGGCCAAAGTGAAACCGAACATGCCTAGCTCGCTTAGGTGGAAACCACTGGCTACTTCCTATGTTATAACTCATGTTACTTCTTTACTTTAGTGTAGTAGCTTCATTACATCATTGATGGACGATGAGCACTTCTTTCAATGAGTTACATGTGTTCATTGTTCATTCTTTTAGAGCATGTTGGGAGTTGTCCCAATGAATGGCACGCCCTTGGTTATGGATTCATTGAATTACTTTAGAAGTGCTTATAATATATTTGATATTCTTACTACACAAGATCGGCATATGATTAGTATTGGCCTCAACATTTGGGATGTTAGACTAGCAAACCATTTTTATTGGCATAAGCCAATATTACATATGTTCATATTTAAATTGAATATGTATGAACCTTTAGCCAATCTTTCAATCATTTACATAAGATCCTAGCCATTAGCATGCATTCATTTTGATAAAGTAGTGTTAGCCAATTTTATTGGCATCAGATAGTCAATTCATTCAAGATGTGATTTCATAGAGATCTTTTAAGCCAATCTTAGTTCATGACTTTAGGCATAACGTTTTAAGCATGTTGGACAACATCATATTAACATTTGATGAACATAGCATCTTCATAACATCACAACAACAGCAAGTCAGCATTCAGCCAAAACACATAAATCACTTAACACATCACAACGTAATTTAACATATCATCGATTCTTAACTTACATGATAATATTAACTTTACGCGACTACAAGTTCATAGGTTCATTCGATATTCATCATTCAAGAACAATACATGTTAGGAACAGCCATCACCACATATCAACAACATGATCTCTAACCTATTCAACATTGAATCGAAAAGGATACTAGGGACAAAGGAGTTCGACGAGAATACTGGAACAACCCTAGTTTTCAAGATCTTTGAATCGTTGGAAAGAAAGTTCTCTTGGAGAAAGAAGTCTAGGAGAGAAACCCGTACCTTGAGTAGAACTTAATCTACGAAGACCACCTCGAAAGAAACCTTGAAATCTCCTAAGAACGTCTATGCACTTTTTCGTTTTAGTGTTCTTTGTTTACGACCTCTTTCTTGCATTTTTGTTCTAAGTGTTTTGATCGTGAATGATTAGGTTTAGGAACTGACTTTGACTTGTTCAACTAAGGCTATTTTAGTAAATTAACCAACTGATTAGTAAATTACAAAAATGCCCTTCCTAAGTTGCCTAAACATAGGAAGAAGTTGACTTTGACTGAAATCTGAAAATCGGCGTTGACCCTTGTTTCGGTCAATATTTTGACTTTTAATTAATTAATTAAATCCTTAATTTAATTAATTTAGGGACCTAGGGAAATTACTAAAATACCCCTAAGTCTTTGGGACCATAGCTAACCCTTTTGGACCATCCTAGGTTAGGTACTAGGTTGTCCCCTTAACTAGTACTAGGTTCCACCCGATTTGTCCTAGGTTGTCGGGTGCATTAGGGGGTCCAATTCGGTTAGTCCTAGGTTAGTTGGCTAGTTAGGATAGTTGGTTAGGACTAAGAGTTAGTTAGGTTGGCTGGTCCCACATGGAGGGACCCGCCCGTGCGTGTCATGCCTAACCACCCTAACCGAATTCGGTTAGGGTGGTTCTGTGGTCCCCTTGGCCGGTTCCTTCACGTGTGTTGCCATGTTCTTGCACATGGGTTTGTTGCACTTTCCTAACTAATTTATCTTGATGGCTCATTTGGGAATGTTTACTTATTCTCCCAAGGACCCTTACCATGTCCTTGGGCACTGCTTAATCTACATGATCATTTTAATTGATCATGTGCCATGGTATCTAGGCTTGACACTTGGATGCCTCATACCTTTTGTGAGTTGGACGACATATATTTTACTAGCTTAGGGTCTTCATTGTAGGTACATTTCTTAAACGTCAATCTTGGATTGGGGTGTGGCAACCTAAAAAGTATATTTCATATTCGCATATAGAAAATTGGCTAATATCTCTTAGCCAATTTTTCTATACTATGCCCAATATTTCTCTATATTGGGCATTGGGGTGCCTATGACCCCTAATAGGCTTTCTTAAGGACATACTGGGATCTTCATTAGACATGTGATTTTTCGGAACGTTACAGAAAGCTAAGAAGAGGCTTGTCTGCGACCTCTGAGAGGTTAACGACGCCGGTTGCATTCGGGTTCCAAAATCCGGGTGTGACAAACTTGGTATTTAAATTACCTAGGAACTAAAGCTCAAAACAACCACGTTGCGTAGTTTCTAACTTACGGTTGTGAAGTGCACCACAATCATGACTTAGGGACTTTGTGATGTTAGGAATTTTCCCTTCTTCTGCTCTTTATCGTGCTGTCTAGAGTTTTGACATTTTGTGTCATTCTAGCATCTAACTTCCTTTTTGTGCGCGTGGAATAATGAACACAAGAATTAGGATGGCCGAGTGGTCTAAGGAGCCAGACTCAGGATCTGGTCTTCGCAAGAAGGGCAATGATAGAAATGCCAGCGTGACAGAAAGCCGTGTGGTAAGTGTGTCCGTTCGCATAGAGGTGAGTGCATGGTAGGTTCTAATGTCTGCTATGGGGGTTAATGAAGAGGAGAAGGCTGAGTTGGCTGCATACCAGCTCAAGGATGTGGCTCAGGTATGGATTGACTTCATAAATGCTATGCTACCATAGACTGTCGAAACAGGGTAGTAAGGTTTCAGTTTCCAAATGAGTTAGAGTTGAAATGGGAAGGGCGTGGTTCAAATCCAATAGGCTAAATAGTTTCCAATCTTAAAGTCAATAAGATGTTATCTAAGGGGTATGTATTCCACTTAGTCAGAGTCAATGACTTAGAACAAGAAGTTCCTTCGATAGACTGTGTCTCCGTAGTAAATGAGTTTCAAGATGTCTTTCCGAAGGATTTACCAGGAATCCCTCCTGAACGGGAAATTGATTTCGGTGTTGACTTAGATCCCAACACCAAACCAATTTCCATTCCTCCCTATAAAATGGCTCCAGCCTTAACTCAAAGAGTTGAAGTTGTAGTTAAAAGATTTACTTGATAAGGGCTTCATCCAGCCGAGCATATCCCCATGGGGCGCTCCAGTGTTGTTCGTTAAGAAAAAGGATGGAACTCTTAGAATGTGTATCGATTATCGGCAACTCAACAAAGTCACTATAAAGAACAAATACCCTCTTCCCAGAATTGATGATCTATTTGATCAATTTCAAGGTTCAAGTTTCTTTTCTAAAATAGATCTTCGGTCAGGTTATCACCAACTTAGGGTGAGACAAGAGGACTTTCCTAAGACTGCCTTCCGTACTAGGTATGGTCATTACGAGTTTCTTGTCATGTCATTCGGTCTCACTAACGCACCAGCCGCGTTTATGGACCCTATGAATAGAGTCTTCCGTGAATATCTTGATTCTTTCGTCATAGTGTTCATAGATGACATACTCATATACTCTAAGTCCAGAGAAGAGCATGAACAACATTTGAGAATGACATTGCAAGTACTCAGGGAACATCAGTTGTATGCAAAGTTTAGCAAATGTGAGTTTTGATTGAGGTCAGTGATCTTCCTTGGTCATGTTGTGACCGATCAGGGTGTTGAGGTTGATCAGAAAAAGATTGAGCGGTGAAGAATTGGCCGAGACCCCTCACTCATACTGATATTTGAAGTTTCTTGGTTTTGGCTAATTATTATCGCAGGTTTGTGAAGGGATTTTTCGCAATTGCTGCTCCATTGACCGCTTTAACAAAGAAGAAGGCAAAGTTTGAGTGGTCTGAAAATTGTGAAAAGAGCTTCCAAGAGCTCAAAGGCTGACTCACTTCGGCCCCAGTTCTCACATTGCCGAAAAGTGGTGAAGGGTATGTGGTGTACTGTGATGCTTTCCGAGTAGGTTTGAGATGTGTTCTTATGCAAGATGGTAAGGTGATTGCATATGCATCGAGACAGTTGAAAATCCACGAGAAGAATTACCCTACTCATGATCTTGAGTTAGCTGTTGTGGTGTTTGCGTTGAAACTTTGGAGACATTACTTATATGGTGTACATGTTGATGTATTTACTGACCATAAAAGTCTTTAGTATCTTTACACAAAGAGAATTGAATCTTCGTCAGAGAAGATGGCTAGAGTTACTAAAGGATTATGACATGAGTGTCCACTATCACCCAGGTAAGGCCAATGTAGTGGCCGATGTTTTGAGCCGATTGAGCATGGGTAGCGTGTCTCATATCGATGATGAGAAGAAAGAGTTGGTTAAAGAAGTACACCGATTGGCTAGGTTAGGTGTACGGCTGGTAGATAAACCAAATAGGGGTGTTACGGTCAATTCAAGTTCTGAATCCTCATTTGTTGTAGATGTTAAATCCAAGCAGCATCTCGACCCAATACTCATGGAGTTGAAAGATTCAGTGTTGAGTACGATGAATGAATCATTCTCCCTAGGGGGAGATGGTGTGCTTAGGTACCTAGGAAGATTGTGCGTACCATATATTGATGATTTGAGGCCTAAAATATTATTGTAGAGGCTCATGACTCTAGCTATTCCATTCATCCAGGTTCCACCAAGATGTATCATGATCTGAAGGAAATTTATTGGTGGGAAGGTATGAAGCGAGATATCTCTAAGTTTGTGGAAGAGTGTCCCAATTGCCAGCAGGTTAAGGCCGAACACCTTAAGCCTGGAGGCCTTACTCAGTCGATTGAGATTCCAACGTGGAAGTGGGAGGCTATTAATATGGACTTTGTGGTTGGTCTGCCCAGAACCCGAAGACTACATGATTCCATTTGGGTCATCGTTGATAGGATGACTAAGTCTGCTCACTTCATTCTCGTGAAGTCTACTTACAGGGCCGAAGATTATACCAAGCTATATATTGATGAGATCGTGAGGTGGCATGGGATTCCTTTATCTATCATTTCGGATAGGGGAGCCCAATTCACTTCTCATTTTTGGAGATCTTTCCAACAGAGTTTGGGTACGCAAGTAAAGCTCAGCACTGCTTTTCACCCTCAGACGGATGGACAAGCAGAACGTACCATTCAGACCCTTGAAGACATGTTGAGAGCATGTGTTATTGACTTCAAGGGGAGTTGGAACGATCACTTGCCACTAATTGAGTTCTCTTATAATAATAACTACCATTCCAGTATTGGGATTGCACCTTTTGAAGCACTGTATGGTAGGAGATGTAGGTCCCCAGTTGGATGGTTTGAAGTGGGAGAAACAGCCATCCTTGGCCCTGAGATCATACATGAGGCTTTGGAAAATGTGAGAATGATCAGGGATAGATTGGCTACTGCTTACAGTCGTCAAAAATCCTATGTTGATAACCGAAAGAGGGCTCTTGAATTCGAAGTAGGTGATCAAGTGTACCTAAAGATATCACCCATGAAAGGGGTGATGAGGTTTGGTAAGAAAGGGAAGTTGAGACCGAGGTATATAGGTCCTTATGAGATCTTACAGCGAGTAGGAAATGTTGCTTATGAACTAAAGTTACCGAATGACTTGGCTTCTGTTCATCCAGTGTTTCACGTTTCGATACTTAAAAAGTGTCTATACGATCCAACGTCCATTCTACCTATCGAGGGGTTAGGAGTCGATGAGAATCTTTCTTATGAAGAGGTTCATGTTGCAATTTTAGATCGCCAAGTGAAGTGGTTGAGGAACAAGGAGGTTGCCACCGTAAAGGTGTTATGGAGAAACCACCTCGTTGAGGGAGCAACATGGGAGGCTGAGGCCGATATGAGATCCCGTTACCCTCATTTGTTCAGTTCTTGAGGTTAGATATAGTCTTCCTCAGTCTGATTTTTGTTTATGAGACTCTAAATTTTAGTGCATTAGGCGGTTTAGGTGTTTTGAGTCCATAACTGTGTGTTTATCTTGCACTATATGAGTTAATATGAGTTCATGCTTGCATTCATGTTGCTGGTTTTGTATAGTGTAGACATGATTTTTGTGTTGCATGAGTGTGATGTGCATTAAGTTAGAGTGAGATTGAGAAGGAAGTTCCTCAGTCTCAGAGATGAAGCTTCTTTGAGTAATGTGCATCATCCAGAGTAAGTTGTGAATCAGATATTCACAAAGAGTAAAGTTTCAAGTATGTTAATGTGTTTTTCGTAAATACCCTTTTTTGATTCAAGTAATGTGTAGTGTCATTCGGGGACGAATGTTCCTAAGGGGGGGGGGATAATGTAATATTCCAGAAAATGTACATCTAGTGAAGAGCCTAGTAGGTTTTTAAGAATGCGTATTGGGGTACATAGGCATCCCAATGCCCAATATTGAGAAATATTGGGCATATTAGAGAATATTGGCTGAAGGGTGTTAGTCAATTCCTACACAAGTATTTAAAATATAATCCAAGCTTATTTAAGAATTGTACCTGCAATGAAGACCCTAAGCTAAAATAACTATATTCTTCACATATTCTTCATATTCACGCATTATGTACTAGGCATCCAAGTGTCAAGCCTAGGTACCATAGCACATAATCATTTAAAATGATCATGTAGATTAAGCAGTGCCCAAGGACATAGTGAGGATCCTTTGGACAATAAGTGAACATTCCAAATGAACTTTCCAGAATAGTTAGTTAGAAAAGTGCATTGCAACACATGTGCAAGCACATGTGCAACCGTCCAAGGGACCAAGCTAACCGATTCGGTTAGAGCGGTTGGGGACATGCGCGCATCCGGGTCAGCCCAGTGGGGCCAAGCTCCCTAACCGGTCCTAGACTCTAACTAACTGACCTAACTAACTAACTAACCTAGGACTAACCAAAAATAACTAACTAGTGGACCCGACAACCTAAGACCTAATCGGGTGACACTAAGCCAAGTAATTAACTCAAAAACATCCTAGTAACTAACCTAGGATGGTCCAAAGGGTTGGTTATGGTCCTAACAACTTAGGGGTGCTTTAGTAATTACCCTAGGTTACTTAATTAATTAAATTAACAACTTAATCAATTAATCTAATTAGTCAAAACCGAAACCATTAAGCAAAATTCCAGATTTCGGTTAAGACAAGTGTTCTCCTATTCTTAGTCAATTTAGGAGGGGCATTTTGGTAATTAGCTAATTGGTTTAATTTAATTAAGTTATATAGTCTAAGTTGAATTAGTTAACATTCAGTTCCTAAAGACTTAGACTCACGTTATTCATCATAAACCCTACAACTAAAAAGCAGTGAGAAACGTAAGAAACCCTAGGCGATTTCCAGCAAGTTCTTCAAGGTCTTCGTGCAAAGTGCAAGGTGATCTTCGTAGATTTAATTCTACAGTAAGGTATGGGTTTTCTCTCCTGAATTCCTTTCTCCAAGAGGCTTTTCAAACGTTTTGAATTCAAGAATCCAAAAACTAGGGTTGTTCCCAATGAATCACATGTTCATCTCCCTAGTTCTCCTTATTTTCGATTCTAGTAGTTCGTTTAAATGTAAATATCGAGCATGTTGTTTGTATGTGGTGCTAACTGATCATTATGTGTAGGTTTATGTGATTGATAATGTCGAATGATACCTATATGTTAGATTTGTATGATTAGGGTGTTATTTGAGATAATAATGTTGTAATGCCTACTTGTGTTCGAGAAGATGAAATTGTTATAAGTTGTTCATTGAATTGTTTCATAGATTAATCAAAGGTTAAAAGTTGGCTTGTTTAACATAATAGATTACTATAATGTATTCATGAAGTAATTGAATTGACTAGTGATAATATCATAGTTTGATTTATGCCAACAAATTGGCTAGCAATATTATTTCCAAAATATGTGAAGTCATACCAATCTTAACTCAAAGAACTCATAACACAGGGTATGCCAATCAATGGGACAAGTCCCAACATACCCTATCCACACGAACTTGTAAACGTAATAACATTGAATAAGTCCTTATAACTTTCATAAAGAATTATACAAGACTATCAATTAACGTTGAACAAGTTAAGGTGAGTAACGAAATAACTAAAAGCTTAAGTTATGAAATTGACCTAATATAGAGTGTTAAAATAAGTGAGACAAGTCTCAGTTACACTTAATCGATTATGTCAAAGTTACTCACATAAGAGGGTGCTAGAAGCTGTGAGACAAGTCTCACTCGCACCATGATGATAATGTAAGGTTTAAGTTCATATTCATCAAGTATAGAAAAGGGATGACCAGTCATCCATTGAGTTAAGTATACCTCATACTAGAAGCAAGTTGCCATAATGTTTGAGTCAACTCTAAAAGATATAAAGTAAAATAAATCTGAGCTTAGCACCGATAGACTAGAAATGAGCTTGTGCCAGCACATGTAAGCCTCTTGGGACGAGATCACCACCCAGGTGGACCAGGGTCTTCGAAAGTCTCCTAGTCTTTGAACTATGTTGCCAGCATAGGGACTAGCTAGTGGAGAAATCCACCTAAGAATGCTTAGGTAGTTTTGGTTTCACTTTGGCCGGTGATACCACCTCTTTTTGGTGTGGGGAAGACACTGGATTTCATGTTTAGCTCACATGATCTATGTCGGTTAAAGCTCAAGAAAGTATTCGGTTAACTTTAGCCGTGAATCACCTCTTTTCGGTGTGGGGAAGACACTGACTTTGGTTTCACTTTAGCCAGTGAACCACCTCTTTTCGGTATGGGGAAGACACTAAGCTTGGTTTCACTTTAACCGGTGATCCACCTCTTTTCGGTGTGGGGAAGACACTGGATTTCATGTTAGCTCACATGATCTACTTCAGTTAATGCTAAAGATTTCTTTAAAAAATTAAGGAAGAATGAAAGTAGCATGTTCAAAGTGAACAACAGATCAAAGAAGAAGAAGCGTAAGTTCAAAGTGAACTAAGTAAGCAAGAGCTTAAGAATGTCAATCATTAATGTTGATAGAAATGAAGTGTTAACAAGTTAGTGGTTTATACCAATATTGGAGTATGAATATATGCCCCCAAGATCTACATTTTATGCAAACAACCAAATAATGGTCTTAGTTAATAAAGATTGGCTTATAAATACATTTATACCCAATTTAACAAGAATGAAATATCTAAGTTGTAAGTAAGGTAGCCAAATAATTTCCTTAGTCTTGTGAATTACTTACTCGATTCATTGTAGGTATGGGACTACACTTAATCATTGCACTTGTAAGTAAAACATAGGATCAATGGAGATCATTGAACTACACAACAGAAAGAAGAAAAAACTGAAAAATAAACTAAGGCTGAGCTCTCGGCCTAAGGGAGCAAAATAATAAACTTTTGTTTAAGTTGTTCTAAAAATATTTTCATGATTCCAAGGTCTTATGTTCATATAAAAAATGAGTTGTGTGCCTTAACTGCATGAGAACATGTCATATTCATAGCATGAATCATGAATAACGATTTAAGAAAGTAACGTGACTTAACTTTCCAGAAATGGCATGTTGCTTTAGGAAGAGCTTTCCTTGATCATGCATGTGCATACACCCATACTTAGTACAAGTGTGTTCTAACCCCATATACTATTACTATTTTATAGGCGCAGGTCCGAGAGAAGATTGAAGATTCGACGAAGCAGTTTGGATTAGCGATCTCCAGACTTTGGTAGGTCCTCTTGAGTTCGAGGATGCTACATTTATGATTCTAGCTTAGTACATTAGATATAGCTAGTGGATGTTGTCCCTAGCGTTTCATTTCAAACATTTGTTCAAGCGTTTGTAATAAGGCCGATTTGGCAAACTATTATTATTATTATGATTCTCTATTTCGATTGTTTAATCTTTAATAGATGGTTGCTTTAGTTAAGCTTATTAGACTATCACTCTTATGCAGTTATATAAAGTCTATGTACACTTCAATAAGTATTAAAAAGTTTTAAATTTTCCTCAAATTTAACTGTATGATTGTGATGAAAGCTAAGAAGAGCCTTGTCTGCGACCTCTGAGAGGTTAACGACACCGGTTGCATTCGGGTTCCAAAATCCGGGTGTGACATGAGTGAGCCAAACTTTAAACGAAGGTTTATGTAGACATTTTCGAATAGTTTAGGGGCATATTTGACCCTTTTCCCTATATAGTAAAAGGATTTATTCGGATACATATTTTTATATATGTGTCAAATAAATGTGATACTTTCTTATAGTTATTTTAATTTGTTAACTTTTGACTTTATAATTTCTTATGACCTTTAAAATTTAGTATAATGATAATTAATATATAACTAATTAATAAAAGGAGATACGGTTAAAATTGAAAAGGCTACAATTAATAAATAGACTAAGAAAAATTTACAAATAAGATGAAAAGACTATGTAATACAATTGATGAGTAGATTGACTAAAAAAACGACATTAAGTATAAGAAGATTAAAATTAAATTTTTTCCAATCAAGTAGTAGGCATAAACACATTCAAATTATTAATATTTAATAGAAGAATTTGACTTTATCATAAATGATTACTATGTTTTATTTAATTAATTAAGTAGATATTTTATAATATTTTAATTAATAGAGATAAAATAATAATCTCCTCACTTTTAATAATAATAATAATAATAATAATAATAATAATAATAATGATAAAAATAATATGTAATGTGTGTGTGTGTAATATATATATATATATAATACAAAAAGAAACATATGCTAATATAATATAATAGGGCCAATATAATATAATAAGTAATTGTTAAAATCAAAAAGAAAAAAATAGAGAAAAAAGTGTACAGAAATAGAGAATATGCCCCTTTTCTTTTGATTTCTTGAAGAGAGAATTCTCAGCTAATAAACCCTAACCTTCAAATCCTTCAAAATAGAAACAAATTAACTGAACGAATCTTCTCAAAACTCTGAAATCCCGTAAACGAAAGATGCACTACTCACGTCTCTTCATCATGCTCCAAAAATTCAAATTATTTATTCATGTTTAGAGAAGCTTGAGATCACATATTTTTCTTCCCTTTTCAGTTAAGGTAAAAAATTTCTCTTAAATCTAATTCAATTTTATATAGATGGATTGTTGAAAAACTAGTTTTTCATATGTTTTTGTTAGATATGAGATAGAAATTCACACAGAATCAATATTTTTTCCTTGAAGCTTAAGATTGAAACTTGTTATTTTTGTTCATCAGAATTGGAATTATTTTGGGATTTTCTCTGTATGTTGCCAAATCGAAGACAAGCCAGTGAGAAAGTCAAAACTTTGTCAGGTACGCCTCTGTTTATGTAAATAAATTTTTTATTATGATTTACATTTCCTTAAAGATCTGGAGCAAGCATCACCTTCTTCTCAAGGCGACTCTTTTAGCTTCACAAGTTGCTTTCTTGAACTTTTGCTTCAATTTTGGTGATCATTTTAGTTTTAGATGTTGTTTCTTTGCAATCGGTGGTAGTTTCGTGTTCAACTTTATGTAGTTAATGTCCTGACTTTCAGGGTTGTATGCTTGTTTGACTTGAGTAATTGATAGGAATAACTATAGTTGAATCCCATAATTTAGATCTTTACATGCTAAAAGTGTTGAACCTAAGTTGTTTTATGCTGATGAGGTAGGAGGTGATTGATTTTAATGCTGTTGAAAGTGATGAGGAGACAGAAGAATCTGATTTTGAGCTCTCTGAAGATGAAGGAGATGAACGAAGTGATGAAAACTTTGAAATCGATGAGAGTGAATGATAATGACTTTTTACCTGTAATTTCTTTTCTAGAGTGTTTTCTATTATTACAATTGCTGCTATTTTCTGTTGCTTGAAGTTATATCTGAAAAACAAAGTATTTTTTTTCCCAAGTTGATTCATCAATCTGTTAAAATGGTTATATTAGTGAACATTGAGTGCAAATGAGCTTCACTATTTTCTCTACATTAATCATTTTTATAGCATGAGATGTTCAAAATTTTTAAGTGACTTCTTGAGTGTTATTCTATAGTTTTTGTTAGATTTTGATCAGGAAAT
Organism: Solanum lycopersicoides; assembly: GCA_022817965.1. Lineage (NCBI taxonomy): Eukaryota > Viridiplantae > Streptophyta > Magnoliopsida > Solanales > Solanaceae > Solanum > Solanum lycopersicoides. Next base: position 35,069,011 of record CM040622.1, on the reverse strand, counting down.
ATGACAAGGGGAAGAGACATTAAACGTAGTTTTGGAGGCCTGGGGTCATAACTAACAAAGGAGGAGGAGACAGCAAGCGGCCACCAGACACTTCTCAAACAGATAATAGTGAATTATCAATTCCTACATCTCAGCAAGTTGGTTTAAACCAGTGTATTGTCTCATCATATGAAAGTAGTTCTCAACAGATTGTACATACCTCTCAAGAAGTCAATGCTCAACAAATAACTATTCCTGAAAATGTTGGTGGTCAACAGGAAGCTCCTACTTCTCTAGATGTTTGACGACAAGAAACACCTTTTTCTCAGAATGTTGGTGCTCAACAAGAAAATCCAACTCAAGATGTTTCTCTGAACAAATAACTATTCCTGAAAATGTTGGTGGTCAACAGGAAGCTCCTACTTCTCTAGATGTTTGACGACAAGAAACACCTTTTTCTCAGAATGTTGGTGCTCAACAAGAAACTCCAACTCAAGATGTTTCTCTGAACAAACACTCGCATCTTTTGAAAGTAGTAATCCACAAGGCAGACAAGATACACTTGGTGGCATAAAATCCTTAAGAGTAAATGGAGATACGTAAGTAATAAAGATTTATAGAAGTAATGGCTAAATATGTTTTTATTTAATAATCTTCTCATAATGATTGTATTAATGATTTTGTAGATTCTGCCCACATGAAGATGTTCGAGATGTGGTGTTACCCTTTAAAAAAGCTTCTCTGGACCATGGCATTGTTGGAACAAAGTTCCAGAGCATGTACGAGACAAATGGTTTAATGATTTTGAGGTATCTATACCTGAACAAGAATCTGCAAATTTAACTTAAGCATTAGATTTTTCGCATGAGTAAATTCTAAAAAAAAAAAAAAGTATGCATGCACGAGTGTGAGAAGACACTACTTGATACATGAATCTCGTAGTATACTTGTTAATGGAAAATAATTTTGTCTTTAATGGAGATTCCTCCATTTGGCCTAATGTTGTCTTTTTGTGTTGAGTTGTAGGATGATTTCTTGAGCTTAATATTTTTATTCTTTATGGTGTTGTTGAACTCATCTAGCATTTTCAGTAATCCTATTCATAGAATGTACTGTTCTTTCATTACTATCTCTTTGATAATTATCACACTTTTTTATATCACCTTCTAAAATTTTGATAAACGGTAAGTTTCTTTTACATTGTGCTTCCGTTTTCAGCTAACTTCTTCAGATATGTGAGTAGAGTGTTATGATTGAATCAAATTTTACCTTTGAAAATCATTCTCACTTGCCAGAAAGTTTTTTTTAGGAGTCTTCCTTATGCATATATCTTATCTGTTTATGAAGAAGTCGTGATGCCATTTGGATTATTTTTTAGGATACAACCCATAGAAGATTAGCACACATGGTTACACACTTGGCAATCAATTATATAAAATTCTCCTACACTTCTCGGCTTACACAATTTCTCCTATGTTTCCAAGGGTGACCTTCATGATAACTAGGTATTTTTCTTAACTAGGTTGTGCGTCTCAACTTGAAAAACAGTACTAAATTGATTATTTAATTTATATTTACAGAAGAATTATTCTTTTTCTGGTGAAGATAAAGTACTTTTTCGAAAAACTTTTAACCGGGTAGGTAGTGAAAGATTGAGTGACACTTTGGGAAAAGAAAAGAAGACATTTTTAAGAACAAAGAAAATACAAAAATGGATTGCTCAAGTTCACTGGGACAGTTTGATGCAATATTGGAACTCCGACGGTTTTAAGAAAATATCAGAAATCAACTCAAAGAATAGAATGTCATCTAATAACGGAGAAGGTCCTTCCTTACATACTGGAGGATCAGTTGCATTTGCCAAGTACAGAAGAAGACATGTAAGTACTTCTTTATTTGTGTCTAGTATTAATTAGTATTGGTATTATGTTATTCTCTGATTTATGTTGATAATTAACAATATATTTAATGATTTTATAAGGAACTAACTGGTAAAGAACTTCGGAACGATGAATTATTTCTAATGACTTAGAAAACCAAAAACGAAAAGAAGTGGATCTGTGGAAAGTCAGAAAGGATGTAGGTATGTTTTTATCTCATTTCGTCAGTGATATTTATTCGGAAAGTTATTTATGTTCAAATATTAATCCACATGAGTTGTTTTCTAAGAATAAAAATGAAATTGCTCTGTTAATGAGAATTTTTCTTTTTCTTTAATTCTTGGTCATAACGCAAGGAGAGTGATTTCACATTTGAAAGAACTTTAAGGATATTTGGTTGTTAGTTGTTGTGTTAGGTGTACTTGTTTGAGGGTGGAATATTTCGCCAAAAAATTAATTTTTACATTTGAAATAACTTCCAAGTATCTCACTGTTGAAACTCATGCCATCATTTTACTAGGAAATCTCAATTTTGTAACTATTTGTTCGAGAAACACCCATTCCACCTCATTCCACCTTTAGGTTTGAATAAGGAACCTATATGGTTTCAATATAATAGAGCATTTAGAAAAGATGTTCTTGTATTAGTTCAATACTAGTAGACAATCATTCCAAGAACCCATAAGCTTTTATAAAATTGAAGTATCTCTTTCTCAATTTCATCATGTTTTAGGAGCTATCTACTATCAAGAGGGGTTTAAATAGAAATATCATCCATGTTGGCTCTAATTTTCACACAGATGATGAACTACTTCTTGTTGTTGTCTCCTGCTACTTCAAACCAGTGAACCTTAGATTTCTGTTTCAACACCTTCTCCTGGAGATAAAGACCATTTTTGATGTTTAACTATAACTTCTTTTTCTATGTCAAATACATTGTTGGCTATACTAGTCCCCACATGCCGAGTGATCTGTTTTTGGATGGATTCTAACTTCTCTCTTGCCTCAGCAACTCTATTGTCAAAGCTGTCCATTTCCTATGTCAATAACCTCTACAGAGGTTCTTTACACAACTTCATTTTTACAATATATATCTCCGCCTTTTACATTTTGTTTCCAAATGGTCATACTAATGTTTGAAAAGCTCTCATGTTTATTCAGTATGTTCAGAAATCTGAAAGGAGGCTTGTGGCGTCCACTATCTGCACAATAGTTGCTCAATAAGAATCGGCGAGTGATCAGAAAAACTATTCTTCTTGAATTGAGTTTTCAGGGTTCCGTGTTGTATCATCCAATAATCATTACGAAGAGCCATGTTAATTCTCTATATGTTACAATTTGTCCAAGTATACCTTCTTCCAATAGATTTTATATATGTAAGATTTAATACATTTATTACTTGTTGAATATCTTTTGTTTCGGATTCACTGACCTGTTGGCCCCTAAGTCATTCCGAATCTAGAATGGGAGAACAGAAATCTCCACAAATACACCAAGGTCCAGTGATGATATAGTTCTATTCTAAGTAATTTCTTCCATAAGCTTCTCCTTTCCTCTCTACAATTTTTGGCATAGATCAATGTTAGCAGACAATAAAAGTTGGAACACTTACTTGCTATCTTTTTTGAAGAGCTTATCTCAGCTCATGCGCGACATCATCCTTTATCCAGTAGCTCTTAACACTTTCAACATCAATATAGCAAATAGAACCAACATCTGCACTATTTATAGCCCCCTTGGTACCTAATCCTTTATCCATGAATTTTACTCGAAGACCAGAACCCCATAAGAGAATTTCCCCGCATGATTTCCCTGGCTCTCACCGCATCCATTACGTTTTGGTATTCAACCAAAGCAAAACCTTTAATTGCAAAGAATGGACATAGATTTACTGGACCAAACATCTCAAACTTATGTCTGACAAGAACTTCAGATGCATCAAGGCCTAAAGACCCCGACCATAGCTGTTTTGAAGCGAAAAAGATGTCTGGTGCAGCTGAGCCTCTAGAAGTGTACCAAATCCCTTTGATTTGTGGAAGAATGAGACAGTGGTAACTCCTGCATAGGTGATTCCATGGAAAAGCTCATACTTCCCGCTGATGATCTTGAGGCTGGTGCAGGACGGTCCACATCAAGAATTCTGTGGTTCTCCATCATGACATAGTGTCCTCGATCAGATGAACTGTTTATCTAATTCGATAGTGTTCTAGCAATAGGTGAAAGAATCTGCTAGTTATAGACCTCCATATGTACAGAAGGCCTAAGACTCATAAAATATCCAGACTCTTTAGAATAAAAAACTACAGACCTACGCTCACCGCTATTAGTATTTGAACTCATACTGGAGCAGTGAGTTGATCACAGAGGAACTGCTGGGCGTGCTTCATAACGTATACATCACTAGAGCATTATTCCATTCATCGGTCTGTTTCGCTATTTCTGGTGCCTCTAATACAATTACTGGTCGTCCAACAATTTTCTTCGGTGGTTATAGGTTAAAGGATACCAGTGGACAGTTGAACATGAACAGGTTGTTCCAAACTTCTTCCCATCTGTATATTTCTTATCCAACTTGTTAGAATAGGATTAAGTATTTCTTACTTAGAATAGGAGTAGAAATAAGAATAGGAATAGGAATTCTAGTAGGAATAGGAATTCTAGTTAGTAGGAATAGGAATTCTATTTGAAAAAGGATTCCAATGTAGTGTCTATAAATAGGGTCTCAATGTAACAATTTAGATACACAATTCAATAATATTTTCTCCAATATTTCTCACATGGTATCAGAGCAATTGTGAGAAAAAAATAATAAAAAAAAAAAAAAAAAAAATTGTCGGAAAAAAAAAAAAAAAACTGGCCGAATTTTTTTTTTTTTTTTTTTTTTCGAGATTTGAATTTTCGGACGGCCAGATCTCAATAATCAAGATTTTTTTTTTTTTTTTGTTCCCGAGATAAATTTAGCATAATGTCTTTTGGATGTGATGTTTTTGGTTCTAAAAATATAGGGATTGGAGGTTCTAGCCCTATAATCACTTCAGAACTCCTATTAGGAAGTTCAAACTATTTATCTTGGGCTTCGTCAGTTGAGTTGTGGTGCAAGGGTCAAGGTGTGCACGATCATTTAACAAACAAGACTTATGTGGTAGATGTAAAGGCAAAGACTAGTGAGGAAGATGCAAAAGTCAAAGCACATTGGGAGAAAGTAGATGCTCAATTATGTAGTCTCCTATGGCGTTCGATTGATTCCAAATTGATGCCCTTGTTTCGCCCATTCCAAACGTGTTATGCAGTTTGGGAAAAGGCACGTGCTTTATACACTAATGACATCTCTAGATTCTATGATGTGATATCTCGATTGACCAACTTAAAGAAACAAGAATCCGATATGTCTACTTACTTGGGACAGGTACAGGCAGTCATGGAGGAATTCGACACGTTGATGCCAGTAACTACGGATGTCGAAAAACAACAAGAACACAGACAAACATTGTTTCTAGTTCTTACTCTTGCTGGACTTCCTCCTGATAATGATTCTGTGCGTGATCAGATTTTAGCTAGCCCTACAGTTCCTACAATCGATGAATTATTCTCTCGTCTCCTTCGTCTTGCGGCACCTCCTAGTCACAAAGTCGTTTCATCACCCACTGTTGACTCCTCTATTCTCGCATCTCAAACCTTTGAAAAGCGTACATATCAGTCTACGGAGAATCGGCGAGGGGGAGGACGTTTTGGGAAACCTCGATCTAAGTGTAGTCATTGTCATAAGTCTGGACACACTCGTGACATATGTCATATTTTGCATGGTCCACCACCCAGTTATGATCCTCTTGTTCTAAAGGAATATAATGAGTTCCTTCGAAATCGCGCAAGTAAACAGTCATCTCCACCAATAGCATATGGTGCTCAACCTAATCAACCATCCAATAATGCTCATATTGCTCAGATAGAATATGATGAGTTCCTTCAGTATCGTGCAAATAAGCAAACGTCTCCACAAGTAGTTTCGGTTGCACAACCTGATGTTTTTGTTGCGGGTAATTCTTTTGCTTGTGTGTCGCAATCTAGTACTGTTGGAACATGGGTCGTGGACTCTGGGGCTTCTGATCATATTTCTGGTAATAAATCACTTTTATCCGATATTGTTTATTCGCAATCTCTTCCATCTATTACTTTAGCCAATGGGATCCAGACAAAACCAAAAGGGGTTGGAAAAGCCAAACCCCTATCTTCTGTCACCCTAAACTCTGTTCTTTATGTTCCTGGTTCTCCTTTTAATCTAGCATCTGTTAGTCGTTTGACGAAATCCCTACATTGTAGCATAACTTTTTTCGATGATTTTTTTCTCATACAGGACCGCAGTACGGGACAGATGATTGGAACAGGACATGAATCACAAGGCCTTTACTATCTTACCTCTTCAAAATCCTTGACAGCATGCTCCGTTACAAATTCCCCAGATCTAATTCACAAACGTTTGGGACATCCGAGTCTATCCAAACTGCAAAAGATGGTGCCTAGTTTGTCTAGTTTATCTACATTAGATTGTGAGTCGTGTCAACTTGGGAAACACACTCGTGCTACGTTTTCTCGTAGTACTGAGGGTCGTTCAGAGTCTATTTTTTCATTAGTTCATTCTGATATTTGGGGTCCTAGTAGAGTCAGTTCCACTTTAGGATTTCGTTATTTTGTTAGTTTCATTGATGATTATTCAAGATGTACTTGGGTTTTTTTAATGAAAGATCGTTCTGAGTTATTTTCTATTTTCAAAAGTTTCTTTGCTGAAATACAAAATCAGTTTGGTGTTTCTATTCGTACTTTTCGTAGTGATAATGCCTTAGAATACTTATCATCCCAATTTCAGCAATTTATGTCCCATCACGGAATCATGCACCAAACATCTTGTCCATACACTCCTCAACAAAATGGTGTCGCAGAAAGAAAGAATAGGCATCTCATAGAGACTGCTCGCACTCTCCTCATTGAATCCCATGTTCCGCTGCGTTTTTGGGGCGATGCAGTCCTTTCAGCTTGTTATTTAATTAACAGAATGCCCTCTTCGTCTATTCAGAATCAGGTTCCACATTCCATACTGTTTCCTCAGTCACATCTCTATCCTATTCCCCCTCGTGTCTTTGGGAGTACATGCTTTCTTCATAATTTAGCCCCAGGGAAAGATAAATTAGCTCCTCGTGCCCTCAAATCTGTCTTTCTTGGTTACTCTAGAGTTCAAAAAGGGTATCGTTGTTATTCACATGATCTTCATCGATACCTTATGTCCGCTGATGTTACATTTTTTGAGTCTCAACCTTACTATACATCTTCTGATCATACTGATGTATCTATGGTCTTACCCATACCTCAAGTTTTACCTGTGCCAACATTTGAGGAATCTACAGTTACGTCTACATCTCCAGTTGCAGTGCCACCACTACTAACTTATCATCGCCGTCCCACCCTAGTCCCAGATGATTCATGTCATGCGCCAGACCCTGCTCCTACTGCGAACTTGCCTCTACCTAGTCCACCGCTTGCACTTCAAAAAGGTATACGATCTACTCGAAATACTAACCCGCATTATACCTTCTTAAGTTATCATCGTCTATCATCACCCCATTATGCCTTTGTGTCGTCTTTGTCCTCTGTTTCCATTCCTAAGACTACAGGTGAAGCACTTTCTCATTCTGGATGGAGGCAGGCTATGGTTGATGAGATGTCTGCTTTACATAAGAGTGGTACTTGGGAGCTTGTCTCCCTTCCTGCAGGTAAATCTACTGTTGGTTGTCGTTGGGTTTATGCAGTCAAAATTGGTCCAGACGGTCAGGTTGATAGACTTAAGGCTCGCCTTGTCGCCAAAGGGTATACTCAGATATTTGGGCTAGATTATAGTGACACTTTCGCTCCTGTGGCTAAAATAACATCTGTTCGTCTTTTTCTATCTATGGCTGCCGTTCGTCATTGGCCTCTTTATCAGTTGGACATAAAGAATGCTTTTCTGCATGGTGATCTTGAGGAAGAAGTCTATATGGAGCAACCACCTGGTTTTGTTGCTCAGGGGGAGTCTAGTAACCTTGTATGTCGATTGCGTAGGTCACTCTATGGTCTGAAACAGTCTCCTCGAGCTTGGTTTGGGAAGTTCAGCACAGTAATTCAGGAGTTTGGCATGACTCGTAGTGGAGCTGATCACTCTGTGTTTTATCGACATTCTGCACCAGGTCGATGTATCTATTTGGTTGTTTACGTTGATGATATTGTTATCACCGGTAATGATCAAGATGGTATCATCGATTTAAAGCAACATCTTTTTAAGCACTTTCAGACTAAAGACCTTGGCAGATTGAAGTATTTTCTAGGTATTGAGGTTGCTCAGTCTAGATCAGGCATTGTTATCTCTCAACGCAAGTATGCCTTAGACATTCTTGAGGAGACAGGAATGATGGGATGTAGACCTATTGACACTCCGATGGATCCGAATGTGAAACTTCTTCCAGGACAGGGGGAGCCACTTAGTAATCCTGAAAGGTATAGACGACTTGTTGGAAAGTTGAATTATCTCACAGTGACTAGACCAGACATTTCTTTTCCCATGAGTGTTGTAAGTCAGTTTATGACTTCCCCTTGTGATAGTCATTGGGAAGCAGTTGTTCGTATTCTTCGATATATAAAGTCAGCCCCCGGTAAAGGACTACTCTTTGAGGATCAAGGTCATGAGCATATCATTGGATATACAGACGCTGATTGGGCAGGATCACCCTCTGACAGACGTTCGACATCCGGATATTGTGTTTTAGTTGGAGGTAATTTGGTGTCGTGGAAGAGTAAGAAACAAAATGTGGTTGCTCGATCTAGTGCAGAATCAGAATATCGAGCAATGTCGACAGCAACTTGTGAGTTAGTTTGGCTCAAACAGTTACTGGGAGAACTAAAATTTGGCAAAATTGATCAGATGGAACTTGTGTGTGATAATCAAGCGGCTCTTCATATCGCATCAAATCCAGTGTTTCATGAAAGGACTAAGCACATTGAGATTGACTGTCACTTTGTCAGAGAAAAGATACTCTCCGGAGATATTGTTACAAAATTTGTGAAGTCAAATGATCAGCTTGCAGATATGTTCACCAAGTCTCTCACATGTCCTCGTATTAATTACATCTGTAACAAGCTAGGTGCATATGATTTGTATGCACCAGCTTGAGGGGGAGTGTTAGAATAGGATTAAGTATTTCTTACTTAGAATAGGAGTAGAAATAAGAATAGGAATAGGAATTCTAGTAGGAATAGGAATTCTAGTTAGTAGGAATAGGAATTCTATTTGAAAAAGGATTCCAATGTAGTGTCTATAAATAGGGTCTCAATGTAACAATTTAGATACACAATTCAATAATATTTTCTCCAATATTTCTCACACAACTCATTATATTTTGTTAAGCCTGACTCACTCCACCTTAAGGTTTGAATAAGGAACTCATATAGTTTCAATATAACATTTAGGAAAGATGTTCTTGTATTAGTTCAAATATATATTTCATTGTTTACTTCATCAATTACAGTATTCTATTCCTTTAATTATATAAGTTTATCTTTTGTTGTCCACTAATTCTATTACAGAATAAATTTGAGTACTTTCATAGCACTTTTTGCAACTTTATAGCTTTGTTATACAATGTAATAGCTAATCACTTTATTTTTTTCAGAATACATTTACAAATATAATTAAGGATAAGGTGGGTGAGACTTCAACATTAAGGAATGAAGAAGATATTGAAGTAGATGACGGAGACATGGAGAGAAACACGGCCACAAATGGAGAAGATGAAGGAGAAAAAACTAGTGAAGATGATGTGAATTTATTGAAAACAGTATCGGAGGAGAAATTACTGAAAACTTGGATAGAAACAGTTGGTGGAACTAAAAAAGGAAAAATAATTGGGCTTGGTTCTAGAATTTGTTTGCTGTCCGATTCAAAGAACTCTAATTGTGCATCCTCTATTGCTCAGAATCCTTCAAATATTCCTACTCAACAAATATTTGAAACACCTAAATTTCAGCAGCTTCTTGACTGCGTGTTGGAGCAACGGATGATAAATATGCAAGAACATGTGCAAATGGATATTCAGAAGTATATGGAAGATCAAGTTGCTATTTCGATTCGTGCTGCTGTGGCTCGGATGCTTGGTTTTACTCCTCAACCACCACAAGATGGATCTGGTTTTACCCCAAATGTACCTTAATATAATTTATGTTACTGTTTTTATGTTTTAAGACATTTATATTACTTTTTTTTATGTTTTAAGACATGTTTTAGATAGTAAATAGGTACTTCACCGTCACATCCGGGAATAGCCCCTAGACGTAACCGACGTCATCGTCCTCTTAAAGGACTAAGACTAGCCTCTTAGCTTACATCATTACATTCATAGGTCAAATTTAGCGGAAAATTTAAAACTTTTCATTACTTCTACTCGGAGGTTTACATAGACCTCTACATACACATAATATATATATATATCGAGTATACATAGACTCTTCGTATAGATTACTTAGTCTTCTACTTTTGTTGCATATAAGTATATAAAAGATAACATAGTCATAATAGTCATATCATCTCATAACCATCTAATAAGAGTGTAATAACTTGGGCATAACCCATACATCAAAGTAAGAATGCCTCACATGGGCTATACAATGTTTCATACTAAATGGAAAAGAAAGAAACAAGAAGTCTTAAACTCGAAACAACTCAATTAGCTAGATAGTGGCATCGCCCTCGGAAAGTGAGGACCTACCCTACTTGGATGATAAAGAGATCAAAGCCTTCTTCAAGTCGTCTTCAAAAGCACTTCAACGAACGGAACCTAAAATATTGGAGAAAAGGAAAAAATGGGATTAGTACACCACTTGTACTAAGTATGAGACCATATGCACACATACTTTGAAATCATGCTAAGAAAAAGGAACATTTCATAAAGTGTGCACTTTTCATTAAAAACCTTTATGCACCTTCAACAAGACCATACATCCCAATAGGACATACTCATTAATCTCATAAGCATGTACGTCACAAGACCAACAATATCAAAACTAGTCAAGTCAACATGCATATACTATAATTGAATACATAGTCAAGAAACTCTATCATCAAGTCATAATGGCAATAAGCATGAATAAGAGTACATTTCAACATAGCCAAAGCAAGACAATTACCCATGAACCCCTATCAAGTCAACAAGTGCAATGACCAAGCAAAGCCCCATAACCTTACTCAATCAAGTAACCCAACAAGAATCATGACCAACATCCTACTTCATATAGCATAGCATTTAAGAGTACATTTCATCTTACTTTAACCATGTAGACCAACACATATTCATAAGTGAAACCAACCATCATATAGTATCAACAATATGTAAGTTCATCATGTACATATAATATATCATCATAAGCATATTCATACATAAGAACATCTTCCTAAGACTCCCCTCAAGACTAACTTGTGCAATGTTTAGGTAGAGTCCATACCCCTACTTAGACTAAGCTAGACCCCTTAGGTTATCTTAGTTAGAGTTCATACCTTTAGTTTATTTTACCTTTTGGGAACATCTTTCCCTAACCGACATAGACCACATGAGCTAAGGTGGAATCCGGTGTCATGGAACCCTACACCGAAAGAAGGCGGACTACTTGCCAAGGTAGTACCAAAACATGAACATAGCAACTACGTGGATCTACTAGCTAGTATTCCTATGGGGGCAACATAGTTCAAGAACTAGGAGATATAATTGGGACCCTCTTTATGCTACATGCATTATAGTCTCCAATCTCAAGAGTACATTAGTGATCCTACCTTCCCTATGTGGGAAGGGACACTCCTCACTCTAGTTCACTCGGTGCTAAGCTAGAGTCCCTTTTTGAAATGTCTTTAATGTCTAATCATCATAACTTATTGTAGGTCATAGATTCTAACCCTTGTATACACATCATCATCATAGCTCAATAAGAATTGCATGAATATTTTCCTTTCATTACAATTCATATAGGTGAGGTTAGCACATTAACATCTTCATATGATGATAAGGCACATTGGTAAATCATTTATCATCCTTATAATATTTACATATTAAGCCAACACCTCACAATCATAGTCAAGACATTTCACTTCAACATCATACCACCCTATCAATCCTAATACAAGGCATACTCCAATACAACATCATGACTTAATCACAATTAACCACAATTTGAAGTAAAGGATAGGGATCATAAGGCTTACCAAGTCTCCTTCATATTTCATCATCAAGGTCTTACCACAAACCCTCAATTCAACCAAATTTGGGTATACGTCATCATAAGTCAATAACCAATATGATAACAAGGCTAGAAGAATCACTACTTCACAATTCAATACAAGATCATAGCTTAAGACAAGATACTTAGGTCAATTCACCATACTTCATAACCTAGATCATCTTATCAAGAACTAGCACGAAAAGACTACATTTAACCCTAATTCATTCATTATTAGTATAACAACATCATCTAGTAGTAATTCAATCAATAACCAAGTCAATTGAACCAATATAACCTAGATCATATCAAGATCATAACCTAGGGTCAAGGGGTAAATGTCATCTTCTACAAACTATACCAAACCATCAAGATATATCATAATTGTAAGACCTCAAAAATGACTTAGGTTAACTAGAGCCTAACATATTGGTAATGGTGGTCTAAGGTCGTAAAGTGGTCTATAATGTTGTTTTGAGGCAGTAGCTTAAGTATTAGGTGCATTGGAAGTCAAACGTCAAGGGACGACTAAGACGTTCGACGACTAAGTCACCTATGTGCCTCGTATGTGGTTCTATATGCTTATGTGTAATTCATGAGGTTGTAATTCTTAAATGAGTTTAAATGGTGTATAAAGTCAGTGTGTCAGGTTTCGTGGAGTTTGGGGGTCAAACGTCCAAGAACATTCATGAAGTTCGAAAGATATGCCTTGAAATGACCTTGTGTGTCTAGGCATGTTTCGTCGAGTTTTACGTGTTCGTTTTGGATAAAATTCATGTGAGAGGTGTCAAACTTGAATACAGTCATGTTTGGGTTGGAAACATCCGGGAAAACATCCCCAAAGACCAAGCAAGGGTCCTTGAGGAAGGACCCAAACTTTATGTCAAGACTGTCCTAGGCAGGCCCCAAACGACGGAGGTATCGACGGCTCGTGGGCCAATCGACGCCCTGTCGATGGTGTCGTCGGTGGGGACTTAGTCTTGGTTGAGGTGGGAACCTAGGCAAGTCTCTGACCCAACCAACGGAAGGACAGGACGGTCCATTTGTGGAGAAACGGTCCGTCGACTGCCTTCCGTCTGTGAGGCCAAGTCCTTGCGCAGGTCACTGTTAAGTGAGGGGTGATTTGGGAATTTCACCCCACTTCCAAATAAGAGTATTGGCGGTTTATTAAGGGTATATTGGGTATTTTAAATGTGTATATAAGTGTTTAACACTTAGAATATTTCATTCTTCTAAAATCAAAACCCCCAAATCCCTTAAGAAATCCCAAAGACTCCATTGAAGTCCAAATCAAGGAACAGCTTGGAGGTGACGTTTTGAGTGAAAATTCTTCATCAAAGTGAAGAATTAGCTTCATTGAGGTATGACTTTTGATCCTTGAAATTCGTTTCATCAAGGAGCCCAACTTTCAAAGATGTTTTCAAAGTTTTCAAAAGGTGAATTGTGCAATTTCATGATTCTACCATGGGTTCTTGCATTAATGGTTTTCAAACGTCTATTATGGATTAGATTGATGTTGTATTGATGATTTTAACCTAAATTACCTATGAACCCATGAAATTGATGAACCTAAGATTTTGACTAAATTATGTGTTACTTGATATTGGCTTAATGTTGATGAATTCATGTGTAGTTTCTTATGGGATTTCTTATTCAATTGTTGTCTAATTGATCTTAGATTTTTGAATATATGTTGAATTTGTTTAGATTTCATTGATTTCTATAATTGTGTATTGAATTGGTGTTCATTGCCATGGGTAAGAGCCTTATGATGTTGAATTGGGTGATTTGGTATTGGCTTGAAGTGTTGATGATGAAGTGGTGGTACGCTGCCCTATTTCTTCTTATTCAATGTTAATTTTACTTCAATTATGTTATGATTGGTTTGGTCCACCTTTGGTGGCGGTGTTATATGAATTGATGTGGCCTTGTCGGCGTTACTTTCTAGTACATTGATGATCATGGCCTTGTCGGCACTACTTGAACTTATATGGATATTTGTGTAGTTGATTTGATGATGTGTGATCATATCTACCTATATGTGAAAGTATGTGTTAGATTACTGATACTATCTAGGTGATCATGACTATGTGTTAAGTGTGTAGTCTTAGAGTTGTACATGGTTGTCCTTAATTTGGTTATATGAGTCTAAGATGTTTGAATTGATAATGTTAAGGTAATGGACAGGTTGACTTAATAAGGTTAAGGGTCTTTCTTAAAGTGTCTAAAGAAAGATAGGCTAAATGAGTAAAATGGAAGTATGTTGTGTCTTGTCTAGGTAGACTTGTGTCCCTTACTTGTTGCTTATGTGAATATGTGATGTCTTGGCTTAGGAACCTAAAGGGTCTTAGTCTTGAATAAATGAATATAGGTGAGACCTTTAATGATAAGAGGGTCATTTATGTGGAACCTTGAACCAAGTGGTAAGGTTATAAATCGTGAAGTAGTTAGCCGTAATGGTATCCTTCCAGTAATGAGTGATGGACTTAAGGTTGATTGGATGGAACGGCATCATATCATACCTTAGGAAAGTCGCGATGAGCTTCTTGTCGCCATTGTGAGATAGCCCTAATGGACCTTGCTTTGGTAGGGTAAATGTTATTGGGTCATGAACATGATATGGGACCCATTTGTATGAACCTTAATGTAAATTGATCTATGAGAACTAAGGCTAGCACCAAGTGAGTATGGTCAATGGAAGTAGTTCTAGCTAAGTATGAGACTAGAATACAAAGTACGCCCTTCATATTCATTAACCATGTGCCTACATGGGATCTTTATGTTCTACCATTGGCAAGTAGAACACCTCATCGAAGTAAGATAGAACTTCGGATTCCATGCTTTGCTACTATGTCGGTTATTGCCTATTATCATCATATGGAATACCTATTAGCATTAGAGAAGTTTATGAGGTTTAGGTGGTGGTATGGGACGCTATCTAGACATTGCACAATAGACTTTGAAGGTGTTACTTGGAGTTCCTACGTCTTGTCTAAGACCATTATTTGAATGTCCTTTATGTGATGTATGTCTTCTAAATGAACTAATGAACTAATGACTTATGTTAGAAGTATGTAAATGAATAAGTACCTAATCTAAAGTAACTTAAGGATCCTTAGTAAAGTGAAGAGGGCATATGGATGATCTCTTCATGTCTTATCTTGGAAGTCTTGAGAATGACTCTAGTTAGGGAAGATGTTTGGTGTTGTGACATGATCTAAGCCTTAGGTAGTCTTAAGGACTATTTAGGTAATCTTGAAGAGGTCAATCATAGACGTTATCTTCTTGACTTGCTTAAGTAGGTCTTTTGTTAGCTTTTGGAAGAAGAATGTCATATCATCTATGTGTTGATGTGTTTAGTGAGAATGATTCTATCCTAGGGAGTCTATAGGATCTCTTGAGTGTGTGTGTAAGTGATTGTATGGGCGGTTGCTTCACAACTCACTCAAGTGAGACTTAGAGTCACCTTTGGTAGAAGAATCTTACCTTGATGTTTAAGATGCTTTGTAAGTGTGTATGTGACTCATTATAAGTAATCTTAAGGGTCGTTTAGGCACATCTAGAGAGGGTGTATGGGCGGTCTCTCTTTGTGTGACTTAAGTGAATCTTAGGATGACGCTAGTGAGAAGACTACATGCTAAAATAAGTTCAAAAGAGAGGGCTTAGACTTCACTGTAATGTGAGTTAAAAAATCATGTTTTTCGGTTTAATGTTTTCTTATGTGATTTTAAGTTGCTAAATGTTATTCTTATGATTATGTTATGATGTTTTAAAGAAAAGATGCATATTTCCAATAAAGTCCGTTTTCATGATTTTATGCATAATGCCATACTTAGTACATGTGATTGTACTAATTCCATGCTTTATTTTCTATCTATAGTTCTTGGTAGATGAAGAGCTTTGGGAAGAAGACTTGTACAAGGAGATAGTTCAAGAAGAGTTGAAGTATGTCCTCACTTGACTCGAGGGCATATATGTCATTTTATGTTTCTTTTATGAAGTTTGTAATAGACTATTAGTAGTATGTTTTCAATTCGTATGGGTCGTGTCCCAAGTATTGTCGTGTCTTAAGATGATGATCGAGGCTTAGTGTTTTGCTATTTCTACATATATGAAAGAGTTTAAAGACTTCTATATTATTTTTATGAAAATTTTTAATTCCGCACTACTTTTCATTATAGATATGCGATGAATGATATGAGAGGCTTGTATGAGATCTACGAGAGGTCGAATACGCCGATCGCAATCCAAGATTGCACCCTAACTTCTAGGGTGTGGTTTCGAGATGTGACAAGCTTGGTATCAGAGCATAGGTTAATGAAAGTAGTCTTAGGTATCAAAAAGTCTCGAAAAGTCACGTCTAGTAGAGTCTTGACCATCGGTGTGAGTCGCGACACATCTATGGGCGAGAGGCTATAGGACGATAGTGTTTCCCTTCATTTCTACTCCTATGTTCGTGCGGTAGAGTTATGTTATGAGTATCCTTCTAAATGTTTTCCTTGTGTTTCTAGGAGATGAATACTAGAAGGATGGCCGCTAGAAGGATGGAAGAGGGAAGGGTTGATGAGGAAGTTCCTCCTCATGTTGAGCAAGTTGAGCAAGTGCTTCATGATGGGCAAGGTGTCCAAGGTGCTCAAGTGCTCCTCAAGGTGATCATGCCCCTAATGTGGGGGAGGTAATGAGGTGCCGGAGTTGACTAATAGGGAGATTAGGGAGGCTTTGCTTGCTTTAGCCCGAGCCGTGACTACTCAAGCTAACTTGAACATGGTGCCTAGGGTTAATGCTATGGAGAGCACTATGTCATCTAGGTTGAGAGACTTTGTGAGGTTGAATCCTCCAATCTTTCTTGGCTCTAAGGTGAATGAGGATCCCCAAGAATTTCTTGATGGTGTGTACAAAGTTTTGAGTGCTATGGGGTTACATCTAGGGAGAAGGCGGAGTTGGCTTCTTATCAATTGAGAGATGTGTCTCAAATTTGGTACACTCAATGGAAGGACAATAGGCCAAATGAGTTGGGTCCTATTGAGTGGGAAGAATTCAAGGAAGCTTTTCTTGGTAAGTACTTTCCCCGTGAG
Organism: Solanum lycopersicoides; assembly: GCA_022817965.1. Lineage (NCBI taxonomy): Eukaryota > Viridiplantae > Streptophyta > Magnoliopsida > Solanales > Solanaceae > Solanum > Solanum lycopersicoides. The sequence goes on along the minus strand of CM040622.1, from coordinate 35,051,796 downwards.
AGGAGAGTGTTAAGTAGAAGAATTTATCAATCTCAAGCAAGGCAATATGAGTGTTGAGGAATACTCTTTGAAGTTCTCAACTTTGTCTAGGTATGCACCTTCCCTAGTGTCTAATCCAAGGGATGAAATGAGTCGCTTTGTGACGGGTGTAGCCGACTTAGTGAGGGAGGAATGTCGTACGGCTATGTTGCATGATGATATGACTTTGGCTAGACTCATGGTGTATGCACAATCAATTGAAGAGTCTAAACTTAGGAGGATGTCAAGGAACTTGAAAAGGAGAGTTGCTAGTGATCAAGTGCAACCTAGGCTCAAAAAGAGGGTTCAAACTCAAGATGGACCTAGTGTTCCTAAGAAGAACTTTGAGAACGGAGGTGATTCTAGCAATGACAAACCTACATGTGCCACTTGCGGTAAGAGACATTATGGTGAGTGCCTATTGGGTACCGGTAGTTGATTTGGATGTGGAAAAGATGGGCACAAAGTGAGAGATTGTCCAAACATTGCTTCTAGGAAGGAGGGTAAGAAGGTTGAGCCTAGTGTTCCAAAGGAATATGCTCCAGCTAGGAGGCGTTTCTGTGCACTCCGGACTACAGGTGAGAAGCCGGATGAGAGTGGTGATGATGTTGGTAAGTCCTTGTTTCTCTCATTTAGTATGACTTCTTTCTAAGTGGGGGAGTATGGTTAGGATTGTGCTAGAAGTTATTGCATGTGCATGATGTTTAGGAGTTTGGTTGAAATTGAATTTCACTAACTTCTTTGCATTGTGTGTTTTATTGAGTTATGAGCATATTGAAAAAGGTGCTTATATGATGTTACCTTGCATTTGAGCATGTCTATATCATGAATTGCCTAAAAGATGCATTTTTGAAAAATGTGGTAAAATCACTGTAGCATGGAAAAACAGTTCACTGTGTAATTTTTTGAAAAAGTGACTAATTGATTTTTTGGTCTAAAATTGTTGTTATGTGGTTAGAACTGATGTGTATGAGTATAATAATGAATATAAAATGAATTTTTACCATTTGAAATGAAGCATGTGAGTTTTGTACCATAATGAGTTATAGAATTGTATTCTAGTTTCTTGTTGTGTTGTGAATGTCTTGTACTTGTGAAATTGATGTTTTCTTCTTGATTATGTGTTATATGGTTTGGTTATGTGATGTTAAGTTGATTCTATAATCTTGGAAGTGTTCGGAGAGTGGCAAGTGTCATTCGAGGACGAATGTTGTTCAAGTGGGGGAGAATGTAAGACCTCGAAAATGACTTAGGTTAACTAGAGCCTAACATGTTGGTAATGGTGTTATAAGTTCCTAAAGTGGTCTATAATGTGTTTGAGGCAGTAGCTAAGTATTAGGTGCATTGGAAGTCAAACGTCAAGGGACGACTAAGACGTTCGACGACTAAGTCACCTATGTGCCTCGTATGTGGTTTATGTGTTTATGTGTATTCATGAGGTTGTAAGGTCTTAAATGAGTTTTAAATGTGTATAGTCAGTGTGTCAAGTTTTGAGTTTGGAGGTCAAACGTCCAAGAACGTTCATGAAGTTCGAAAGATATGCCTTGAATGACCTTGTGTGTCTAGGCATGTTTCGTCGAGTTTTACGTGTTCGTTTTGGATGAAATTTATGTGAGAGGTGTTAAACTCATATACGTATGTTTGGGTTGGAAACGTCCGGGAAACATCCCCAAGGACCAAGCAAGGGTCCTTGAGGAAGGACCCAAACTTTATGTCAAGACTGTCCCAGGCAGCCCCAAACGACGGAGGCATCGACGGCTCGTGGGCCAATCGACGCCCGTCGATGGTGTCGTCGATGGGACTTATCTGGGAGTGGGAACCTTGGCAAGTCTCTGACCCAACCACGGAAGGACAGGACGGTCCGTTTGTGGACAAACGGTCCGTCGACTGCCTCCGTCTGTGAGCCAATCCTGCGCAGTCACTGTTAAGTGAGGGGTGAAAATTTCACCCCACTTCCAAATAAGAGTATTGGCGGTTTATTAAGGGTATATTGGGTATTTTAAATGTGTATATAAGTGTTTAACACTTAGAATATTTCATTCTTCTAAAATCAAAACCCCAAAATCCCTTAAGAAATCCCAAAGACTCCATTAAAGTCCAAATCAAGGAACAGCTTGGAGGTGACGTTTTGAGTGGAAATTCTTCATCAAAGTGAAGAATTAGCTTCATTGAGGTATGCCTTTTGATCCTTGAAACTCATTTCATCAAGGAGCCCAACTTTCAAAGATGTTGTCAAAGTTCTCAAAAGGTGAATTGTCCAATTTCATGATTCTACCATGGGTTCTTGCATTAATGGTTTTCAAACGTCTATTATGGATTAGATTGATGTTGTATTGATGATTTTAACCTAAATTATCTATGAACCCATGAAATTGATGAACCTAAGATTTTGACTAAATTATGGGTTACTTGATATTGGCTAAATGTTGATGAATTCATGTGTAGTTTCTTATGGTTTTCTATTGATGTAAGAATTGTATTCAATTGTTGTCTAATTGATCTTAGATTGTTGAATCTATGTTGAATTGGTTTAGATTTCATTGATTTCTATAATTGTTTATTGAATTGGTGTTCATGGCCATGGGTAAGGGCCTTATGATGTTGAATTGGGTGATTTGGTATTGGCTTGAAGTGTTGATGATGACGTGGTGGTACGCTGCCCTATTTATTCTTATTCAATGTTAATTTTACTTCAATTATGTTATGATTGGTTTGGTCCACCTTTGGTGGCGGTGTTATATGAATTGATGTGGCCTTGTCGGCGTTACTTTCTAGTACATTGATGATCATGGCCTTGTCGGCACTACTTGAACTTATATGGCTATTTGTGTAGTTGATTTGATGATGTGTGATATATCTACCTATATGTGAAAGTATGTGTTAGACTATTGATACTATCTAGGAGATCATGTTATGCTTTGACTATGTGTTAAGTGTGTAGTCTTAGAGTTGTACATGGTTGTTCCTTAATTTGGTTATATGAGTCTAAATGGTTAATTGATAATGTTAAGGTAATGGACAGGTTGACTTAATAAGGTTAAGGGTCATTCTAAAGTGTCTAAAGAAAGATAGGCTAATGTGTAAAATGGAAGTATGTTGTGTCTTGTTTAGGTAGACTTGTGTCCCTTACTTGATGCTTATGTGAATATGTGATGTCTTGACTTAGGAACCTAAAGGGTCTTAGTCTTGAATAAATGAATATAGGTGAGACCTTGAATGATAAGAGGGTCATTTATGTGGAACCTTGAACCAAGTGGTAAGGTTATAAATCGTGAAGTAGTTAGACGTTATGGTATCCTTCATGTAATGAGTGATGGACTTAAGGTTGATTGGCTGGAACGACATCATATCATACCTTAGGAAATTCGCGATGAGCTTCTTGTCGCCATTGTGAGATAGCCCTAATGGACCTTGCTTTGGTAGGGTAAATGTTATTGGGTCATGAACATGATATGGGACCGATTTGTATGAACCTTAATATAAAATTGATCTATGAGAACTAAGGCTAGCACCGAGTGAGTATGGTCAATGGAAGTTGTTCTAGTTAAGTATGAGACTAGAATACAAAGTACGCCCTTCATATTCCTTAACTATGTGCCTACATGGGATCTTTATGTTCTACCATTGGCAAGTAGAACACCTCATCGAAGTAGGATAGAACTTCGGATTCCATGCTTTGCTACCATGGTATATGTCGGTTATTGCCTATTCTCATCATATGGAATACCTATTAGCATTAGAGAAGCTTATGAGGTTTAGGTGGTGGTATGGGACGCTATCTAGACATTGCACAATAGACTTTGAAGGTGTTACTTGGAGTTCCTACGTCTTGTCTAAGACCATTATTTGAATGTCCTTTATGTGATGCATGTCTTCTAAATGAATTAATGAACTAATGATTTATGTTAGAAAGTATGTAAATGAATAAGTACCTAATCTAAAGTAACTTAAGGACTCCTTAGCTAAAGGGTGAAGAGGGCATATGGGATGATCTCTTCATGTCTTATCTTTCAAAGTCTTGAGAATGACTCTAGTTAGGGAAGATGTTTGGTGTTGTAGAAATAATCTAAGCCTTAGGTAGTCTCAAGGACTATTTAGGTAATCTTGAAGAGGTCAATCATGGACGTTATCTTCTTGACTTACTTAAGTAGGTCTTCTTGATAGCTTTTGGAAGGAGAATGTCATATCATCTATGTGTTGATGTGTTTAGTGAGAATGATTCTATCCTAGGGAGTCTATAGGATCTCTTGAGTGTGTGTGTAAGGGATTGTATGGGCGGTTGCTTCACAACTCACTGAAGTGAGACTTAGAGTCACCTTTGGTAGAAGAATCTTACCTATGCTTAAGATGCTTTGTAAGTGTGTATGTGACTCATTATAAGTAATCTTAAGGGTCGTTTAGGCACATCTAGAGAGGGTGTATGGGCGTTCTCTCTTTGTGTGACTTAAGTGAATCTTAGGATGACTTTAGTGAGAAGACTACATGCTAAAATAAGTTCAAAAGACAGGGCTTAGACTTCACTGTAACAGTGAAGGGACTTCACTGTACAGTGAAGTGAACTCATTGTAATGTGAGTTGAAAAATCATGTTTTTCGGTTTAATGTTTTCTTATGTGATTTTAAGTTGCTAAATGTTATTCTTATGATTATGTTATGATGTTTTAAAGAAAATATGCATATTTCCAATAAAGTCCGTTTTCATGATTTTATGCATAATGTCATACTTAGTACATGTGGTTGTACTAATTCCATGCTTTATTTTCTATCTATATAGTTCTTGGTAGGTGAAGAGCTTTGGGAAGAAGACTTGGACAAGGAGATCGTTCAAGAAGAGTTGAAGTATGTCCTCACTTGACTCGAGGGAATATATGTCATTTTATGTTTCTTTTATGAAGTTTGTAATAGACTATTAGTAGTATGCTTTCAATTTGTATGGGCTGTGTCCCAAGTATTGTCGTGTCTTAAGATGATGATTGAGACTTAGTTTTTTCCTATTTCTACATATATGAAAGAGTTTAAAGACTTCTATATTGTTTTTATGAAAAGTTTTAATTCCGCACTACTTTTTATTAGGATATGCGATGAATGATATGAGAGGCTTGTATGAGACCTCCGAGAGGTCGAATACGCCGGTCGCAATCCAAGATTGCACCCTAACTTCTAGGGTGTGGTTTCGGGATGTGACAATAATAGGTTAGAATACATGTTAATCTATTCAAAATATCCGAAAGAAATCATAAACAAATCAGTTCATAGCATCAATTTCGAGATTAGACGAAACCCACTTGAAAACTCAACTTTTGAAATCAATTTGATGGAACCCTTTGAGGTAAGAGGTCTCAAAGGTGAATTAGACCCCATACCTTACTAATTGATGAATATTGATGGAGGAAATTGACCCTTTGCATCCCTTAAACCGTCCCCTAGCTTGATATTCAATGGTGTTCTTCACTAGAGAGAGAAAGAAGAGAGAAGGAAGAGAGTTTTGTTTCGTCAGTTGTGATTAGTCTAATGGGTTTGGGGGTATTTATATGGGGGGTTAGTTAACTTAATTAGGCTTCCCTAATCCACTAACTAACGACCTAACCCCTTAATTAATCAATTGGAGTTAAGTGAAAATGTGCAGAAAAATACAGACCTCATCGACGAGACCACGATCGACGGATCGTTGGTCCATCGATGGCCAGTCCCTCCTTCCGTGCTGCACATCCGTGGTTTTGGTCAGAGACTGTCCAAAAGAGGTCTTTCAGGGAATTGTCTAAGTGTTGGTCGACGGATGTCATCGACGCCCCGTCGATCCACACACGTTCTGTCGTTCCCCTTCGTGGGTAAACACTGCCCAGGCAGCCTGGACTCCATAATGCAAGGGTCCTCCTCAAGGGCCCTTGGTTGGTCCTTGTGGAGTCTTACCCGGATGTTTCGACCTTGAATCATCTTAAACACATGTTAGATACACTTCCACCAATTTTCATCATTTTCCGACTTCGAAAAGCTAGTCAAATAGGCTAAGACACGCTAGTACCTCATTGAACTAGTTTCCGGACGTCATGGACGTTCTTGGACGTTTTGGTTTCTAGACTTCCTAAATGACTTATTTTCATAATAATAGACCTTTAAACAGTTTCTAGACCTTATGACACTAATGTTAGGCTCTAGAACAGATCTTAGATTTTCGAAGTGTTACATTATCCCCCCTTTAGAAACATTCATCCCGAATGACACTAAAAATCTTTTGAAGGAAGGAATAGACACAAGACTAGCAGCCCAACCAACAACAATACATAACAACATCAACATATCACTTAAACAAGGAAATTCAAAACTTCAATTACCAACCATAAGGCTCAATATTACATTATGAGGAATATCCTTCTCACAACAACAAGAGCTCAACATAGCAATTATGAGTCAATTATGTCAAAGTTCAACTTACCAACATGCCACATATTATTTCATAAAGAATCACCATATCAAAATGCACAACATAACTCAAAACAATGAAAAATTGCAATTATTAGTATATTTCACTGTAATCACTGTAACATCATCCAAAAATGCACATTTTGCAACACTTCACTAAAAATCAAAACAACTTCAATTTTTAATCATTATTTTCATTATTAGTAAGAACTACTAACCTTAGTTATCAAATAGATGAGGGTAACGGGACTTCATGTCGGCCTCGGCCTCCCATGTTGCACCCTCAACTAGGTGATTCTTCCATAACACCTTTACAGAAGCCACCTCCTTGTTCCTCAGTTTCTTTACTTGCCTATCAAGGATTTGAATCGGAACTTACTCATAAGAGAGGTTATCCTTCACACCAAGACCCTCAATAGGAAAAATAGACTTGGTATCACCGATACACTTCTTAAGCATGGAAACATGGAAAATCGGACGAAACCAATTCACAAGGAAGTTTCAATTCATAGGCAACCTTACCAAATCTTTGCAAGATTTTATAGGGACCCACATAACGAGGACTCAACTTCCCTTTCTTGCCAAATTTAACCACCCCTTGCATAGGCGAAATTTTCAAATACACCTTATCACCTTTTTCAAACTCTAAATCCCATCTGCTATGATCGACATAAGACTTTTACCGACTATAGGCCATTTGCAAGCGATTCCTTATAATATTAACTTTCTCCAAAGTCTTATAAATCAAATCAGGACCAAGAAGCGAAGGTTCACCCACTTGAAACCATCAAATATGAGACCTACACCTCCTACCATACAAGACTTCATAAGGAGCCATGGATATGAATGAAGATGAATGGAAGCTATTATTGTAAGCAAACTCCACCAAAGGCAAATGATTGTCCTAATTTTCCTTGAAATCAATAATACAAGCCCTAAGCATATCTTCAAGGGTTTGAATAGTTTGCTTCGCTTGACCATCCGTTTGGGGATGAAAAGCGGTACTTAACTTTACCTTAGTACCCAACCCTTCTTGGAATGATCTCCAAAACCTAGATGTGAATTGTGCACCCCGATCTGATATGATGGATAACAGAATACCATGGCGACACACAATATCATCTATGAAGATCCTTGCATAATCTTCTGCCGAATAACTAGACTTGACGGGAATAAAATGAGCGGACTTGGTCAACCTATCCATTATCACCCATATAGAGTCATATTGCCTTTGAGTACGAGGCAAACCTACTACAACATCCATATTGATGTCTTCCCACTTCCAAGTAGGAACTTGGATTTCTTGTAGTAAGCCACCCGATTTTTGATGTTCGGCTTTCACTTATTGGCAATTTGGACACTTAGCAACAAACTCCGCTATGTCCTTTTTCAAACCTTCCCACCAAAATACTTTCCTAAGGTCATGGTACATTTTTGTCGAACCCGGATGAATGGAGTAACGGGACCCATGTGCTTCCTCAAGGATCCGGTTCCTAAAACCATCTAAATTGGGAACACGTAATCTTCCTCGATACCTCAAGAAACCATCCCCCCTAAGGAGAATGCCTCCTTAAGCTTACCAAGAACCGATTCCTTCAACTCCATCAATGGTTGATCAAGGTGTTGTTTGGACTTCACCTCAACCACCAAGGATGACTCGGAGTTATGATGGACCATAAAACCACCATTCGGAGAATCTTCCAACCTCACACCCAATCTAGCCAACCTATGAACATCCTAACTAGGTCTTTCTTGGCTTAATCTATGTGAGACACACTACCCATGGTCATATGACTTAGAGCATCTGCAACCACATTGGCCTTGCCGGGGTGATAGACGACACTCATGTCATAATCTTTCAACAATTCTAACCACCTTCTTTTTCGGAGATTCAACTCCTTTTGGGTAAACACATATTGGAGACTCTTGTGGTTGGTATACACATCAACATGGACACCATACAAGTAATGCCTCCATATTTTCAAGGCAAATACCACGGCCGCTAACTCAAGGTCATGAGTTGGATAGTTTCTCTCATGCACCTTAAGTTGCCTAGAAGCATAGACTATTACCTTCCCATGTTGCATAAGCACACACCCCAAACCCACTCGGGATGCATCACAATACACAACAAAACCCTTTGTACCGTCCGATAGAGTCAACACGGGAGCGGAAGTTAGCCTATCTTTCAAAATTTGGAAGCTTCTCTCACATGCCTCCGACCACTCAAATTTCATACTCTTTTTGGTCAAAGTAGTCAAGGGAGATGCAATGGATGCAAAACTATCCACAAACCTCCGATAATAACCCGCTAGACCCAAGAAACTGCTAATGTCGATTAGAGTCAATGGCCTAGGCCAATTTTTCACTGCCTCGGTTTTCCTTGGATCAACCTCAACTCCCTCGCTTGAGATAATATGACCAAGAAATGTCACCGACCTCAACCAAAACTCACACTTGCTATACTTAGCAAAAAATTGATTCTCCTTAAGTACTTGCAACACCAGCCTTAAATGGTACATGTGATCACCCTCATTTTTCGAATATACTAAGATGTCGTCAATGAAGACAATGACAAATTAATCTAGGTAACTTCAAAACACCCTATTCATGAGATCCATAAACACCTCCGGGGCATTCGTGAGATCAAAGGACATTACTAAGAACTCATAGTGACCATATCTAGTCCGAAATGTCGTCTTTGGTATATCCTCACCTCTCACCCTAAGTTGGTGATACCCCGATCTCAAGTCAATCTTAGAAAAGTAGCTTGCCCCTTGGAGTTGAGCAAACAAGTCATCAATCCGAGGGAGAGGATACTTGTTCTTGATTGTAACTTTATTGAGTTGACAGTAATTAAGGCACATCCTAAGGGACCCATCCTTCTTCACAAATAGAACCGGAGCACCCCATGGAGAAATACTAGGTCTAATGAAGCCTTTGTCTAGTAAATCCTTGAGTTGAGCCTTCAACTCTTTCAATTCGGCCGGAGCCATCCGATAAGGAGGAATTGAAATGGGATTTGTATCCGATAAGAAGTCGATACCAAAATCAATTTCCCGTTCGGGAGGAATACTGGTAAGATCATTAGGAAAGACCTACGGAAATTCCCTCACTACGGGGACCGACTAAATGGGAGGAATTTCGGAGTCTAAATCTTGGAATCTTACTATATGGTATAAACACCCTTTAGAGATCATTTTTCATGCTTTCAAACATGAGATGATACGACCTCTAGAAATAGAATTTCCCCCCTTCCACTTTAAAATGGGCTCATTTGGAAAGTTAAACTTCACCACCCTCGTTCTACAATTTGTGGAGGCAAAGCAAGCATGCGACCAATCCATACCCAAAATGACATCAAAATCAAGCATATCAAGTTCTACTAGTTCAACATAAGAAACTATATCGGGAAACATTATTGGACAATTTATATACTCCCTTTTTTCAACAACCGACTCACCCATCGGGGTAGACACTATAAAAGGTTCATGCAATATATCGGGTAAACTGTCAAACTTTTTAGCTACTAGAGGGGTAACAAATGATAAAGTAGCACCGGGATCAAGTAAGGCATATACATCAATAGAGAAGACTTTCAACATACCGGTCACCATGCCGGGAGAAGTCTCTTGCTCACCCCTAGAGAGGAGAGCATAGAAGCGGTTCTTCGTTGGAGCCTCATTTGAACCACTTGCTTGAGCTTGACCACTATCCTTGTCTTGACCCCTCACATTAGGGCAATACCTAACCTTGTGCCCACTTTTACCACAACCAAAACAATTATCCGTTCCCTTAAGACAATCACCATAGTGCAAGCCACACTTTCCACAAGTTGGCTTTTCGGTTGGTGAACTAGTACCCTTTCCCTTCTTAGGCTTAGGGTTAGACACCCTATAATACCTAGCCTTAGGAAACTTAGAGGGAACTTGATTATATACCCGCTTCTTAAACCCAGGCTTCTCTTGTATCTCAAGCCTATTCTTTGAAGAACCACCATCTAAAGATCTTGCCCTTTTAGCATCACTACCCTTCCTCTTATCCATTGCCTCTTCTATATGTTGGGCATGAACCATAAGACGAGAAATGTTCATATTGTCATGTAGCATAGCCGAATGACACTCCTCTTGCAAATCATCCGACACCCCTATCACAAAGCGGCTCATTTCATCCCTAGGATCGAAAACCAAAGAAGGAGCATATTTTGACAATTTAGTGAATTTCAAGGAGTATTCATGAACACTCATACCTCCTTGGCGAAGGTTGATGAACTCCACCACTTTAGCTTCCCTCTTCTCCCTAGGAAATAACCGATCAAGAAAAGCCTTCTTGAACACTTCCCAAGTCACCGGTCCACCCCTTAACGGCCTATTGTCCCTCCATTAAACATACCATGCTTGAGCCACATCCTTGAGTTGATAAGTGGCTAAATCGGCCTTTTCACTAGTAGACAACCCCATAGCATAGAGGATCTTGTAGATTTCATCAATGAACTTTTGGGGGTCTTCTTCAACCTTGGACCCGCTGAAAGTAGGAGGGTTCATCCTAGTGAAATCCCTTAGATGGGAGGCCATGGTAGCAACTTGTTGATGAGCTCTGGGTACAACCTCCCGATTAGCTTGGGCCGTAATGGCTTGGGCTTGAGTAGTGGCGGCTTGTGTGCTTGGGTAGTAATGGCTTGGGCCATTTTAAAGAGAGCGAACCTTATGTTCTCATCCGTCAAAGGAGGAGGATTCACCGGGGCTTGGTCATCATTCACCTCTTTCTCAAGAGGAGGAACTTCATCACCACGGGGAGGAACTCCCGCATTGGTAATCTCTTCTTCAAGTCTTTGTGCCATATTCCTTCGAGTATTCATTGACTATAATCACAATAAGAGGATTAGATGTAAAATCACATAGAGTTAACACTCTAAAGGCATGATATTGGACTTCCAAGAAAGTGTGAGTTTCCTAAGAATCACATAGATTCCTATTCATAAGTGTGGCGCGCTTCACAATTATGAATACAAACCTACATAGACGTGGTTGAGAGAGCAACGACTCAAAGATATTTAACCTCATGCTCTGATACCAAGTTTGTCACATCCGGGAATAACCCCTAGACGTAACCGGCGTCGTCGTCCTCTTAAAGGACTAAGACTAGCCTCTTAGCTTACATCATTACATTCATAGGAAAATTTAGCGGAAAATTTAAAACTTTTCATTACTTCTACTCGGAGGTTTACATAGACCTCTACATACACATAATATATATATATCGAGTATACATAGACCCTTCATATAGGAAGATTACTTAGTCTTCTACTTTTATTGCATATAAGTATATAAAAGATAACATAGTCATAATAGTCGTCTCATCTCATAACCATCTAATAAGAGTAATAACTTGGGTATAACCCATACATCAAAGTAAGAATGCCTCACATGGGCTATACAATGTTTCATACTAAATGGAAAAGAAAGAAACATAGAAGTCTTAAACTCGAAACAACTCCATTAGCTAGATAGTGGTATCTCCCTCGGAAAGTGAGGACCTACCCTACTTGGATGATCAAGAGATCCAAGGCTTCTTCAAGTCATCTTCAAAATCACTTCAACGACCGAAACCTAAAATATTGGGGAAAAGGAAGAAATGGGGTTAGTACACCACTTTACTAAGTATAAGACCATATGCACACATACTTTGAAATCATGCTAAGAAAAAGGGACATTTCATAAAGTCTACACTTTTCATTAAAAACCTTTATGCACCTTCAACAAGACCATACCAACCAATAGGACATACTCATTAATGTCATAAGCATGTACATTACAAGACAAACAACATCAAAACTAGTCAAGTCAACATGCATATACTATAATTGGATACATAGTCAAGTAACTCTATCATCAAGTCATAATGGCAACAAACATGAATAAGAGTACATTTCAACATAGCCAAAGCAAGACAATTACCCATGAACCCCTATCAAGTCAACAAGTGCAATGACCAAGCAAAGCCCCATAACCTTACTCAATCAAGTAACCCAACAAGAATCATGACCAACATCCTACTTCAGATAGCATAGCATTTAAGAGTACATTTCATCTTACTTTAACCATGTAGACCAACACATATTCATAAGTGAAACCATCCATCATATAGTATCAACAAGATGCAAGCTCATCATGTACATATCATATATGATCATAAGCATATTCATACATAAGAACATCCTCCTAAGACTCTCCTCAAGACTAACTTGTGCAATGTTTAGGTAGAGTCTCATACCCCTACTTAGACTAAGCTAAGACCCCTTAGGTTATCTTAGTTAGAGTTCATACCTTTAGTTCATTTTACTTTTTGGGAACATCTTGCCCTAACCAACATAGACCACATGAGCTAATGTGGAATCCGGTGTCATGGAACACTACACCGAAAGAAGGCGGACTACTTGCCAAGGTAGTACCAAAACATGAACATAGCAACTACGTGGATCTACTAGCTAGTATTCCTATGGGGCCAACATAGTTCAAGAACTAGGAGATATAATTGGGACCCTCTTTATGCTACATGCATTATAGTCTCCAATCTCAAGAGTACATTAGTGATCCTCCTACCTTCCCTATGTCGGAAGGAACACTCCTCACTCTAGTTCATTCGGTGCTAAGCTAGAGTCCCTTTTTGAAATGTCTTTAATGTCTTTATTAATCATCATAACTTATTGTAGGTCATGGGGTCTAACCCTTGTATACACATCATCTTCATAGCTCAATAAGAATTGCATGAGTATTGTCCTTTCATTACAATTCATATAGGAGAGGTTAGCACATTAACATCTTCATATCATGATAAGGCATATTGGTAAATTCATTCATAATCCTTATAACATTTACATCTTAAGCCAACACCTCACAATCATAGTCAAGACATTTCAATGCAACATCATACCACTCTATCAATCCTAATCATACTCCAATACAACATCATGACTTAATCACAATTAACCACAATTTGAAGCAAAGGATAGGGATCATAAGACTTACCAAGTCTCCTTCATATTTGATCATCAAGGTATTACCACAAACCCTCAATTCAACCAAATTTGGGTATACATCATCATAAGTCAATAACCAATATGATAACAAGGATAGAAGAATCACTACATCACAATTAAATACTATATCTTAGCTTAAGACAAGATACTTAGGTCAATTCACCATACTTTATAACCTAGATCATCTTATCAATACTAGCATGAAAAGACTAAAATTAACCCTAATTCATTCATGATTAGTATAACAACATCATCTAGTAGTAATTCAACCAATAATCAAGTCAATTGAACCAATATAACCTAAATCATATCAAGATCATAACCTAGGGTTAAGGGGTAAAGGTCATCTTCTACAAACTAGACCAAACCATCAAGATATATCATAATTATGTTAGAATACATGTTAATCTATTCACAATTTCCAAAATAAATCATAAACAAATTAATTAATAACATCAATTTCGAGATTAGATGAAACCCACTTGAAAACTCAACTTTTGAAATCAATTTGATTGAACCCTTTGAGGAAAGAGGTCTCAAAGGTGAATTATATCCCATACCTTACTAATTTATGAATATTGATGGAGGAAATTGACCCTTTGCAGCCCTTAAACCCTCCCCTAGCTTGGTCTTCGGTGGTGTTCTTCACTAGAGAGAGAAAAAAGAGAGAAGGAAGAGAGTTTTGTTTCGTCAATTGTGATTAGTCTAATGGGTTTGGGGGTATTTATATGGGGGGTGAGTTAACTTAATTAGGATTCCCTAATCCACTAACTAACGACCTAACCCCTTAATTAATTAATTGGAGTTAAGTGAAAATGTGCAGAAAAATACAGACCTCATCGACGAGACCACGATCGACGGATCGTTGGTCCATCGGCGGCCAGTCCCTCCTTCCGTGCTGCACACCCGTGGTTTTGGTCAGAGACTGTGCAAAAGAGGTCTTTCAGGGAATTGTCTAATTGTTGGTCGACGGATGTCATCGACGCCCCGTCGATCCACACACGTTCCGTCGTTCCACTTCGTGGGTAAACACTGCCCAGGCATCCTTGACCCCATAATGCAAGGGTCCTCCTCAAGGGCCCTTGGTTGGTCCTTGGGGAGTCGTACCCGGACGTTTCGACCATGAATCATCTTAAACACATGTTATACACCCTTCCACCAATTTTCATCATTTTTTGACTTCTAAACGCTAGTCAAATATGCTAAGGCACGCTAGTACCTCTTTGAACTAATTTCCGGACGTCATGGACGTTCTTGGATGTTTTGGTTTATAGAGTTCCTAAATGACTTATATTCATTACAATAGACCTTTAAACAATGTCTAGACCTTATGATACTTATGTTAGGCTCTAGAACACATCTTGGATTTTCGAAGTGTTACATTCACTATTCAAGGATTAATGATATTATAATTGTGCTTATTTTGAAAAATTGATTTGATTTGAATATGTTTTTCATCTTTTGTCGAATATAGAAAGTTATATTTGTATCCTTCATACAATTTCTAGACATATTTATATAGAAAATATCCCTAGCTATTTTAGCTAATCATTTAGCAAAGAAAACATTCCAAGTAAAATTTGAAAAATAGCTAGAGAATTTGTAAGTTTAGATAGGGTAATTCCTTGCTAAGTCTTAGTAAAATCAACACTTACCAAGCAAATTTTGCTATGAATTTAGCTAGTATACATCGTAGCAAACTGTTTGCTACGCAAAGAGCCTAGGAGAGATATCGAAGCTAAATTAGCTAGGAATTACATAATTTGCTAGCTAAAAATTATTTAAGAGCTTATTAGCTTTGAAGGTCTGCTAGGGTCATTTTCCTAGCTAAATTGCCATTAGCTAGAGACTTTATCACTTTAGCTAGGATTTGCGTCTGTAGCTAAACGACTGTTTTCTTGTAGTGAGACATAGAATCCAGTATTAACGCCTACCGGATGAGGGATCCCCTCTTGCCTAAGGTAGGGCCATTCTCTTTAGACTTTACATGGATTTTCCAATAGCTACACCTATACGGGTGCATAGTTTAGGGATAAGGAGATTGTTTCTAAGTAACTCATTCTTTACTAACGAGGAGCACTCATCTCAAGAGGTACATTGGATACAACATCTCTACTCACAAAGTGTACCCACCCCTTCTTCAAATCCTCTCGGTGCTAAGCCTAACTCCCCCGCGGAATCTTAAAAATTCATTAACTATAGGTTAAGGGATAGCTATTTAGCACAACATCTCAACTAACGAAGGGTACTTATCCCTAGAAGTTTCTTTTGAACACCACATCTCAACTCACGAAGGGTATCCAACTTCCCACCTATCTTAGAAAGCTCTTGGAAATAGTGAGGTTTCTACTAAGCACTTCATCTCAACTCACGAAGAGTGTTCACCCCAAAATCCCCCTTTTCATTACTATAGTTCTTTAGGGATAGTAGGCCATGGTCTAGACACTTCATCTCTACTCACGAAGAGTGTCTACCCTACAATCCCCCATTCATATTCATAAACTTCATTCATGCATTCAAGGTGTGTGTATGAGTACATGTGAGACCACCTTTCACATAATCACCTTATTCATAACTTGACTTCTAATTTTTCTCATACCTACATTTATCATAATTCACAAACTAGCATGCTTCACATATACATATACTTCATTTAGACATGACATTCCCAAGATACACATTAACAACTTCATAAGACATAACAAGCATATACATTATAGTCATCACTTCACTTCACATACTATGCCTTCAAGTCCATACTCACAATACACATATATATTCATATACTTCAAGTACACACCACCACCAAAGGTGGACCATACCGCTCAAGATCAATTTCCATAACAACTAAGCAAGATAGATCAACTTACCCTCCATCAAAACTTTTACCACCTTTTCTCCATATTTCACCAAAACAACATAATAAAGCATGGATAGGCATTAGATAATTCAAAATACAACATAAGAAACTCAACTCTAACATTAACTAGACAAATGCAAAAAACCCGCTTCATAAGCCAAAAGTTGATAATATACATAAGCATGTTTTTTTGAGGTTTTGACATTAAATCATCAACTAACACTAAAAACAACATATTTCAATCCTTAAAATATTTTCATGCAAAGACCCATGCTTAGAGTCAAAGATAGAAGAAGTTGGAGTTTGAAACCCTTTTTCAAAAGTCTTTGGAATGGATCCTTGAATGAAATAAGGTTCAAGCATGAATTATCATACCTCAATATGAATAAACCCACGAAATATTGGTGAATAAAACGTCCAAAACCTTCACTTCTAGCCCTTCCTTGAGTTCTAGCTTCTATGGAGTTTGAGAGAGTCTTTCTTGAGGGAGGGGTTTTGATATTTGAAAAGTGAAGTATAGCCTAGGTCTAGGAGTGTAAACCAACTTAAAACACCCTAAATACCCTAAAACAAACGTCTATTCTCCATAAAAGACTTGGGGTGAATTTACTAAAACACCCCAAGCGAAGCCGCAGCTGGACAACTTTTGCAGGCCACCATCGATGCCTATCAATGACGGACCATCAATGGATCGACGTCTCATTGATAAGGGCT
The DNA here is from genome assembly GCA_022817965.1 of Solanum lycopersicoides. Classification (NCBI taxonomy): domain Eukaryota; kingdom Viridiplantae; phylum Streptophyta; class Magnoliopsida; order Solanales; family Solanaceae; genus Solanum; species Solanum lycopersicoides. The sequence continues at coordinate 35,034,746 of CM040622.1, read as the reverse complement.
CGTGGTTTGGGTCTTCATCTCCCAAAACTTGCAGACTTTCATGTCCAATCGATGGACAAAGTCGACGAGCCGTTGATTGGTCGACTGGCCGTCGTTTGGTTCATTGGTTGACACTGCTTTTGCAGTTTTGTTGCCAAGTCTTAGGTACTTTTCTAGGGCCCCTCATGGGTCATAGGTGGAGTCGTACCTGGACGTTAAAACCCTAAACATGGTCATCTAGGTCTTAGGCCAAGTCTTACTTTAAGTTATTTATTTTCTGCACTATTATTCTATCGAGGGACAAGTCCATTGACCATTAGTTGAAGCATCCATTTTATCATTTGGTATCACAACCTAGGCTTTCTATCTGGTCAACACCAAGAGACATTCTATGAGAATGATGACTCAACTAAATCTAGAAGAAGGTCAATTATCAATGAGGCCACCTTTACTTAATGACATGTTCTACCGTTGGTGGAATACTCACATGCACGACTGTCTTATGAATTATGATTATGAAAGTTATGTATGTTTTATGAAAAGGATTATATATGAACTATAGATGTCGTTGAGATAAGTATCGATGATTTGTGAAAGTTTTTCTCACATATGAATGAAATCATAATGTATATGCTTAGAAAGTCAAGGGTCTATTATAAAGAAGTTTATGAAGATCATGATTTGAAGGTGAGATACTCTAATATGAACTTATGATTGAATTTATAGTCTTAATTGTGACTTTATAAGTATTTTGATATGAGAATGATTATGTCTTTTTCCATTGGGATTTACATAGCACCAAGAATACTTTGAGATTCAGTATCTAACATTTTGTATCTCTAGAAGCAATATCTTTGTCCCTAACTATGTCTCTCCGTAGGAATGTCTTAAGTGAACTAAGTGTCACAATCCGAGTCTACACCTTGGACCTGACCGACCTCGAGAACAATTATGGGTCCCCAAGCGAACCCTTATCCTGACTGACTACATGCGGAAAACTAACTCAAGCATGCAAAAGCTTAAAAACTGAATATATAACTCTAAATAATATAATATATTCAACTGCCACAAAGGCAACTTAAGTCTTTAAAACATTTAAGTAAATAAATAAACAGAATTTTGAAACTCTATTGTCTATCTACGAAGTCTCTAACTGAAAAAGATGGAAGTCAGGACAAGACCCACAACTTCCTAACAACTGATATAACTGAAAGTACAAGTTGAACCGTTTGGAAGCAAAGAATCTCACCATAGCTAACTCGAACTGCATGTCACATCCGAGGAAGCACCCCCTAGGCATAACCAGTGTCGTCGTCCTCTTTGAGGACTAAGACTAGCCTCTTAGCTTACATCATTACATTCACAAGTTAAAATGCGGAAATTTTTAAAACTTTTCATTACTTCTACATTGAGGTTTACATAGACCTCTACATACACATAATATTTATATCGAGTATACATAGACCCTTCGTATATGAAGATTACTTAGTCTTCTACTTTTATTGCACATAGGTATATAAAATATAACATAGTCTCAAATGGATGTATCATCTCATAACCATCTAACAAGAGTATAATAAATTGGGCCTAGCCCATACATCAATGTAATAAGGCCACATATAGACTATACAATGTCTAGTACTCAAATAAAAAGGAAGGAACATAAGAGTCTTAAAATTAGAACAACTTCATTAGCTTGATAGTGGCATTGCCCTCGGAAAGTGAGGACCTACCTAACTTGGATGAGTGAGAATTCCAAGTCTTCCTTCAATAGTGGCATTGCCCTCGGAAAGTGAGGACCTACCTAACTTGGATGAGTGAGAATTCCAAGTCTTCCTTCAAAGTCGTCTCAAGATCCCTTCAATGACCGGAACCTAAAATGTTGGGGAAAAAGGGAGAAAATGGGGTTAGTACACCACTTGTACTAAGTATGAGACCATATGCACATATATCATGAAATCATGCTAAAAGGGACAATTCATTAAAGTATGCAATTTACTTTGAAAAACCTTATGCACATTCAAGAGGATCATGTCAATCAATAAGACATATTCATTAAGTCCAAACCATGTACATCACAAGACCAACAATAGTAAGTCTAGTCGAGTCAACATGCATATCACATAGATGAACACATAGTCAAGGCAACTCTATCATCACATTACAATAGAAACAAGCATGGATAAGAGTTCATTACAACATACCCAAAACAAGACAATTACCCATGAACCCTCATTAAGTCAACTAGTGCAATGACCAAGCAATGCCCCATAACCTTACTCAATCAAGTAAACCCAATAAGAACCATGACCAATATCCAACTTCACATAGATTATCATTTAAGAGTGCATATCATCATACTTTAGAAATAGAGACCAAACACATATTCATAAGTGAAACCAATCATCATGTAGTATTATCAATGTGAAAAGTCACCATATACATATCATATATCATTATAAGCATATATATATATATATATAAGAACATCCTCCTAAGACTTCCCTCAAGAATAACTAGTGCAATGTTTAGGTAGAGTCCCATACCCCTCCGTAGACTAAGCTAAACCCCTTAGGTTGTACTAGTTAGAGTTCATTCCTTTAGTTCATTTTTACCTTTGGGGAACATCTTGCCTTAAACGATATAGACCACATGAGCTAATGTGGAATCCGGTGCCATGGAACCCTACACCGAAGGAAGGCGGACTACTTGCCAAGCAAAACATGAACATAACAACTACGTGGATCCACTAGCTAGTATTCCTATGGGGGCAACATATTTCAACAACTAGGAGATATAATCTACATGCATTATAGTCTCCAATATCATGAGTACAGTAGTGACCCTACCTTCCCTATGTGGGAATAGACACTCCTCACACTAGTTCACTCGGTGCTAAGCTAGAGTCCCTTTTGAAATGTCTTTAATGTCTTTATTAATCATCATTGCTTAATGTAGGACACTCCTCACACTAGTTCACTCGGTGCTAAGCTAGAGTCCCTTTTGAAATGTCTTTAATGTCTTTATTAATCATCATTGCTTAATGTAGGTCATAGGGTCTATACCTTGTATAATCATCATCATCATAGCTCAATATGAATTGCATGAGTATATTCCTTTTATTATAATTCATATAAGTCAGGTTAACACATTTACATAATCACATCATGATAAGGCACATTGGTAAGTTATCACCATTCTTATAACATATACATCTTAGCCAACACCTCACAAAACTATATTCAAGACATTTCAATTCAACATCATACCAACCCGATCAATCTTAATACAAGGTATACTTCAATACAACATCATCACTTATTCACAATTACCCACAATTCAAGTAAAGAATAGAGATCACAAGACTTACCAAGTCTCCTTCATACTCCATCATCAAGGTCTTACCATCAACCATTAACTCAACCCAATAAGGGTGTAATATCATCACACAACAATAACCAACATGATAACAAGGCTAATTGAATCACTACATCACAATCCATCACTAGTTCATAGCTTAAGATAAGAGACTTAGGTCAAAGTTATAATCTAGATCAATTACTCAAGAACTAGCATGATAGGACTATAATTAATCTTAAACTATTCATAATTTATACAACATCTATTAGTAATTCAACCAATAACCAAGTCAATTGAACCAACACTACACAATTCATATCAAGATCAAAACCTAGGGTTAAGGGGAAAAGGTCATCTTCTACAAACTAGACCAATCCATCAATTAATAGTGTAATATAGTCATAATTCATCTTAATTTAATCAATAAAATTCAAAGAAACCATAAAAAAATCAGTTTGAAAGATCAATTTCGAGATTGGAAAAGACCCACATGAAAACTCATCTTTTGAAATCAATTTGATAGAACCCTTTGAGGAAAGAAGTCTCAAAGGTGAAAGGAATCCCATACCTTAATGTTTAATGAAGATTGATGGAGAAACCTTGGTGATTGCCGGCCTAAAACCCACCTTTACCTTGTCTTCTATGGTGTTTTTCAACTTGGGAGAGAGAAAGAAGAGAGAGGGAAGAGAGTTTGGGTTTTGGGAATTATGAGAGCTTATGTTAGTCTAATTAGGTTAGGGTCTTTATATAGGTTGTTAATTTACTTAATTAGACCTCCCCTAACTCCTAATTAACCTCCTAACTAATCCAACTAATTAAATGAATTAAATAAAAACGTGCAGAAAAATCAGTCCCTCATAGACAAGACAACGATCGACGGATCGTGTGTCCATCGATGGGCACTGTTCACCTCCGTGCTGAACACTCATCGATGAGTTCAGAGACTGTCCATTTGCAGGCTTCCAAAAATTTGTCTAAGTGTCCATCGACGGAGGCATCGACGCCCCGTCGATTCACCAACGGCCCGTTGGTGGCATTCGTTGGTGACACTGTCTATTGACAACTTTTAGCCACTTTTGCAAGGGTCCTCCTCAAGGGACCTTAGTTGATCCTTGGGGAATTGTACTCGGACGTTTTGAATATGAAATAACACTAATACATGTTAGACACCATTTCACCAAATTTCATCATTTTCTGAATCTTAAAACTTAGTCAAATAGGCTAAGGCACACTAGCACCTCATTGAACTAGTTTTCGGACGTCATGGACGTTCTTTGACGTTTTGGTTTCTAAACTTCCTAAATGAATTATATACATTAAAATAGACCTTAAAACAGTCTCTAAACGTTTTAAAATCTAGTTTAGGCTCTAGAGCATACCTTAAGCTTTCGGAGTATTACGCTGCATGTGGTTGAAATTCAATAGGCGACTTCCTGATAATGCCAGTCAATTCACCTGCACGTTAGTAGGGTAAATAAAGAGTGAAGATAAAAGGCAGTAATTAAAAGACAAAAGTATTTTTATACTGGTTTGAATCACCGATGTTGTACCTAGTCCAGTCCTCTTGGGTTGCAAGGGTTTTCTTATGAGCTTTGAAGAGAGCTTTCGTAGTACAACGTATGTGCGACTTGATCCTGTATGATATGCAAATTAGATATCTACCTTGAGACTAAATCTACTTGTAAACCTACACTCAAATTCTTCCGTTTTCTTTTCTTTTCAATTGTACCACTCAAGCGTTTACAAAGCTTTATGAAAGATAAACTGTTCTATAAGCTCAAGTGAAGTTGCGTACTTCACACTAGTATCTGAGGTTCGTTTATAGCTATGGACCCGTGCTCATTGTAAGGAGAACCCACGGGGTAATATTCTCAATCAAGGATGATTGGCATATTCCCCGATTGAAGCAAGTTGCTGATCCATTTCCATATCAGATATGTGCATGGTAAATCGCTATTACCATTCTTCTTGGCTTGGCTGTCTTGATACTTTGATAGGTTATGAAATCTTCAAATCTTTTTCCTGATTCTCGTCTTCTTCTTTCCTTGACACCTTGATGCTATTTGTGACTTTGATTTGCTGATCCTTTGATATGATCTTGTCAATTAGTGATCTCCTTCACTTTGTTGATTGCTGATTCAGGGCTATCTTAATGTTTGGATTGATTCCTTAGATTTAGGATTTCCTTTTTATCAAGTTCTGTAAAATTCAATACTGTTATTTCCTTCCATCTTGGTGACATCTGTCTGGATTCATTCCATTTTGATTTTGTGGCCTGTGAAGTGTATAAGTAATGTGATAAGTGTCAATTATCAAAGATTAAATAACTCTCAGGATCTCTCCTTTTTGATAATGACAACTTGGTAACAATTTAATCTTAATGTCAATAGCTAAAAAGCACTTCCCCGACTGTATGTAAAATTGCTGGCTCCCTTTGCCTCTGAGATTTGGCAGGACAAAATAGCTCCCCGTGTCTGTAAGAATAATTGTAGAAAAGAAAGGACTTCTCCCCCATTGGCATAATAAAAAAGAACAAACATAATACAGAAGAGGATAGATAAAATTAAGGCAGCAGTAAAACAAATATTCAGCAAAAACAGTCCAAACAAGTATAGAGGCACACCCCTATTGAAAGCTAGTCCAAAAAATAATAATCGCAAACCAAACACAAAAACAACTGAGGAGATGTTAACGATGCCCCAAAAACTATTTGAGAGTGTTGACAATATTTCCACAAAAAGTGCCATAGGATCGTTCCATACTACGAGAGAGACTGACATAGAAGTCTGAACGGTAAGTTCAAGATCATTATTAGACAAGCTAACTCCACCCTTAAGAGAGTCGAATTTCTTGATCAACTTTTTGACAATGGAGATACCTTCCTCCTTAATCCTTGTTATAGCAATCAAAACTTACATACATCAGTGTTGGTGTCCTTATGGAGACGAAATACTTTCTCAACAACATCATAAAACGTCTCCATTCCTCGTTCCACTGCTACCAGACGAGTCTTAAGTTCATCATTCTCCTGCATAAGGATTGCAGCTGAGTCTGCAGCAATTTTTGTGGGCTTGGAATTTTCAGCCCTCGCCTTGACAGAGTCCTTTTTAACCCATTTTCTCCAACCTACACATACCCTATACTAGAAAAAGTATGAGAGACGTAAGTAGCATTGGTAACAATAGGGGTAAACTTAGAGAGATCCACAAGTCGATCAACTAGAATTCGGGAGATAAGTAGTTCATATGTCAGACTGGCAAATGCATTGGTGTCTTCAACACTTTCCCGCATGTATTCTCTGAACATAACCACCCAATTTATGCGATATTTACGAAGAATATAGTAGAGAACAAACACAACCTGAGTAGAGATATTGCTGAGAGAGCCCTTCCTGGGTATGAGAGTTGTAGCCACAATATGTGCCAGTATAGGATGTTCAAAGCACAAGGACAGAGGACCAAAGTAACAGATGTCTGAACCTGGTTCAGCCACAACCCTCTTAGCGCCTTCTAGCGATGCTTTTCAAACTCATTCAGAAAACTTTGTACCATACCATCTTCAAAGAGTTGTTCATTAACAATAATGTGATTTCCCAAAACTAACATTTCTAACTAACCACTGTCAGGAGATATGCGAAGATTCATATAAAGTATTCTAATATCCTCTTCAAAGAGTTCAAGACCAGAGAGAGTGAAAAACAGTGATAACTTTTGAAATTTGAGATAGGAACTTATCGGGCAGAGAAAATCCTTTCGTTGACTGATTAACCACACGGACCAGAATGATTGGTCGAGTTTTGAAGTTATCATATCTATTGTCACATTCGGGGAGCACCCCCTAGACGTAACCGGTGTCGTCGTCCTCGAAGAGGACTAAGACTAGCCTTTTAGCATTCGTCATTACATTTCATAGGTTAAATTAGCGGAAAATTTGAAACTTTTTAACTACTTCTACATTGAGGTTTACTTAGACCTCTCTCTTACACATAGTATATAATTAGCGAGTATACATAGACTCCTCGTATAGGAAGCAATACATAGGCTTCTACTTTTATTTCACATACATAATATAATAATATAGATTCATAAGAAGTCTAGAATATGTCTCATATTAAACCATCTAAGTCGAATACAACATCTTGGGTTCAACCCATATTTCATTACAATAAATAAGTCAACAAAGAAAGACAATGAACTAAATCGTCATTAAGACTAAACAATATTCAATAGCAAGATAGTAGCATCGTCCTCGGAAAGTGAGGACCTACTGAACTTGGAGAATAGGATTCCAAGCCTTCTTCAATGGCCCTATAAAAGATCAACGGCCGGAGCCTACATTTGTAGTTAACATAAAAGATGGGTTAGTACTCACTTGTACTAAGTATGAGTATATGCACATAAAACATTTGAAATCATGCTAAAGAGAATTTGTTCAAAACCATGCTAAAGTACTTTGAAAAGCCTTATGCACAATCATAAATTCATATAGACCAACAATTACCTAATCCATAAGTCAAACCCATGTACAACACAAGACCAATATCATCAAGTAATAGTCAAGAAAACATATATAAAAGTTCATAACACCATAATATAATCAAGACCCTTACCCATAACCCATCATCAAGTCTACAAGTGCAATGACCAAGTAAAGCCCCATAACCCTACTCAATCAAGTAAACAAAACAAAGGGCTATAAGTAATGCCTAACTTCACATAACATGGCATCAAGAGTAATCATCATCATGTTTAGCAATATAGACCAATAGAATGTTAATAAATGAAACTAACATCATATAGGATCATCAACATGGAAAGTCAACATATACATAACATTTACTTTATAAGATCATAAGAACATAAGAACAACGTTCTAAGACTTCCCTCAAAGCCAACTAGTTCAATTCCTAGGTAGAGTCCCATACCCCTACCTAGACTAAGTCAACCCTTTAAGTCCCCTAGTTAGTGTTCACATAGTTACTTCATTTTACTTTTGGGAACATCTTGCCTTAACCGACATAGGTCACATGAGCTAATGTGGAATCCGGTGTCATGAAACCCTACACCGAAAGAAGGCGGACTACTTGTCAAGGTAGTACCAGAACATGAACATAGCATTTATGCGTACCCACTAGCTAGTATTCCTATGGGGGCAACATAGTTCAAGAACTAGGAGATGTAGTTGGGACCCTCTTTATGCTACATGCATTATAGTCTCCAATCTCATGAGTACAATAGTGAACCTACCTTCCCTATGTGGAAAGGGACACTCCTCACTACTAGTTCACTTGGTGCTAAGCTAGAGTCCCTTTTGAAATGTCTTTCATTAATAATCATAACTTAGTTTAGGTCATAGGAGAATAGCTCCTAGCCATAGTCATTAGCTCAATAGGAATTGCATGAGAACACCTTTCATTACAACCCTCATATGTGAGATTAGCACATTAACATCATCATATCGTAGTAAGGCACACGGGTACTTGACCAACCTTATATCATTACATCTTAAGCATAATCTCACAATCACACAATCAAGACATTTCAATTCAACATCATACCAACACCTAATCAATCTCATCATAGAGTATACTTCAATATAACTTCATCACTAAACACAAGTAATCATAATTGAAGTAGAGGTTTAGGATAAGAAAGACTTACCCAATCTCCTTCAAAAGCCATCATCATGGTCTTACCATCAACCAACCAATTTCATCCAATAATAGGTGTAGTAACATCAATCAATAGTAATTAATAAAAGAACTAGGTCAATTGCATCATCACTATCCCAATTAACTTCAATTCATAACCTAGGGTTAGGGGAGAAGGGTCAACATGAATTCTTCAAGAAATAGAACCAATCTCAACAATACATTACCCTAGTCAATCCATAAATGCATTAGAATAGATAAAACCAATCTAACAATCAATACATTCTTCAATTCCCATAAACTCATAACCAAGATCTAAGATTTGGGGAAATTGGGGAAAGGGACATAATCTACATGGAATTGCATCAATTAACATCAATTAAACAACAATCTACACTTAATTAGTCATAGGCAATCACAATTTATCATCAATTTGAAGTTTAGAAAAAAAACCATTGGAATTGGAAAACCCCATGGAATTGGGTATTTTGGAAATCAACTTTGAAAGGACCTCTTGGGGAAAGGAATCCCAAGAGTGAAGAACCCATACCTTAATGAGGATTAATCCACGAAATTGAAGTCAAATCCTAGAAAAATTGGTTTTCTTCTTCAAGCTTTGTTCTTCCTTTAATGGAGGATTTAAGGAGAAAGAAAGTAGATAAATGAGAGCTTTTGGGTTTGTTTTGGGAATTAGGTTTAGGTGAGTGAAAAATGACTTAAAAATGACCCTTAGGCTATATATAATCACCCCCTAGATTACCCAAAACACCCCTCACTTAAATTGGTCTTTATGTGAAGTCAAAATGCCAAAAATACGATTTTATTGAATCTGGGAAGTGGCTCCGCGTCGCGAGGCTAATTTTCATTTTTATTTTTGAAAAAGTGATCTGAGACAGAAGGGTTCATGTGGGCTGCGCGTCGCGCAGCAACCCCTTGAATCTTGACTCACGCAGATTGCTTTGGTAGCCTGCCCACCCATGTTGGGGTCCTCCTCAAGTACCCTTTGGGTGGTCCTTGGGGCGTCGTTATTGGACTTTTAGACCCTATATACCATACTCCACTTAAACAAAGTCTTTTTACAAGTTTTAGACTTTATTTGACCCTCCAAATCCTTCACCAAACATAGCGATGTCAACTAGTTCAATTTAGCTAGTTTCCGGACGTCATGGACGTTCCTTGATGTCTTGGCTCTAAAACTTCTCGGATGACTTATAAACATTATTTAGGTCTTAAAACAGTATCTAAACCTTTAGACACTCACTCATGTTAGGCTCTAGATTAGGTCTGGAATTTTGGAGTGGTACATATCCCCCCTTAGGAACATTCGTTCCCGAATGACACTAATTTAAAAGGGAAAGGATAGACTCAAGACTAGCAGTCAACATAACTCCATTCAACACATAATCATCACATTTACACAAATGACTCAAAGCATCAACTTTCACACATAGGAGTTCAAAATCACAATATGAGGAATTTCCTTCTCACAACAACAACATGGGTTCAACATATCATCATTAAAGAGTCAATCATGCCAAAGTTCCTTTCTCAATATACATATATGCTCAATATCACATTATGAAGGCAACAACATACCAAATACGCAAATAAGTGCAATTCAAGCAAAAGAACAATTTTCCATGATAGTTCATTTTAGCATAAACCTTTTACCATATATAATGCATATCTTTGCAAAACAAGTCAAAATAAAAGTAACTCATTAGTTTCATTATTAATAGGAACAACTAGCCTTAATTAGCAAAGAGATGAGGATAACGGGACTTTATGTCGGCCTCGGCCTCCCATGTTGCTCCCTCAACTAAGTGATTCTTCCATAACACCTTTACGGAAGCCACCTTCTTGTTCCTCAACCTCTTCACTTGTCTATCAAGAATTTCAACTGGAACCTCCTCATAAGAGAGGTTCTCTTCTACACCTAGACCCTCAATAGGAAGTATGGACTCGTGATCACCAATGCACTTTTTAAGCATGGATACATGGAAAACCGGATGAACCGAAGATAGTTCATTAGGAAATTTTAAATCGTATGCAACCTTTCCAACCTTTTGTAAAATTTCATAGGGATCCACATAACGAGGACTCAACTTCCCTTTCTTGGCAAATCTCACCACTCCCTTCATGGGTGAAATTTTTAGATACACTTTATCACCTTCTTCGAACTCTAAGTCTCTTCTCCTATGGTCGGCATAAGACTTTTGCCAGCTATAGGCTGTTTTCAATCGGTTCCTTATCATATGAACTTTCTCCAAAGTCTTATAAATCAATTCGGGATCCAAAAGTGAAGACTCACCCACTTCAAACCATCCAATTGGAGATCTACATCTCCTACTATACAAGGCCTCAAAAAGAGCCATAGATATAGATGAATGGTAACTATTGTTGTAGGAAAACTCAACCAAAGGCAAATGTCTATCCCAATTTCCTTTGAAATCAATGATGCAAGCTCTAAGCATATCCTCAAAGGTTTGAATAGTGCGCTCCACTTAACCATCTATTTGGGGATAAAAAGTGGTGCTTAGCTTCACCTTGGTATCCAACCCTTTTTGGAATGACCTCCAAAACCTAGATGTGAATTGTGCGCCTCTATCTGATATGATGGATAACGGAATACCATGAAGACACACAATCTCATCTATGAAGATCCTTGCATAGTCCTCCGCCGAGTATGTGGACTTGACGAGAATAAAATGAGCGGATTTGGTCAACCTATCCACAACCACCCATATAGAGTCATATTGCTTTTGTGTCCGAGGCAAACCTACCACCAAAATCCATATTTATGTCTTCCTACCCACTTCCAAGTAGGAACTTGGATTTCTTGAAGCAAACCACTTGGCTTTTGGTGTTTGGCTTTCACTTGTTGGTAATTTGGACATTTTGCAACAAATTCCATTATGTCCCTTTTCAATTCATCTCACCAAAACACCTCTCTAAGGTCATGATACATCTTTGTAGAGCCCGGATGAATGGAGTAATGGGACCCATGAGCTTCCTCAAGAATTCGGTTCCTCAAACAATCTACATTTGGAACACACAACCTTCCTTAATACCTCAAGACACCATCCCCTCCTAAGGAGAATGACTCATTTAGCTTATCAATAATCGACTCCTTCCACTCCATCAATGGTTGATCAAGATATTGCTTAGACTTCACCTCAACCACCAAAGACGATTCGGAGTTATGATGGACCATAAAACAACCATTTGGAGAATCTTCCAATCTAACACCCAATCTAGCCAACCTATGAACATCCTTCACTAGGTCTTTTTTGTCTTCATCTACATGAGACACACTACCCATGGTCATACGACTTAGAGCATCCGCAACCACATTGGCCTTGCCGGGGTGGTAGAGAACACTCATGTCGTAATCTTTCAACAATTCCAACCACCTTATTTGTCGGAGATTCAACTCCTTTTGAGTAAACATATATTGAAAAGTCTTGTGGTCGGTATACACATTGATATGAACACCATACAAGTAATGCCTCCATATATTCAAAGCAAATACCACGACCGCTAACTCAAAATCATGAGTTGGGTAATTCTTCTCATGCACCTTAAGTTGTCTAGAGGCATAGGCTACTACTTTCCCTTGTTGCATAAGGACACACCCCAAGCCCACTCGGGATGCATCACAATATACAACGAAGCCCTTGGTACCCTCCGGTAAAGTCAACACCGGAGCGGAAGTAAGCCTCTCTTTCAAGATTTGGAAGCTTCTTTCACATGCCTCCGAACACTCAAATTTCACACTCTTTTGGGTCAAAGTAGTCAAGGGAGATAAAATGGACACAAAACCATCCACAAACATCCTATAGTATCCCGCTAGACCCAAGAAGCTTCTAATGTCGATTGGAGTCAATGGTCTAGGCCAATTCTTGACCGCCTCAGTTTTCCTTGGATAAAACTCAATTCCCTCACTAGAGATGATATGACCAAGAAATGCCACCGACCTCAACCAAAACTCACATTTTCTATACTTGGCAAATAGTTGGTTTTCCTTAAGCACTTGCAACAACACCCTCAAATGATTCATGTGTTCACCCTCATTTTTCGAATATACAAAGATGTCTTCAATGAAGACAATGATAAATGAATCTAGGTAACTTTGAAACACCCGATTCATGAGGTCCATAAACGCCGCCGGGTCATTAGTGAGACCAAAGGACATCACTAGGAACTCATAGTGGCCATAACAGTCTGAAATACAGTTTTTGGTATGTCTTCACCTCTCATCACCCTATGTTGATGATACCCCGATCTCAAGTCAATCTTAGAAAAGTAGCTTTCCCCTTGGAGTTGATCAAACAAGTCGTCAATCCGAGGGAGAGGATACTTGTTCTTAATAGTGACTTATTGAGTTAGCGATAATCAATGCACATTCTAAGGGACCCATCCTTCTTCTTCACAAACAATATTGGAGAACCCCATGGAGAAATACTAGGTCTAATGAAGCCTTTATCTAGTAAGTCTTTGAGTTAAGCCTTCAACTCTTTCAATTCAGCAGGAGCCATCCGATAAGAAGGAATCGAAATGGGGTTGGTATCCGATAGCAAGTCAATACCAAAATTAATCTCTCGTTCGGAAGGAACATGTCACATCCGGGGAGCATTCCCTAGAGGTAACATGGCGTACTTGACCTCTCGGAGGTCTTATACAAGCCCATAGTTATCATTCATCGCATTGTCATAGGTAAATTTAGCGGAAAATTTAAAACTTTCTTAGCACATCATATGCTAAAACATCACTTTCATTATATATATAAAATATCATAATACATAGTTAAAGACTCTAGTCTCTTTTTTCCATCCTAGACTCAACAGCATATGAGTAATTTAGGGATACGGACCTTATAACAGAATACATAAGAACAATAATAAAAGACTTTACAGTAAACTAGACATATGACACCCTTGGACTTAAGAATTCCTTTCCTTGAGCTTGGAAATCACATATCAAGCTCCTCGTCTTTTAAAGACATCCCTTAAGCATCCATAACCTACACATTGTGTAAAAATTAGAGAAGAATGAAGTTAGTACAATAATGCACTAAGTATGACAACCATGCATTTAAAAGGGACATTTTCCTTGAAATCATACTTCATTTCTTTTTATGAAAACTTCATAAAACCTTAATAAAATAGAATCTATATCATTCACATACTTCATATAGACATATTAAAAGGACAAATATCATTTGAAATCACACATAGAATTTAAGCCACATTGGGGTCACTTTATAGTAACCTATTTGCACTTTACAGTAAGCTTTTCCTCTTTACAGTGAACTTCTTTTAACTCATTAACCTCCCAAGTAACCCTCTAGTGATACTTGGTGCAATGCATCACCTTAAGGTCACAAGGAAAACCATACATACAACATAGATAAGCCAACACATACCATCATAGAAGTATAATACATCAAAGACACATTTAAGCCAAGACTCTAATGGCTTTACAGTAAGCTACATCAACTTGCACATCTATTCACTTTAGTTCACATAAATGTATAATAAAACCTTACTCACAATCCTACTCTAAGTCTACTAGTGCAATGTAGATGTGAAGCCCCATAACCTCACACATACTTAGTAAGCCTATCATAAGACCACAAGCCTTAACACTCTATTTCATACATCAACAAGCAAGTGAAGACAACTTAATTCATGTCAACAAAACCATCATCGTATAGTCATTAAGACAAACATAGTACATATAAGAATAAGACCACATCATATAGACTCATACCATGCACTTCATCACAACAAGTAGACAATTACTACGAAGTCATGTATAAGGAACATATTACATAGACACATGCATTAGAACACCTTCCTAGGACTCCCCTCAAGAGCTATTTGTGCAATGCATAGGTGAAGTCCCATACCCCCACATACACTAAGCAACTACCCTTAGGTTATCCTAGTTAGGGTCCTTACTTTACTTCCATTGTCTATTTTACTTTAGGAAAACTATAGCCTTAACTGACACTAAGACCATGGGTGCTACATGGAATTTGGTGTTCTGGAGCCTTACACCAATGGAATGTGTTCTTACCTAGACAAGGTAGAACATTAACACATGCTAGCTTATTAGTGAATTCACTTGCTAGATCCTATGTGGCTAGCATAGTTGTGGAACTTGGAGGTATATATATAAACATTCCTCTATGCCCTTGGGCTATGAGGCTAACCACCTCATGAGGCTTATGGTGACCTACCTTCCTCCAATGGGAAGGGACACCCCTCACTTCAAGTTCACTCGGTGATAAGATAAGTTCCATTAATTGAAAAGCCTTTATTAACTTTATCTTACAAAAATAGGCTTAGGAGATTGACTCCTCATATACTTAGCTCATATGTCATAGATGAGAGTTCATCAACCTAAATCATGTGAGAAACCCTTTCACATGGACATAGCATATGTAAGCACCTATCTAGTTGTAGGGTACACATGAGCACACCTTTCAAGGACCCTCCATAAACTAGATCTTCATACATGTGTGTGTCCATATTTATATGTGAAATGACACATATTTTCATATATCAATGCATAAGTCTATAGGTATAACTATATGGAAATCCTTTCATATAAACACACCAAGACAATATGCACATTCATACTTCATCATATCATATACTTAACAACATAGAATATAAGTCATATTCATAACATATCCATACATTCATTTCATAAACATAGATAACGATGCCTAGGAACTATCATATCAAGGTACACATGTGCAATGCATAGACAAGGTCCCATAACCTTTCCCATACTAGTACACCTATCAAGTCATCCTATTTAATGAAATACATATAATACTTTCATAGACATAAGCTTAACATGCATAGTAGTAGACACTAGTGAATATGAGAACAACCTTTCATTAGACACTATGATCCTATACTACTTGTAAGCATGCATATAGAGTGAGGGTGTGTGTACATTGGTCAATATGATCACATAATGGCTATCAAAAATACATCGAGACATCCACCCTCTTAGGACCATAATGCACAACCAAGCCTAGACCACACAACACACAATAGCATAGGAGACAAGACAAGCTTCACATTACATTCAAGACTCCTAACCTTAACTATTAACACACTCACATAGGGGTAAATGGGTAAGGGAGAATCAACCATATATACTCATCTAAGGCAGCACCTAATCAAACCCCAACATAGTCATACACAATAGCCATACAACGTAGATCACAACTAGAATAAAAAACTAGGCATGAGGCTTCACATTGGGTGATCATCACCAACACACATTCATAATATAATTTTCCTTCAAGGCCATGATCATATGACATATATAATGACAATAAAGTAAACACCGCCACTATAAGTGGACCATACCACGCAATGCTGCTTCATCAACTACCAATACTATAAGAAAGTGGAAGGGAAAAGTCATCCTTACCAATTCATCATCCTTTGATCACCATTTATCAATACACCTTTTTCATCAACAATACAATATAGGACAGTAGCTAAATATACTTTAATCATAAAGGAAACCATGCACAAGTCGCTATAAGATCATGCTACAACAAGTACACTACATCACCAATACACTATAAGGTAGAGAGACATAGATTACTTACTAGTATTCCTTGCTTTGATCATCAAGATCCACATTCATAATATACCAATAATACAAATCTAGGGGAGTATCTAAAGACATAATAATCAAGTCTAAATCATGCTTCATCTAGCCTAGAACTTAGATCACATCATGTACATAACATTATCAATCCATAGACTTGAAGAACCTAGATCAATTCATGCCAATCCTTCTTTAATTTGATTATACAAGATTTATACTCACAATTCAAACATGATATTAACCTAAGGCAGTAGCTGCAATCATCATAACATAATCGAATTCCACATTCATACATTATAAAGGCAATGTTACAGTTAACACATAGAGATCTAAGCTAGCTTTGTTCAAATCTTCATACATTGATCCACATGGATAATTCATCACCAACTCATCATCAATATACTTAAATAACAGTAGACATGAGAAATTCAATGTAATAGAATCACAATTCAACCAATAACAAGCCACAATCACAATGCCCATGCAAGGGCTAAATCGAGTTTGCGAAGGGACATGGATTCAAATGCAATTGGATTAAAATTCACATTAAAACCAATACATTATCATCAATTCATCATGATTAATCCTTTGAAAACGTTTTGACAAAGAATCCATGGCTAGATTGAAGAAGAAGAAGTTTGATCAGGAAATCTCTTTTGAAAACTTTGAGAAGAACTCTCTAGATGGAAGATTAACTAGAGATGAAGGATCACCATAACTTAATGTATAAGAAAACCTCTAAAACTTGATGAAGAATCCATGGTAATCCAAGCTCCAAGCTGTTCTTGAGCTTCACATTCAATGGAGGTTTCTAGAGAGAATTAGTTTTGGAGGGAAAGTCTAATTTGTGTAGAATGAATTGGGAATGGGTTGATCACGTAGATCACTTAAATACACCCAAAAATAATCAAATAAACCAAGTAGGGTCAGGTTAGTACGTGGGGTGAGTTTCCGATTCACCCCTTAAGTGAGGCAGTCGCTAGGCAGCCTTTTACAGCATGCACCAACGACCACCATCGATGCCCAGTAGGTCCATCGACGGACCGTCTGTGGCTTCCGTCGATTGGATCTTGGGCTGTTATTTGGCTGAGCCTTCCCCAGTCTAAGGTTTGATTGACTCCTCCCCATCGACGGGGAGTCAGTCCACCAACGAGGCGTCGTTTGGTTCAGTCGATTGACACTGCCAAGGCAGTGTCTCGACAGCCTTTGGGTCCTTCTTGTGGGCCCTTTTGTGGGGCCCTTTGGAAGTCGTACCCGGACGTTTACAATATAAATATGAACATTAACAAGTCAAGGACCTTCCACATAAGTTTCACCCAAAACTATTGCACGCAACACATCCAAACATGCTAGGCACCATCAAGACACACACATGCATGTCTTAAGGTCTAACTTTCGAACGACTTAGACGTTCTTGTACGTTTGACCACTAAACTTAATGAAACTCACCATACTGCATAAAAACATCATTTTTAATCATATAAGTATCTCATAAGCTCATGACACACACATAAGCACATAGAAACACATAAGGCCCCTTAGGTGACTAGTCGTCGAACGTCTTGGTCGTCCCTTGACGTTTTACTTCCAAATGACTCCAAATAGTCCTTGCATAATTTAAAACACTTAATTAACATGTTAACAAACTTATAGGCACAAGTGAGTCTCTAAACACCCTAACTCATTTTAGGGGTTTTACAATATCCTCTACTTGGTAACATTCGTCCTCAAATGACATTTAGAACACTTTAATCACAACAAGGACTTCGATGGATCATAGAGCAGTTTACAACAGTCATAACATCATCATATAGAAGTTAATGCACCAAACTTACAAGAAACACAACTTCAAACCATTTAGCACTCAATACAAAACAAGTAAGCAAAACTTTTATTCACTCACTCTTTAATGCATCAAGCACATGGGCTCTTATCATGTTCATAGGAGGAACATCCTTATACTAATCATAACATGGTCATTACACTTCATTTTATTAAGAGTCATATTGCAACCATATTGAAGTCACACTCAGGCAGTTTCAACAACACTCAAGAAACAGTTAGGCAGTCATACTTCAATGCACATAGACTTGAGTAAGATAGGTTGACAATGGATTCTTATTTGTTAGACCTAGAGCCATGAGGGTCATACTCAACCATACCATGATTAGTTGTGTCCATGGAGGAATATCCTTCTCCCCAACACACTTACATGTCTCATGAGTTTACACCCAAGCAAATGCACAAAAGTCAACTTTACTGTAAAATGAGAATTTCTCCACTATTAGCCAAAGCATGATCATTATTTTTCTTCCTAATGAAGCCAAAATGGTAATTTACACCACACACGTCACAACAATAGGAAGTCATTTCACATAGTTTCAATCTCAAGCATAACACTAGCTTTCATAAACATGCATCATTTAGGGGAAACTCTTACAATTTATAGGCACACACAAGGACAATAGCTAAACATGCCTTTACTTTGCAAAATTGAGCCTACAATCATGCTTTCCAAATCATAAAAGTCACATAGTTTTCAAGAGATTCATTATTTTCATTTCAAGGAGACTCAAATTTCTCATTATAAGGCTAAACATTAGACATTAAGAGTGACTTCAAGCATTCTTCTTACCTTATCTCATGAAGTTAAATGCACAACTAGCATATTAAGATGCACAATCAACATGAGAAAACCATAAAATTAATCAAAATTCTTTTTCAAGTACTTTAGAATCCTCAAAATACTCTCAAGACAGAGTCAATGAAGACATAACAAACATATAGAGGTCATGCAATTCATACTTTCGACAAGACTCCTATCATGAACAAGCTTACTAAGAATTCATTAGTCTCAAGCTCAAATAAACATAGAAGGAAAAGATAAAAATATCTACAACCTTATTAATCACACCACCATTCCCCACTTAGGGTAAACCCAATTAAGAGCTTAAAAGTGATTACTACTTTAGAAGGAATTACAGTAAGTTAACATAGGAGCACCAAGACATTCTAAACCTTATCATCTATGCAAATTATCCCCAAATTTTCAAGTTAGGTCATAATACTCAAGCACATAAGTTTTTCAACAATACAATAGACACCACGGTCATATAACATTAGGGGAAAACAACAAGGAGACTCAACCGTTGGGACTCTTCCTTTTCATTCAACCTTACAATAAGGTGACTTCTAGGTCAATCAAACCCACATCATCACCCTACAAAGATAATCATGCCACCTTCACACCTAGGATCAAGTCTATACAAAGGACTCCAATCCATGCAAAGCAATCATGAAGGTTCACACATATAACCAAAGACAACATTTGAACCATTTAAACATATACCTAGGGCAGCATGCTTTCATAGGTGATCACTAAACATTTCAAGTTCAAATCATAACATTAGGTTACCATCATGCAAAACCATATAGCAATACACCATTCCAAAAGAGACTCATTTTAACCCTAACAACTTCTAACATGCTTTAACTCTACCATGACACATAATTCTCAACAAAACATGCCATTTCACATAATTCTCATGTATAGCCACAAAGGACATCATATCATCAAAGCATACCAACGTTCATCTTCACACATACTCATGAAACCATAAAACAAATATAAGCATCAAAACTCACCTTTTCTCCCTCAAGCATATATAGATACCATCTCATCCAAGCAATCACATCTAAAAGACTACCAGACAAGAAAATATAAGAGAGAGATCGTATAGAGTTAAGTTCTATGGCACGACATGAGAATGATGAAGAAGGAAAAATCTATCGTCCTATAGCCTCTCTCTCATAGATGTGTTGCGATTCACACCGATGATCGAGACTCTACTAGACATGGCAATGTGAGACTTTTAGAACCTAAAACCACTTTCATAAACCTCATGCTCTGATACCACGTTTGTCACATCCGGGGAGCACCCCCTAGAAGTAACATGGCGTACTTGACCTCTAGGATGTCTTATACAAGCCCATAGTTATCATTCATCGCATTGTCATAGGTAAATTTAGCGAAAAATTTAAAACTCTCTTAGCACATCATATGCTAGAACATCACTTTCATTATTTATATAAAAGATCATAATACATAGTTAAAGACTCTAGTATCTTTTTTCCATCCTAGACTCATTATATGAGTAATTTAGGGACACGGACCTTATAACATAATACATAAAAACAATAATAAAAGACTTTACAGTAAACTAGACATAGGACATCCTTGGACTTAAGGATTCTCCTTTCCTTGAGCTTGGGAATCACATATCAAGCTCCTCATATTTTAAACACATCCCTTAAGCATCCATAACCTACACTTTGTGTAAAAATTAGAGAAGAATGGAGTTAGTACAAGAATGCACTAAGTATGGCAACCATGCAAAAACATACATTTAAAAGGGACATTTTTCTTGAAATCATACTTCATGCCTTTCTGTGAAAACTTCATAAAGCCTTTATACAATAGCATTTATATCATTCACATACTTCATATAGACATATTCAAAAGCCAAACATCACATAAAATCACACATAAGAATTTAAGCCACATTGGGGTCACTTTACAGTAACCTATTTGCACTTTACAGTAAGCTTTTCCTCTTTACAGTGAACTTCTTCTTTTAACTCATTAACCTCCCAAGTAACCCTCTAGTGATACTTGATGCGATGCATCACCTTAAGGGTACAAGGAAAACCATACATAAAACTTAGATAAGCCAACACATACCATCATAGAAGTATAATACATCAAAGACACATTTAAGCCAAAACCCTAATGGCTTTACAGTAAGCTACATCAACTTGAACATCTATTCACTTTACTTGACATAAATGTATAATAAAACCTTACTCACAATCCTAGTCTAAGTATACTAGTGCAATGTATATGTGAAGCCCCATAACCTCACACATACTTAGTAAACCTATCATAAGACCACAAGCCTTAACACTCTATTTCATACATCAACAAGCAAGTGAAGACAACTTCATTCATGTCAACAAAACCTTCATCATATAGTCATTAAGACCAACATAGTACATATAAGAATAAGACCACATTATATAGACTCATACCATGCATTTCATCACAACAAGTAGACAATTACTACAAAGTCATGCATAAGGAACATATACATAGACACATGCATTAGAACACCTTCCTAGGACTCCCCTCAAGAGCCACTTGTGCAATGCATAGGTGAAGTCCCATACCCCCACATACACTAAGCAACTACCCTTAGGTTATCCTAGTTAGGGTCCTTACTTTACTTCCATTGTCCATTTTACTTTAGGGAAACTATAGCCTTAACTGACACTAAGACCATGGGTGCTACATGGAATTTGGTGTTCTGGAGCCTTACACCAATGGAAGGTGTTCTTACCTAGCCAAGGTAGAACATTAACACATGCTAGCATATTAGTGAATTCACTTGCTAGATCCTATGTGGCTAGCATAGTTGTGGAACTTGGAGGTATATATATAAACATTCCTCTATGCCCTTGGGCTATGAGGCTATCCACCTCATGAGGCTTATGGTGACCTACCTTCCTCCAATGGGAAGGGACACCCCTCACTTAAAGTTCACTCGGTGATAAGATAAGTTCCATTAATTGAAAAGCCTTTATTAACTTTATCTTATAAAAACAGGCTTAGGAGATTGACTCCTCATGTACTTAGCTCATATGTTATAGATGAGAGTTCATCAACCTAAATCATGTGAGAAATCCTTTCACATGGACATAGCATATGTAAGCACCTATCTAGTTGTAGGGTACACATGAGCACACCTTTCAAGGCCCCTCCATAAACTAGATCTTCATATATGTGTGTGTCCATATTTATATGTGAAATGACACACATTTTCATATATCAATGCATAAGTCTATAGGTATAACTATATGGAAATCCTTTCATATAAACACACCAAGACAATATGCACATTCATACTTCATCATATCATATACTTAACAACATAACATATAAGTCATATTCATAACATATCCATACATTCATTTCATAAACATAGATAACGATGCCTAGGAACTATCATATCAAGGTACACATGTGCAATGCATAGACAAGGCCCCATAACCTTGCCCATACTAGTACACCTATCAAGTCATCCTATTTAATGAAATACATATCATACTTTCATAGACATAAGCTTAACATGCATAGTAGTAGACACTAGTGAATATGAGAACAACCTTTTATTAGACACTATGATCCTATACTACTTGTAAGCATGCATATAGAGTGAGGGTGTGTGTACATTGGCCAATATGATCACATAATGGCTATCAAAAATACATCGAGGCATCCACCCCCTTAGGACCATAATGCACAACCAAGCCTAGACCACACAACACACAATAGCATAGGAGACAAGACAAGCTTCACATTACATTCAAGACTCCTAACCTTAGCTATTAACACACTCACATAGGGTTAAATGGGTAAGGGAGAATCAACCATTTATACTCATCTAAGGCAGCACCTAATCAAACCCCAACATAGTCATACACAATAGCCATACAACCTAGATCACAACTAGAATAGGAAACTAGGCATGAGGCTTCACATTGGGCGATCATCACCAACACACATTCATAATATAATTTTCCTTCAAGGCCATGATCATATGACATATATATTGACAATAAAGTAAACACCGCCACTATAAGTGGACCATACCACACAATGCTGCTTCATCAACTACCAATACTATAAGAAAGTGGATGGGAAAAGTCATCCATACCAATTCATCATCCTTTGATCACCATTTATCAAATAAACCTTTTTCATCAACAATACAATATAGGACAGTAGCTAAATATACTTTAATCATAAAGGAAACCATGCACAAGTCGCTATAAGATCATGCTACAACAAGTACACTACATCACTAATACACTATAAGGTAGAGAGACATAGATTACTTACTAGTATTCCTTGCTTTGATCATCAAGATCCACATTCATAATATACCAATAATACAAATCTAGGGGAGTATCTAAAGACATAATAATCAAGTCTAAATCATGCTTCATCTAGCCTAGAACTTAGATCACATCATGTACATAACATTATCAATCCATAGACTTGAAGAACCTAGATCAATTCATGCCAATCCTTCTTTAATATGATCATACAAGATTTATACTCACAATTCAAACATGATATTAACCTAAGTCAGTAGCTGCAATCATCATAACATAATCGAATTCCACATTCATACATTATAAAGGCAATGTTACAGTTAACACATAGAGATCTAAGCTAGCTTTGTTCAAATCTTCATACATTGATCCACATGGATAATTCATCACCAACTCATCATCAATATACTTAAATAACAGTAGACATGAGAAATTCAATGTAATAGAATCACAATTCAACCAATAACAAGCCACAATCACAATGCCCATGCAAGGGCTAAATCGAGTTTGCGAAGGGACATGGATTCAAATGCAATTGGATTAAAATTCACATTAAAACCAATACATTATCATAAATTCATCATGATTAATCCTTTGAAAACGTTTTGACAAAGAATCCATGGCTAGATTGAAGAAGAAGAAGTTTGATCAGGAAATCTCTTTTGAAAACTTTGAGAAGAACTCTCTAGATGGAAGATTAACTAGAGATGAAGGATCACCATAACTTAATGTATAAGAAAACCTCTAAAACTTGATGAAGAATCCATGGAAATCCAAGCTCCAAGCTGTTCTTGAGCTTCACATTCAATGGAGGTTTCTAGAGAGAATTAGTTTTGGAGGGAAAGTCTAATTTGTGTAGAATGAATTGGGAATGGGTTGATCACGTAGATCACTTAAATACACCCAAAAATAATCAAATAAACCAAGTAGGGTCAGGTTAGTACGTGGGGTGAGTTTCCCATTCACCCCTTAAGTGAGGCAGTCGCTAGGCAGCCTTTTACAGCATGCACCAACGACCACCATCGACGCCCAGTAGGTCCATCGATGGACCGTCTGTGACTTCCGTCGATTGGATCTTGGGCTGTTATTTGGCTGAGCCTTCCCCATTATAAGGTTTTATTGACGCCTCCCCATCGACGGGGAGTCAGTCCACCAACGAGGCGTCGTTTGGTTCAGTCGATTTACACTGCCAAGACAGTGTCTCGACAGCCTTTGGGTCCTTCTTGTGGGCCCTTTTGTGGGGCCCTTTGGAAGTCGTACCCGGACGTTTACAATATAAATATGAACATTAACAAGTCAAGGACCTTCCACATAAGTTTCACCCAAAACTATTGCACGCAACACATCCAAACATGCTAGGCACCATCAAGACACACACATGCATGTCTCAAGGGCTAACTTTCGAACGTCTTAGACGTTCTTATACGTTTGACCACTAAACTTAATGAAACTCACCATACTGCATAAAAACATCATTTTTAATCATATAAGTATCTCATAAGCTCATGACACACACATAAGCACATAGAAACACATAAGGCCCCTTAGGTGACTAGTCGTCGAACGTCTTGGTCGTCCCTTGACGTTTTATTTCCAAATGACTCCAAATAGTCCTTGCATAATTTAAAACACTTAATTAACATGTTAACAAACTTATAGGCACAAGTGAGTCTCTAAACACTAACTCATTTTAGGGGTTTTACAATATCCTCTACTTGGAAACATTCGTCCTCAAATGACACTTAGAACACTTTAATCACAACAAGGACTTCGATGGATCATAGAGCAGTTTACAACAGTCATAACATCATCATATAGAAGTTAATGCACCAAACTTACAAGAAACACAACTTCAAACCATTTAGCACTCAATACAAAACAAGTAAGCAAAACTTTTATTCACTCACTCTTTAATGCATCAAGCACATAGGCTCTTATCATGTTCATAGGAGGAACATCCTTATACTAATCTGTTACGCCTCGTATTTTCATACGTAGTGCGCGTCATGAGCTAGTCGATGTAAGTCCGGGGAATGAGATTTTATTTTAAGTTCCAAGTGATTAAAGAAATATTAGGCAAGGATGTTAATTCCAAATGTGATATTAAGTATGATTTGGCTAATGTAAGTGTCATTAACATTAAGTGAGGGATTAATTAGTGGCTGATTAGGATTAAATTAATCAAGTGGGCCCCACCACTCAAGGCAAATTAAAAGAAATCAGATTGGGAGCTGGCCCTTAGTGGGGCACGTGTAGAGGGGGGCTGCCTCCACTTCATATAATGAATGAGGTGGTGAAATGCATTGCAAACATATCATCTTCTTCACCACTTAGCTTAGGCAGCCATGGAAATGGAGAAAACCAACCATGCAACTCTCGGCCAGCAGCTACAATTTTGGTTAGTAATCTCTTTGCTTGGTGTGTTAATTCCTTAGAATGCCATTGTTAATTAGCCATTAATGTTAAGAAGGGGGCGTGACCAATAGCTTAGGAAATTTGTTTTAGTTATTGAATGTGCTAAGTATGAACGAAAACCATAATCGGATTATTAGTGGTGTCGTGTTAGTGTTTGGGCTGTTTTGATTAAAGCAAAATGCGGGAAATTCTGTTTTGGCGTTATGTATATGTTAATGTGATTATGGGTATATACTCCAAGGGATGAATACGATAAGGTAGATGTGTTGCGAATTATAAAACGAGTTATCGCTCGGTGTGTCGTTGTTTCGTTACTATGGTTGCCGAGACGGAACTGTTTTGGGGGGGGCTGTTTAATATGATTCGTTGGGTTATATGTGTTATTGGTATTGCTGTGGATAATTTGGGTTGTTGTCGGATTGGGACGAAGTAAGGAAAATAGGGGAAGTGCTGCCGGATTTTCGTTAGATTATTAGCTAGCTTACAATAAGTAGTAAAGCGCGACGTCTATCTCATTGCGGCACGATTGTTGCTTGTTATAGATTAATAGCTTGGGCAGTAAATATTGGACGTGCGGCTCGACTATACGGTATGTAACGCTATCCTTTCTTTCTTTGTTTGGCATGACTTTTAAAAATGAGCGAATGACGGACAGGTTTGATACTTACTTCTAGAGCGTCTAGGTGACGTATATTCTGGCTTCCACAAGCTATTCCTCTATGTATCGGCTATGTCTAAGGCTATGGTGATTTCTCATATATATGGTAGTGCTTCTTAGAGTCATTGAGATTTTACGTTTTCATATCGTGTTAAAGATTCATAATCTTGATAAAACGTTAATCTTTGGTAATACTCCTTGCTGGTTCACGTTGATTGTTCTATTGAGTTATAAGAAATGATTTTAATTGCATATGGTTGCTCATAATGTTCTGCTCGTGCATAGAGTCATTTATCATTTCACCGAGTCCCGGGCTGGGTAATGTTCTGCGGAGTTTCTTGCATATGTCACCGAGTCCCTCACTAGAGGGCCGGGTATGTATATTATATATATGATTGGTGATGAGGATGGTTATGATGATGATGATGACGGAGATGATGTGATGACTATTTCACCGAGTCCCTCACTAGAGGGCCGGGTACGTATGATGTATATATATGATGATTATTTTGCGAGTCCCTTACTGACCTTCTTGATATGTTGTTATTGTATTTATAGACATATTCTGGTCTATCACGTTCAGAAGAGGAGCAATGCAGACCATTTAAGGACTGGTACTTAGTGTGCTTCAGCACCAGAGTGTATGCAAGGTCTCACCAAGTGCGAGTCTTGGTTGACTGTCAGTGGCATTCTTGGGCATATTATTGGAGCTGATGGTAATTCGGGGTAGACACCGCAGAAGATTGATGAGCAGTAAAAGACTTGGGCCCAGACCAACGCACCTACTGAGGTACGCGCTTTATGGGATTAGCAGGATATACAGGAGTTCGGTAGAAAAGTTTGCCTCAATTTCCAGCGGCCTTGGCAAGGCTAACTCAAAAGGCAGCCAAGTTCCAGTGGACTTGATGCGTTGTGAGCGAAGCTTTTCCAGCTATTGAAAAGACAAAATTGACTACAGCTCCAGTCCATACACTTTATTTATTGCTGATGCTTCGGGTGTTGGGCTTAGGATTGTATTGATTGAGCAGATGGGCCAAAGTTATAGCCTAATGCCTCCGACAGCTTTAGGAATGAACAAGACATATCCTACTCAACGATCTGGAGGTTAGCAGCGTGGTGTTCATGCCTTGAAAGATTAATGGGGCCTTTATTTTATATGGTGTCATGTGGACATCATATACAGATTTCATAAGAGTTCTCCAATATATCTTTAAACAGAAGAGAGCTGAACTTACGACAGAGGTTGTGTGGTTTAGAGGTGCTAAAGGATTAATGATGTGATTATTTTAATACCATTCCATGGGAAAGCACAATGTTGTGCAGCCATGCTCTTAGCCGTAAGTTCTATGGGTAGCTTGACAGATGTACAAGCCAAAGGAGGGAATGGTTCGGGAGGATCAGCGCTATCCAGCCTTGGAGTCTGTCTGGCTAATTCAGAAGATAGTGGAGTTTCATTCGAGAGGTTGCATGAGTCCTTCAATCATAGATGCAGGAAAGAGACACAGTACAGGACCCTATTCATGCACAGTATAGAGATGCAGCCTCTTCAAAAGGAAAAACCCCATTTAAGGTTACACCCTACGGAGTGTTACGATATGAAGGCAGATGTGTGTTAACCTGATTATTGCGGGGCTACGACCGGAGGGTTATGGAGAGAGGCACACTCTGCCCGTTATTTTCTATTTCCACGCTCGTTTCGACAGGTCCCCCCAAAACCTGGGTCAACAATATGTATCAGACTCAGACTGCTTATACTGGTGAGGATGGCATAAAAAAGGACATAGCGGGAGTTTGCTGGCTCAGTGCGCCGAATTGTCAAACAAGTCAAAGATTCGAACATCAAAAGCCACTGGTGCGACTTATTACAAGGAGAAGAGACCCGACTTGAAATGGGAGATGATTAATATGGACTTCATTAGCAGGCTTACCTCGCCACTCAATGGAGTATGACTCATATGGATGGGTTATTTGTAGATAGGACTAGACGAAAATCGGCCATTTTCTTCCATCAGGACTACTGTATTTCTGCTGAAGTTATGCGAGGTTAGTATTGTCAAGGAGAGTAGTGAGGACCTTCATGGGGTTCCACGTCCATGTATATCAGACAGCAGGAGCTCAATTTACAGGCCAACTTTTGGAGCATCGTTTCGAAGGGATTGGGACACCAGGGAACCTTGCACACTCATTTCACCCTCAGACTTGATGGGCCAGGCTGAGCGATAGTTCAAACATTAGAAGATATGTGTTGGGCCATGTATTATGTCGACTTCAAAGGTAGCTGGGATGACCAATTTGCGCTCATTGAGGTTTGCCCTATAATAATAGCTTACCATTTCTAGTATCAGAATGGCCACCGTACGAGGCCTTATATGGGAGAAGTGTCATGTCACCTATTGGTGTGGTTCGACTGGGGGTTGCGAGACTAAGTTAATAGGCCCGCGATCATGATTCAGCAAGCTTTTGACCAAGGTGAAGCTTATTCAGAAAGAATTATTAGCCAGCCCAGAGGTTGAGCAGGACAGTCCATATTGCAGATAATCGGCTCAGTCGAGATTGGGAGTTTCAGATTGGTGAACTGGTTATTCTGAAGGTATCAACCCATGGAGGGTGTTGATGAGATTCGGCAGGAAGGGGAAGCTCAGTTCGAGATACATTTGGCCTTATCCAGATTGTTCGTGAGGAATAGGCAAAGGTTGCCTATGAGTTGGATCTACCACTGATTTGAGGGGTACCATCCAGGTCTTCCATGTATCGATGCTACTAAATGTATTTGGTGAATCCTTCCATAGATTGTATTCCTGTAGATGATTGTTCAGTAAACAGAGGATTGTCATATGGAGGAGACAACCCCGTACTATACTTGATCGCCAGTTAAGAAGGTTACGTATAAGGATGTGGCTTCGTCAAAGTGTTGTGGCGAAATACATTAATAGGGAGGGAGATGACTTGGGAAAGCGGAAACAGAGAACATGAAGAATAAGGTATCCTTTACTTGTTGCCCGTGGTGTGACCTGCAGGTAATCAATTTCCTAGCTTGACTATATTGATTGACCCTAACCGAGATTAGTGGACGTAAGTGTGTGTGACCTCTGTGAGGCATCTGTAATACGAATGCAGGCGTTGATAGGTATATAACTGTTAGGAGAGACCTCGCTGGAATTTTTTGTAAGACCGCTAACTTAACATTCTGAGGACGAATGTTTCCTAAGCGGGGGAAGGATGTTACCGCAGCTATATTAACAGGATAATCCCTCTCTAACGAATCCCTGTGTTTCAGCTATGCCTCCAAGAAAGCGGACAGCCGCCCAGAAGGGCAAATCGGTAGCAGAAGTACTAGTCAGACCCAGAGAGTTACTAGGGCCCGTGCCCAGTCTATGCCTGGTATTGTGCTCCAGTCGAGAGCTCTGCTACACCGCCACCGCCAGAGGAGCTTAGAGCAGCAGCAGCTCCAGTTCGGGGGACCACCACAGCCCCCGAGGCCCCAGCACCTGAACCTCCAGCTCCTCAGCCAGGGCGGAGGATAGGGCCATGAGAGATGCGGTTCAGTTGCTGACTAGATTAGTGGCAGGTCAGGCTCGCAGGCATGGACTAGGAGTTGATCATGCGGATAGATCTGATAGCTTAAGGGCTCGTGACTTCTTAAGTTGTAATCCTCCAGAGTTCTTTGGTTAAAGGCCCAGGATGATCCGCAAGAGTTTATTCGTCAGATGCAGCGTACATTGAGGATAATCAAGGCTTCGGAGACCGAGTCTGTTGAGTTGGCTACGTATCGTTTGCGTATGTAGCTATTAATTGGTATGAGTCTTGGGAGTTATCTAGGGGTGAGGGTGCTCCTCCAGCGGTATGGGATGAATTTGTGGAGGCTTTCCAGGGCCACTTCCTGCCTCCAGAGATGAGGCGAGCTAGAGTCGATAGATTCTTGCGTTTGAGGCAGAATGGCAGGAGCGTTCGAGAGTATAGCCTCGAGTTTGATTCATTGGCTAGGCATGCACCTACTATTGTGGCTGATATGGCAGACAGGGTACATCGTTATGTGATGGGATTGGATCGTTATCTGATTGACGGTTGTATGGCAGTGACTCTTCAGCCAGGTATGGACATTGCTCGGGTGCAGGCATATGCACAGGGGGTAGAGGATCGGCACCGGGGACGTAAGCCAGATAGAGATTATAATAGAGGCCAGCATAAGAAGGCTAGATCAGCAGGTTATCCTGACGAGTTTCCAGGCGAGCACTCTCAGCAGCATGTTAGATTTTCTTCCCAGCCAGCACAGAGTGCACCCCCACGTTCCATGGGTAGGAGGTTCGATCGTACGGGATATTCGGAAGCTGGTCAGAGCTCTAGGGCGTTAGGGTCACAGATGGGCAGAGGTTTGAGCCAGTCGAGGCCACCTTTGCCTCGGTGTTCTCGCTGTGGTAGGTCCTATCCTGGGGAATGTCATTGGAATACAGGTGCGTGTTTTTCTTGCGGCCGTCAGGGTCATACTATGAGGGAGTGTCACCTTAGAGGTAGTGCAGGTGGTATGGCACAGCCTACTGGGTCCGTTGCTGGTTCATCTTCTTCTGTGGCTATGCGCCCTACGGGGCAGGGTATTCAGGCGCCAGCAGGCCGTGGTAGAGGTCGTGGTGGAGCTTCCAGTTCTAGCGGTCCCTCGAACCGCATATATGCTTTGACTAGTAGGCAGGATCAGGAGGCGTCACCTAATGTGATCACAGGTATATTATCACTATTCTCCCGAAGTGTGTATGCATTGATAGACCCAGGTTCCACCTTATCATTTATATCCCCTTCGTTGCTAGTAGGATCGGAATAGAGTCTGAGTTGATAGAACCATTTGAGGTAGCTACACCTGTAGGAGATTCTGTCATAGCTACGCGAGTATATAAGAATTGTTCAGTGGTTATATATAGTCGTCGTACCGTAGCAGATCTAATAGAGTTAAATATGATTGAGTTTGATATTATCATGGGCATGGATTGGTTGGCTGCTTGTTATGCTAATGTTGATTGCAGAGGAAAGATAGTTCGATTTCAATTTCCAGGGGAACCGATTATAGAGTGGAAGGGGAGTACAGTATCGCCGAAAGGTAAGTTTATTTCATACCTTAAGGCCAGGAAGATGGTTAGAAAAGGCTATATTTATCATCTGGTTCGGGTGCATGACATAAAGGCAGAGGCACCGACTCTTCAATCAGTCCCGGTAGTTAATGAATTTCCCGATGTATTCCCAGAGGAACTTCCAGGCCTTCCTCCAGAACGAGAGATAGAGTTTACTATAGATGTACTGCCAGATACCCAGCCTATATCTATACCTCCTTATAGAATGGCACCTGCTGAGTTGAAAGAGTTGAAAGAGCAATTGAGAGATTTGCTAGAAAAGGGCTTCATCAGGCCTAGTACGTCACCTTGGGAGCACCGGTACTGTTTGTGAGGAAGAAGGATGGGTCGCTGCGGATGTGTATTGATTATAGGCAGCTGAACAAAGTAACAGTAAAGAACAGGTATCCCCTCCCAAGGATTGACGATCTATTTGACCAGTTGCAGGGTGCTAAGTGTTTTTCAAAGATAGACTTGCGGTCAGGTTATCATCAGGTGCGGGTAAGGGAGGCAGATATTCCAAAGACGGCATTCCGGACCCGATACGGGCATTATGAGTTTAGAGTGCTGTCTTTTGGGCTGACTAATGCTCCAGCGGTGTTTATGGATTTAATGAATCGAGTGTTTAAACCATTCCTTGATATGTTTGTTATTGTATTTATAGACGATATTCTGGTCTATTCACGTTCAGAAGAGGAGCATGCAGACCATTTAAGGACGGTACTTAGGGTGCTTCAGCACCAGAAGTTGTATGCTAAGTTCTCCAAGTGCGAGTTCTGGTTGACTTCAGTGGCATTCTTGGGGCATATTATTGGAGCTGATGGTATTCGGGTAGACACGCAGAAGATTGAGGCAGTAAAGACTTGGCCCAGACCTACGACACCTACTGAGGTACGCAGCTTTATGGGGTTAGCAGGATATTACAGGAGATTCGTAGAAAAGTTTGCCTCAATTTCAGCGCCTTTGGCAAGGCTAACTCAAAAGGCAGCCAAGTTCCAGTGGACTGATGCTTGTGAGCGAAGCTTCCAGCTATTGAAAGACAAATTGACTACAGCTCCAGTCCTAACTTATTTATTGTGATGCTTCGGGTGTTGGGCTAGGATGTGTATTGATGCAGCATGGCAAAGTTATAGCCTATGCCTCCCGACAGCTTAGGAAGCATGAAAAGAATTATCCTACTCACGATCTGGAGTTAGCAGTCGTGGTTCATGCCTTGAAGATATGGAGGCATTATTTATATGGTGTCCATGTGGACATCTATACAGATCATAAGAGTCTCCAATATATCTTTAAACAGAAGGAGCTGAACTTACGACAGAGGTGGTGGTTAGAGTTGCTAAAGGATTATGATGTTGATATTTTATATCATCCAGGGAAAGCAAATGTTGTAGCAGATGCTCTTAGCCGTAAGTCTATGGGTAGCTTGACAGATGTACAACCAGAAAGGAGGGAGATGGTTCGGGAGATTCAGCGGCTATCCAGCCTTGGAGTCCGTCTGGCTAATTCAGAAGATAGTGGAGTTTCTATTCGAGAGGTTGCTGAGTCCTCAATCATAGATGAGGTAAAGAGACACCAGTACGAGGACCCTATTCTGGCACAGTATAGAGATGCAGCTCTTCAAAAGGAAAAGACCCCATTTAAGGTTACACCTGACGGAGTGTTACGATATGAAGGCAGATTGTGTGTACCTGATATTGCGGGGCTACGACGGCAGGTTATGGGAGAGGCACACTCTGCCCGTTATTCTATTCACCCAGGGTCAACGAAAATGTATCATGACCTCAGATGCTTATACTGGTGGGATGGCATGAAAAAGGACATAGCGGAGTTTGTTGCTCAGTGCCCGAATTGTCAACAAGTCAAGATCGAACATCAAAAGCCTGGTGGATTATTACAGGAGATAGAGATCCCGACTTGGAAATGGGAGATGATTAATATGGACTTCATTACAGGCTTACCTCGCACTCAATGGAAGTATGACTCTATATGGGTTATTGTAGATAGGCTGACGAAATCGGCCCATTTTCTTCCAGTCAGGACTACTTATTCGGCTGAAGATTATGCGAGGTTATATGTCAGGGAGATAGTGAGACTTCATGGGGTTCCCACGTCCATTATATCAGACAGAGGAGCTCAATTTACAGCCAACTTTTGGAGATCGTTTCAGAAGGGATTGGGGACACAGGTGAACCTTAGCACATCATTTCACCCTCAGACTGATGGGCAGGCTGAGCGTACTATTCAGACATTAGAAGATATGTTATGGGCCTGTATTATTGACTTCAAAGGTAGCTGGGATGACCATTTGCCGCTCATTGAGTTTGCCTATAATAATAGCTACCATTCTAGTATCCAGATGGCACCGTACGAGGCCTTATATGGGAGGAAGTGCAGGTCACCTATTGGTTGGTTCGATGTTGGCGAGACTAAGTTAATAGGCCCGGATATGATTCAGCAAGCTGTTGACAAGGTGAAGCTTATTCAGGAAAGATTATTAGCAGCCCAGAGTCGACAGAAGTCATATGCAGATAATCGGCGTCGAGATTTGGAGTTTCAGATTGGTGACTGGGTATTCCTGAAGGTATCACCCATGAAGGGTGTGATGAGATTCGGCAGGAAGGGGAAGCTCAGTTCGAGATACATTGGGCCTTATCAGATTGTTCGTAGGATAGGCAAGGTTGCCTATGAGTTGGATCTACCATCTGATTTGGAGGCGGTACATCCAGTCTTCCATGTATCGATGCTACGTAAATGTATTGGTGATCCTTCTAGAGTATTCCCTGTAGATGATGTTCAGGTAACAGAGGAGTTGTCATATGAGGAGAAACCCGTAGCTATACTTGATCGCCAGGTTAGAAGGTTACGTACTAAGGATGTGGCTTCCGTCAAAGTGTTGTGGCGAAATAATAATAGGGAGGAGATGACTTGGGAAGCGGAAGACGAAATGAAGAATAAGTATCCTTACTTGTTCCCCGTACCTGCAGGTAATTCAATTCCTAGCTTGACTATATTGATTGATAAACGAGATTATGTAGTAAGTTGTGACTCTGTGAGGCATCTGTAAGTTACGGAATGCAGGTTGATAGGTATAACTGTTAGAGAGACCTCGCTGGAATTTTTTGTAAGACGCTAACTTAACATTCGAGGACGAATGTTCCTAAGGGGGGAAGGATGTTACGCCTCGTATTTTTATACGTAGTGCGCGTCATGAGCTAGTCGATGTAAGTCCGGGGAATGAGATTTTATTTTAAGTTCCAAGTTATTAAAGAAATATTAGGCAAGGATGTTAACTCCAAATGTGATATTAAGTATGATTTGGCTAATATAAGTGTCATTAACATTAAGTGAGGGATTAATTAGTGGCTGATTAGGATTAAATTAATCAAGTGGCCCCACCACTCAAGGCAAATTAAAAGAAATCAGATTGGGAGCTAGCCCTTAGTGGGGCACGTGTAGAGGGGGGCTGCCTCCACTTCATATAATGAATGAGGTGGTGAAATGCATTGCAAACATATCATCTTCTTCACCACTTAGCTTAGGCAGCCATGGAAATGGAGAAAACCAACCATGCAACTCTCGGCCAGCAGCTACAAAAGATTTTGGTTAGTAATCTCTTTGCTTGGTGTGTTAATTCCTTAGAATGCCATTGTTAATTAGCCATTAATGTTAAGAAGGGGGCGTGACCAGTAGCTTAGGAAATTTGTTTTAGTTATTGAATGTGCTAAGTATGAACGGAAACCATAATCGGATTATTAGTGGTGTCGTGTTAGTGTTTGGGCTGTTTTGATTAAAGCAAAATGCGGGAAATTCTGTTTTGGCGTTATGTATATGTTAATGTGATTATGGGTATATACTCCAAGGGATGAATACGATAAGGTAGATGTGTTGCGAATTATAAAACGAGTTATCGCTCGGTGTGTCGTTGTTTCGTTACTATGGTTGCCGAGACGGAACTGTTTTGGGGGGGGCTGTTTAATATGATTCGTTGGGTTATATGTGTTATTGGTATTGCTGTGGATAATTTGGGTTGTTGTCGGATTGGGACGAAGTAAGGAAAATAGGGGAAGTGCTGCCGGATTTTCGTTAGATTATTAGCTAGCTTACAATAAGTAGTAAAGCGCGACGTCTATCTCATTGCGGCTCGATTGTTGCTTGTTATAGATTAATAGCTTGGGCAGTAAATATTGGACGTGCGGCTCGACTATACGGTATGTAACGCTATCCTTTCTTTCTTTGTTTGGCATGACTTTTAAAAATGAGCGAATGACAGACAGGTTTGATACTTACTTCTAGAGCGTCTAGGTGACGTATATTCTGGCTTCCACAAACTATTCCTCTATATATCGGCTATGTCTAAGGCTATGGTGATTTCTCATATCTATGGTAGTGCTTCTTAGAGTCATTGAGATTTTACGTTTTCATATCGTGTTAAAGGTTCATAATCTTGATAAAACGTTAATCTTTTGTAATACTCCTTGCTGGTTCACGTTGATTGTTCTATTGAGTTATAAGAAATGATTTTAATTGCATATGGTTGCTCATAATGTTCTGCTCGTGCATAGAGTCATTTATCATTTCACCGAGTCCCGGGCCGGGTAATGTTCGTGCGGAGTTTCTTGCATATGTCACCGAGTCCCTCACTAGAGGGCCGGGTATGTATATTATATATATGATTGGTGATGAGGATGGTTATGATGATGATGATGACGGAGATGATGTGATGACTATTTCACCGAGTCCCTCACTAGAGGGCCGGGTACGTATGATGTATATATATGATGATTATTTTGCCGAGTCCCTTACTAGGGAAGCTGGGCACCTTATATGTTAAAGATATGCATGATTTTCACTTATAAGGTACATGTGTAGCGATATCTTGTTTCGACTTATCATGTTGGTATCCTGTCATCTTTACCTTATGCTTTACATACTCAGTACATTGTCCGTACTGACCCCCTTTCCTCGGGGGGGGGGGGGCTGCGTTTCATGCCCGCAGGTGTAGACGCACAGTTCGGTGATCCTCCCGCCTAGGATATCTACTTTGCTGATTGGGAGAGCTCCACTGTTCCGGAGCCCAGTCGTTTTGGTACATAACTTTCTATGTAGTCTTTTGCTTATCTATGGGTACGGCGGGGCCCTGTCCCGTCGAGTTTCACTACTATACTCTTAGAGGTCTGTAGACATTATGTGGGTTGCATATATATGTTTTGGATAATGGTCTGGACATGGTTTGTTTGGGATGTCCGCTTGTACAGGGGAAGCCTTGTCGGCTGCGTACATCATTGTGTATTGTGTAGTGGCAGCCTTGTCGGCTTGCGTATGCTATTATGCTTTGGATAGTGGCGGCCTTGTCGGCTCGCGTATGTTGTTACGGTTGAATGGTTATGACTCCTTATGAGGCAGATATACTTTATATATATATGGCGTTGGGGTTGGCTTGATTTGATTAAATTCCATATTGTCTTAGTTTCAGTTGGTTATACTTAACAGGTTTGTATGTGAGTGTCCAAAACGGGCACTAGTCACGGCCCATCGGGTTGGGTCGTGACATAATCATAGTGTGTTCATTACACTTCATTTTATTAAGAGTCATATTGCAACCATATTGAAGTCACACTCAGGCAGTTTCAACAACACTCAAGAAATAGTTAGGCAGTCATACTTCAATGCACATAGACTTGATTAAGATAGGTTGACAATGGATTCTTATTAGTTAGACCTAGAGCCATGAGGGTCATACTCAACCATACCATGATTAGTTGTGTCCATGGAGGAATATCCTTCTCCCCAACACACTTACATGCCTCATGAGTTTACACCCAAGCAAATGCACAAAAGTCAACTTTACTGTAAAATGAGAATTTCTCCACTATTAGCCATAGCATGATCATAATTTTTCTTCCTAATGAAGCCAAAATGGTAATTTACACCACACACGTCACAACAATAGGAAGTCATTTCACATAGTTTCAATCTCAAGCATAACACTAGCTTTCATAAACATGCATCATTTAGGGGAAACTCTTACAATTTATAGGCACACACAAGGACAATAGCTAAACATGCCTTCACTTTGCAAAACTGAGCCTACAATCATGCTTTTCAAATCATAAAAGTCACATAGTTTTCAAGAGATTCATTATTTTCATTTCAAGGAGACTCAAATTTCTCATTATAAGGCTAAACATTAGACATTAAGAGTGACTTCAAACATTCTTCTTACCTTATCTCATGAAGTTAAATGCACAACTAGCATATTAAGATGCACAATCAACATGAGAAAACCATAAAATTAATCAAAATTCTTTTTCAAGTACTTTAGAATCCTCAAAATACTCTCAAGACAGAGTCAATGAAGACATAACAAACATATAGAGGTCATGCAATTCATACTTTCGACAAGACTCCTATCATGAACAAGCTTACTAAGAATTCATTAGTCTCAAGCTCAAATAAACATAGAAGGAAAAGATAAAAATATCTACAACCTTATTAATCACACCACCATTCCCCACTTAGGGTAAACCCAATTAAGAGCTTAAAAGTGATTACTACTTTAGAAGGAATTACAGTAAGTTAACATAGGAGCACCAAGACATTCTAAACCTTATCATCTATGCAAATTATCCCCAAATTTTCAAGTTAGGTCATAATACTCTAGCACATAAGTTTTTCAACAATACAATAGACACCACGGTCATATAACATTAGGGGGAAACAACAAGGAGACTCAACCGTTGGGACTCTTCCTTTTCATTCAACCTTACAATAAGGTGACTTCTAGGTCAATCAAACCCACATCATCACCCTACAAAGATAATCATGCCACCTTCACACCTAGGATCAAGTCTATACAAAGGACTCCAATCCATGCAAAGCAATCATGAAGGTTCACACATATAACCAAAGACAGCATTTGAACCATTTAAACATATACCTAGGGCAGCATGATTTCATAGGTGATCACTAAACATTTCAAGTTCAAATCATAACATTAGGTTACCATCATGCAAAACCATATAGCAATACACCATTCCAAAAGAGACTCATTTTAACCCTAACAACTTCTAACATGCTTTAACTCTATCATGACACATAATTCTCAACAAAACATGCCATTTCACATAATTCTCATGTATAGCCACAAAGGACATCATATCATCAAAGCATACCAACGTTCATCTTCACACATACTCATGAAACCATAAAACAAAGATAAGCATCAAAACTCACCTTTTCTCCCTCAAGCATATATAGATACCATCTCATCCAAGCAATCACATCTAAAAGATTACCATACAAGAAAATATAAGAGAGAGATCGTATAGAGTTAAGTTCTATGGCACGACATGAGAATGATGAAGAAGGAAAAATCTATCGTCCTATAGCCTCTCTCTCATAGATGTGTTGCGATTCACACCGATGATCGAGACTCTACTAGACATGGCAATGTGAGACTTTTAGAACCTAAAACCACTTTCATAAACCTCATGCTCTGATACCACGTTTGTCACATCCGGGGAGCACCCCCTAGAAGTAACATGGCGTAGAGGATGTCTTATACAAGCCCATAGTTATCATTCATCACATTGTCATAGGTAAATTTAGCGAAAAATTTAAAACTCTCTTAGCACATCATATGCTAGAACATCACTTTCATAATTTATATAAAAGATCATAATACATAGTTAAAGACTCTAGTATCTTTTTTCCATCCTAGACTCAACATCATATGAGTAATTTAGGGACACGGACCTTATAACATAATACATAAAAACAATAATAAAAGACTTTACAGTAAACTAGACATAGGACATCCTTGGACTTAAGGATTCTCCTTTCCTTGAGCTTGGGAATCACATATCAAGCTCCTCATATTTTAAACACATCCCTTAAGCATCCATAACCTACACTTAGTGTAAAAATTAGATAAGAATGGAGTTAGTACAAGAATGCACTAAGTATGGCAACCATGCAAAAACATACATTTAAAAGGGACATTTTTCTTGAAATCATACTTCATGCCTTTCTGTGAAAACTTCATAAAACCTTTATACAATAGCATTTATATCATTCACATACTTCATATAGACATATTCAAAGGCCAAACATCATATAAAATCACACATAGAATTTAAGCCACATTGGGGTCACTTTACAGTAACTTATTTGCACTTTACAGTAAGCTTTTCCTCTTTACAGTGAACTTCTTCTTTTAACTCATTAACCTCCCAAGTAACCCTCTAGTGATACTTGATGTGATGCATCACCTTAAGGTCACAAGGAAAACCATACATAAAACTTAGATAAGCCAACACATACCATCATAGAAGTATAATACATCAAAGACACATTTAAGCCAAAACCCTAATGGCTTTACAGTAAGCTACATCAACTTGAACATCTATTCACTTTACTTGACATAAATGTATAATAAAACCTTACTGACAATCCTACTCTAAGTATACTAGTGCAATGTATATGTGAAGCCCCATAACCTCACGCATACTTAGTAAACCTATCATAAGACCACAAGCCTTAACACTCTATTTCATACATCAACAAGCAAGTGAAGACAACTTCATTCATGTCAACAAAACCTTCATCATATAGTCATTAAGACCAACATAGTACATATAAGAATAAGACCACATTATATAGACTCATACCATGCATTTCATCACAACAAGTAGACAATTACTACAAAGTCATGCATAAGGAACATATACATAGACACATGCATTAGAACACCTTCCTAGGACTCCCCTCAAGAGCCACTTGTGCAATGCATAAGTAAAGTCCCATACCCCCACATACACTAAGCAACTACCCTTAGGTTATCCTAGTTAGGGTCCTTACTTTACTTCCATTGTCCATTTTACTTTAGGGAAACTATAGCCTTAACTGACACTAAGACCATGGGTGCTACATGAAATTTGGTGTTCTGGAGTCTTACACCAATGGAAGGTGTTCTTACCTAGCCAAGGTAGAACATTAACACATGCTAGCATATTAGTGAATTCACTTGCTAGATCCTATGTGGCTAGCATAGTTGTGGAACTTGGAGGTATATATAGAAACATTCCTCTATGCCCTTTGGCTATGAGGCTAACCACCTCATGAGGCTTATGGTGACCTACCTTCCTCCAATGGGAAGGGACACCCCTCACTTCAAGTTCACTCGGTGATAAGATAAGTTCCATTAATTGAAAAGCCTTTATTAACTTTATCTTATAAAAATAGGCTTAGGAGATTGACTCCTCATATACTTAGCTCATATGTCATAGATGAGAGTTCATCAACCTAAATCATGTGAGAAACCCTTTCACATGGACATAGCATATGTAAGCACCTATCTAGTTGTAGGGTACACATGAGCACACCTTTCAAGGCCCATCCATTAACTAGATCTTCATACATGTGTGTGTACATACTTATATGGGAACAAACCTTTCACATAACACATAAATGTCACACATGTTCATATATCAATGCATAAGTCTATAGGTATAACTATATGAGAAATTTTTTCATATAAACACACCAAGACACTATGCACATTCATACTTCATCATATCATATACTTAACAACATAGCATATAAGTCATATTCATAACATGTCCATACATTCATTTTCATAAACATAGATAACCAAGCCTAGGAACTATCCTATCAAGGTACACATGTGCAATGCTCTATCCCATACCCTTGCCCATACTAGTACACTTATCAAGTCATCCTAGTTAATGGAATACATATCATACTTTCATAGACATAAGCTTAACATGCATAGTAGTAGACACTAGTGAATATGAGAATAACCTTTCATTAGACACTATGATCCTATACTATTTGTAAGCATGCATGTAGAGCGAGGCTGTGCGTACATTGGTCAATATGATCACATAATGTCTATAAACAACACATAGAGACAACCACCCTCTTAGGACCACAATGCACAACCAAGCCTAGACCACACAATACACAATGGCATAGGAGACAAGACAAGCTTCACATTACATTCAAGACTCCTAACCTAGTTCACACACTCACATAGGGTTACATGGGTAAGGGAGCATCAACCATTTATACTCATCTAAGGAAGCACCTAATCAAACCCCAACATAGTCATACACAATAGCCATACAACCTAGATCACAACTAGAATAGGAAACTAGGCATGAAGCTTCACATTGGGTGATCATCACCAACACACATTCATAATATAATTTGCCTTCAAGGCCATGATCATATCACATATATATTGACAATAAAGTAAACACCGCCACCATAAGTGGACCATACCACACAATGCTGCTTCATCAACTACCAATAATATAAGAAAGTAGAAGGGAAAAGCCATCAATACCAATTCATCATCCTTTGATCACCATTGATCAATACACCTTTTTCATCAACAATACAATATAGGACAGTAGCTAAATATACTTTAATCATAAAGGAAACCATGCACAAGTCGCTATAAGATCATGCTACAATAAGTACAGTACATCACCAATACACTATAAGGTAGAGAGACATAGATCACTTAGTAGTATTCCTTGCTTTGATAGTCAAGATCCACATTCATAATATACCAATAATACAAATCTAGGGCTGTATCTAAAGACATAATAATCAAGTCTAAATCATGCTTCATCTAGCCTAGAACTTAGATCACATCATGTACATAACATTATCAATCCATAGACTAGAAGAACCTAGATCAATTCATGCCAATCCTTCTTTACTTTGATCATACAAGACTTATACTCACAATTCAACCATAAGGCAGTAGCTACAATCATCATAACATAATCGAATTCCACATTCATACATTATAAAGGCAATGTTACATTGAACACATATACATCTAAGCTAGCTTTGTTCAAATCTTCATACACTGATCCACATGGATCATTCATGAACAACTAATCATCAATATACTTAAATAACAGTAGATATGAGCAATTCAACTTAATAGAATAA
Organism: Solanum lycopersicoides; assembly: GCA_022817965.1. NCBI lineage: Eukaryota > Viridiplantae > Streptophyta > Magnoliopsida > Solanales > Solanaceae > Solanum > Solanum lycopersicoides. The sequence goes on along the minus strand of CM040622.1, from coordinate 34,992,001 downwards.
CAATTCAGCCAATAACAAGCCACGATCACAATGCCCATGCAAGGGCTAAATCGAGTTTGGGAAGGGACATGGGTTCACAATGCAATTGGATTGAAATTCACGTTAAAACCAATACATTATCATCAATTCATTATGATTAAGCCTTTGAAAACATTTTGAGAAAGAACTCATGGCTAGATTGAAGAAGAAGAAGTTTGATCATGAAATCTCTTTTGAAAACTTTGAGAAGAACTCTCTAGATGGAAGATTAACTAGAGATGAAGGATCACCATAACTTAATGTAGAAGAAAACCTATAAAACTTGATGAAGAATCCATGGGAATCATGGCTCCAAGCTTTTCTTGAGCTTCACCTTCAATAGAGGTTTCTAGAGAGAATTTGTTTTTGAGGGAAAGTCTAATTTTTGTAGAATGAATTGGGAATGGGTTGATCACGTTTTTTATCACTTAAATGCACCAAAAGATAATCAAATAAACCAAGTAGGTTCAGGTTAGGACGTGGGGTGAATTTATCATTCACCCCTTAAGTGAGGCAGTCGCTAGGCAGCTTGTTACAGACTGCACCAATGTCCACCATCGACGCCTAGTAGGTCCATCGACGGACCGTCTGTGGCTTCCGTCAATTGGCTCTTGGGCTGTTCTTTGGCTGAGCCTTCCCCAGGCTAAGTGTTGATTGAATCCTCCCCATCGATGGGGCGTCAGTCCACCAATGGGGCGTCGTTTGGTTCAGTCGATTGACACTGCCAAGGCAGTGTGTCGACAACCTTTGGGTCCTTCTTGTGGGCCCTTTTGCGGGGCCCTTGGGAAGTCGTACCCGGACGTTTCCAACGTAAATATGAACATTAACAAGTCAAGGACCTTCAACATAAGGTTCACCCAAAACAATTACATGCAACACGTCCAAACATTCTAGGCACCATCAAGACACACACATGCATGTGTCAAGGGCTAACTTTCGAACGTCTTGGACGTTGTTGGAAGTCTGACCTCTAAACTTCATGAAAATCACCATACTACCTAAAAACATCATTTTTAATCATATAAGATCTCATAAGCTCATGACACACACATAAGCACATAGAAACACATATGGCCCCTTAGGTGACTAGCCGTCGAACGTCTTGGTCGTCCCTTGACGTTTTACTTCCAAATGACTCCAAATCACCCTTGCATACTTTAAAACACTTCATTAACATGTTAACAACCTTATAGGCACAAGTGAGACTCTAGACACCCTAACTCATTTTGGGGGTCTAACAGAACACCGGGAAGATCATTAAAAAAGACCTCCGAAAATTCCCTTACTACGGGGACCGACTCAATGGGAGGAACTCCGGAGTCTAAATGTATTTACCTTTGAAGAATGAACGAGTTTTCTTACCCATTTGACATGCGTCACAAATGTGATCTTTTTCAAACATCAGGGTTGGCAACCCAATGACTTATTCAAGCCTGGAGATTATTTCAAGAGCATGCATACTTGCGCGCCCAAGCTTTCGAGGCCATAGCCATGGATCACTCGCGACTGCAGTAAGAGAAGTGAGAGGTGGAAAATCCATATTATTTAAAACATATTATTATTTACTCGTTCTCCGATAAGAGTCAACTTTTTCTCAGGATGTTTTATGATGCAGCTAGTTTGATTGAATGTGACTTGAATCCGACATCAAATAGTTGACTGATCCTGAGAAGAGTATGTTTGAGTCCTTTAACCAAATATACTTCGACTAGATCATATGATGAAGTGAGTGTAATAGTTCCGACTCCAGTTAGTTCTTCTTTAACATTATCACTGAATCTAACACATCCTCCATATATTCTTTTTATAGTTTTGAAGTTCTCTATCTTTCCGCACATATGTCTGGAGCATCCACTGTCAAGTACCCATATTCCTTTTCTGTAAGATTTGATGGATTGCTCATGGAAGATAATAGGATTAGTTTCTTTTAGGTACTTAAGTATTTTTGGGTCCTTGATGATTAGCAGATTTTAGTCTCCAAATACATTTTCTAGAAGAGTATTTTCTACAGTTAAAGGATTTATGACCAATACCACCACAAGAGAAACAAAAATTTTAGTAGATGAATTAGGATAATAAGAGTTTAAGACATCTTTGATCTGTTTGAACTCCGATTTGGAGAATTTCTTCCAAAAAACCTAGTTCCATTTGATCAAACATAACTGTGACTAGGAGATTTCTGATACTGTTCAGTTGCATTCTTACTTCCTCCAGTTCTTTTGTTAGTAAGTTGACTTTGATCTTACTTGATTCGAGGAGAATCTGTCAGTCTTTCTTTTCTTGAGCAAGTTTTATTGTATTAATCAATAACTTTCTGTAATTCATCAGTAACCATATCTAAGAAAATTTGTAGATCATTACAGTTTGGACAGTTATAAGATCTTACCTCACTAGATTCACCTAGTGCCATGAAACATAAATTTGACATTTCATCATAGTCATCGTCAGTTGTTTTTCCTTGTTCGAAAGCTTCAAGACTTTTTGGATCTTCATTTCTTTGATTGTTTCTTCTTCTTTTTCGTTTTAGACAGTTCTGTTTACTGTGTCCTGGTTCTCCATAATAGTAACATCTATCGTCTTTTCTTTTAAAGTCATTGTTCTTAAAGTCTTGTTGAGGTCTTTGTATTGTTTGTTTGAGCATTTGTCTTACTCCACGATTAATGAGAGCCATTCCTTCATCTTGATTTTCATCGGCTTCCTCTCCAGTTTCAGATATCTCAGCCGTATTTATCCTTGTTGTACCTGTTAATATGATTCTGTTCATAGGCCATTAAGTTACGTCAAAGCTTACCATATGTCATTTTCTGTAAATCTCCATTTTTAAGAATGACAGCTTTGGTTTCCCAATACTTGGAAGAATTCAAACAAGTTTACTGACTTGTAATGAATTTGAATACACCATTCCAAGAGTTTTTAGTTTGCAGACAATTTTACTGAATTTTGAAAACAAAGATTCAACGTTTTCATCTTCTCACATTTTGAACAAATCATATTCATTAACATGTGCACCGATCCGAGCCTCATTTATATTGGTGGTTCCTTCGTATGTTACTTCCAATTTGTCCCACATTTCGTTCACAGTATCACAGGTTTATATCTTGTCTTATTCTACTCTACTCACTACATAATCTAACAAACTTATGGATCTAGCATTAGTTTGGATTGCCTCTTGTTGTTCTTTAGAGATGTCAAATGATTCAGGATCAAATAACTTGTCAGTGCCATCCTTTTCATTTAGTCCAGGAATAGGCTTTGGGCCTTTCTTAGTCACTATGCATGCTTGATGATCAGTTGACGAAACAAAGATTCTGAATCTATTTTTCCAGTGAGAGTAATGTTGCCCATTGAAGTAGGGTGGTCATTGTGATGAGTGTCCATCTTGAAGTAAGGCTCCAGGGATATGATAGTGTGCCATTTGGATCTTTGCTAACGTGTGGTTAAATACTAAATTGATAAGACCTGCTCTGATATCAATTGAAAGTCAAGAGGGGGGGGAGTGAATTAAAAATTCAATAGTCGACTTCCTAATAAGGCCAGTCGACTCACCTGCAGGTTAGTAGGGTAAATAAACTGTGAATATAAAATGAAGTAATTAAAAGACACGATTATTTTTATACTGGTTTGGATCACCGATATGGTGCCTAGTCCAGTCCCCTTGGGTTGCAAGAGTTTCCTTAAGAGCTTTGAAGAGAGATTTGGTAGTACAACGTATGTGCGACTTGATCCTGTCTGATATGCAAATCAGATATCTACCTTGACACTAACTCTACTAGTAAACCTACACTCAGATTTTTTCTTTTTCTTTTCTTTTCAATTGTACCACTCAAGTGTTTACAAAGCATTATGAAAGATAAAAGAAAAATTATTCTATAAGCTCAAGTGAAGTTGCGTACTTCACACTTGATTTTGAGGGTCATTTATATAGCGATAGACCCGTGGTCATTGTAAGGAGAACCCAAGGGTTAATATTCTGAATTAAGGATGATTGGAATATTTCCTCTGATTGAAGCAATTCGCTTATCCATGTCCATATCAGATATGTGCATGGTAAATCGCTATTTCTATTCTTCTTGGTTTGGCTGTGTTGATCCTTTGATAGGTTGTGAGATCTTCAAATATTTTGCTTGATTCTCATCTTCTTCTTTCCTTGACATCTTGATGCTATTTGTGACTTTGATTTTCTGATCCCTTGATTTGATCTTATTAATCAGTGATCTCCTTAACTTTGTTAATTGCTGATTCTGGGCCAGCCTTATGTTTGGATTGATTCATTAGATTTAGGCTTTCTTTTCTATCAGGTTCTGTAAGAGTCAATCCTTTTATTTCCTTCCATCTTGGTGACATCTCTGTGGAATCATTCCATTTCAATTTCGTGGCTTGCGAAGTGTGTAAGTAATGTGCTAAGTCTCAATTATCAAAATTAAATAACCCTCAGGAGTTAACAATGTTATCAACGAAGCACCAGTTGATGATTCCGAGTACCTGCATTTGCATCATGAAATAATGCAAGCCAAATGGCTCAGTACATGGAATGTACTAGGGGTGGGCATAAATATTGAAAAATCAAACCGAACCGATTTAATTCATTTTTTTTATTTAGTGTCGCTTTTATTTTTTGGGAAGTTTGGTTCTTCGTTTCGGTGTTCGGATTAAAGGTCTCAAAACTTCGGTGCTACGAAGAATCAAACTTTTATTTTTAAAAAAAACAAATATATATATATATATATATATATATATATATATATATATATATATATATATATATAATATATATATATATATATATTTGGGCGTTCTCTTAGTTAAAAATTAAAAATTCTACTAGAAATTAAATCATTCATGAACAAATCAATGTAACAACAAATGTACAATTCAATGTAATTTTCGATAGAAACTCAAACATATTTCTACCATTGTATATTATGCAAACCGTCTTCGTACTTATTTTTGTCGAGAAATAGTTGGAGGCACAATGTTCTTGATAAAGACAAATATAGTCTTTTAGTTAGCACACTAGTGTTTCAGAGTGATACACATCATTTCTTAACAATGTTTTAAATTTCTAAGTATCTTATACTTTATTATTATTTTATTTTTGATTCACACCAAAAAACTAATTTAAAAACACCGAGTTAAATCGAACCGAAGTAGAAAAATGAACCGTATCCAATTAGTTTTGTTTAATATATAGTGCACACTTTTCTAAAACGAAAAATCAAAAAACCGAATCGAAGAATCGAACGCCCACCCATAGAATGTACTAGCATGTAAGGGGGAATCTAAAGAATAACATAAGCTTGAACCGATGGAAAAGAAACATACTTACCTCTTCTCAACTCACTCAACTCAACTAAAAGAAACATAATTCAACACAACTCAAAAAATACTCAAGGATACTCAAAACTACTCAAACATTCTCAACTCACAAGTACTCAAGGATAAGATACTCAACTCAGAAATAAGGTTATCAACTCAGTGAAATGGGGATTAACTCAAAAATTAGGTAATCAACTTAATGAAACATAGGTCAACTAAAAATACTCAAGATTCAAGAAACAACAAAAGATGCAATACATGAAAATCATTTAAAAAAATAGATAGCAACTCAATGCATTGAAGAACACAATAAGAATTCAATTATTATATAATAAAATATAATATAACTCTGTGGGAGATTCTCTAACCGACAACCATCACTATGAACTATGTGATGATAAAACGTTCGCCCATGCTCCCCCAGAACTATCATATACTTTGCCGTGTATAGAGCCTCTCAACTAAGTGGATCCACTAGTCTATGATAAAAAGCATTATGGAATCATATAAAAGGTATGACTCTTGCTATCCATGTTGGCTACATGATTTTTTGAGACTTGAGTTATCTTAACTCTTCCCCATATCGGTGCTCAATACTACTCCCAAAAATATACTCAGCTCATATGTTCAAAAATATTATTTTTATGTGGTTTGAGATTATTACTCAAAATCTTTCTCTAAAAAGTGATGTTTCTCAAACTAATCAAAACTCTTTTGGAAATCTCCATTTCCCCTTCTTGTAAATGTGAAACATTTACTTTTGGGAATACTTAGTTCCCATATATAATTTTAAAGAAATGAATTCAACTCCAATCTTTCTCAACTCAAGTACTGAAGTTATAAAAGAATTTTAGAAAAAAAATTGTAAAAGAGTTCTCAGAATAAAGTTCATGTCGAATTATGGACGTGAGTGACTCAATTTGAGGTTTTCAATAACCATATATAGAACTCAATACTCGAAACTCAACAACTCAGAACTCAAGAACTTCAATGATTCTACTCATTCCAAGAATACTCAACCCAAAGGGTTCATGTAGAATTATGAGCATGAACAACTCAACTCAAAGACTTCAAGATACTACTTCATCTTAAGAATGCTCAACTCATAGGGTTCATGAGGAATTATGGGCATGAAGAACTCAACTCAAGGACTTCATGGGTAACATATAATATTCCCATGAATAGACATATAATATCAAAAGGGTTACGAACTAATTATTGTAGACTTAGAACTTGAAGATACTACTCCTCTCAAAGATACTCAAGTTATGTAGTTCATGCGAAATTATTGGGCATGATCGACTCGACTCAAGGGTATGAATAACAATATTGAACTCATGTATAAGTACCTTCTCATTCTAATACTTACTTACTCAAAACGTAACTCAAAATTGATAGTTGATCTTAAAGGATTCAGAATTGAACTCTAAGGATTTTTTGAACTCAACTCTCTCTTTGATTTGAACTATGAATTCAAGATTCTTGGTTCATGATATGAAGGATCGCATGATGATAAATTAGACTCATGAATACATTCTCCTCATTCTCATTCTCACTTACATGAGTCTTGAAACAAGTTATTAGAAGTTGTAGAAGACTCCTGAAAAAAGACTCAAAGGGACTTTCTTGATAATGTTCGAAAGAACTCTCAAGAGTTGAATCATAACTTTAACTTGAATATGAATTTTGAATTCAAAGTTATGATTTGTGATATAAAAGTTATCGTGATGATTGAAAGTGTTTTAGATAGTTAATAACGAGAAACGATTAAAAAACACTGTATGGGAGCAAGTCTGCGATGAAGAGATGAATTTTAATGTTCGGTTCTGAGGAACAGGTCCGTCATGACATGGTACCTTTTTTCTGTCCAACTTTTTCTTCCTCGTTTTCTAACCCTAATTCACCTAGATTTGATTCTTTTTCTCAATTTTTGTGAAGATTCAGATACCCAACACAGGTACACAAGAATATACTCATGAAAGACTCTAAAATCGACATGATATCCTAAATAACATAACAATCTCATCCTAACTCAAGAACGAAAGCCAAATTCAAGAACACAATTCAAGATCATCAAACTTTCAACTTTCTGGAACAAATTTCACTAATATAAATATGATTGGCGCGTGGTGAACGGACCCAAAAGTATATGAACTTGCATACTCTTAGGGATCAAACCCGTGGCAAAAATCTGCAATAAAACTCAAGAACCTTGATGAACGCCTTGATTCTTTCTCCTCTTTTATCTTCTTGAACTCTTTTCTAAAACCCTAGCGTGAATTACGGTTTGCGTAATCTAAATCAAATCAGTTTTGACCCCTATGAAATAACTAAAAAAGAAATAAATCATATAGGGTAAGAAAAAGACCAAAATATCCCTCGAAAACTTAGGTAACTCTCCGTAAATGGACAACTCAACTCAAACGGGTATATCTCCCTCATACAAGCAAACTCAGTGGCATTGGAAAGAGTATTCCAAGAAATTTCATTTGATATCTTATAGTCCACCTAACTCATCCTCTACTGAAGCTTATCGTCGTTTAAAGTTGACACAAAACATAAAAGGAACTTGAATGACTTGAATGAACTCTTTTTAGTTCTTCTTGGAACTCAAGGTTCTACATCTGGTGACCTTACCACTTAAGAAATTTTAAATTCTTTGGTAAAATCCTACTTACAACGAAGGATGGTTCAGGTCTTAGTTCAAAATTTTTTATGGGGTGTTACACTAAGCTAGTCTATCAACTTTGGAAGAGAATTAATGTGATGAAGTTCTACCTTGACAAGTAGATTCTCCTTTTCGGTGTAAGGGTCATACAGATTCTATGTTATAGCTCACATGGTCTTATTATCGGTTAACAATAAATATCCCATAAATGAACTATGTTTTCTTCAAAGGTTTAATGAAAGCTTCTCAAATGATTTTCAAGCATGCATTAACCTCATATATGATTTATGATTTCTCTTTAAAGTCTCTTACCACATTTTATTTTGTCGTGCATATCATATTTAAGCTCATCATGTTATCATGCTTTACGTGTTTATAGATTTCTCGATACATAGTAAATTCACCGTACTAATGCATTTTTGTGTCTATATTGTCTAATAATATAGGGTACAACGTGTAGAAATCTCACGTCTAGGATTAGAGAAATCAAGGATTGTATTGATGAAAATAATATTGAGTTAGAAGCTCCTAATATAGGGAGAGAATTGTAGAGTCTTAAGTTAACAATACTTAGAGTCCTACTACAATACATGTTACTAATATAGTAGGAAAAAAACTATAAATAATCTAATATTAGCTACAATAGAATCCTAGTCGTAATCTAATCCTACTCGTAATATAATCCTAATTTATATAAATAGTCTAATCCTAGTGCGACTCTAATTCTACAGCAGTGTTGTAAACTTGTTAATCAACTTCGTTGGACCTTATTCTTTGACATGTTCCAATTGTCAACTTCCTTCTTCATCAACACTTATTGTAGGCACTCCAGTCAGCTTCGTTGGACCTATTCAAATCGTTAACTTCCTTCTTCTTCAACATTTTCCCTCAATCTAGTGAGTAGAGTAATGGTTACTCCTAGCTTGCTTTAAATATAGAGCAAAAAAACTTTAAATACCCAACAAAAGCTTATTTTGTCAATGCTTCGGTATGAATATGATGTCTAGTCGTTGCTTGTGATAGTTCCACTACAAAATTATACGAGTAGTACCACGAGTAAAAATACTTAAGAGAAATATAATTATTCCTACCATATATTTGATATGACTCAATACTATTCTTCTCCTTATTTTCACTTTGGAAACTTTTATTGTTCGAAGACCTATCCATATTGACTTTTTTGAGAACTTGTTCGCTGTTCCGCAGGCTTGAAACTTGTTTCTCTGGAGTTGATGTTGTTGTTTCCCCTTCCCCTGCCTCTTTGAACGGATAATACCATGTTATGGTTTTTTTGTGGCACCTCCTCTTCATCTTCCCTTATATCAAAACTTGTCAGAGAATTAATAAATTGATTAAGGGTGGTGTATGGTGTCTTACCTAAACCTCTATTAAAATTAATTAATTTTGCTGCTTGAATATAAGCTTTTTCCAAGCATTCCCACATCTCTTTGGCAGTTGAGTATCCCAAAATTAGGTACATGATTTCTTCGGTCAAGGTGCCAGATATCCAACTCCTTAGAAACACATCTTTCTCCGTCCAATCATCAAAGGTGCCACTATCTTTTGCATCATTCTTAACCGCTACAACTTCCCTAGATGTCTGTCCAGTGGAACAACTATTTTTACTTAGTTCGTAGATGACATATGTTAGTTTCATCAGCTGAATCAATTGGGATATTTGTGCCCTTCCTATGAGGTAGTTTTGTTGGCTTGAGTTTCTTGGAGTAAGAGACAATGAGTTGGTGAAGTGTGGTCGACATAGCTTTGATAAAACTGGTCATTGCAACGTGTGGTTTTTTTATCAATACTTAGAGTGCGGAAAATCTGTAAACTCTGATACCATGTTGAAATCTCACGTCTAGAATTAGAGAAATCAAGGATTGCATTGATGAAAATAATGTTGAATTACAAGCTTCTTATATAGGGAGAGAATTTTTGAGTCCTAAGTTAACTATACTTAGAGTCCTACTACAATACCTATTACTACTATAATAATAATACTATTATAAATAATATAACCTTAGTTGGAATATAATTCTAGTTGTAATCTAATCCTAGTTATAATATATATCTAATAATATGAGTAGTCTAATCCTAGTTTGACTCTAATTCTACAACAATGTTGTAAACTCATTAGTCAGCTTTGTTGAACCTATTCCTTTGACATGTTTCAATCATCATCTTCCTTCTTCATCAATACTTGTTGTAGACATGTCAGTCAGCTTTGTTGGAAATGTTCCAATCGCCAGCTTCCTTCTTCTTCAACACGATGCTCCTGCTCCCGCTCGTGGTTAGCTTGGATTGCTTTGCTAGTACTTTGGATTGGTGACTCCTTATGCTTCGAGGACAAAACCATTAATGTTATATTTTTTTACTGTCTTGACTATTACGTGGTGTATATTTTACGTCTCAACCACCCTTATGATGTTAGAAAGGCTATATCAAACACAATTTTGTATTCCCACACTTATGTTATGATTCCTTTTATGATTTCAGACTTGTGTTGCCTAATATCTCTTTTGTGGTATTTCTTTTATGCCGTGCTTATGTCAAGTACCTTGTTAAGGGGCTTTCGGGGTTTTATTCACCTTGTTATGTCTAGGGTGTACTTTGGATCGTAACAGTAAAGCAACTACATAAGAGTATATAAGCAGAACAAGCAGTTTGCAAAGATTGATCCCACTGCAAACAATCTACTAAGGGAGGATTAGATAGATTTGAGAAGTATCATAGAATAGCCACCAGATGATCGTTTAGTATTATTTTCTTTTCCTTAATGTCAATTAATTCATTAGTTTATGTGTTGATTAATTAAGGTAGCTCAGCAAGAACACTTGCATAAAGACCTTAATTGAAAAGAGATAGATGAAGTCGTTACAAAACCCAAAATAAATCGTTGTAACCTACTTGAAAGACAATCATTTGACATGATAGTTTATGGATCAAGTGTAGATGTTCTATTGATTGACTAACAACCTTTGTAAATTATAAATAGTGATTTTAATATAATAGCAATGAGGAGATTCTAAACAATACTGATAATATTATGCTTCAAGTTTTTCATAATTTACTCAGCCTTTACTACATAAGCATGAAATGATCCCAAATCTAAGATCAACATGACTCAAACATCATTGGTTCTAGTCAAAACACATATTATCATAACTATATTTTTCTATTACAACTTTTCTTAACTATTTCTTATGTGTACGCTTAAATAGTTTAACTTAAAAGCATATTTAAATGTTGATAATTTAATTTGATAAGTTAAACCGAGATATCTGTCATTGACCTCATTAAAAATACAATTGTATAATTTTTTTCAATAAACAATCATTATCAACGTTTAATTTAAACACACCTTGAAATTGACTAGACCAAGTATTATAAATAATTACTAAGTTTGACATTCTAGTTTGCCCATAAAATTGTTCAATTCTTCTTAATTAGGTTAATTTTCTCAACCTCCTTGTTTTTTAATCGACCTTGTTCTTCATTTTCTTCTTCTGTAAAGGCTAATAAGATTTTGTTCTCCTTCTTCTCGTTTAGTCATATTTTATATTCTTCTCATCTCTCCAAAATAAGGATGAATGTGTTTTGCAAATATTAAATACATGTAATTATGATAAGAACATCAGTGACAGAAAATCACCAGAAAAGACGTTTTTCTCTATACATAATTATAAGGTCATTATTTTTAAATTTGTTATAAGAACATCATTTTTTTCACAAAATCAATAACTAAGTTAGAATCTACAACAATTTTTTTTAGATTAATAGAGGAAAACAAGTCAGGATAATATAAGCAAGGTACCAACCACGGGGTCCGACATCAAAATGGATACTTTTTGAACCCTAAATAACAAAAGGATCACTCTCTAAAAACACACACCAAAATAGACAGTTCAGCCGTATAAACTACCATCTTTTAACTTCGACATCCTCATTAACTTCAAATCCATCCAAAATAGTATTACACAAACTTTAAAGATAGTTTTCTCACAAATGGACGAACTACAATTCGTTTTATTAACTCCTCACGTGAGTCAATATCTCTCTCAATTTTAATTGTACGTATTGTGAAGTCTTTTTGATACATAAAATAATGACCTTTTTCATTAACAAAATATAAAAAACAAACTAGAGAATATTTTTCGTAAAGTAAGTTTTACTGTTTATTTGCGTACAGCAATAGTAAAAAACTATTGAGGTTGATGGAGACCAAGATTCCTCTAATGACCAGTTTTCCTACATAGACTATATCATTGCGTCATGCGACCTGAAGCAATGTCATTTCATTTCTACAATAACTAGTATTATTGACTCCAGAAGTTCTCAAATATTGAGTGTTTGCAATGAAATGGAATGATGAAGGTGACCAATAAGACTAATCGCCCAATAAAAAATTACAATTTTAAGAGCAATACTCAATTGCAATTTCAATTGAGCATTTGGTTTTTGAAATTTCTATAATTTATTTGTATGACTTTTTTCTAGTTCTAAGAGCATCACTATATATGAAAAGTAACAAACATGTCATCGTAATTTTTTAAAATTTTATTAAATATAATTTCATAAAATGATTAAGATTATATTAAATTCATTTACATATTAATACAAATAGATATAATGAATTAATATAATTAGGTTAATTATTTTAAATTTAATAGATATGAATTAAATTAGGAAAATTAATAAAGTACAGAACATAAGTTTACATTTTCTCATTATTTCCCTACTATTTCATAAAAATACAAAAGTCCCTTCTTTTCCCCCACATCAAATTTTCCGAATACATTATTCTTTAAGAACAAAAACCCACATTTTCCATTTCTAAAATCTCGCCCTCAATCTCTCCCCATCACCAAATCAGTTATCAAATTTAAATCAATTTGAATTTCACATGATTCCTATCTATATTCAACCTCCTGCAAAGTTCAAAATATGTTGTCTCATCTTCTTTATTCTGGTTTTTTTTGTGCTTTCATCGTTTATGCTCTTCCGTTATGGATCTAACACCTAACAATTTTCGAATACTTGATTAAGAAGATCCTAACTGGGCAGAATTGAGATCTAAAAGGTTGCATGACCCTGCAATAATGTTAAATCAATGTTCTAAGAAGAGAGATCGAAAAAGGAAGTACATGTATCTTCTAAAGCAAAGGATGCAAAACCCCCCAAAGAAAAGGGGTAGAAAAGTTGCCTTCCCATTTTGCGACCAACACTACCCATTGTATGCATTTGTACCCATATATCATGTTTAAAATTTCATGTACCCCCATTTTTCTTTTGCTTTCTTTTAATCTGATACATTAATGATAAATAAATTTTTATTGTATATCTTGTTTAAATTCTTCAGTTGTTTCCCAGTTACAATATTTTTTGCATATATTGTTGTTACTTGTTAATGTATCAAAAGAGTAAAGTTCAAGTTATAGGTGTTTAAATCAAAGTATGCCATACAAATTGTTTCTTGTAAATTGTATCATTGATAGAATAACACTATCAAAGACACTTAATCAAGTTCTAAGTTTCAACGATCGGTAGTCAACATATAACCCAACTAAATGAGTTGGGGTCAAATCCCACAGGGAGTGGTACTTGCTTAAGATTCAATAGCAAAGTGTGAATATGTCAAGTCAATCATAGGTATAGACAATTGCGAATAAAAGCATAGTTCAAATGAGGGAGTGACACAAATGTCAAATAACAAAGGTTTTTTTTGGTTGTAATTGTTAATTACAACAACAGCAAATAACACTAATTAACAAGTAATGAAACGGGTCCTTGGGATGTGATTGGATTATAGGCTAATGTAGATATATTGGTGATTGCAACTGTTAGTAAATAGCGCTAAATCGGTGAATAAGCTAGACTTTAGTAGGGATAAACTTTTTGTCAAACAATTTAACACGAATCAAATTGTTTTCTCTCGAACACCAACAAACAGCAATTAAGAACAACCTACACTTTAGTCCATTCACTCTCTTGAGCTGAATGTGTGGAAAAAAGTTTTAGGATTCACTCTCTCGAGTTGAACTCATGACAACCCAATACCCACATACCATCGATTCAGAAATCTTGGTTTAAAAAACCTCTCTCGAGTAACCCAAAAATATGAAGGTAGCGTTGCATTTGCAACTACAACCTTTTAAATTAAACCACAATTATTCATTGAAATCACTTTTAAACAACATTTACACTAATAATTAATAATACCGACAAGCTAAATTAACTCATAATCATATGATCACACCCCAAGAATTGCTATTTTAGCCGAACATCATAAAAAGATAGAAATTGGTACCTTATTATGTTTCCACCAACTGGGTATGATCAATTTCATCTTTACAAAGGTCCAACATGAAGAATCATAAAGACCCACTTTCAATTTTTTTAAAAATAGAAAACTTCAATTCCTCAAAGCTAAGGTAAATATTGTCTCAATACTCAGAGTTCTCTCTCAAAAATTCTATAAAACTCTTACTTAGATGGATCCTAGATAGATAGATATATCCATAGATAAAAAATGTTTGAAAATGTATCTGTAGTCTCCAAATTATGCTGCGAAGGACCATTCACCGTAGTAAGTCGGGTTCACTGATCAACCCTTTGGTCACTTCCATCGCCTTTTAGCTTTGGACTTCAGCATCCTCAATTTTATGTCTTTAGGCGATCCAATAACTGTATCGTTGAATCGTTCGGCGAAATGCCGAATAGTCCTTACTCTCGTCAACTTTTATTTTCTCCTTCATGTTTTGGCACACTAGAACTTTAGGGTGAGGTAAAAGCCACTCGGTGACTCGCCCAATTGATTTGCTGATCAACATGCCTTCTTTTCTTCGTTCTTTGAGCTGCCTTGTTCCTTTTTACTTATTAGTGTCCATGATTTGTTCCTCACTCCAAATATGTGGAAATCAAGGATTTTGCATCAGTTATTGGCATAAAATAAGCATTTGACTACACTAAATCGATCCAACTAAATTCCTAAATGAGCCAAATCGGACTCATCAACACCCCAACTTAAATTTTTGCTTGTCCTCAAGTAAAATTCGAGTTCAACAGTTCAAAAAGGATGTCTCAAGCAGTGTTACACAAGAATCAATCATGAATGCACACAAAAAGACCCAACTTACTCATGCAAGGATCAATGGTGCACTCAAAAATCAAGTTATGACTTACTATTCTCAAAGTTTCTCATGTTCACAATACTTGCTTCAAATATAAGTTCAAGCTCAACAAAGGTGCTCAAATGCTCTCACAAAAGGATGATTCCATATTCACACAATGGTTCAATAATTTATAGCTTCAGAATCATAATAAACACTCATGCTCACAAAGATTAACACATGTATGACTCCACCCATAGTTTGCCCTTATTTTCCAATCAACACTTGTTTTAGCTCAATCAAGATTAAAAAGGTCTTTTTAACGCTTGTAACGGGGCTGCGTGTAAATGTATGGTCATTTAGGTTCAGCGACGCTAGCCTCATGAAATATGGTATGAACAACACTTTCTTCCCTTTTCTTCATTATTCTAATTCATGCTCAACAAGTCACCCTATTATTCACTGTCTATGGAATATGGGACACCCCGTTTTAAGTTCTCCAAGTGCGAGTTCTGGTTGACTTCAGTGGCATTCTTGGGGCATATTATTGGAGCTGATGGTATTCGGGTAGACACGCAGAAGATTGAGGCGGTAAAGACTTGGCCCAGACCTACGACACCTACTGAGGTACGCAGCTTTCTGGGTTAGCAGGATATTACAGGAGATTTGTAGAAAAGTTTGCCTCAATTTCAGCGCCTTTGACAAGGCTAACTCAAAAGGCAGCCAAGTTCCAGTGGACTGATGCTTGTGAGCGAAGCTTCCAGCTATTGAAAGACAAATTGACTACAGCTCCAGTCCTAACTCTTCCGGAGGGACCAGACGGCTATGTTATTTATTGTGATGCTTCGGGTGTTGGGCTAGGATGTGTATTGATGCAGCATGGCAAAGTTATAGCCTATGCCTCCCGACAGCTTAGGAAGCATGAAAAGAATTATCCTACTCACGATCTGGAGTTAGCAGTCGTGGTTCATGCCTTGAAGATATGGAGGCATTATTTATATGGTGTCCATGTGGACATCTATACAGATCATAAGAGTCTCCAATATATCTTTAAACAGAAGGAGCTGAACTTACGACAGAGGCGGTGGTTAGAGTTGCTAAAGGATTATGATGTTGATATTTTATATCATCCAGGGAAAGCAAATGTTGTAGCAGATGCTCTTAGCCGTAAGTCCATGGGTAGCTTGACAGATGTACAACCTGAAAGGAGGGAGATGGTTTGGGAGATTCAACGGCTATCCAGCCTTGGAGTCCGTCTGGCTAATTCAGAAGATAGTGGAGTTTCTATTCGAGAGGTTGCTGAGTCCTCAATCATAGATGAGGTAAAGAGACACCAGTACGAGGATCCTATTCTGGCACAGTATAGAGATGCAACTCTTCAAAAGGAAAATACCCCATTTAAGGTTACACCTGACGGAGTGTTACAATATGAAGGCAGATTGTGTGTACCTGATATTGCGGGGCTACGACGGCAGGTTATGGGAGAGGCACACTCTGCCCGTTATTCTATTCACCCAGGGTCAACGAAAATGTATCATGACCTCAGATGCTTATACTGGTGGGATGGCATGAAAAAGGACATAGTGGAGTTTGTTGCTCAGTGCCCGAATTGTCAACAAGTCAAGATCGAACATCAAAAGCCTGGTGGATTATTACAGGAGATAGAGATCCCGACTTGGAAATGGGAGATGATTAATATGGACTTCATTACAGGCTTACCTCGCACTCAACGGAAGTATGACTCTATATGGGTTATTGTAGATAGGCTGACGAAATCGGCCCATTTTCTTCCAGTCAGGACTACTTATTCGGCTGAAGATTATGCGAGGTTATATATCAGGGAGATAGTGAGACTTCATGGGGTTCCCACGTCCATTATATCAGACAGAGGAGCTCAATTTACAGCCAACTTTTGGAGATCGTTTCAGAAGGGATTGGGGACACAGTGAACCTTAGCACAGCATTTCACTCTCAGACTGATGGGCAGGCTGAGCGTACTATTCAACATTAGAAGATATGTTGCGGGCCTGTATTATTGACTTCAAAGGTAGCTGGGATGACCACTTGCCGCTCATTGAGTTTTCCTATAATAATAGCTACCATTCTAGAATCCAGATGGCACCGTACGAGGCCTTATATGGGAGGAAGTGTAGGTCACCTATTGGTTGTTTCGATGATGGCGAGACTAAGTTAATAGGCCCAGATATGATTCAGCAAGCTGTTGACAAGGTGAAGCTTATTCAGGAAAGATTATTAGCAGCCCAGAGTCGATAGAAGTCATATGCAGATAATCGGCGTCGAGATTTGGAGTTTCAGATTGGTAACTGGGTATTCCTGAAGGTATCACCCATGAAGGGTGTGATGAGATTCGGCAGGAAGGGAAAGCTCAGTCCGAGATACATTGGGCCTTATCAGATTGTTCGTAGGATAGGCAAGGTTGCCTATGAGTTGGATCTACCATCTGATTTGGAGACGGTACATCCAGTCTTCCATGTATCGATGCTACGTAAATGTATTGGTGATCCTTCTAGAGTATTCCCTGTAGACGATATTAAGGTAACAGAGGAGTTGTCATATGAGGAGAAACCCGTAGCTATACTTGATCGCCAGGTTAGAAGATTACGTACTAAGGATGTGGCTTCCGTCAAAGTGTTGTGGCGAAATAATAATAGGGAGGAGATGACTTGGGAAGCGGAAGACGAAATGAAGAATAAGTATCCTTACTTGTTCCCCGTACCTGCAGGTAATTCAATTCCTAGCTTGACTATATTGATTGATAAACGAGATTATGTAGTAAGTTGTGACTCTGTGAGGCATCTGTAAGTTACGGAATGCAGGTTGATAGGTATAACTGTTAGAGAGACCTTGCTGGAATTTTTTTGTAAGACGCTAACTTAACATTCGAGGACGAATGTTCCTAAGGGGGAAAGGATGTTACACCTTTTATTTTTATACGTAGTGCGCGTCATGAGCTAGTCGATGTAAGCCCGGGGAATGAGATTTTATTTTAAGTTCCAAGTGATTAAAGAAATGTTAGGCAAGGATGTTAATTCCAAATGTGATATGAAGTATGATTTGGCTAATGTAAGTGTCTTTAACTTTAAGTGAGGGATTAGTTAGTGGCTGATTAGGATTTAATTAATTAGTGGGCCCCACCACTCAAGGCAAATTTTAAAAAAAATCAGATTGGGAGCTGGCCTTAGTGGGACACGTGTAGAGGGGGGCTGTCTCCACTTCATATTATGAATGAAGTGGTGAAAGGCATTGAAAACATATTCTGTTCTTCACCACTTAGCTTAGGCAGCCAAGGAAATGGAGAAAACCAATATTAACTTCTTCACCACTTAGCTTAAGCAGCCATGGAAATGGAGAAAACAAACCATGCAACTCTCGGCCAGCAGCTACAAAAGAATTCGGTTAGTAATCTCTTTGCTTTGTGTATTAAATTCCTTAGAATGCCATTGTTAATTAGCCATTAATGTTAAGAAGGGGGCGTGACCAGTAGCTTAGGAAATTTGTTTTAGTTATTGAATGTGCTAAGTATGAACGGAAACCATAATCGGATTATTAGTGGTGTCGTGTTAGTGTTTGGGCTGTTTTGATTAAAGCAAAATGCGGGAAATTCTGTTTTGGCGTTATGTATATGTTTATTATGATTCGTTGGGATATAAGTGTGTTATTGGTATTGCTGTGGATAATTTGGGTTGTTGTCGGATTGGGACGAAGTAAGGAAAATAGGGGAAGTGCTGCCGGATTTTCGTTAGATTATTAGCTAGCTTACAATAAGTAGTAAAGCGCGACGTCTATCTCATTGCGGCACGATTGTTGCTTGTTATAGATTAAATAGCTTGGGCAGTAAATATTGGACGTGCGGCTCGACTATACGGTATGTAACGCTATCCTTTCTTTCTTTGTTGGCATGACTCTTAAAAATGAGCGAATGACGGACAGGTTTGATACTACTTCTAGAGCGTCTAGGTGACGTATATTCTTGCTTCCACAAACTATTCCTCTATATATCGGCTATGTCTAAGGCTATGGTAATTTCTCATATCTATGGTAGTGCTTCTTCGAGTCATTGAGATTTTTACGTTTTCATATCGTGTTAAAGGTTCATAATCTTGATAACACGTTAATTTTTGGTAACACTCCTTGCTGGTTCACGTTGATTATTCTATTGAGTTATAAGAAATGATTTTAATTGCATATAGTTGATCATAATGTTCTGCTCGTGCATAGAGTCATTTATCATTTCACCGAGTCCCGAGCCGGGTAATGTTCGTGCAAAATTCCTTGCATATGTCACCGAGTTCCTCACTAGAGGGCCGGGTATGTATATTATATATGATTGGTGATGAGGATGGTTATGATGATGATGATGAAGGAGATGATGTGATGACTATTTCACCGAGTCCCTCACTAGAGGGCCGGGTACGTATGATGTATATATATGATGATTATTTTGCCGAGTCCCTTATAGGGAAGCTGGGCACCTTATATGTTAAAGATATGCATGATTTTCACTTATAAGGTACATGTGTAGTGATATCTTGTTTCGACTTATCATGTTGGTATCCTGTCATCTTTACCTTATGCTTTACATACTCAGTAAATTGTCCGTACTGACCCCCTTTCCTCGGAGGGCTGCGTTTCATGCCCGCAGGTGTAGACGCACAGTTCGGTGATCCTCCCGCCTAGGATATCTACTCTGCTAATTGGGAGAGCTCCGCTGTTCCGGAGCCCAGTCGTTTTGGTACATAACTTTCTGTGTAGTCTTTTGCTTATCTATGGGTACGGCGGGGCCCTGTCCCGTCGAGTTTCATTACTATACTCTTAGAGGTCTGTAGACATTATGTGGGTTGTATATATATGTTTTGGATAATGGTCTGGACATGGTTTGTTTGGGATATCCGCTTGTACAGGGGCAGCCTTATCGGCTGCGTACATCATTGTGCATTGTATAGTGGCAGCCTTGTCGGCTTGCATATGCTATTATGCTTTGGATAGTGGCGGCCTTGTCGGTTCGCGTATGTCGTTACGGTTGAATGGTTATAACTCCTTATGAGACAGATCCACTTTATATATATATATGGCGTTGGGGTTGACTTGATTTGATTAAATTCCATATTGTCTTAGTTTCAGTTGGTTATACTTAACAGGTTTGTATGTGAGTGTCCAAAACGGGCACTAGTCACGGCCCATCGGGTTGAGTCGTGACATTCATATTGTCCAATGTCTTTGTCCTGATCAAATGCTGGCACTCGTCATCAATATTATCAGGATATCCCAGGACAACATTAATATCCTCACTATCACACTTGACCTTCATTCCTTGGATAGCTACGTAGTCAACCGTTTTGAATGCATATGTCTGCTTCTTTATCTATGTTACCAAGTCTCCATAAGCAGCGTAGAATTCTCGGACCCAATTAGGAATATAAGGGCCACAGGGCTTGGTGAAGAGTTTGAAGTTGTGAAACTTTAGGAATCTCATTATCTCTAGGTACATTTCAATAAATCCATCAGTTGAAAGTCGCTTCTCCTTGATAATGGTCTCATCCGCTCAGTCTTTAGTATGTTCATAGGCTTGGGAAGAGGAACATATACTGGTGTAACGACCCTCAAAATGAACTAGGATAAATTAGAGCTTCACACGAGTTTTATGAGTTAATAACTTATTAAAATAATTAAGAATAACTTTAGAAGTTAGTTTTAAAGAGTTTTGAAGTCAAACGTCAAGGGACGACCAAGAGGTTCGAAAACTAGTATTTTGTGTGTTGATGTGTCCTAGTATGTTGTGCATGTTTTTATGTGTTATTTGGAACCTAAAGTCAGTGGGTATGACCCTAAAACCTATAGGGACAAGTTTATGGTCAAAAAGTCCAGGCACGACTCCCCCAAAGACCAACTTAAGGGTCCTTAAGGAAGACCCAAGACTTGGCAAAGAAGCTGCCAAGGCAACGTGTGGGCAGTAGGTATAGGAAGCCACTCGTGTCGCAGACTTGCTCCACCAAGGACCAACAAGTTGGTCCGCGTCGTGGACCCTTCTGTCCAAATTTATTTCCACAAACTTGTGGGAACACCTCCGCGACGCGGACTTCTTCCCCGATGATAATTCCAAAAATAAAAGTCAAGTTTGACTTATTTAAAAAGGTCCAATTAATGTAGGGGTATTTTGGATATTTTGGGGGTGTATTATATATTTAATTTGAGTCACTTTACACACATTCCCACCCCAAATCAAAAACCCAATTGCTCTCACCTCTCTAAAAAATTCTCTCTCTATTCAATCCTCCATTGAAGAACTTTCAAGCTCCTAGGATGACGGTCAATGCTTCAAGTTTTCAACCCTAGGCTTTCTAGTATTAATATATGGTAATCCTTCATTCTTGAATAACCTCTCATTCAAGACCAATTCAATGGTTTTCAAAAGTGAATTGGTGATCAATTCCCCCAATTTTTGATTCTATGCATGGGTTCATTGTTAAAACATTTTCTAAGTAATGATATTGATATATTAATGATTGAATCAAGGTTTTTAAGATGATTTTAATGAAATTCCTTGAAGAACCCATGTATTTTCCAAATCTCCTAAATTGGCTTATGAAGTGGGTTTGATGCATATGATTGGATTTTGTCAGAATTGTGCTTATACTATGATGAATTTTTGTTATCTATTGCTATGCATGACTAATTATGATGAATTGTTGGATAATTGAGAAAGGGAGATTATGGCTTGGATGAAGGGTAAGTTTACCTAAATTGTTCTAAATTGTGTGTGTGTGTGTGTGTGTATTGTGGTTGTGGCCTTGAAGGAATGAATGTGAAGTAAACTGATGCTATGATGTACATGTACAGAGAATTATTGTGAAGATATGCATGTGATTCTTAAAGATAGCATGATTATTGAAGTACAATGTGAATGTGAAGTATGTTTGTGTGTGAATTATGATGAATATAGTATGATCATGTTTAGAAGACAATGTCATGAATGATGGTGGTTATGTGAAAGGGTTTATAACATACACACACAATGAACTCTAATGAATGAATGGAGTATGGTGGTTATGGAAAGGTTTTATCACATTAATAAGAATGTAATGAATGTGAGTCTATTGAAAGGTTTCCTCAATAGAACGCTAATGAATGAATGGGGGATTTCGGGGTGGACACTCTTCGTGAGTAGAGATGTAATGTCTAGTAACAACCTCGATATTCCTAAGAGCTTTCCAATGAATGAATGATAGGTTAGGATGAGTACTCTTCGTGAGTTGAGATGTAGTACATAGTAGCAATCCCTTAACCTATAGCTAATGAATGTAAAGAAAGTCCAAAACTCCGTGGGGATTAATGCTTAGCACCGAGAGGATTTGGGAAGGGGTGGATACTCTTCGTGAGTAGAGATATAGTATCCAAAAGTAACCTATGGAGATGGGTACTCTTCGTGAGTTGAGATGTAGTACTTAGAAGCAATCTCCTTATCCCTTGACTATGCGCCCGCATAGGACTAGCTAGTCGTGTTCCACGTAAAGGCTAAAAGAATGACCCTACCTTAGGCAAGTGGGGATCCCTCACTTGGTAAGGGTTAATACCGGGATTCATGTTAAGATTCCATGGTCTTTGTCGATTAAAGCTATCCCTTAGAAATGAATGTAATGAACTAGGTCTTCCTAAGGGTGTACTACTTAGGGTAGGTGGTGGAATGGGACGCCATCTATGCATTGCACAAGTAGGCATTTGGAGGGAGTCTTGGTATGTCCTTATAATGCTAATGAATGAATGGTTTTTCTATATGATGTTAATGATGTAATTTGACTTTATGTTTTAATATTAATGAAGCATGTTGGTCTTATGTCTAACTATTAATGAATGTTATGTTGACTTGTTAAGTTATGATGGAAAAGAAGTATCCTTATCCTTTGTGGTCTTAAGGAACACTTAGGTGTATATTGAAGAGGTTGTATGGGCGGTCTCTTCATGTCTTACCTAGGTGGATCTTAGGATAAATTTTTATAGAGGGCCTAAAGTGTTTAATGGGTTACTTAATGATTATGATTATGTTATGTCTATGTCTTATGGAAGAATGTGGTTGATTTCAAGGAGTTAGCATGTGATTCCATCTTAGGTGGCCTTAGAGTATTGCTTGAGAGTGGATGGTGGAATGAAACACTATCCACTCATTTTACCAAGTGATGCTTGAGGGTTACTTGAGGTGAAGAGGTAAAGGAAAAGATGATGGTCTATATGTAATGAATGTATCTCAATGTGAAGAATGGTTTAGTATGTGAGGTGATTGGTTTCTATGTATTTTATAGGATGATTCATGAGGATTTTACTAAATTGACATAATGCATTTTTTTGCATGATTGCCATACTTAGTGCTTGATTGTACTAACTTCATATTCTTCTCTATTTATACAAGTATAGGTGGAAGAAAGTGAGGATCTTAGAGTGGAAGCTTGCTAAGTAGATTGTTCTCTCAAGACTCTTGGTATGTCATCATATGTTTGAGGACATGGATGTTCTTTTTAGTTTTGTTTCATTAAAGACTTTGTATAAAGATTAGTATCCTTCTTTCAATGTAAGGGTTATGACCCTATGAAAATAAGATGTGACTAAGAATGGCTTGTGATTATGAGACTTAGTTTCCTTACATTTAATAAAAGAGTTTCCATATTGACTTTATGTGAAAAGTTTTAATTCTGCACTACTTTTCATACCTATGTGATGAATGAAATCTAAGAGACTTGTATAAGACCCCTGAGTTGTCAAGTAAGCCGAGTCCCGACTTGGGGGTGCTCTCGGGTCGTGACATGGTGGCTCTAGGACCACAACTTGTGCTGGAGTGGGAGGAGAAGTAGTGGTGGCATGAGGAGTCCTGATCCTAAATGGATTATTCATCCTTTTAGATCGCAGATCTGCCCTATGTGCTGCTAGTAACTCATCCTCTTTAGGCTCAGAAGTTGTATCTTGATGCTCGTGGTTCTCACCCTCACTCTCAAAAGTGGTGAAGCGAGTAGCGTAAATACCATCGTTGTCGAAGTTGTGCTCCGGTGCGCATGTGCCTTCTCTTTGCCTTTTCTTTCTCACCAGTTGTGGGAAGTTTGGTGGCCTTGCCCTAGATGCAATTGCATCCTCATTTATTTTTATCCCTTTAACCCTTTTGCAGGGAGGCATGTCCTTACCAACAACCTTTGTTCTATCCATGTCTGCAAAACATCGACACAAGTTAGGAACAATTCAAGAAGAAGCACAGAAAAGTAGTTGCAGACAGACTCGTCGAACCAGTCAGCGAGTCGCCAAATCACTTTGGTGAGCTAGATCGGTCTAGCCTAAAGTATTGGCCCAAAAATCCCATTATAAAGTCATGTGAGTGATGGGGAGGGACTTTTAGCGAATTGCCAACAACATTAGGTTACCCAGGTTTAGCCCAGCGAAACCTACAGTGCACTAAGGGATTAGGGGCGCAGACAAATGGTGATCAAGAAGAACTTTCTGTGAGTCGCCGAGTGCCCTCGGCAAACTCAAGCTTCTTGCCGAAATTTACACAACCAAACTTTACATTTATCACAAAATTAAAGGCCATAAGGGGAAATTCGGCGAATAACCAAGTGCTTCGGCGAGCTCGACCTAGCTCGCCAAACAACCCACCTTGCCTTCTTCCAACCCAACTTATCAAATTCAACCATGCAGCCCCCGAAAAAAGAATCAAAAGATGTAATCTAATAATTAAGCTAAGACCCATTACACCTATGCCCCCAGGATACTCAGACTTCTCCTGGTTAGACAAATTTTTGCCATTTGATGACTTTTACCCTTAAAAATGACGTCAACCGCTCTATCATTGGGAAAAATATGTCATTTGGCACAAATGTGGGCTACTTAAACTTTACCCGACTAGACCTAATAACATGAAAGCACAACATCATAAGTTTAAACAATTTCAAGCCATAAAATACTCAGAAATTTAATAACATAAACATTACCAGCAAGATATTCAAATTAAAAAAAGAACACACAAGTATAATTACAACAGAGAAGCCCATCACACATCACTAAGATAAAAATCACTTGCAAATGAGTCAAATTCACTAGATAAAGATTTGGGGTTCGAAAAACCAACCTTTGATGCTGAATGAATACTTTGTAACGCTAGGCGGAAAAGTAATCCAACTCTGAACACAAATCCAATGTTAAAATAATCTAAAATGTTCAAAGTACGAGAAATATTGTGCGGGTGTGAGTTTGGGAAGTTCAAAAGTGAGGGAAAGTGAAAGAGTTTGAAATTTTAAACCTTTGGCCTTTAAAAATCATCCAGTTGTCTCCAATTTGGTGACATAAGTTTTGCTCACCGATTTACTCGGCGACACGCTGAGTGGGCACTTACCTCACCAAGTTTTACATGACCTCTAGTTATTTTAGGGGTCCAAACAGAGGATAAAGTTGTGATCGCCTACCTAGTCGGCGATTCACCAATCAGCTCTTGGGCTCGTTGAGTTTTAGAGACTCCACTTTAAAAATAGACGGGCACACCGACCTATTCGGGGATGCGCACTAGACTTCTGGCTAGTAAACTTGCACTTTTAAAACATATTTCACACTTTGACCTGCACAATCAACACACCATTATTTCTAAAACAAAACTAAAACGATAAAACCTTGGGTTTCCTTCCAAGAAGCGCCTTAGTTAACGTCGCAACACGATGCATGTCCACGCTCAAACCTCATTCTTGGGTTAGCCATAGTATCACTAGGAACCCCCCTTGCTGTTTCGGGTGTATATCAGATGATATATGATCCATTTGGGTCTCCTACTTCTTGATAGAGACAGAATGAGAGATAAACCTCTAGCTAAGGTTCGACACATCTTCTTTCATTTCTTTTAAAATGTTGTCCGACCCCTCAACCTTGTTGACGATATGATAAAGCATACCTCTGACCGGCCACCTTTTGACTCCTTTGGCAATTGAAGCTCATGGGAAGGCACATACATATCCTTCTCCCCACCACTGTAATTGGGATTTCGATCCCTCCATTATTTATCACGATCCTTCCAACCTTCATGCATGTACAAACCTTGGTTACCACCATGCCTTTTGTAGTTTGAACGATAACCACCACCTTGGTTGGCTAGGAAATTCACCATTTTGTTGTACAAAGCCTCAAACTTGGCTTTATCAGGATTAACACACCCGAAACCTACGATATTGACACTTCGAGCACTAGCTTCCATGATAATTTTGGACAAAATGTCAAGTTGTGTCATGATCTTGGCCATGTTTTGGTCCGTCTCTTGGTATTTCTTCATCTGCTCCTTTGTCAATTTAAATTTGAGAGGGGAGACCTGATCTTGCGGGTGTACCAAGAACGATTGATTGTGGTCATGCCATGTAAGAGCTGAGTTGCTATCATATAAGGTTGCTGCATCAAACCTCCCAGAGAAAGTTTCTTAGCAACAAATTTGTTTACCAAATCAAGACTTTGATAGAATACTGCAACAACACGTTGTCAAGCAAGGCATGATTTGGGCATTGGAGCACCAACTTTTTGAATCATAGCCAAGTTTCATGAATTGGCTCGCCCTCCAGACGCTTGAAGCTCTGGATTCTGTCCCGAAGAGTCATCATCTTCGAAGAAGGGAAAAATCCCATTTGAAATATGGTGACCAGCTCTTCCCACAAAGCTATTAATTCACTTGGAAATATATCCAGCCACTTTTATGCTTCTCCCATCAAAGAGAATAGGAAAAACCTCAACCGTACCGACTCTTGGGATACTTTCTTGAAGGAGAACGGTCTGCAAACATCCATGATGTTTCTAATATGCTCATGGGGATCCTCATGAGCCAAACCACCAAACAACCCCTTCAATTGCAAAAGATGCAACATAGTACTTGTGATATGGAAATTGCGTACCCTTCGGCCGGAGGCAAGCTAATGGCACCAATTCCACCCATAAGATGAGGGTTATTAACATTAGGCTCATTTACATCAGTGAGGTTGCCGATGTCATCTTGGTGGCCTACTTGGATACCATTGCTTCTGCTCACACTCATTCTTCCTGTTTCAAGACACAAACAAGCAAACCAAATCTAAAAGTAAGTAAGTTCAACTATAACTAACAAGAATAAAATTCAACTTAACCAAATAATCTTAACCAACACCACTCTCTGGCAGCGGCTCCATTTTTATTGAATAACGTTGTCAAAGACACTTAATGTAGTTCTAAGAGTGAATGTCACGACCCGAGAGCACCCCCGAGTCATGAAGCGGCGTACTTGACCCCGAAAGGGTGTCATACAAGCCTCTTAGCATTCATTCATACAATATAGAAATAGTGCAGAATTAAAACTTATTTAAGTCTAAAATAATAAAACTTAATTTAATATAAAACTTGAGATATAGCGGAATCCTAAGTATCACATGGCCATCCTAGACCCAAATCTTAAACATACTAGGGACAAAACCCTTTGAAATTGAAAATAACTACTAAAATGTCTATTACATGACTTAAGGAAAACATAAAGTCTTGTCCCCGGATGACGAGGACATACCAAGTCTTGGAAGAAAGCAATCCAACACTTCAAACTAGCTAGAAGGGATATCACTTGCCGGAACCTACCTTTGTAGTAAAAACATGAACGATATGGGTTAGTACAAAAAAATGTACTAAGTATGATAACTGTGCAAAAACATGCTAAAAAGGGACAATTTGATTGGAAATCATGCATTATGCCCCTTTTGAAATATCATGAACAATAGCATAAAAGACACCATGAACAAGTACAAACATCATATAAGTCAAAACTTCACATTTAGACCATAATACAAGAAAATCATTACCTTTACCTTTGAACATTCATTCCAAGCAACCCTTAGGCTATACCTTGTGCAATGTATTGATAGTGTCCCATGCCACCATCCACACTAAGGCACCAGACTAAGATCACCAAAAGTGAACTCACCTTCCAATCCTTTATTCCTTTAAACAATAAAGCATTTAAGAGACATAAGCATTACATTAATCACCTTATTACATTAGGACTATCATTTAAGACAACTCTAAGTCATACTTGTGCAATGTGCAAGTAGCATCCCATAATACTAGTCACACTAACTATCCCCTTGGAGCCACCATAGACTAGGCACATTCAATTCATTAAGTCATGACAAGGAAAGTAAGGCATGAGTGCAATACAAGTAAAGCATGCATACTATCAATTAGACTCCAAGTCAACATTCTTCATTAGCTTGAATAGAGACTCATTCATTCATTAAGGACACATTCTTTCATTAGTCATTAAGATTTAGAGATACCTCTATGACCCTATCCAAGCCTACTCGTGCAATGAATAGGTTGAATCCCATAATACTACCTACACTTTGTAGAACCTATCAAGAAACCATAATGACATATCACATAATGAGAATAAACATTTCACTGACATAGACTATAAGAGATAAATAATGGAATCAGATGTACTATCCCAGATTGTAAGGGTTGGTCTACTTACCTAAGGTAAACCGGTAATTAGCTTAAGTGGATCCACTAGCTAGACCTATGAGGGCTCATTGTTTATGGGATAAGAGGGATGCTACAAGATACCCTGCCTCAACTCATGGATGGGCACTCATCCCAAGAGATTGCTAGTAGATACCCCGCCTCAAACCTCGGAGGAGCATCCATCTCATACAATATCCACTCGGTGCTTATCCTACATTCCCATAGTGTATTTCATTCATTAAGGGAAAAGAGATTGTTATTGGATACACCTCCTAAACTCATGGATGAGTATACATCCCCTCCCTACATTCATTCATTGGATAGCTCAATGGATATATTGAGATTGCTATAAGATACTCCGTCTCAACTCATGGATGAGTATCCATCTCAAGCCCCACCTCTCATTCATTTATTCATTAGAGTTTAATCGTGAATAGCCTTTCGATAGACTCTACATTCATTAGCATGTTCTTAGAAACTTCTTTCATGCTTCATTCATAAATATTATTTCAGAACAAGACCTCAATTATAACTCATTCTATACTAGAAATAATCATGACACAATCATAAATATATCTCACATATATTCAACAATATATGCATTAAGTAAACACCTCCACCTTTCAAGTGGATAAACATCAACTAGCAATTTATATCTACAAGTAATTCTTCAAATCTTGCCTTCAAGGCCATGAATCTCAATTACCTATACACCAACAATTTTGTCATAAATAAGCATAGATAATACCATACTTCAAATATCTAAGGCCACTTAAACACTTTCTATTCATAAGCATTCATTACAACAACCCACTTTATGAAGGCTTAAATTGAGAATAGAGAGAAATCATGGGTTCAGAGAGTATTTTCACTTTAATCACCAATATAACAACAATATAACCATATAATGTAATTATAAATCTTTTAAAACCATTTAGAGAAAGAACCCATGGAGTTGAGTAAAACCCTAGTTTTCATGATCTTAAAAAATGTGAAAAGTTATTTTGAAATGGACTCTATGGTGAAAGAAAACCCTAGATGAAGAGTCACCATACCTTAATATTGAAGAATCCCACGAAAATGAAGAAAAAATGCCTTGAAATTCCTCAACCCTAGCTTGAACTTGACCTTGGACTCCAATAGAGTTTCTAGGAGAACTTTTGAGAGAAAGGGTTTTGATTTGAAAAATGGAGTCTAAATGAGGACTTAAATTTTTTCATACTCTTAAAATACCTAAAAACACTTAAAACAAAAGTTCAAATACTTAACCAAGCAAAGGAGAATTTTACCAAACCACCCTTCAATTGGTCGAATGAAGACAACTTTTATAAGGTGACTACGAAACCCCCCACATACGGATCGTAGGTTGGTTTGCGGAGCGTCGGTTGGCTTTGTGGTATAGGTCAGATACCTACCACTTGCAAGCCTGAGCAGGCGTTGACCTACGCTGAAGACCTAGGGGTGTCAACTGGTTTAAGGGGTGTAGATCATGGCGTAGATTGAGATGTTTTGACAGCTCTTTAGGCAAAGCTGGGAACCTTCTCAAGGACCTCTTGGGTGGTCCTCGGGGAGTTGTACCCAGACGTTTAACCCCAAAACATGTCGTTCTAAGTACGGGAACCATTTATCTTGATTTTGACCTTCAAACGACAATACAAAACTCCACTACAAGTCACCACAACACATTAGATCAAGTGACTAGTTTCCGGTCGTCATGGTCGTTCCTTGACGTTCAAATTCAAAACTCTTAAAACTAAAATTCAAAAGCAATTTATCATGATATAATCAACTTACCAGCTTCAAAAACACATATGAGTCTCTAGTTCTTCCTATTTCATTTTAGGGTCATTACATTATCCCTCACATGGGAACATTCGTCCTCGAATGACAGTTAAAACACATTAAGAGTACGACTTAACACTAGCAGCCCACAATCATGCATGAAACATCAATATAAGTACATAAACATAGAAGGGATCATAAACTCCACATCAAAAAGTTAAAACACAACAAGCAAGTAGGAACGACATCTACAAACTTATTATGCATCAAAACTTCACATTCTTCATTTCATTGGTGGAACTTCCTTCTTTATATTACATTATGTTCATCACAACACCATTAAACAAGCCATGTAATTTTCCACCAAATACCATATAGGCATGCTTTAACATTCAAACTCATGAAATATTTAGGAACTCATTATAGTTGAATATCAACATGGGCAACATAATTATGAAAACTCATTTCCTCATTTAACAAGATTTCAACTTAAACATGCATAACATAATGAATCCATGAAAAACTCATTAACACTCATGAATCCATACATGCAACAAACCACAAGAAAACTCTAGATTTCAAGCTTGAATAATAATAGAAGGAAAAGACAAGGATACCATTATGACCTCAATCTTCAACATTTATTTCCCCACTTAAGAGAAAGTCCAACTAAGGCAACATAAATTAACAACTTACCGGCACATTTCATTTGGATTAGATCTCTTTCCCTCCTTGGCATAGAAACAACCATAGTTTGGAGGAATAGGAACCGTAACCTCATTAGAATCTTGCTTAGCCTCCCTTCCTTTTGCCGAGAGGGTTGGGAAATAATAACATGGGCAGCATGGATGACACTAACATGAGTGACATGTACCCCTCAAGACCATTCACACGGAGTCAAGCAAAGGATCTCCAAGGCCTACTAGCAATGTTCATGAAAAGGGAAGCATTAGAGGAGATTGAAGGTCACCAAAGAAGGACATACAATGTGTTTACATTACATCAAATTGAGAAGGAAGAAGGAAAGAGGCCATGTGTGCAAATGGCCATTTCATGAATTCAAGAATTCACAAAAGAAGGCAACCAAACAAGGCCCTTACCTCATTAAGGGCAAAATTGTCAAAGAAGTGTTTTCTTTATTTCCTTAGTATAAATATTAGTTTTTTATCATATTGCAAGACTTAGACTATGTTGAATATTGACTCTCAAATTGTAGTATCTTCTTAGTGAGTAATTAGTGAGTAAATTAGGGTGAATTTTGGGATTGCTAGTTAACTTCTTGAGTTTGATTAATCTAAGTATATTACCCCTTTGTGATTCTTGATTTCATTTGAATTATTCTTCCTTGGGTTAAATTTAGGTTGTTGAAGTCAATTGGGAGGTGAGGGTTTTAGTCCCTTGTTGCCCATAATTTCAATAACTTGAGTTAATCCACATATCTTTTATTTCTTTGTGTCTTTCCTTGTTTGATCCTTATCATTTGGTTTAGATTTGTTCTTACAAATCTAGTCTTGGGTTGAAAAAAAAAATCTGAATTTTTTTTTTGTTTGTTTTGTTGTTTTTGACACTAGATCCTTGTTCCCTAGTGTATTTTGAGTCTAGGTTTCAAATTTTGTTCAATTTGGAGTTGTAAAAGTGAAGTTGCCATTGAAGGGTTTCAAGCTTTTCAAACTTTTCAAATTTTGAAAGTGGGTCTTTTGATAGAGGAGAAATTGGAGGTTAATAATTAGTGGGCTTTGTTCTCTTAGTTGAAGAGAAGAAATTCCTAAAATTTGAGCCAATTTCGAGTTGATTTGAGTGTATTGGGGTGTAGTGTGTGTTCTTCAAGTTGTTCTTGAAGAAGAAGAAAGAAGAAAGTACATTTGATTCAACTTTTCAAGTCAAAGTTGGTCTTTGTGTTTTTTGGGGGTCCATTTGTGGAATTTTGAAGAAAAAAAACAAATCGAAATCTGGAAAAAAAAATCTGAAAAAAAAAATCAAAAAAATATATTTTCCATGTGGACTGACACGCCAGCAGCCACATCAGACGCCATCTGCCACGCCAGCGCCACACGGTATTGCATCAGCAGCCAGCGCAGCAGAGACCAGCCAACAAGGCCCAGACACCTAGTCAGCGCGTGGGGCTCACTCTCAGAGGCTGAAAATTGCAGGTTTTCCCCTTGACAGCCCAAAAATATTCTAAGTATGGGGAGTTTT
The DNA here is from genome assembly GCA_022817965.1 of Solanum lycopersicoides. Taxonomy (NCBI): domain Eukaryota; kingdom Viridiplantae; phylum Streptophyta; class Magnoliopsida; order Solanales; family Solanaceae; genus Solanum; species Solanum lycopersicoides. The sequence goes on along the minus strand of CM040622.1, from coordinate 34,959,409 downwards.
TGGGACCTAGAAATTTTTCTAAGTGTCCAAACTTCGTGATTTTTTTCCTATCATTTTTACCTTCAATTCCTCAACTAAGTAACAATTAATTAACATCTTTAATTATTTGTTAACTTAGTTTTGATCATCAAATCATCCAATCAACATCTTACAAGTGATGAACTTTTTTGAGGCTTGAAATTTTTCTAAGTGTCCAAATTCACTTCTTCTTCTTCTAAACTCATTTTCCTTCTATTTTTCAACTATTTAACAATTAATTAACATCTTTGATTACTTGTTAACTAGTTTTTAATCATCAAATCATTTCTTTGATCCTTCAAATTAAGTAACAATTAGTAATTCTTCTACTTTTGTTACTTGGTTTATTTTGAGTCCAAATCTTTTGGTACTTCTTTATTCTACTTTTCTCATCTTAATTCGTTGATAACCTTCTTGATTTGAGTCCATTAGTTTTTTTTTCTTTTGGGTCGTCCTTCTTTCAAGAGTCACAAGAATCCATTCCATCACAAAGGATAGGTGATCTTGAGTTGATTGAACGGAGCTAGTTCACTATCAATTTTGAGAGGACGCCATAGAAGGTGAGTTGAGAGTTACATACGAGTGAAGTGAGGCTTTTGCTACTAACCTCGTTTGTTGAGTTTTGTAGGTATCATGTCTAATACAAGTCCAATTAGGGAGAGCTCGGAGAACATCATGGAGGTTCTCGCCAACATCTCTAAGCAAGTAGTAGAAATGAATGGAAGGATGGGAGGTATGGAGGAAAGGTTGGTACGGGTAGAAAATAAGAATAGAAGGAAATCAATTCAACCCGAAAATGAGGAGATAAGGAGAACGTCGGTGCATTCCACCACCCTTACTCCGAAACAAGCTCATAATCTATGTTCTCCTCCACAAAGCCGTACCCGAAACTACCAACGCCCCACTTTCCAAACTCCCAACCCTCCAAACCACCTAAGACAGCCTACACCACATCCAAATCCACAACCCTATCGCCCACCACAAGAGAATCTTCCTTTTGTGGCCAATCAAGTCCAATACCAAACTCCATTTCGAAATGATTCAAATGCATCTTTTCATGAAAACTACACATTACATTTCCAAACTTCCAACCCTCCAAACCACCTAAGACAGCCTACACCACATCCAAATCCACAGCCCTATCACCCACAACAAGAGAATCTTCCTTTTGTGGCCAATCAAGTCCACTACCGAACTCCATTTTGAAATGATTCAAATGCATCTTTTCATGAAAACTACACATCACATCCACAAAATGCACCACAAATGCCCTACCAAGACTACCAATACCAAAATCCTCTCTATGATGAGATTAATGAGGAGTTCAATAATGATGAGTTTTGGGGTAGAGATGGAAATGGAGTACAAAGGGAAGGAGTAAGACCTCGTGACTTGGGGTGGGACCAAGGCAGGGGAGATCAAGATAGGATGGGATATAGAGGCGATAGGATGGGATATAGAGGCGATGGATGGAAAATAGAGGAAATAGGTTCAGGGAGAGGAATGATCAAGATAGGGACTTGAACACTATCAAGGTCACACTTCCAAGGTTTAAAGGAAGTAGTGACCCCGATGAGTTCTTGGAATGGAAAATTCAAAGTGAGCAGATCTTTGTCACAAATAATATCTCGGCAACTTTGAAGGCGAAGTATGCTCGCACGCAATTTGAGGGGTATGCATCAAGTTGGTGGGAGTCCAAGAGGAGGGAAAGGGAGAGTCATCATAACTATGAGTTACCTATTTGGCAAGAGTTGATTACACTTATGGAGTTGAGATACTTGACTCCAAACTACTTCCAAGAGGTGCTCAAGAAGGTGTACATGTTGAGGCAAGGTATCAAAAGTGTGGAAGAATATTATGATGAGTTTGAGAACTTGCGGATGAAGTCTAAAATCGAAGAGAATGTGGAATGTACTATAATACGATTTGTGGCAAACTTGAGATATGACATCTTGAAGCCCTTGAAGCTTAAGCACTATGAGACTCTTGAAGCGGCTTTCCTGATGCCTCAAAGGTAGAAGCAGATTTGAAAGAAGAAAAGTCGACCAAAAGTTCTTTAACTTCCACATGGAGCAAAGTTCGCGATAATTGGAAGACGACATCCAGGGAACAAGCTAAAGGTGGAGGTCAAGATAACCAAGTCAAGCTTGATTACAAATCCAAGGCAAGTGATAACTATGTTAAACCTAACTTTCCTTGACCCTCTACAATTCAATGCTTTAGATGGCAAGGGAGGGGACATGTTGCTAGTGAGTGTCCAAATAGAAGAACAATTGTTTCTCTTCGTGATGGATATAAGACTGAAGATGAAGATGAGGGAGAAGAAAAAAATGAGGGAGAGGGAGATAGGGGTGAAGGAGAGGAAGGTGCTTCGGGGATGAAGAAGAAAGGTTGGATGAGAGGGTGAATTTTGCTTGCTTCATGGAGAAGGGAAAGTCTCTAATAGATGATGATGAAGACTTGAACTTGAATGCCAATCTTTCATGTGTTGTGAGAAGAATTGTGGGAGCCCTTGCAAAAGAAGAACTTAACCAAAGGGAGAATCTATTTCATGCTAGGTGCAGAATCCAAGATAAAGTGTGTTCCTTAATCATTGATAGTGGAAGTTGCACCAATGTGGTGAGTAGTTCCTTGGTGGAGCGTATGAAAATACAAACCAGCAAGCATCCCAATCCTTATAAGCTACAATGGCTCAATGAGAGTGGAGAGATAAAAGTCCTCAAACAAGCAAGTATTCGGTTTAGTGTGGGAAAGTATATTGAGGAATTGGTTTGTGATGTGGTTCCCATGTTGGCATGTCACCTACTGTTGGGGAGACCTTGGCAATTTGATAGAGATGTTGTGCACCAAGGTAGATCCAACAAATACACTTTCATGATTAAAGGTAAAAAGTATGTGCTTGCACCTCTCACTCCATATCAAGTGAGTGAGGACTATCGCGTTATGAAGGAGCTTGGGGAAAGAATAAAAGCCACGGAGGCAAAAGGTGATGGCGAAAGTTCCACCATCGTTCCAAAAGAGGGGAGTGCCTTGGCTAAAAATAAGAAGAACATGTGCATGATAGCAAAGCCAAGCAAGTGTTTAAAGGGTGTGGATGAGGAAAGCTTTCTAGTGTGCCTTGTCAACACCAACCTTTTGTTACATGCTAACCAAGGTACTAGCACTTTGCCTAGTATTATTTCTTCTCTTTTGCAGGGATATGATGAACTATTTCCAGATGAGATGCCCACTGGGTTACCACCCTTGAGAGGAATCGAGCACCAAATTGATTTTATACCGAGTTCACAAATTCCCAATCGTCCAACTTATAGAAGTAACCCGGCAGAAACCAAAGAGCTATCAAGGCAAGTGGAAGAGCTTCTTGAGAAGGGGTTGATCAAAGAAAGCCTAAGTCCTTGTGCCATACCAGTAATTCTTGTTCCCAAAAAAGATGGCACTTGGAGAATGTGTATTGATTGTAGAGCCGTAAATAAGATCACAGTGAAGTATCGCCGTCCCATTCCTCGACTTGATGATATGCTTGATGAGCTATGTGGTTCTATTGTTTTCTCCAAGATTGACCTTCGAAGTGGGTATCATCAAATTCGGATGAAACCGGGTGATGAGTGGAAGACGGCTTTCAAGACAAAGTTTGGGCTGTATGAATGGCTTGTGATGCCATTTGGATTGACAAATGCCCCAAGCACTTTCATGAGATTGATGAACCATGTTCTCAAACCTTTCATCAACAAGTTTGTTGTGGTGTATTTTGATGACATACTTGAGTATAGTAAGACAGTGGAGGAACATGTATCCCATTTGAAACAAGTGTTTGATGTTCTACTACAAGAGCGTCTCTTTGCTAACTTCAAGAAATGTTCATCTGGTGTTGATAAAGTTGTATTTTTGGGTTTTGTGGTTAGTGCAAATGGGATTAAGGTCGATGAAGAGAAGGTGGAGTCCATCAAGACTTGGCCGACCCTAATCAGTACAATCGAGGTAAGAAGTTTTCATGGGTTAGCAAGTTTTTATCGGCGATTTGTGAAGGGCTTTAGTTCAATTGCTGCTCCTTTGACTGAACTAATCAAGAAAGATGTACCTTTTGTATGGGGTGAGGAGCAGGAGAAGTCTTTTCAAGCTTTGAAATTGATGTTGAGTTCTGCACCTTTGCTCCAACTACCCAACTTTGATAAGGCCTTTGAAATTGAATGTGATGCTTCAGGTGTTGGTATAGGTGGTGTGTTGATGCAAGAAGGAAAACCATTAGCTTTCTTTAGTGAAAAGCTAAAAGGAGCTACACTCAAGTACTCCACTTATGACAAGGAATTGTATGCACTTGTTCGAGTGTTGGCTCATTGACAACACTACTTGTGGCACAAAGAGTTCGTGATAAGGACCGATGATGAGTCCTTGAAGCATCTTAAGGGGCAATCCAAGCTGAACCAGCGACATGCTAAGTGGGTTGAATTCATTGAAACCTTTCCATATGTGATCAACTACAAGCAAGGCAAGGAGAATGTGGTAGCGGATGCTCTATCAAGAAGGTTTGTGTTGGTCAATACCTTGGTTTCTAGAATGATGGGGTTTGAAAGCTTAAAGGGATTTTATTCTATGGATACCGACTTCAAAGATACCTTTGATAATCTTACTAAAGGGAAGCGAGTTGATAGGTACCAATTGGTTGATGGGTTTTTGTTCAAATATGGTCAAGCATGTGTGCCCATGAGCTCATGGAGAGAGTTATTGTCAAGGAGGCTCATAGTGGTGGTTTGATGGGACACTTTGGGGGTACCAAAACCACTTGATATTCTTAAGGAGCAGTTCTTTTGGCCCAAGATGAAACATGATGTGGAGAGGATTTGTGGACAATGTCTAGAATGCAAGCAAGCCAAATCCACGACCAGGCCCCAAGGTAGGTATACTCGTCTTCCTACTCCTAATGGTCCGTGGATGGATATTTCTATGGATTTTGTTTTGGGACTGCCTAGGACTAAAAGAGGACATGATAGTATATTTGTGGTAGTGGATAGATTTTCTAAAATGGCTCATTTTATTCCATGCCATAAATGTGATGATGCATCCCATGTAGCATCTTTGTTTGTTATCAATGTGTTTATATTGCATGGAGTCCCTCAAACCATTGTTAGTGATCGAGATTCCAAGTTTCTAAGTCATTTTTGGAAGAGTCTATGGGGCACTTGGTACCAAACTTTTGTTCTCTACTTCTTGCCATCCTCAAACAGATGGACAAACCGAAGTAGTAAACCGGACTCTTGGAACCATGCTTCGATGCATGATTAGAGGAACCCCAACTACTTGGGAAGACCGTTTACCCTTGATTGAATTTGCATATAATCGGTCTTTCCGCTCCTCTATTAGAATGTCTCCACTTGAGGCCTGCTATGGTTTTAAACCTTTGTTTCCATTAACCATGATTCCTTTATCTAGTGATGTTGTTGTGAGCCTAGATGCCAAGCAAAGGGCAAAAGAGATGATGAACATTCATGCCAAGGTCAAAGAATCCATTGAAAAGAACAATTCAAAGGTGTCCATTCGAAAGAATCGAGGGAGAAAGGAATCTTCAAACCAGATGATTGGGTGTGTGGGTACATTTCCGAAAGGAAAGGTTTCCACAAGTACAAAAAGGGAAGCTAAGCCCAAGAGGAGATGGACCGTTTCAAGTAGTCAAGCGAATCAATGACAATGCTTACATGATTGACCCACCAAGTGAGTACAATGTCCATAATGTTTTCAATATTACTGATTTATCTCCTTGTGTTGTAGTTGATCCTTTGGATTCGAGGACGAATCATTTTCAAGAAGGGGAGGATGATAACATGGGCAGCATGGATGACACTAACATGAGTGACATGTACCCCTCAAGACCATTCACACGGAGTCAAGCAAAGGATCTCCAAGGCCTACAAGCAATGTTCATGAAAAGGACATTAGAGGAGATTGAAGGTCACCAAAGAAGGACATACAATGTGTTTACATTACATCAAATTGAGAAGGAAGAAGGAAAGAGGCCATGTGTGCAAATGGTCATTTCATGAATTCAAGAATTCACAAAAGAAGGCAACCAAACAAGGCCCTTACCTCATTAAGGGCAAAATTGTCAAAGAAGTGTCTTCTTTATTTCCTTAGTATAAATATTAGTCTTTTATCATATTGCAAGACTTAGACTATGTTAAATGTTGACTCTCAAATTGTAGTATCTTCTTAGTGAGTAATTAGTGAGTAAATTAGGGTGAATCTTGGGATTGCTAGTTAACTTCTTGAGTTTGATTAATCTAAGTGTTACCCCTTTGTGATTCTTGATTTCATTTGAATTATTCTTCCTTGGGTTAAATTTAGGTGTTGTTGAAGTCAATTGGGAGGTGAGGGTTTTAGTCCCTTGTTGCCCATAATTTCAATAACTTGAGTTAATCCACATATCTTTTATTTCTTTGTGTCTTTCCTTGTTTGATCATTATCAGAAAATATCTCATCTCATGACCTTTCTTCCCACACCCAAAGCATCCATTCTTGTAGGCTAGTCACTTTCCCATATGTTGCTTCCCACACTTTTCACACTTAGCCTTTCAAAAAAAGAACCACCTCTATTTCCTCCTTGATAACTAGGGTTAGACACCCTATGATTGTTCACCATTAGAGCATCTTGGTTGTAGAACCTGTTCTTGGACCTAGATTGATCTTGTTCATCGGGCCTAGACCTCTTCTCCTTACACATCCTCTCAAGCTTGAACTCCTCCATATATTGAGCATGCACTTTAAGTCTAGAGATGTTCATGTTATAATGAAGCATTGCCGAACTAAATTCTTCTTTCAATAGGTCAAACACCCCGGTCACAAACCTACTCATCTCATCCCTATGGTTTGACACCAAAGAAGGAGCATACTTAGACAATTGAGTAAACTTTAAGGAGTACTCTTACACACTCATGTTACCTTCCCTAAGGTTGCTAAACTCCTCCACCTTAGCTTCTCACTTCTCACGGGGGAAAAACCTACCAAGGAAAGATTCCTTAAGCTCCTCCCTTTCTATAGGATCCACTACCACCGGCCTATCGTCCTTCCATTGAGTGAACCACACTTGGGCAACATCCTTCAATAAATAGGAAGCCAACTCCGCCTTTTCTCTAGGGGAAACTCCCATAGCATCCACTATATTATACACCTCATCTAGGAATTCTTGGAGATCCTCTTCCACCTTAGAACCTAGAGACACTAGACAATTCATCCTCACAAAGTCCCTCAACTTAGAAGCCATACTAAGCTCATTTGCATTCACCCTAGGCCCCACATCTCTAGTTACTTGAGCCATCATGGATCGGGCCAAGGTCAAGAGAGCAGTCCTAATTTCTTCATTTTTCATATCCGGAACCTCTACCAGAACTTGATCACCTTGAGGACCATGGGGAGGAACTATATCCTTCTCATTCTCTCCTCTTACTCTCCTTGCGGGCTCCCTCTTGTATTCATATCCTATAAACACAAGAGAAGTATTAGTAAAGAACACTTATAGAACTAAACTGTAAGACATGACTTCAAGAGTGTGAAAGAAGGGAAACTTTCTAACATCCTATATCCTCTTAATCATAGATGTGTCATGACTTACACCAATGAACAAGACTCTACTAGCCGTGGAATGTGAGAATTTGATCCTAAAAACCATTCCCTAAACCTTGTGTTTTGATACCTAGTTTATCACGACCCGAGAGCACCCCCAAGTCGCAATGCAGTGTACTTGATCCCGAAAGGGTCTCATACAAGCCTCTTAGCATTTGATAGAGAAAAAGTGCAGAATTAAAACTCATTTAAATGTAAAATGATAAAACTTCATTTAATATAAAACTTTAAATATAGCAAAAGTCTAAGTCTCACATGGTAATCCTAGAACCAGATCTTAATCATATTATAGAAATGCCATTTACAATTTAAATTAACTACTAATATGTCTATTTCATAAATTAAGGAAAACATAAAGTCTTGTCCTCAAATCATGAGGACATACCAAGTCTTGGAAGAAAGCAATCCAACACTTCAAACTAGCTAGAAGGGATATAAGTTGATGGAACCTACACTTATAGTAAAAACGTGCAGAATATGGGTTAGTACACAAAAATATACTAAGTGTGATGACCATGCAAAAACATGCTAAAAAGGGACCATTTTATTGGAAATCATGCATTATGCCACTTTTGAAATATCATAAACAATAGCATAAAAGACACTATGAACAAGTACAAACATCATACAAGTCATAATTTCACATTTAGACCATAATACAAGAAATCATTACCTTTACCTCTGAACATTCACTCCAAACAACCTTTAGGCTATACCTTGTGCATTGTATGAATAGCGTCTCATACCACCATCCATACTATGGCACCACACTAATATCATAAAAAGTGAACTCACCTCCCAATCATTTCTTTCTTTACTCAATAAAGCATTTAAGAGACATAAGCATTACATGAATCACCTTATCACATTAGGACCATCATCTAAGACAACTCTAAGTCATACTTGTGTAATGTGCAAGTAGCATCCCATAATACTACTCACACTAAGTATTCCGTTGGAGCCACCATAGACTAGGCACATTTAATTCATTAAGTCATGACAAGAAATGTAAGGCATGAGTACAATCCAAGTAAAGCATGCATAATCTCAATTAGACATTAAGTCAAAATTCTTCATTATCTTGAACAGGGACTCATTTATTCATTAAGGACACATTCTTTCATTAGTCATTAGGATTTAGAGATACTCACTATGACCCTCTCCAAGTGTACTCTTGCAATGCATAGGTAGCATCCCACACTAGTACCTACACTTTGTAGAACCAATCAAGAAACCATAATGAGATCTCACATAATGGGAATAAGCGTTTGACTGACATAGACCATGAGAGCTAAATCATGGAATCGGGTGTATTATCCCACATCGTAAGGGTTGGTTTACGTAAGGTAAACCAGAAATTAACTTATGTGGATCCACTAGCTACACCTACGAGGCCTCATAGTTTATGGGATAAGGGGGATGCTACAAGATACCCTGCCTCAACTCAGGGCACTCATCCCAAGAGATTGCTACTAGATATCCTGCCTCAGCTCACGGAGAAGACTCCATCTCATATAATATCCACTCAGTGCTTAGCCTACATTCCCATAGAGTATTTCGTTCATTAAGGGAAAATATATTGTTATTGGATACTCCGCCTCAACTCCTGGATGAGTACCCATACCCTTTATACATTCATTTATTGGTTAGCTCATTGGAGATAGTGAGATTGCTACTAGATACTCTGCCTCTACTCATGAATGAGTATCAATCTCAAGCCCCAACTCTGATCATTCACTCATTAGAGTTCAATCAAGAATAACCTTTCAATAGACTCTACATACATTAACACGTTCTTAGAAACTTCATTCATACATATAATTTAAGAACAATACCTTAATTATAACTCCGTTCCATTAAAGGTATAATCATGAAACAATCATAAAGATATCACATATATATTCAACAATAGATGCATTATGTAAACACCGTAACCTTTGAAGTGGATCAACATCAAGCTAGCGATTCTATATCAACAAGTAGTTCTTCAAATTTTGCCTTCAAGTCCATGAATCTCAAGTACCAATACACCAAAAATCTCTTCATAAATAAGCATAGATAATAACATACTTCAACAATCAAAGGCCATTTAAACACTTTCTATTCATATGAATTCATTACCAAACAACCCACTTTAAAAGACATAAATTGAGAATAAAGAGAAATCATGGGTTCATGGAGCCTTTTCACTTAAAATCACCAATATGACAACAATTTAACCATATAATGTCATTAGAAACTTTATAAATTCATTTACAGAAAGAACCCATGAAGTTGAGTAAAACCCTAGTTTTGATAAACTTGAAAGCTTGAAAAGTTATTGTGAAATGGACTCTATGGTGAAATAAAACCCTATATGAAGAGTCATCATACCTTAATATTGAAGAATCCCACAAAAATGAAGAATAAATTCCTTGAAATTCCTCTACCCTAGCCTTAAATTGACCTTGGACTCCAAGAGAGTTTTTATAGAGAACTTTTGAGAGAGAGGGTATTGATTTGAAAGTTATAGTCTAAATGAGGACTTAAATGTTTCAATACTCTTGAAATACCACAAAAGACCTAAAAAAAACGTCCAAACAATTAACCAAGTAAATGGGGATTTTACCAAACCACCCTTCACTTGGCCGAATGAAAACAACTTTTGCAAGGCGACCTACAAACCCCCCCCCAGCTACAAAGCGCAAGTGGGTTGACGGAGCGTAGGTTGGCTTCACGGTTTGGGTCATAGACCCACCACTTGCATGCCTGCGTTGGCCTTGACCTACTCGCAAAACCTACGGGGCGTCAACTAGTTTAAGGGGTGTAGCTCATGCCTGTAGATTGAGCTGTTTTGACAGCGTTTTGGGCAAAGTTGGGGTCCTCCTCAAGGACCCCTCGGGTGGTCCTCGGGGAGTCGTATTCGGATGTTTAACCCCTACACATTTTGTTCTAAGCACGAGAACCATTTATCTTTATTTATACCTTCAAATGACACTCAAAAAATCCATTACAAGTCACTACAACACATTAGATCAAATGACTAGTTTTCGGACGTCATGGTCGTTCCTTGACGTTCGACTTCAAAACTCTTTAAACTAAAATTAAAAAGAAATTTCTCATCATATAATCATTTTACCAACTTCAAAAACACATATGAGGCTCTAGTTATTCCTTTTTCATTTTAGGGTTGTTATAGTCAACAATCGTTAGTCAGCATATAATCCAACTAAATGAGTTGAGGTTGAATCCCACAGTGAGTGATACTTGCTGAAAATTAAATAGCAATGTGTGAATATGTTCAAGTCAATCGTAAGAATAAATATTTGAAATAAAAACATAGTTCAAATTAGTGGGTGACACAGATGTCAAATAACAAAGGGGTTTTGGTTGTAATTATCAACTACTACTACAACAAATAACACTAATTAAAAAGTAATGAGATGGGTTCTTGGGATGTGATTTGGTTATATCCTAATATAGACATATGGGTGATTGCAACTCTTAGTAAATAGCTGTAAATCACTAAATAAGCTAGACTTTCGTGGGGACAAACTTTCTCTCGAACAATTGACTTGGAATCTAGTTGGTTTCTCTCTAACACGAACAAGCAACAATTAAGAATAACCTACGATTTAGTCTATTCACTCTCTTGAGATGAATGTGTAGAAAAGGGTTTAGGATTCACTCCCTCGAACTGAACCCATGACAATCCAATACCCAAAGACTATTAATTCAGAAATCTTGGTTTTACAACCTCTTTCTTGAGCAAGCCAAAAACACGAAGGTAGATTTGCATTTACAACTACAACCCTTTAAATTAAACTAAAACTACTAATTGAAATCACTTTTAAACAAAATTTACACTAGCAATTAACAATATCGACAAGCTAAATCAACACATAATCACATGATCACAGCCCAAGAATTGGGGTTTTAGTCGGACATCATAAAAGATAGAAATTGTGACCAAATTGTGTCTCCATCAACTGGGTAAGATTAATTTCGTCTTTACAAAGGTTAAAATTGAAGAATCTCAAAGACCCACTTCCAATTTCATGAAAATGGAAAACTTCAATTCTTCAAATCTAAGGAAACTATTGTCTCAATACTCAGAGTTTTCTCTCCAAAATTCTATAAAACTCTAACTTAGATGGGTCCTAGATAGATAGGTCCATAGATAAAAAAAAATGTTTAAAAGTGTATTTATAGTCACCAAAAATATGTTGCAAAGGACCTTTCTGCGTACTAAGTTAGGATATCTAATTAGCTCGGCGATCCGCCCTTTGGTCAGCAGTTCCATCGCCTTTTTTCTTTGGCCTTCAGCAGCTTCAAGTTCTGTAACTTTGGGCAATCCAATCACTACAACGCGGAATCGTTCGGCAAGACACTGACTGCTCCTTTCTCTTGCAAACTTGATTTTCTCCTTCAAGGTTTGGCAAACTGAAACTTTGGGCGAGGTAAAATCCACTAGCGACTTGTCCAATGGATTAGGCTATCAACATGCTTTCTTTTTTTCGTTCTTTCAACTGCCTTGTTTCTTTTTGCTCGTTAGTGTCTGATAACATTCCAATTGGGAAGAAACCCAATTGAAATAAAAAAGTGGAATTAAACAACACAAAAGTAAGATAGATTAGAAATAAGAAATGAGAAAGAAGAAAGAAAGGCTAATTGATTAAACAATCAACCAAGGAAGAAGAGAAGCTTGAATTCGAAAAGAAACAACTCAAATTGAAAACCACAAATGAGCAATCTCAAGTGAAATCATGGTTAAGAAGTCCTAAATCAACAATGAGAATCCACCCATCACTAATCTAGATTAAACTACACTAAGCTAAGCTAACCTAAAGGGATTCCACACTTAAACTACACTCTTGAAAGAGTTTGTGCATTTAACATTCAAAATCCATATAGTCTAAATCTTCCAAAATAAAAGAAACTACTATTTATACTAATAAAATAAAGAAGACACTTCTTTGACAATTTTACCCTTAATGAGGTAAGGGACTTGTTTGGTTGTCTTCTTTTGTGAATTCTTGAAAATTATGAGATGACCATTTGCACAAATGGTCTCTTTCTTCTTTATCTTAACTTAGATGAACATTACACACATTGTACTTCTTGATTTTGTGTCCATCAAGCTCCTCTAAGTCTTTTTATGCGATCTATGCTATCCATGTTGTTATCATCCTCCCCTTATTGAAAAGGATTCGTCCTCGAATCCAAACCTTGCAAAGCCATGAAAAGGACAAACAACAAATATATCCTCATAGCATGAGGTAAGTACAATGGTTAGCACAAAAAGCATTACACCAAGGAGACTCAATCTTAAAGAAGAACCAAGTATCATTTATTATCATGACTATTAAGCTCGTAGGTAAAGAACAAGGAAATGGGCTATTCCTCACATCAAGAGGATAATACCACCTAAAATATGACATTATTACAAGCTCAAACACTCCCAAATGCTCACCGGGGTCAAAATGATAATAGGTCCACAAAATGGGGTCATACAAACAAGTATAGACCTCAATAATATTCCGACCGAAATGTAATGCCCATTTAAGACAAATATGTGTCTCATCATATGCAAAGAGATAGTAGAGAAATGTCGCATGCACATAAGGGTCATCTAAGGTGTTCCTATATGCAAGATCACAATTAGGTTTAAGGATCATAACACTCTTCACATCACAAGATGGAACACACAAAGACATCATGAAGAATTTAAGAGAAACATTCCCTTCTCCTAACAAATGACTCCTACCACCATAAAAGGCACAATCAACAAGATCATACGCAAAGAGATAGTAAAGAAATGGGGTTAGAAAACTACCCTTCCCTATGCACAACGTAGGCCCCTCAAGTGGATTGTAAGCCCTCAAGAAGAACATTCCATCATAGGTAAAGGTGTCACATAAATGAACTTCAATAAAGGTGTTCCCAACTTTAGCCTCCACTTCATATACTAAAGAATCACAACTCATATTAAGAATTGGAACACACAACGAAGAAGTAACACTACCCTCTCCAATAAATGTACTATCCTCTTCACAAAAGAGATCTCCATCTTTGGAAAGTGTGTCATCACACCATAGGGGATTCTCAAACAATTGATAGCCTCCAAGAGTGGCTACACTTCCAACATTATAAGGCATTTCACTATGCACACTCTCAAAAGTCATGTCATCATCAAACAAGAGATTATCTTTAAACAAACATTCTACCTCAAGATTCTCATGAGAAAAACAAGAAATTGTGTTAAGGTCTAAAGATTCGTTCAAATTACTAATGCCAACACTAGGTGGACACAAATTGATCTTTCTAGAAGAATCAACTTGGTCATCAATAAGATCAACTAGTGTAGCATCACTTTCATCGCATGATAATGTACCCTCATTCAATACCAACACTAGGTGGACACAAATTGACCTTACTAGAAGAGTCGATTTGGTCATCAATAGGATCAACTAGTGCTTGCTCACTCACAACAAGGATATTATCATCACACGACAAAGTGCTATCAAGAACATCACAAGGTAAAGACTCACTATGCTCACATAAAGACAAGCTATTACTTACACATAATGGTCTACTAGGTACAGAGTGATGTTCCAAGTTAAAGGAAATGAAAGTGTGCGCATTGTTACCTTGTAGCTCATAGGAAGAAGTGTCTTCACCTTGCCTATCAACATTGGAGCACATTTTTTTCTTTTGGAAGCTTTCAAGAACCTCATGATTCTTCACATTTTGAGGTTCCTCACTTGGCTTGCTTCCAAGTATACCTGCACAAGTTTTCAAACAACTAGAGAAAGAAAAGTTACATGAGTTAGGAGAAAAATGTGACAACCCTCTCACATCACTCCACCCAACCTCTCCTTTTTCCACTCTAGAGTTGTCACTTTTCACACCCTTACTCCTCTCGATCTTTTGTCTCTCAATTTTATAGGAGTTAGGGCAAGTGCCAAGGATTCGTTTTGAAGGGTTAGAAGATCCCTTCAAGTTCTTCAATTTTGGTGCACAAGGAGTGGGTGTTTTGACTTCCATGTGCAACTCCTTAGTGCCAACCTTACAAGGAGTATCTTGTTTTGCTTCCAAGGGTAACTCCTTAGGCTTATCTTCTTGATGAATAACTTTCCTCATTTGTACCATAGACTTGACCTTTTCAAACATCCGCAAGAAATCATCAAAATCTTCCCTCAATGTTGTAAAAGATTCTCTTAACTCTACCACTTCACGGCTTAGTGTTCCTCCTCCTCTACCTCCAACCTCATCACCATACACATAACAAGAAACATTGGAACTAGGATGAGAAGAATAAGTCATCATATTTCAAAAAGTAGTGAATGTACTGCTTCTACGGTCCACACGACAACCTTGAAATGGTCCCGCCCAAACATCTATGCCTTCTTTTATAAAATAGGAAGTAGCACAAGACGAGGAAGAAAATTCGACCTCACAACTTCCATGTCCTTCTATATTCTGCTCAAAGCATTCATTAGATCTATTAGAGAAATAATTGTACCTCATATCACCATCATAACCATGGTGCAATTCTTGAGAACCTTCATTGTCGCAATGGTATACACCATAAGCTCCTTCTACTCCTTCAACATCATCACAAGAGTCATAAGTTCCATTCATCTCAAAATCATCTCCGGAGTAGTAGTTCTCACCACTATCTCGTTCATTATCCCATGAGCCACCATAAGAATCACCATCATAAACAATAGTCCCATTTCCATGCTCATAAGTACTATCATAGACATCACAAAACTCATTTTCATCATGCTCATAGCTCACATTGCTACAAGCGAATTCACTAATTGTCATCTCCATCATATTCTAAAATTACGAATGACATTGTTCTTTGTAATCAGCTTGGGTACCTACAAAACTTAGCAAACAAGGTTAGTGGAAAAATTCCCTACACCTCTCGTATTTGATCTCACACTCACCTTCCTAAAGCGTCTTCCCAAAGTTGATAGAGAACTACCTTTGCCCAATCAATTCAAAAGATCACTAATTCTTTGTGGTGGAGTGGATTCTTGTGACTCTTGAAAGAAGGATTACCCAAAAATCTAACGGAATTGAATCAAGAAGGTTATCAAGAGATTAAGATGAGAAAAGTAAAAGAAAGAAGTACCAAAAGATTCAAAATCAAAATAAACCAAGTAACAAAAGTAGAAGAATTACTACTTGTTACTTAATTTGAAGGACCAAAGACATGATTTGATGATTAAAAACTAGTTAACAAGTAATCTAAGATGTTAATTAATTGTTAAATAGTTGAAAAATAGAAGGAAAAAGAGTTTACAAGAAGAAGAAGTGAATTTGGACACTTAGAAAAATTTCAAGCCTAAAAAAAGTTCATCACTTGTAAGATGTTGATTGGATGCTTTGATAATCAAAACTAGTTAACAAGTAATTAAAGATGTTAATTAATTGTTAATTAGTTGAGGAATTGAAGGAAAAATGATAGAAAAAAATTCATGAAGTTTGGACACTTAGAAAAATTTCTAGGTCCAAAAAACTCCCCATACTAAGTATATTTTTGGGCTGTCAAGGGAAACCCTAAATTTTCAGCCTCTGAAAGTGAGCCCCATGCGCTGACTAGGCGTCTGGGCCTTGTTGGCTGGTCTGCTGCACTGGCTGCTGATACAATGCCGTGTGGCGCTGGCGTGGCAGATGACGTCTGATGTGACTGCTAACGTGTCAGTCCACGTGGAATATATATATATATATATATATATATATATATATATATATATATATATATATATATATATATATATATTATTTATTTATTTCAATTTTTTTTTTCCAGATTTCCATTTTTTTCTTCAAAATTCCACAAATGGACCCCCAAAAACACCTTTGACCAACTTTGACTTAAAAAGTTGGATCAAAATGTACTTTCTTCTTTCTTCTTCTTCAAGAACAACTTGAAGAACACCAAGAACACACACTACACCCCAATACACTCAAATCAACTCGAAATTGGCTCAAATTTTAGGAATTTCTTCTCTTCAACTAAGAGAACAAAGCCCACTAATTATTAACCACCATTTTCTTCTCTATCAAAAGACCCACTTTCAAAATTTGAAAAGTTTGAAAAGCTTGAAACCCTTCAATGGCAACTTATCTTCTACAACTCCAAATTGAATAAAATATGAAACCTAGACTCAAAATACACTAGGGAACAAGGATCTAGTGTTAAAAACAAAAAAAAAATCAATTTTTTTTTTCAACCCAAGACTAGATTTGTAAGAACAAATCTAAACCTAGTCTCTTGATACCAAATGATAACATTCCGATTGGGAAGAAATCCAATTGAAATAAAAAAGTGGAATTAAACAACACAAAAGTAAGATAGATTAGAAATAAGAGATGAGAAAGAAGAAAGAAAGGCTAATTGATTAAACAATCAACCAAGGAAGAAGAGAAGCTTGAATTCGAAAAGAAACAACTCAAATTGAAAACCACAAATGAGCAATCTCAAGTGAAATCAAGGTTAAGAAGTCCTAAATCAACAATGAGAATCCACCCATCACTAATCTAGATTAAGCTACACTAAGCTAAGCTAACCGAAAGGGATTCCACCCTTAAACTACACTCTTGAAAGAGTTTGTGCATTTAACATTCAAAACCCATATAGTCTAAATCTTCCAAAATAAAAGAAACTACTATTTATACTAATAAAATAAAGAAGACACTTCTTTGACAATTTTACCCTTAATGAGGTAAGGGTCTTGTTTGGTTGTCTTCTTTTGTGAATTCTTGAAAATTATGAGATGACCATTTGCACAAATGGTCTCTTTCTTCTTTCTCTTAACTTAGATGAACATTACACACATTGTACTTCTTGATTTTGTGTCCATCAAGCTCCTCTAAGTCTTTTATGTGATATATGCTATCCATGTTGTTATCAGTGTCTATGCTTTGTTTCTCACTCTAAATACCTGGAAATCAAGGGTTTTGCATCAGTTATTGACACAAAATAAGCATTTGAGGACACTAAATCTATTCAAATAAAGTCCTAAGTGATTCCAAATCGTGGAATCATCAATCTTAGTCATAGATAATTGCAAAAATGATACTTAAACAACATATAATGGATATAAGATTTTACATTTTGTATCATATTAAAATATAGGTTACTATATGTACAAAACAATTGATTTTGTGTAGCTCTTACGATTTGTTATTATTTAGTATCAAATAAAGTGAAACATTATATTTTTCTAAACTAGTATGGCATTTCAATTTGTAGAAAATCATTTACTTTTTTAATGATTTATAAACCTCATTTATTGAATTGCAGAATATGACATATGTAATTAAACATATTTCAAAGCACTCTCTAAAGTTTGGTCCTACTTATAACTCAAATTTTCATGAAGATTTATTGTTGTCAATAAGGGACGAATGTATGGAAATTGTTCAAGGATACTATATGTTCTCCATACGTAAATATCCCCAAATGCAACTATCTGGTAGAGGTTGAGTAGGACAATCTAGACAAACAAAAATCATATTCGTAATGCCAAAGGAAATGTCTTTCAATTTAGTATCGGAGAGTTTGCTATTATTACTAGTCTGAAACATAAAGGAAATATCAAGGATTTTACATATCCAGATTCAAAAACTAATATGTTGTCTCAAAGATATATTCCTGGTCCAACTTATAATGTAAATAAAGGACATTTGGTAGATCTTTTATTATGGGTTGTTGGGACAACACTAATGATGCCCTTCATATGGCTAGCTTGTATTTCATTCGTTCATTTGTATTCTCGCAACTTGGTGAAGCAAAATCCCTATTAAAGATTTCTTATTGGTAGAATATGGCAGCTATCAACAGTTTACGTGGGGAAAACTTCTCTTCACAAAGTTAATGAAATCATTTAGTAGAGAGTACGAATCTGACAAATAAATGTATCGCTTGAATAGATTCCCGTACACACTTAATATCCGAGTATATTAATGTGAGTAGGTACTACATAATGAGATAGTTTTTATATATGAAAATGGTATACCAAGGATATGCAATTGGAATGTTGTGGCTGAAAAGCCCAAATTTGAGATGTTTATGGACACTATATTTATTGAGGTAATTAGTACATAAGACATTGGTACTTTTTTTTTAATTTGCAATACATTATTATTTTGATTCTCATGATGTTTTACTATTTGGTTCTATAAAATGATTGTTCTAACATTCAGTCAACTCCCGAGAAAATCAGATCACTTTTTTTTACCAGAAAGCACTCATGCACCTCCAACTCAACCAGATTCATCAAATGTCAATCACAAAGAGGTTCAGCCAAAGAAGGTTCCTGATTTTGAAAACTTCTCTCAAAACCTCTGGAGCGACGAGTTGTACCCCACCCCCAAGAGAACAAAGGTTGCACATCCATCTAAAACTAATGCGCCGAAAACCACACAACCATATGAGCAACCAAATCAGTAGTTTTAAAATCCAAATTTACAATTGTTGCAAGCCGATAGTGTATCTAGTGTTCCTCATAATTCGATTTTTGAAAAATAGATTTGGACCGTGTAGGACTTGAGGAACTGGAGGATTAAATGAAGTGTTATGTAACTAAACACAATCATTTCATTTTAACATTTATTTGTTTATTGTTAATGCCACTTAATATGCTTAATTTGAATCTTGGTTGACAAAAAAATTGGAGCTCTTGAGGCGTTAGCAAAAGAAAATAATTCTTAGTTGATGTAAGCAGTTGGGGCGAAAGATAACAAAAGTTAAAAGGTAATAATTTATTTTTTTGCTTCCCTTTTCAGTTTTGAGTTATACTGAATTTTTGGATCATGAAGCATGTTGGAGGCATTTCAATGCACATATAGTTGATGATTCTGTAGAGAAAGGTAATTTTGATCCACAACCCACTTCTGATCAATTCTTTCAACTACCTATTTCATCCACACAAGTTGATTTTGCAACTGTTGATCATGATATTGAAGTACCTGTTTCTGAGGTTGAAAAAAATTTGTACTAATGAAAAGGTTGCAAAGATACGTATCTTTAATATCACATGCACTTATTGTGTGTATCAATTCTTTTAAAAAGTGTTAATAATGTATCATGTATAATGATTGATACTTCAATAATGAAACAAATGTTGTTATTTTAAGTATCAGTGATTGTACTTGAAATATTAATAATATATTTGAAACTATATTTTATTTTTTGAAGCAGAACACTAGTATTCTACCATTACCAGATACTTAAATTTATTTTTCATTATAAAAAATAATCTATAAACACAGAAGGATTAGACATCCATTTAGGAACATGTAATGGAAGAGCCCACTGAGGTTCTACCCACAACAAACCATAGTGATCTTTCGGAAAATAAGATTTTTCATGATAAGAAAGTGGTAAGTAAAGAGTTCTTGAACTATTATACATTAATCATTTTTATGTATAATCATAATAGTATTTGATATTCTTTTTATTATGCGTATACAAGAGTTGAAGCCACCGAATCAGAAGTTTTGAACAGTAATGATATTGTTGATACAATACAACAAGACTTCAAAAAACATACTTCAAATCCAGTAATTGTTGATACATCTGTAAGGTTTTAATTTTTTTATTGGATAATGTGAATAGTTTCTTATGTAAATTCTTCTTTTTGTTGTATTTTCTTGACATTACAATTCTATCACATCGGCCTATATCATCCGAAACTAAAGCAGTCATAGATACACTATATGGACTTTCAAACCAGCCAATAAATGTCAAACCACTGAGTGTAATCATTCCACTCCAGATAACTGGTAGTGATGATTTTCTATCTGACAGCCACTTGCCCAACTGCCAGTCAAGGAGCATGCACACAATCTTGATACAGAGACTCCAGCTCCACGTAACATAATGTATTCAAAGATTATGCAATCTCCTTATTTGAATTTTTTTGGATCAAGTGATAAGAGCAAGAAAAAAATAAACAATGACATTTTCCCATACACTCCATTTTATGATTGTCGCATCACATATAAACTTCGTCACTTTAATACAAGAATTCTTCGAGTGGATACAAAAGGGACTCCTTAAATCACATGCGAATAAGTATGTTTATTTATTAATGTATCTATATACTATTATTTCATATTAATTACTTTTATTTTGACTATAATAATTCTCATAATCAAAGATAAATATAGAGGCAAATTTACTCTATTTGATTTTGACCATATATATTTTCTTGTCACATTTCGTGTGGACAAGAACTGATTTTTGACTATGTCACAACCAATGAAATAGTGGGCTGATCAGGTACAATATGCATTTTATTTTTGTATATGATACACAGTCAATATGTGTCATTTAAAATAGACATTAGATTACTAATTGTGTTTTCTATATCTTTCATCTATCATATACTTTGTATCATATTGTGCTGATTTATATATTATGTTTCTTTTTTCTTTATTTTGCCGCACATAGATGTATTTTTTTACCATCTACGCAAGAAGTCAAAACTAAGAAGCATGAATCAATATAGATACACTATGGTCAACTATTTGTTCAAGTCATACATCAACATTGTTTACAATAGACATTATTGCAATCATGTAGATGATATTCTTAGTATACATGATCACATTTTCCGTGGTGTTATTGTATCTGTTTATGAAAGGTCTATCAAAGACATCATCAATGGATTTTCGATCCCTGTTGCTTTACCATGTCATCTAGTAGATGAGGCTTATATTACGGTTAATTGTGATGGAGATTTTCATTGGGTGTTGGCTGTGGTTGTTTTAAAGAAGGTTGATATGAATGTATGACTTATCTATGGGATAAAGGAAAAAATTTCATTCCGGTGAGACAAAACAATTGTCTATAATTCTTCCAAACTATCTTTATAATAGTGGATTCTTTGATTAAATGGATACAACTACTTGGACAACACTGGATGCGTACAAAGAAAAGGTAACTGGTGAACTGTTGGGTCCACAACATCCGTTTGAGGTGGAATTTTCTCAAGACATTATGCAACAACAAAGTGATAGCCTGTTAGTGTGATAAAGAACTCTCTACTTACACATTTAATTGATTTTTTAATTCTTGCTTTGCAATAACTGTGGAATGTATGTAGCTACTTTTACTGAATTCTTGAGCGACGAAATCAACATTCCAACTACTCATTTTTTAAGTGACTATCTTTGCAAAAGATATGCAACATTGTTATGGAAGTATAGTACGAACAAGACCAATTCGAGATATGTTAGCGATAATGATGGTCCTACAAGGCCAAAGAATGAGTACACTTCACCAGTAGCAGTGGACAAAGTAATGTAGAATAGTGATGTTTTGTTGTTTTGAAGATACATTAATTATTATTTTGGAATATCTCTTCTCATTTTAACATAATGCTTCTACTTAATTTATAATTATAAATTTCACGATTGTTTTTGTCCAAAATTATGTACTTCAGTTTTAATTTTATTTTCAATATAGATAGTAACTTGTTACACATTGTATCTTATAAGTATGGTACACACCAATATCAATACTGCTGATACAATATCACCGGCTGATACAATTATCCTAAAAATTATTATGTATATGATACAAAATTGATATTCAAATAACAATTTTTTACGTAGCCCAACAGATACTATATATTTTACACTTGGTACAAAATAATTAATTTTCAATTAATTTAATATTTTTAACAGGTTGTCTATTGTAACCTTGATATGAATCACAACTTATACTATATTATTATCATATACATAATATCATGAAAAATATTATATACAATTGATTCTGAAATAACAAATTTCCATGTAGTGCAACAACTGATACTATATATTTTACACTTGGTTTAAAACAATTAATTTTTAATTTATTTAGTATCTATTAACAAATTGTCTCTTGTAACCTTGATGTAAATCACAAAAACTGATACTATATTATTATCAAAAAATACAAAATATCCATAAAATTATTATATATATGATACACAATTAATTATTAAAATAATAAATTTGTGTGTAGCCCAACACCTAATACGATATATTTTACACTTGATACAAAATAATTAATTTTTAATATATTTAGTATTTTTTCATATGTTGTGTCTTATAACATTGATGTAAGTCACAACAAATGATACTATTTTATTACCAGATACAAAATATCCAGATTATATATATGATACGCAATTGATTATCAAAAGAACATATTTGTATGTAGCCCAACACCTAATACTATACAGTTTGCACTTGGTACAAAACAGTTAATTTTCAATATATTTAGTATCTTTATTTTAGCAGGTTGTCTCTTATAATATTAATGTAAATCACAATAACTAATATTATTTTATTACAAGATACAAATATCAAGAAATCATATTAGCGGATTGAAAATATCTAGAAAATTATTAAACATGAAGCATAAAAGTACTCCTAAAAATAATCATCAAGAATCTTTCGGGAAGAAAGTACATATTCTTTTATTGTGGCCTTCTTATCCACAATAGATCGTGTTTGTGGTTAGCTTTTCATCTGGATTTTTCTTTCTCTTTTTCTTTGGTCTATGAGGCATTTTTTTTTGTATCTTGTCACTTCTTTCAAAACACATTTCGAAGTTGTCCAATCACTTTTGTCTTGCATTGATTCCATTGGAACTGCATATGTGTTTGTTAATGCATCGTGTTTATAGTAATCAGAGCAATAGGGGTGTACATATGTAATATTTCTCTTCTTGGAAATAGTCATTGCATGCACACAAGGTAGTTGTTCATGTTGAAATCTACCACCTGCAGTGGCGTACGCAAAAATTTTTATAAGCGGTGTCGATATATCATAATAAATAAAGACATAATTGATATGATAACACCATTAATAAAAAATTTTAAAATGCACTCACAAATAACAACAATCTAGATGAGTTAGTTTTAACTTTACAACTTATTATTCTATTTAATTTGATATCGAACAAGTCATTAAATTACTAAAATATGACACAAATTGTATTCTAGTTCAACTGGTCCATATTTTTTTATTAGGATTTGAAGGTTATGCAATAATATTACTAGAAATATGTGCCTAATGAGGCTCGAACTCGGGCAGCTAGGACAAATACCGCACTCAAGCCGAATGTCAAACCAGCAAGCCAAGCAACACATCTGGTTACAAAGTATCATTTATATTAATTTTATTAGTACCTTTTATTTTATTTTTCAGATTTTATATATATAATATTTAGAATTTTCGACGAAGAAGTGTTGGGTGACACCCCTAGACATAGGGTTGGTCCACCCCTGACCACCTGAACAAGTTTTTCTCTCAAGACAAAAAGTACCTTATCCCACCTTCATACAGTGAAAATATAAATTCAAAGGATGGAACAAACTACAATTGTTAACAAATTAGAGATACATTATACGAGTTTTCATTTAGAATACACAACAATATAATGAGAAGTAAAGCTAGATACATAATACTTTTAGTACAAATAGGTACATTCTTTTCGCACATTTGGACGTGTTTATAATCGACATTTCTTTAAATATCCTTCCTAATATTTCCTTTGTATAAGATGCTATTTCTCGATTTTTATAATTCGAAGAACCAAATAGAATTCTAGCTTCTTCAAGAATAGATAATCGTCGTGCATCAACAAGGCAATCATTGATACATTCCTCTATGTTTGAAGTCAACATTCTCCCCCTATTCACTGGTGCATGAGATCTAGACTACCTTTTATACCAAGTATCTTGAAGATACTTCTTAGCTCTGTGTCATTCTTTTAAATTTAGCCATCAAATTTTCAAAATCATCTTTTCGATAAGTCTTCTCCATTGAATAAAAAAGATCACTTAGTGTAGATCTGGTTCTCCTGAAGTTAGTACAAGTATTTTTTCCAGAGGTGCTATATGCATGCAAAATGAGGAACACTTGGATAAACAATACCTACACTCTTCATTATGCATTCATTTCTTTCAGATACAACACACTTTTTTCCTCTCTCACGAGATACATTTTTAAACCGTTGAATGAACCATGTCCATGAACAATCATTTTTTCGTGTCTACAATTCCATAAGCTAACGACAATATGCAACCTTAACATATAAACACACAACATTGTGATTTCTTATACATAATTGTTGCATAGTGTTAAAATTAATATTTTTAAAAATTAAATTCATAAAAAAAAACAAAAGAACAATAAAAGATACATTATTACAAATAATTTTAATTAAATAGTACTGCAAACATATTAATATATCACACAATTTAATGGTGACACGATTTATCATTTTCATATACAAATCAGATAAACTAATTCAAAAATACACTTATTAACCTTAATTGATACTTTAATAAACATAATTAACTCAAATGAACATGATACTTTATTGTATCCCCTGAACACAATATACATATTAAATAATCTTCACCTATCCTTCTTAATTGATACATTAATAACCAGATGTAACTCAAAGATGAACATGATACCTAACACCTACAATTGCACGTAGGACATGTTATCTATGTATCATGATCAACATATTAACAAATCAAGTATAAAAATGAAGAATTTTATGAGATATCTGTATTATATACATTTTGTTATGAGTTCTTTTAAGTCTAAAATTGAAGCTATGCTTTATTTTGTATTTTGTCATTACAACCATTAGAGTTACCTTATCCTTGTACAATTGCTTCACTTACAAATCAGAAGCATTTGTATCTAACACACAAAATTTCACCTCTATTTTTGGTATGTAATTTGAATCACAAATTTTCGATCAACAATGGTTAGAGCCTTTGTGTCCCTTTTTCCACCTTCAACACACACAATTGCACCTTTTGCCACTAATAGAAATAGGGCCTACAACAACAGATAGTATCGTAACGGTTCAAAAAGTGTTGCCATAGATGTATATAACAACGTTTACAAGCTTTGCATACGGTCCACGACAATATGTGTATATGATACCTTGAAAACCGTTGCAATGAAGTGACAACCGTTGCAAAATATTTGGTATTGCAATGGTGTATATAGAAACAGGTCATGTTCACATTGTGGGCACTATATATTTCCCTCCTTATTTTTCTGAAATAGTTTCACTAAAATACCCAAAACATATTATACAATCAATTATTTTTTCTTTTCCCAAAAATAACAAAACATATACAATTTCAGTATACTCTTGCAGCCTCTTTTCATCGTCGTCAAATTCTAGTTCGAAAAGTCCTAATCATTCCCGGTACACCAGTTCACCCAAATAGACGTCACTATCGCTGTCTTTGGTTATAATCAGTGTTGGTTGTGAGTGTATTATATTGTGCTGTCCTGCGCTCAACTCACAAAAAGTTCGTTATTTCTTAAACCGTTATTTTCAGTTCTGAAATTTTTGTTGGGTTGTGCTTCTCTAACACACACCAAAGCTCTCAAATTTCCTGCACAAATTTCATTCCCAACTTTACAAAGCTCTAATTTTAGATCATATTATCTATTTTCTCATGCCTTTTTTGGACTTATTTTCTGATTTTAGATCATTCTTTGTGATTATAAAGTCAATTTGGTTGATTATTTGAACTGTATATTGTTATAGTGTTAAAGAAGAAAGAAATTAACAAGAGAAGCTGAACAAAAAACTTGTTCTTGAATATTTTTAAGGTGCTTTCTTATTTCTTAAAATTATTGAGTGTGTGGATGTTCATATAGATTTTCCATTAAATATTTAGTCTTCGTTAAGTTGATGCATCTAAGAAAATATCAATACACTATTATTTATATGTTTGAACTTTGGTTGTATACGGTTAAGTTTTTTTTAATTTTACTTGTATGAAGATAGACATCTGTCATTAATAAGTAGTGTTTTGATGTAAATTTGAGAAATTTATTATAATATCTAACTGTAGGTTGGAGTTGTGATATGATTATATAGTTATGAGTTGAGATAGTTGTGCGAAAATATGATTCAAATTAAATAGGTATTTATGGTATTGATGAACATTTAAACTTAGAAATTAAACTTAGAATTGTTAAAACGAAGTAGCTTTGAACTGCTTCGAGGATTTATTTTAGAACACTTAGGAGAAACTTTTTTAGAATTGATAATAAAAGTTTATGTTGTAAGTGCGAAAAAAAGATTAAAATTTAATATTTCTTTCTGTTACAGATGAACACATAAACATAGAAATTAAACTTAGTATTGCTACAGCCAAGTAGAATTAAAGTTGTTTCGCGGATTTTTCTTTAGAACACTTTGGAGAAACTTTTATAGAATTGATAATTAAAGTTTATGTTGTAAGTGCGAAAATATGATTCAAATTTATATGTATTTATGTTACGGATGAACATTTCAACTTAGAAATTAAACTTAGAATTGTTAGAGCTAAGTAGCATTAAAACTGTTTCGAAGATTTGTTTTAGAATACTTTGGAGAAACTGTTATAGAATCGATAATTCAAGTTTATATTGTAAGTGTGAAAACATTATTCAAATTTTTATGTATTTCTGTTACAGTTGAACATTTAAACATAGAAATTAAACTTAGAATTGTTACAGCCAAGTAGCATTAAAACTGTTTTGAGGATTTGTATTAGAGCACTATGGAGAAACTGTTTTAGAATCGATAATTCAAGTTTGTGTTGTAAGCTGAAGAAAAAAAAGTGAATACAAACTTTATATTCGCGAGGTTTGATGTTTTCTCGTATAATTACTATAACGTTGTTCACTTTGTTTAGGAAGATTTTAATGGTGACTTGCATGTAAGTAGGAAAATAAAAGGAAACTCTTCATGCCTTGTAAGGACTTATTTGTTGCTACTAGAAAAAGGAAACCTGATCGAGTATACAAGGACTCATATGAAGATACAATAGCCAAAATAGTATGAAAATTTCTGATTCTATGTTGATCGATATGAAATTTTTGTCCTTATATATATATGTTTGATTCAATTTAATTGAACTCTCTTCTCTTGAACCTGATATGTAAGCTTCAGAGAGGATATAAACTCAACAAAGTGACGATGTTACTCAATCAGTTGACACATTTACAAAAGTTATGGGGCAAGATCATCCAGGTCGAGTTATATTATATGAACGTGAGTAACCAATACTCTTTTGAAACATAAACAGGGAGATTCTGGTCCCTCTTCACAAACTGTTGTGATGAAATGATGCAGAAAAAATCAAGGAAATGGAAAGAGAATGCAACAAAGAATTCAAGAAAAATTCAATGCACAAAAAGATACAATGGAAAGAGATGTTACATTGAACATCATTGCACAACTTCAGCGTCTAAATCCATAATTAACACTTGATCCTTATATGCTTAGATTCACTGTTGGTTCTTCTGGAGATAGGGCTGCTCTTCAACTAATCCATCGTCCATCTGTTGGCTTGTTGGCTGTAACAATCAAGGTTAGTTTTTTTTACTTCTTCTTCTTATATTCTATCTTGAACAACTCGCTTATGATTCGTGCACACCATTATTTATTGCTTGCTAGTTAGAACTAGAAAGATTGGCCAAAATGCCTAAATATTGAGAAGAAATGATCATTTGCTTGCATATCCACCTGAGTATTTAATTTATTATTGCTTGAGTATTGACCCGCAAAAGTATTGAATTATTTCCTGAGTAGCAAACATATTTGTTGCCCGAGTATTGATCTACCTATTGAATTGTTGTGAAAGCATTGACATGCCTGACTATTAAACTATTGCCAGAGTATTGAATTCTTTCCTCAGTTTTAAATTGATTTGTTGCCCGAGTGTTGACATGCCTGAGTATTGAATTGTTGCGCAAGTATTGACCTTCCAGACTATTAAATTGTTGCCTAAGTATTGAATTGCTGGAGTATTGAACTGTTCCCTAAGCACCTAAACTAGCTCTTGTTGTACATTTACCTCTTGTACATTCTGAGAAGGGCCTGCATTTTGGTTTCGATACATCAGGGTTTGTGATACATCAATTTCCACAAGAGTTCTTGTAGAGAATAGCAGAAGAAAAGTATAACTCAAAAAACCTTCCGCTAGCCCAAGATCGTTAAATAAGATAGGAAGATTCAACTAAGGAAGAGGAAGCTAGACGGGAGAAAGAGTATTTGGATAAAAGAAATCTGTTATAGAAGAAGACTATTTGTTTTTGGGTTAATTACAAATGACTATGGTCACTCCTATTTATACTAGTATAGGGATGCTTCTAGAAATTATTCTAGAAAGATCTACAAGAAAATCTAGATGACCTTATCTTTTAAATATCTACAAAAATCTAGATTATTCTATACTTTACTCTAAGTATCTAATTATCTAGATTTTTCTTTAAGTATAAATATCAAAAATATTTATTCTACCAAATTCTAGAAAGTTCTAATAAATATCTAAGATATTTTTGTACCTCCAAAATTTCATCTTTATTTTTCACACTCCCCCTTAAAGTGATTTTTTGGAAATTATCCCACACTTGTCGTGGAAGAACTCAACCGAAGCTTTGAGCCACATCTTGGTGAAAATCTTGGAAGTTTCTTCTGACCTCCTCTTACATATTCAAATGATGAAAATTCTTCATTGCCGGTTGATCCGTGCAGATTATCTCCTCGTTGAGTTCTCAGACTCCCCCTTTTTCTTAGCTTCCCAACCGTTGTACTGTTCGGATAAACATCTTTGATGGATAAATTTGGAACTTCATGGTTCAAGTGTCTGGAACCCGTTCCTTCTATCGCATCTCCATAAACTAAGGAAATTTTATTAGGATCCGCTCCTTCATTTGATTTGGTGATGAACTGATCATCAATTTCCTGCGAAGCCTTATCATTAGCACAAGATCACCACCACATTCTCTTTTTATCTCTTCAAATTGTTTGTCATCTTTAGAGCTTTCAATAATTATGTCGATTTTCTCTCCACCTGAAATTTGGCCTTCAAGGTCAGCTTCCTCAGCTATTTGACATTCATCATCTCCATTTGCTTCTAATATTTGATCTAAGCCAATAATTGACCTCGATATGACTGACAATTGATCAGAAACTTCAACTTCCCATACATATTCCTCAATACTTTCTCCATATAGGTCACCATAGGCATATATATCTCCAGACATTGCTTTTTCAGAATCTATTTCCTTGATTTTTTCGATAAAAGCAACCATATCACTGGTATGAACATCTTCAAGAATTTCTAGCTTCATATCAATGACATCATTGTCTTGCATCTCCACATAATCGACTGCATTATATTCTGAATCCTAGATCAAGTCTTCTTCAAGGTTGATAGAAACCATAGTATCTATTGCTCGAGCCTCAGCCGCTAAACATTGTTCCCACTCTTCTTCTTCTTCAGTAACTTTTTGAGCCATATTTATCTCTTTGGCTCGACAATATCTTTTCATGTGTCCTACATTACCACATCGATAACATCTAATAGGGTTCTTACCATAATAGTTAGAAGACTCTTCCTTCTTTCCACCCGAGGATTGAGAGTGTGGCATGTCTCGTGTTTTTCCTTTATAGTTTCTCTTGTCGGCTACAAGAGCATATCCTTATACGTCTTTGACAAACACACTAGCCAACTGCTTGGCTAGTAATTCCTGTGACGACAACAATTTTCAAATTCCTCCAAGGTTGGCTGTTGAGCCCATCCTTGAATCGACGTCACAAATGGAATATATTCAGGTTTTAACCCACGAATGACTTTTCTTCTCATTCGCGCTTCAGAAATAGCCTCTTCCAGATTCAACAAAGATATCTCAGAACATAAGTTCTTCATCTTCAAAAAATACTCTGAGATAGAAAGATTGCCTTGAGTGGTGTTAGCCAATTCATTCTCCAATATCTGCAGCCGAGCTTCATTCTTCTTGTTGAACAAGCGATCGAGGGTCCTCCATATCTCGTGAGCTGATTTACACTTTATAATGTGATCAAATAAATCAAAGGATATTGTCCTCTTCAGAATGAACTCCGCCTTCGCATTTACCTGCTTCCACTTCTTGTATGCACTGCTATATTCCGGTCAGTTAGCAGGAGGACTTGTGTCATTCCCATCAATAACATCCCACAAATCCTCTCCCACAAGGTATGATTCCATACATGTCTTCCATACCTTGTAATTGGACTGATTCAACAACTCCATCCCCAGTCCATTACCAGTTGAATCTACCACCAACCCGATCCTGAAATAACAACCACAAGTCAATCCACAACTATGGCTCTGATACCATGTAGAGAATAGCAGAAGAAAAGTATAAATCGAAAAACCTTCTGCTAGCCCAAGATCGTTAAATAAGATCAGAAGATTCAACTACGGAAGAGGAAGCTAGAAGGGAGAAAGAGTATTTGGATAAAAGAACTCTGTTATAGAAGAAGACTATTTGTTTTGGGGTTAATTACAAATGACTATGGCCACACCTATTTATACTAGTATAGGGATGCTTCTAGAAATTATTCTAGAAAGATCTACAAGAAAATCTAGATGGCCTTATCTTTTAAATATCTACCAAAATCTAGATTATTCTATACTTTACTCTAAGTATCTAATTATCTAGATTTTTCTTTAAGTATAAATATCAAAGATATTTATTCTACCAAATTCTAGAAAGTTCTAATAAATATCTAAGATATTTTGTACCTTCAAAAATTCATCTTTATTTTTCACATTTCTAGCATAGGATATTCTATCCATCAAAGTGGTAAAACTATCAGTGTATAAAGGTCGGCCAATAGCACTAGAAACCTTACCCAGTGCTTCTCCCGACCAATATCCACTGGCAGACCTGGGAAGGTAACTCACAGGGGTATAGTCGTGATACATTCAGGGTTAAGTTTAAAATCTATAACCCAATTTTGAAGTATTAACGATTTGTTAAAGAATGAGCTTGCATAACTTCATACCATTTTCTCGATCTGAAAGCTGAAGTCGTCGAACATCCATCTGTATACAATTTTGTTCACTATCATTTGATTTCACCTTAATAGGTTATTTCACCTCTCAATCCATTTCCTCTCGTTCATCAATTGGATGGATCCGAGCTGGGTCAAAACGTTCAAATTGTAGAGTTTGTAAATGATAGTTCAGCTCATCCTCCAGTATTACCAGTTGTTCTTCTGATATCTTAGTATTACCAAAACTTGTTAGTTGCAACATATATAGTAGAATTGCAGTTAGTGTATTTAGCAACCCTTGCTAAACGTGCGTCGATTATTTAATTGTTAATGTGTGAGTATTGTACTGCTCTATTTCTTGGGTATGAAATTGCATGTGGTTGCATAGGTTGTATTCAATATTCTTGTTGCCTCTTTTCTACTAATAAAATAGATTTCTATAAATGAAATCATTGTTTTGGTTGAAACATTAGTGTTTTAGACTTTGAATAAGGTGTGTAGTCGAATGGTTTTCATATAAGATTTGGAAGTTAGATAATTGTTAGTTCTTAAGTAATTATTTCCAATATTACTGGCTTATTTTATATAAGATATCCTATACTAAAAATTTTACAGAATGTTAGACATCATAAGGTTGAACTAGTACTGATGTTATTATTTCTTGCATTCTTGTAGTCCACTGTATGTTCATTTCCCCATGACTATGACAAGAACATTCATGTAAGAGGAGAATTGATTAAGCTGATGTGTAATTTATCCAATACGTACACCTCCACCAGACTTGCCCTCTATGTTGCTCCATGGTGGAATCATTTATATTGGCATGCCGATCATCATATTTTTCATCATCAGATACTTTCCCAGTTACCCTGTGCTTAATAACATTTGCAACATTTTGGCATAAGTAGGTGTTTGTATATACAGGCTAACATTCAACTTGTTCATTCTACCATCTTATCTTAGTTTATATTGTCACTCAAAAGAGTTCCTTCATTTATTGAGTAGCATGGTTTTGGATGAAAAAGTTTTCTGCAATGTTTCCTTTCTAAATTAACTCCAATGCTTAAGTAATTGATAGATAAGTCTCCTAGAATTATTGCTTCTTTTCTGAATAAATTTTTGGACAAATCCCTCGTGTTATAGAAGCATGATTTTGGACGAAAAACTATGGATAATTAATGGACATCATGAAATCTTTTATTATTTGGAAGGGTGATTTTTACATAAATAAAACGCATAGATAATTTGTTCTAAGAAAGTTACTTATGCTCTCGTTAACTCACTTATTATTAAACGGATATATCTTTATGCAAATTCTTTTTTGTATGTATCAAAAATTAAGAAAGGGAAGAAAATCATAGCAATGATGATGATCTTGGCCTTACATGAGAAGATTTTTGAATTTCTGATTTTAGATAGTTCTAATGTTCGTCGCGCTACCAAACATTTAAAAACTTATATCGTAACTCAGTAGTACTGATGAAATACCTAACAAATCATTTGGGTTTGAACATATGTTTTGCTTTTAGGGATATATTATGATCTCTTGTTGGATATTTTGAATTGTAAATGTTTATAAAACTTTTTGGAAGGACGACTAATTATATATGTATATTGTATTATAGTTTATTATATATACATATTAATAGTGTCTTACAACTAAGATTTTAGTTTCATATAGATCATTGCAATAATTAGAGTCGTGCGTACATTGAATAGATAAAATAAGCAATTGCAATAGAATCTGAAACCGTTGCAATAGGTTAAACAACTGTTGCAATAGAACTGAAATCATCAATTTATTATAAATATAACCGTTGTTATAAATAAAATAACTGGTGCAATATATATTCTACGGCAATGTTTATAAATCGTTGCATTTACCAACTATTTCGGTCGCATCAGAAGGATGGCATAACCGTTGCTATATGAGTTTCTATGGCAACGCAAAGTTACAACCTTTGAAATAACCGTTCCATAACTCTATAACTACGCGAGCAGATGTAACACATGGAAAATTGTTGCGTTAGATCTATGGCAATGGTTTGTGTATCTATAGCATCGGTTTTCTCTGCGTTGCCACATGCCTATTTTCCATTAGTATGCTACACCAAAAGTTTGTATATCTTCATCACTTTTATCTAATGTATCAATTTATAGTGGATACATACCGAATCCTACCACCTGTTTCTTCACATTTATATACAATTTCATCCCATATCATTCCAAATACAAAATGGAGACGAAATATTTCCCCCGATCACTATTGCAAAACTTTTATATCACTCGTATCTAACATCACTTTCCCATTGCTGAATGCTTAACAAGATCAAAATATTCATTATGAATCTTCACCAAAATTGTGCTACAAATTTTTATGAATCAACCTTCTACCCTTTTTTGAAAGAAAAGGACACAATTTCACAATTTGAAATTTGAATTTTCTAGTTAAGTAAGCGTTTTGTTACCGAATGATTAGCAGATGAAAGAAACGTTCATGTGATTTGTGGGAGTCAACTATGATTTCTGTTTTAATTCCTAATTTAACGCACTAAACTTATAAAAACAACTTTTAAATTAATGTATCCACTCATAAAATATTATACCTGAAAGACACTAAAATAAAGAGATTTTTGTAATTTATGAAAGAGTGTGGATAAGAAGTAATATGTTTATTGTATTATATGCTTTGCATGATTTTTAATTTGATTAAAGAGTGAGTGAATTGATTTTAGCTATAATAGATGAGCCCAGATTGCTAAGCCCAATTTCATCTTAACTTAGAGGGCAAGTTTGGTGTCAAGTGTGTCAAATGATGTGTCATGTCAAGTCGAACTATAACGCCCCATAGCTACCTCTAGGACCTAGGATCATGAGTAACCCCAAGCTAACCCTGCTAGCATATCATAAGCATACAAAAGTAAACTGAATCAATAAACATTGTGCAGAAGCTAAATCACATGAATAATCTGAAACGGTTGGGAAAACCATATACTATCTGAATAAATGAAAACATTTTGTAAATACAAATGAAAAGTCAAACTCTAAAACTTAAGTTGAATCTAACTATGTCTGAAATAAGTCTTTAAACTGACTAGAAGTGCTCGGACATGCCCCAACTAAATCTAGCAAAAATTAAAACTAAAACTAAAAGCAAAGAAAGACAATCATGTCACTCACCCTCGAAAAATGTTGACTCATCAATAATGTGGCTAAACTGAAGATCGAGAACTGATGTATGCATGGTGTGGAAGCTGAGAACCTGAACCTATATCACGAGAAGATGTAGCACAAAGTATGCATCAATACTTGAATGATACTGAGCATGCATGATAGAATAGCTGAAAAATAACATAACTGAACAAGCGATGAAGCAAAGATATAATTTAAACATGATAAAGATACTAAAAGAGTCGTACATGACTAAATTGAACGCAATGACCAAATTTATGACATGTTAAGACTGAATACTGGATTGTATTGATAACGCCGTGAATGCAATAGAATTTGACTGAACTGTGGAAGCTACTAGTAATAGAAATAAAACCACATGAGCTAAATGTGGAGTCCGATGTATACGCCCCATTGAGAGGACCCAACATACCCTGCCACAGGTATAGAGGCAAAGAGGGGACTTACAACCTACGGGCCACGTAGTTTTGGGACTTGAGGGTGATTGAACCTAGTTCATTCAGCATTAAGCTTCTCCCAATTGATTATGTAATTTACATTTTATGACTGAAATATTGTAATACTGGATAGTTCAAAATAATGACATGCTAACTTAGAATGCAACATTAATATGCTGATAATGAAACATTTAAATATGTGGAATAAAATGACGAGCCCATAAATTGGACTCATTTAGGGCTGTATTTTAATGAAAATAGTGTCCTCAAATGCGTAATTTATTCCAATATCTGATAAAATCTCTTAAGTTTCAGGTATTTGAAGATTTAAGGAAAGCATGGACACTATATCACAAAAAAGGACAAAAAGGCTGAAAAGAACGAAGAAACTGAAGCATGAGCATTGCCAAGTACACTTGGCGAATCACCGAAGGGACACACTTCGCCTTTTGTTCTAGTGTGATGAGCCTTGAAGGAAGAGGATCAGATCGACGGAGAAAGGAGTAGTCGGTGCGTCAAACATTTCCGCGGAGCAGTACTATACCACCCAATGATCCAGGACACACAGATGTGGTGGGCAAGAACAAATATTTGATGAACTAGACAAAGGGAGAATCCTCGAGTCGATCGGTGATTCCTATTAACCTCGCCAAACAATCCACCGCATCACAAATATAAAAGATATAAATACTAGTATAATAGTAGCTTTTAAGGGATTTGGATCACATCTTTTAGGGTTCCGACTTAGACACAAACATTAGTATATTTTCATAGTACTTTTTATATTCTTACTCTCAAGTTTTCTAAGTGTTTTTGGAAGACTTGAAGAAGGAAGGATTTCATCTTCCCCAAATTGGAAGTGGATCTTCTCGATTCTTCTTCCTTTGCTTAAATCAAGACTTATTTTCCTATACCCATTTGATTTAAACATCATTGAAGGTATAATTTCTTATTTCTTGATGTGTGGCTAAAACTCCTTATTCTTGGAGTGGGAGCAAGTATGAGTTAATATTATTGTTGGGTCTTGCTTGTTGATAGCGTAGATGTAGTTTAATGGTGATTTTGTCTAGTGTTGTGGTTTAATCTAATGGATTATTAGTTGCAAATACAAGTTCACCCATCTATTTTTGGCTTGCTCGAGAGAGAGGTCGTGAAATCAAGACCGCTAGATTGATGACCTAAGGAGTGGGTCTACATGAGGTTCAGCCTGAGAGGGTGAGCCCTAGTCCCATATCCTAACTCTCAACTCGAGTGAGTGAGTGGGGTAAGGCGTAGGTTGGTCTTATGCGGCAAATGAGTGTCCGAGAGGAACCCATTTGAAATGGGGTAAGTTGCTCGAGAGAGAAATTATTTTCAATTAAAACTTAAATTATTCACTATTTTTCTACAAATTTTCTCTCAAAAGCATGTACCCAATAATTTATATTAACTTGTATTGCGGTCATATCCCAAGAATTCCCCTTCTCATTGCTTAGATTTCTTGTTATTTTTGCTATTTTTACTATATTTTTTATAAATCACCCTTTAATATTTTACACTTTCGTCTCACCCCCTTTAATTTATAATGTATTCATTCGTAAATTTCTTTAGTTACGACTAATTAGAATGAAGCTACAAATTTTCACTACCACTCCATTAGGACATGACCCTAACCCTCGGTTGGGTGACTAAATTATCGATGATCGTAGACACTCCACCGTAATTAGTGTCATTGGTAACGATAAGCATCAAAATTGCTCCGCAGTCGAAGAGTTGTGTCACGTGAAAATGTAGTTAATTAGAGTCTTTATTCTCATTTAGTTGTAGTGTTACTAACCTTATTTTTTGTTTTGCTTTGTTAAGTTGTGCTTTGAAGCAAGGTGTAAATAAATTGAGTAAGCACCCACCAAATAGTGTAGCTCCTTCCACTAGAGGTAATGAGGTTGTGAGATCACATATTGACCTTTAAGCAGTCGGAGGGAGAACAAATATACAGATCATGGGTAAGGTTAAAAGGGTTGATAGATCAAAGCCCAAATCATGGAATTCCTGATATGATCCTTCTGGAATGTTTCTACAGAAGCCTTTGTCCCGGAAATAAGCAATTACTTGAGTAACTAATTCTGGGAGGGATTGCAAAGCAGCCCTGATAGCTGCTCGGTTGCTAGACCACGTGGCTGAAGCTAACCGAGAGATGGAGAAAGATCTATGTTGGCCACACTGAGGACTCAAGTGGATGGATTATCTAAAGGGTGGTGACGATCGAGGCTAAGTGCAAGAAAAATGATAAATATACTCCTCCTTGTGAACACAAAAATCATATTGACAAGGAGGCAGGATGCATTGAGGGAATGCTCTCAACCATTCTACTCAAATGGATTGATCAAGATAGAGCTGGAAGAACAGAAAGACGACACTGAAGGAATAAAAAGTATTATTTGGTCTCACTCTGAAGCTGTCCAGCTGCTAGAAAAGCTTGTGGATCAACCACTACCTCATATCCACACACAAGAAAATGAGGGATTACCTAATAATGATGTGGGCAACCCCAACTATGAAGCTTAAGCGTTGAATTGTATTGTGCCGCGACATTAACTAAGGCGCTATTTGGGAGGCAACCCAAAACCATTTAACTACTTTTGTGTCTTTGTAAAATTACAGTATGTTGTTTATACAGTTCGAAGTTAGGGAATTCTTGAAAAGGTGTATAAAGGCGAGTAACTAGTCCAGTTGGCGAGCAGCCGACAAGTTTGGCGAACCCAATTTCTTCCGTCGTCTGCCTCAAGAAATTTTCATATTGGACTCTATAAAACTCGGGGGTTTG
Organism: Solanum lycopersicoides; assembly: GCA_022817965.1. Lineage (NCBI taxonomy): Eukaryota > Viridiplantae > Streptophyta > Magnoliopsida > Solanales > Solanaceae > Solanum > Solanum lycopersicoides. The sequence goes on along the minus strand of CM040622.1, from coordinate 34,921,491 downwards.
TAGGAATTATTGGCGCGTCGCCAACCAGGTTAACAACCTCGAGGAAGACCACCGTTGGGATTCCCATGTGAATTGACCATCCTGTCAAATTCGGTGAAGAAACTAGGCACTCGACGCTTAGCCGAGTGAATGGACGATCTTTACTAATGTCGCCAAATGGACGGAATCTAGACAGTCGTTGCAAGCCAATGGGTTAAAAGTTGCATTTTCATTTAATCTTCCTCACTTTTGCTTCTTCACAAACTCACATCAACACTCTAGCTTTATATTTCCTGCAATTTTAGAGTATTTTAGTTGACAAATTGCGGCCTAGAATCTCAGTACCATTTAATCGGCATCTAAGGGTTTTAATAAAACCCCTCAGTTATTTTTATCGCAATAGTACTCGTTTTCATTGTATAAATTTTTTGGAACCTTTACTGGATTTTTGTATGTTCATTCAATCACATGTATTATCGAATATTATTCGATACCTCTTGCTTAGTTGGGGAAATTCTGTTCGAGTATGCTTTAAGTTGAGTTATTTTTTGCTATGAGAATGTGCATATATGGATATTAGTTGAATTTGTGCAGTAGAAGCTTAAAATTGCATTAGCAGGGTTACATGGTTGAATTAAGAAGACGGGTTGTACATAGGCACGTTGAGACATTTGGTGAGCTGGGTCATGCTCGCCAAATAAAACCATTCGGCGGTTCGTCGAATATCGCCTTTCGCTTTTAATTTAATTCTAGTTGTGTTGAGTGTTCTGTAGCATTTGGTGGAAAGCTTGATGACGCCGAACACTCCTTGCGATTCGACGAAAGACTTCTTAATTTGCACTTTGTATGCACCTTTGTACCCTATATGCACTATTTTCAGTGAATCGTCTAAGTGGACGATCACTTCACCAATTGGTTTGGTGAAGTGATTCCACACTTGAAATCCTTCTGCTCTTGTTTACATATTTTCTAACTTTTTCCCAAAGTCTTCGCAGAAACTACTAGACCCAAAGTTGCAGACAGAAATATACCACCCAGACATGTAAGAGCACGAGAGTTTAAAAGAGATGAAAAGAAAGTAGAACTATCCAAGGAAATGAAAGAAAAGAATAAAGTAAGTTCTAGCATGAGGGTTCCCATTGACCCCACTATTGCATCATTAAAACAGGGGTTCATTAATGCAATCCATGCCTTCAAATCATCTCACAATGTGGATAAGATGGTGGAGGCAAATAAAGTTGTTGAAGCCACAGCCAAAGCAACAAAAGCTAGTGAGACCAAAAAGTAGGACGACGCAACTCTGAGTACTAGTACCCAGATCCAGATCTATGCATCAGGCAGTGATGCCCCAACAGATGGAGCGAGTGTCTAGACAGGACCCCTCTTGACCTCACTCTTTATTTTTCTTTCCTTCTCTTCAAAATATTTTTATTAATTGCATTTGAGGACAAACACATTTATTTGTGGTGGGGTGAGGCTCACAATTTTTTGCTGACTATGTATGTTTGTGTTAATTTGAATTTTGTTGTGTGTACATACTTGGTCTGTTTGTTTTTAAATTGTGTTTTATATTGCTTGTGCGATTGTTTGAGCTTATGGCTCTTTTTTTGGTTAAATTGCAAAAGAATTTGACCTTTGCGACACCTCGAAAATGACATAGGTGAAAATAGAGCCTAACATGTTTTTCATGAGGGTATAAGGTCCTAAAATGGTTTATAATGTGGTATTGAGGCAGTGTCTATAGTATTAGGTGAATTGGAAGTCAAACGTCAAGGGACGACTAAGACGTTCGATGACTAAGTCACCTATATGCCTCATGTGTGTTTGTGTGCTTATATGAGTGTGTTATGATCTTATGAGGTCCTAATATGAGTTATTATAGTGTTTATAGTCAGTGTGCCAAGTTTCATGAACTTTGGAGGTCAAACGTCCATGACGTTCGAAAGGTTTTCCTTGAAATGACCTTGTGTGTCTTGGCATGTTTCGTTGAGTTTTATGTGTTCATTTTGGATGAAATTGATGTGGGAGGTCCTAAACTCGTATACGAATATATTTGGGTTTGAAACGTCCGAGTAAAAGTCCCCAAGGACCAACCAATGGTCCTTGAGGAAGGACCCTTCCTAGAGCCAAAGGCTGTCTAGGACAGTCCCAAATGATGGAGGCAAACAATGGCTCGTTGGCTAGTAGACGCCCCGTCGATTGGAGTAGTGGGCCAAGACTTAGCCGAGGGAGCTCAAACTCCCAATGGCAAGTCTCTGAACCCATCAACGGACAGCCAGGATAGTACGTTTGTGGACCAACGGCCCGTCGATGGGCAGTCGTGGGTAGGACTGTCACCTGCGCAACTTCACTATTAAGTGAAGGGGTGAATTGGTACATTCAACCCACGTCCAAATGAGAGTTTTCGTGGTTACTTAAGGGTATTTTAGGTATTTTAAGGGGGTTTATAAGTCAAATACCTAGATGAATTCATTCTTCCAAAGCAAAACCCCAAAATCTCTAAGAAATTTTCTAGAACTCTATTTAAGCCAAAAATCAAGGAAGAGCTTGGATTGGAGATTTGAGTGGTGATTCTTCATCAATTTCGTGGATTAACATCATTGAGGTATGGTTTTTGATCCTTGAAACTCTATTCATCATGGAGCCCAAAATTCAAAGAGATTTCTAAAGTTTTCTAAAGATGAACTTGTCCAATTTTATGATCTAACCATGGGTTCTTGCATTAAAGGTTTTGAATCATTATATATTGATTTAATTGTTGTTAATTATATTTTTAACATAATTAACCTATGAACCCATCAAATCCATGAACTCTAGTTTATGACTACTTTATGGGTTACTTGATATTGTCTTAATGCTTATAAATTCTAGTGTATTTTTCATTGGTCTATTGAATGGTATAAGAATTGTATTCAATTGATGTATTGGTTGTCTTAGATTGATAAATCTATATTTAATTGACCTAGGTTCATTGAGTATTATAGTTTTGCATTGAATTGATGTTCATGGCCATGGGTAAGGGCTTTTTGGTATTGAATTGGATGTTTTAGCTATGGATTGAAGAGGTGAGAATGGATTGGCGGTACGCTGCCCTAATTCTATTTATTTTATGTAATGTATCTCTTGAATTATGTTGTGATTTGTACTTATGGTGGCGGTGCTATGTGCTTTACTTGTAAATGATGTGGCCTCGTCGGTGTTACTTTATGTATTATGATGATCATGGCCTTGTCTGCAACTACTTAATATATTATGATGATTTGTGTAAGGATTTATGTGAACTATGATCATATTCATCTACTTGTGATCAAGATAAAAGTATGTGTTCTTCTATTGTTGATAGCTGATCATGTTAGACTATGACTATGTGGATGTGTGTATTCTTAGAGTTGATGCATGATTATTCCTACTATACTATATGAGTCTATGATGGTTATATTGATGATGTTATAGTAGTGTATAGGATGACTTATAGATGATAATGATTATTCCTATGTGCTTCTAGAATGATATACCATATGTGATAAAGTGAAGTCATTGGTGTGTCTTGTGTGGTAGACTTTTGTCCCTTACTTGATACATGTATGAATGTGAATATGAGATTTCTTGAATTAGGATGCTAAAACCTCTTAGTATTGTATGTATGAATGACAGGAGACCTTTAATGATGCTAAGAATGTCCTTTATGTGGAACCTTAAACCTAGTGGTAAGCTTATGAACCTTGAAGTCGAAAGCCGTAATGGTATCCTTCTTGTATGAATGATCGACTTAAGGTTGGTTGACTGGAAAGGCATCATATCATCCTTAGGAAAGTCAATAAGTTATCTTTGTCGCCATTGTAAGGCAGCCCTATGGGACCTCTTTGGTAGGGTGAATGTGATTGGTTCATAAACTAGATATGGAACCTCTTCATGTGATCCTTTATTGTGAATTACTCTATGAGAACCGAGGCGAGCACCAAGTGAGTATGGTAAGGGAAGTAGCTCTAGTTAAATCATGAGGCTAGAGTGCAAAGAAACCCTTCATATTCCTTAACCATGTGCCTACATGGGATGTGTCCAAGTTCTACCATTGACAAGTAGAACACCCTCCATCGGAGTAGGTTAAAACTCCGGATTCCATGCTTTGCTACCATGGTCTATGTCGGTTATTGCCTATTCTAATCATATGAGATATTTAGTAGTATTGGAGATGTTCTATGAAGTTTAGGTGGTGGTATGGGACGCTATCTAGACATTGTACAATAGGCTTTGAAGATGTTAGTGAGAGTCCCTAGGTCTTCTCCAAGACCATTACTTGAATGTCCTTTATGTGATGAATGTATCTTACATGAACTAATGAATGTAATAACTTAAGTTATAAAAGCATGTTAAATGAATAAGTACTTATCTAGAGTAGTTAAGGGTTGTCTAGTTAAGGTGTGAAGGGAGCATAGGAATGGTCACTTCGTATCTTACCTAGATAAGCCTTAAGAATGGCTCTAGTTAGGAAAATTGGTTGATTAAGTAGGCATGATCCAAACTTAGGTAGTCGTAAGGATTACTTAGGTAACCTTGGAGAGGTCAAGCATGTACATTATCTTCTTGATTTACTTAAGTAAGTCTTTTGATAACCTTTGGAAGGGAGAATGTCATATTATATGTATGTTGTCGTAGTAAGTGAGAATGATCTTATCCTAGGTATCTATAGGATCTTTTAAGTTTGTGCGAAGGGATTGTATGGGAGGTCGCTCTACAACTCACTCAAGTGAACCTTAGAATCACCTTTGGTGGGAGAATCTCATGTTTATGTGTTGGGTGTACTTTGAGTGTGTGTACCTCATTATAGGTGGTCTTAAGGATCAGTTAGGTGTGCCTAGAGAGGGTGTATGGGCGGTCTCTCTTTGTCTTACTTAAAGTGAGTCTTAGATTTAGTGAGAAGATTGCATGCTAGAAATTGTCCAAAGTGAAGTTGAGGAACTTCACTGTAACAGTGAGGTAATTCACTGTAACAGTGATATAATTTACTGTAAGTGTTCCTTAAAATGTGGATAAATGGTTAAGAGTTATCTTATGTGTTTCTAAGTTGTTAAATGTGGTTCTTATGATTTATACTATGATAGTTAAACCAAAAGATGCATATTTCCATTAAATGTCCATTTCCATGATTTTTATGCATTATGCCATACTTAGTACATGTGTTTATACTAATTTCATGCTTTTATCTATCTCTAAAGTGATTCATAGGTAAAGGTGCTTTTGAGAGCGGAGCTTGGATTATAGAAACTTTCAATCAAGTTGAAGTATGTTCTCATTTGACTCGAGGGCATAGATGTCTTTGGTTTCTTTTATTAAAGTATTGCAATAGACTTAGTAGTACTATATTTCTATTGTATGGGCCCTGTCCCAAGTACTCTTGTGTCGAGGATTTGATGAAATGAGACTTAGTATTTTCTATGAGTTATATATGAAAGAGTTTTTGAAAGACTATTCGAATGTTGTGAAAAGTTTTAATTCCGCACTACTTTTATATATGTATATGCGATGAGTGATACGAAAGGGCTTGTACAAGACCTCGAGAGGTCAAGTACACCGTGCCACGACCTAAGAATGCCCTAACTTCTAGGGTATAGGTGCGGATCGTGACAAACGTGGTATCAGAGCTCGGTTATGAAAGTGGTCTTAGGAACGGAAAAGTCTCATAAAGTCACACCTAGTAGATTCTTGACCATCGGTGCGAGTCGCGACACATCTATGTGCGAGAGGCAATAGGACGATAGAGTTTCCCTTCTTTTCTACTCCTATGTCGTGCCGTAGAGTAAAAGTTATGAGTATTCTTTTCTTATGGTTTTCCTTGTGTTTATAGGACATGAATACTAGAAGGATGGCCACTAGAATGTTGGAAGAAGGAAGGGTGGATGAGGAAGTTCCTCCTTAATTTGAGCAAGTTCCGCAAGGTGCTCAAGTCCCTATTGGAGGTCAAGGTAATGATGTTCCGGTGGTTCCCCCGGAAATAACTAATGGGGAGATTAGAGAGGCTTTACTTACTTTAGCCCGAGCTTTGACTACCCATGTGAATATGGGTATTGGGCCTAGAATGAATGTTGTGGAGAGCACTATGACATCTAGATTGAGAGATTTTGTGAGGATGAATCCTCCTATCTTTCTTGTCTCTAAGGTGAGAGAGGATCCCCAAGAGTTCCTAGATGGAGTGTATAAGGTGTTGAGTGCCATGGGGGTGACTTCTAGGGAGAAGGCGGAGTTAGCTTCGTACCAATTGAGGGAGGTTGCTCAAGTGTGGTACACTCAATGGAAAGATAATAGGCCGGTAGAGTCGGGTCCCATTGAGTGGGAAGAATTTAAAGACGCATTCTAGGAAAGTACTTTCCCCGCGAGAGGAGGGAGGTGAAGGTAGAGGAGTTTATCAATCTCAATCAAGGCAATTTGAGTGTTGAGGAATACTCTTTGAAGTTCTCTATGTTGTATAGATTTGCCCCGTCCTTAGTGTCTAACCCTAGGGATGAGATGAGTAGGTTTGTGACCAGGGTCGCCGACCTAGTGAGAGAAGAATGTCGTACGGCTATGCTTCATGATGATATGATCCTATCTACTCATGGTTTATGATCAATCGATTGAGGAGTCTAAACTTGGTAGGACTGCAAGAAACTTGAAAAGAAGTGGTTCAAGTGATCAAAGTCAACCTAGGTTCAAGAAGAATGTTTCAAGTCAAGAAGAACCTTGGGGTCCTAAAGTGAAATTGAAGAAAGGAGGTGGTGCTCAAAATGACAAGCCTACATTTGCTACTTGTGGGAAGAGGCACTATGGGGAATGCCTATTGGGTACCGGAAGTTGCTTTGTATGTGGTAAAGATGGAAATAAAGTGAGGGATTGTCCTACTAGATATGGTTAGAAAGTTGCTCATAATATTCCAAAAGATGATGCTCCAAAGAAGAGACGTTTCTATGCACTCCGTACTAGAGGAGCCAAGCCGGATGAGGGTGATGATGATGATGGTAAGTTCTTGTATTTCTGTCTTTAGTGTTATGAGTTCCTTCTAAGTGGGGGAGTATGGTTAATAGATGGGCTAGAAAGTCATAGAAGCATGTTGCATGTGCATGGTGTGTAGGAGTTTTATGGAATTGAAGTTCATTGATTCATTGCATTGTGTATTTCATGAAGTTATGATTATGTTGTAAGATGTGTTTATATGATTTTACCTTGCATATTAGCATGTTTCATCATGAATTGCCTAAAAGTTGCATTTTTTAAAAATGTTGAATAATTCACTGTAAAGCTGCCAGGGAAAATCTGCTCACTTTAACATTTTTACAAAATTGACTAAATCCTTCTTTGGTTGAAAATTGTTGTAAGGTGGTTAGAACTGATGTATATAAGAATGTTAGTGAATATAAAATGAGTTTTTTTGCTATTTGGAATGAAGGATGTCAGTTTTATGGCATGATGAGTTGTATAATTTATTCTAGTTTCTTGTTGTGTTGTGATTCTCTTGATTATGTGAAATTGATGTTTTTCTAGATGTTTGTATTGTATAATGTGTTATATGGTATGGTTATGAGCTGCTAGTTGAATCTCTATTCTTGGAAGTGTTCGGAGAGTGGCAAGTGTCATTCGAGGACGAATGTTGTCCAAGTGGGGTAGAATGTGACACCTCGAAAATGACATGGGTGAAGATAGAGCCTAACATATTTTTCATGAGGTTCTAAGGTCCTAAAATGGTTTATAAACAATTGAGGCAGTGTCTATAGTATTAGGTGAATTGGAAGTCAAACGTCTAGGGAAGACTAAGACGTTCGACGACTAAGTCACCTATGTGCCACATATGTGTTTGTGTGCTTATATGAGTGTTTTATGAGATTATGAGGTTGTAATATGAGTTATTATAGTGTTTATAGGCAGTGTGCCAAGTTTCATGAAGTTTGGAGGTCAAACGTCCAAGAACGTCCATGAAGTTCAAAAGGTTTGCCTTGAAACGACCTTGTGTGTCTTGGCATGTTTCGTTGAGTTTTATGTGTTCGTTTTGGATGAAATTGATGTGGGAGGTCCTAAACTCGTATACAAACATATTCGGGTTAGAAACGTCTGGGTAAAAGTCCCCAAGGACCAACCAAAGGTCCTTGAGGAAGGGCCCTTCCTAGAGCCAAAGGTTGTCTAGGCCAGTCCCAAACGATGGCTCGTTGACCAGTCAACGCCCTGTCGATTGGAGTCGTGGGCCAAGACTTAGACTGGGGAGCTTAATTTCCTAGTGGAAAGTCTCTGAACCCCTCGACGGACAGCCAGGACGGTCTGTTTATGGACCAACGGACGTCGATGGGCAGTCGTGCGTTGGAATGTCACTTGCGCAGCTTCACTGTTAAGTGAAGCAATTCACCACACGTACAAATAAGAGTTTGGGAGGTTACTTAAGGGTATTTTATGTATTTTAAGGGGGTTTATAAGTCCTAAATACCTAGATGAATTCATTCTTCCAAAGCAAAACCCCAAAATCTCTAAGAAATTTCTAGAATTCCATTGAAGCCAAAACTCAAGGAAGACCTTGGCTTGGAGATTTGAGTGGTGATTCTTCATCAATTTCATGGATTAAAATCATTGAGGTATGGTTTTTTATCCTTGAAACTCTTTTCATCAAGGATCCCAAAATTCAAAGAGATTTCTAAAATTTTCTAAAGATGAACTTGTCCAATTTTATGATCTAACCATGGGTTCTTGCATTAAAGGTTTTGAATCATTATATATTGATTGAATTGTTGTTAATTAGATGATTTTAACATAATTAACCTATGAACCCATGAAATCCATGAACCCTAGTTTTTGACTACTTTATGAGTTAATTGATATTGTCTTAATGCTTAGGAATTCTAGTGTAGTTTCCATTGGGCTATTAAATGATATAGGAATTGTATTCAATTGATGTATAGGTTGTATTAGATTGATAAATCTATATTGAATTGACCTAGATTCATTGAGTATTATAGTTTTTGTATTGAATTGATATTCATGGCCATGGGTAAGGGTTTTTTGGTATTGAATTGGATGTTTTAGATGGATTGGTGGTACGCTGCCCTTATTCTCTTTATTTTATGTAATGTATCTCTTGAATTATGTTGTGATTGGTACTTATGATGGAGGTGCTATGTGCTTTACTTGTAAATGATGTGGCCTCATCGGCGTTACTTTATGTATTATGATGATTATGGCCTTGTCGACAACTACTTGATATACTATGATGATTTGTGTAAGGATTAATGTGAAGTATGATCATATTCATCTACTTGTGATCAAGATGAAAGTATGTGTTCTTCTATTGTTGATAGGTAATCATGTTAGACTATGACTATGTCCTTATGTGTGTAGTCTTAGAGTTGATGCATGATTATTCCTACTTGACTATATGAGTCTATGATTGTTATATTGATGATATTATAGTAGTGTATATGATGGCTTATAGATGATAATGGTTATTCCTATGTGCTTCTAGAATGATATACTCTATGTGATAAAGTGAAGTCATTGGTGTGTCTTGTGTGGTACACTTGTGTCCCTACTTGATACATGTATGAATGTGAATATGAGATGTCTTGACTTAGGATGATAAAACATGTTAGTCTTGTATGTATGAATGACATTAGACCTTGAATGATGCTAAGAAGGTCCTTTATGTGGAACCTTAAACCTAGTGGTAAGGTTATGAACCTTGAAGTCGAAAGTCGTAATGGTATCCTTCTTGTATGAATGATGGACTTAAGTTTGGTTGGCCGGAACAGCATCATATCATCCTTAGGAAAGTCATTAAGCTATCTTCGTCGCCATTGTAAGGCAGCCCTAGGGGACCTCTTTGGTAGGGTGAATGTGATTGGGTCATGAACTAGATATGGAACCTTTTCATGTGATCCTTTAATGTGAATTACTCTATGAGAACAAAGGCTAGCATCGAGTTAGTATGGTGAGGGAAGTAGCTCTAGTTAAAGGATGGGGCTAGAGTGCAAAGAAACCCTTCATATTCATTAACCATGTGCCTACATGGGATGTGTCCAAGTTCTACCATTGACAAGTAGAACACCCTCCATCGGAGTAGGTTACCACTCTGGATTCCATGCTTTGCTACCATGGTATATGTCGGTTATATCCTATTCTCATCATATGGGATACCTACTAGTATTGGAGTAGTTCTATGAAGTTTAGGTGGTGGTATGTGACGCTATCTAGACATTGCACAATATGCTTTGAAGATGTTAGTGAGAGTCCCTAGGTCTTCTCCAAGATCATTACTTGAATGTACTTTATATGATGAATGTCTCTTCAATGAAGTAATGAATGTAATGACTTAAATTAGAAAAGCATGTTAAATGAATAAGTACTTATCTAGAGTAGTTAAGGGTTGTCTAGTTAAGGTGTGAAAGGGGAATAGGAATGGTCACTTCGTATCTTACCTAGATAAGCCTTAAGAATGACTCTAGTTAGGAAAGTTGGTTGATTAAGTAGGCATGATCCAAACTTAGGTAGTCTTAAGGATTACTTAGGTAATCTTGGAGAGGTCAAGCATGAACATTATCTTCTTGATTTACTTAAGTAAGTCTTTTGATAACCTTTGGAAGGGAGAATGTCATATTATATGTATGTTGTCGTATTAAGTGAGAATGATCTTATCCTAGGTAATCTATAGGATCTCTTAAGTGTGTGTGAAGGGATTGTATGGGCGGTCGCTTCACAACTCACTCAAGTGAACCTTATAATCACCGTTGGTGGGAGAATCTCATGTTTATGTGTTGGCTGTATTGTGAGTGTGTGTACCTCCTTATAGGTGGTCTGAAGGATCATTTAGGTGTGCTTAAAGAGGGTGTATGGGCGGGATCTCTCTGTCTTACTTAAGTGAGGATAGCTTTTAGTGAGAAGATTGCATGCTAGAAAGTGTCCAAAGTGAAGTTGAGGAACTTCATTGTAACAGTGAGGTAATTCACTGTAACAGTGATATAATTTACTGTAAAGTGTTCCTTAAAATGTGGAAAAATGGTTAAGAGTTATCTTATGTGTTTCTAAGTTGTTAAATGTGGTTCTTATGCTCATACTATGATAGTGAAATCAAAAGACGCATATTTCCATTAAATGTCTGTTTCAATGATTTTTATGCATTATGCCATACTTAGTACATGTGTTTGTACTAATTTCATGCTTTTATCTATCTCTAAAGTGATTCATAGGTAAAGGTGCTTTTGATAGCGGAGCTTGGATTATAGGATCTTTTAAGCAAGTTGAAGTATGTCCTCATTTGACTCGAGGGCATAGATGTCTTTGGTTTCTTTTATTGAAGTATTGTAATAGACTTAGTAGTACTATATTTCTATTGTATGGGCCGTGTCCCAAGTACTCTTGTGTCGAGGATTTTATGAAATGAGACTTAGTATTTCCTATTAATTTTATATGAAAGAGTTTTTGAAAGACTATTCGAATGTTGTGAAAAGTTTTAATTCCGCACTACTTTTCAAAAATTGTTGCCACCGCTTGTGTTGAAAGTGGTTGTTCTCTTGCAAATTTAAGGCCTGGTTTCAATCAATACCAATGACTTTAATAGTGATCACAATTGAACAAACATGAATGTGCGTCTACGACGAGACCAAATGAAGTTACATAGTCAATATGTGAACTTTTTGAATCTCGTTGTGAGTAGCCATGTTTCAAATTTATTCTTTTGTGATGACCGTTGCACATTAGTGTAAGTACATAGTATAGGTTGACTTAAGTGTTGATTCCTAGTGTGATAAGCTTACCATGAACCATTCATGAATAAACCTAGAATTTTCCCCATTAGTCCAGTCAATTAAGTAATGCTTTCTCTTGAAATGATCTTAGGCGATTTTAAAGAGTGTGAGCCAATTTTACATATACCTCTTTTGTGACCCTCCCTTGTGAGTGTGTGAACCTCTCTTGAACACCCCTTGAACTTTACCTTTCTTTGAAAGAAACTTGATAAAACCCAGACCGTTATTCATCCATTACCTATAATCCTTATGACTTGCGGTTTAGTGAATAACCAACTTAAGCCAAAAGCTAAAGTTGGGGGTGTGGTGAAAAAGGAAAAAGGTAAGACAATAAGTGCAAGAAAAGTCTACCATAACCCATGAAATTACAAAGGAATGGAAACCCTGCATATAAAAAAAAGAGAAAAGAGAAAAGGAAAGATAAATAAAAGAATGAAAAAGAAGGTTGTAGGATAAACGTACAAAAGAAATTTGGGGTTCCAAGAAATTCATGAACATGAATAATGGGATGAGTCTGAAGCACCGGAAGAAAATTTTATAATAGAAGGAGAAGAAAATGGAGTTTTATGAGTACCCAAATTCACGAGGATCTTTAGTCACTGAGCCTAAATGACCATACATTCGAACTCATTCCCATTACAAGCCTTGAAAAGACCTTTTTGGTATTGAGAAAGCGGAAACGATTATTGACTTGAAAATAAGGGCAAGCCTATGGGTGAAAGCATGAACTATGTCCCTCTTTTTGAGTGTGAGCGTTGTATCTAATTCCTAAACTCTAAATTGCTGACACACTTGTGTGTAAAAATGAAATCATCATTTGTGTGATGACACCTGAATGCTTTTGTTGAGCTTAAACTTGTATTTGAAGCAAGTAATACAAGTTTGAGAATCTTTGACAATGGTGTGTCACCACTTGAATTTTTTAGTACACAATCGATCCTTTCATAAGTAGTTTGATTCTTGTTGTGTATGTTCATTATTGAGTCTTGTGTAGCACTATTTTAGACATCTTATTTGAACTACTGAACTTGAGTTTCACTTGAGGACAAACAAAAGTTTAGGCTGGGGGTGTTGATGAGTCCACAGATTGAACTCATTTATGGATATATTTTAATGGAAATAGTGTCCTCAAATGCGTAATTTATCCCAATATCTGCTAAAACTCTTAAGTTTCATATATTTGAAGATTTAAGGAAATCATGGACACTATGTCGCAAAAAGGGACAAAAAGGATGTAAAGAACGAAGAAACTGAAGTCTGATAATTGCCAAGTACTCTTGGCGAATCGCCGAAGGGATGCACTTCACCTTTTGTTCTAGTGTGCGGAGCCCTGAAGGAGAAAGGATCAGTCGACGCTTCGCTGAATAGTTCTGCGGAGCAGTACTATACCTCCCAATAATCCAGGACACAGATGTTTTGGGCAAGAACAAAAAGGTAATGAACTAGATGATGGACGAATCGTCGAGTCGATCGGCGATTCCTACTAACCTCGCTGAATGATTCGACGCAACACATATCTGAAAGCTATAAATACTATTAGAATAGTAGTTTTTAAGGGAGTTGAATCATTTCTCTTAGGTTAGGAATTAGACACAAACATTAGTATATTTTCTTAGTACTTTTTATATTTTTACTCTCATGTTTTGTAAGGGTTTTGGAAGACTTGAAGAATGATGGATTTCATCTTCCCCGAATTGAAAGTGGGTCTTCTCGATTCTTCTTCCTTTGATTAAATAAAGACTTATTTTCCTACACCCATTTGATTTCAATGTCATTGAAGGTATAATTTCTTATTTCTTGATGTGTGGCTAAAAATCCCATTCTTGGGGTGTGATTTAGCAAAAATGAGTTAATATTATTGTTGGGTTTTGCTTGTTGATAGCTTAGATGTAGTTTAATGGTGATTTTGTCTAGTGGTTGTGGTTTAATCTAAAGGATTAGTAGTTAAAAAATATAATTTCACCCATGTGTTTTGGCTTGACCGAGAGAGAGGTCGCAAAACCAAGACCGTTAGATTGATGGCCTAAGGAGTGTATAGACATGACGTTCAGCCCAAGAGGTTGATCCCTAGTCCCATATATTGACACTCAATTGGGGTAAGGCGTAGGCTGTTCTTCATGTGGTGAATGGGTGTTTGAAAGGAACCCTTTTTGAATGGGGTAACTTTCTCGACAGAGAACCTATTCCCAATTAAAGCTTAGCGTAGTCACTATTTTTCTACAAATTTTCTATCGAAAGCATGTATCCAATAATCTGTATTAACTTGTATTGTTGTCACATCCCAAGAATTCCCTCTCTCATTTATTAGAGTTCTTGTTATTTTTGCTATTTTTACTATATTTGGGACAACCCCCATTTTGATATTTGACATTTTCGTGTCACCCTCTTTAATTTATAATCTTTTTATTCCTAAATATCCTTAGCTACGACTAATTAGAATGAATTTCTAATTCGATAAAACTTTTCACTACCACTCCATTAGGACACAACCCTAACACTCGGTTGGGTTACTATATTATCGATGATCATAGACACTCGAACCGTAGTTAGTGTCGTTGGTCACGATAAACATCATATAAATTAAATATCTGACCTAGCATGTGTAATTCATCATCTAAAATAACTACATAGATAGGGTTCTGAATTTATGAAAGGATCTACGCAAAACAATGCTAAAATTATGATAATTCAGTTAGCAACATTAAAGTAACTAATTAATAATAATCTACTTAAATTCTTGAAACCCTAGGTCCAGGTAATATGAAGCGAATCAAGAATCTGACTATGAATTCTAGGGATCTATTGGGCAAAAGGAACCCACAAGTGAAATCCCATATACCTGGTGACGAAATTCATAGGGCAATCTTTCGATTTCGGGGCTAAATACGATGGATACCTGCTGCACGCTTGGACTAGGGCTTCATCGTTTCTTTCTCCTTCAGCATTCTAATTTTCTATGTTTTTGGTGAATGACGTGCTTAGGAAGATTTTAGTTTAGTTACTAGGATAAAACTTATCAAAATTACGTAGTTTAGGGGTTAAACGACATAGTTTTAGGGGTCTAATGCATAACGAAAAGACCAAAGATCACTAACTTAACTGTTGTCGGCGTCACCGATGGACGAGATCGACAGACCGTTGATCGACCGATGGTTCGTGATGGTCAGCCGTTGAGGACTGGAATCTGGGGCCTCAATCAATGGACCAGAACCACGGTTCGTGGCCTAGCCTACGGTCTGTATGTTCGGCTATAGGTCAACACTTGTCCAAATTTTTAGAGGATCTAGGGAAAGTGTCGCATGCAGTGCACCACAAACTTACAGAACAGACCACCGGTTCTCCTACGATCCGTGGGTGTTGCCCGTCAGTGCCATCTGCAATATGCAATTTGGTAGTTATAGCATACGGGATGTTACATTATCTCCCCTTTGGAACATTCTGTCACGACTCAACCCGATGGGCCGTGACTAGTGCCCGTTTTGGACACTCACATACAAACCTGTTAAGTATAACCAACTGAAACTAAGACAATATGGAATTTAATCAAATCAAGCCAACCCCAACGCCATATATATATAAAGTGGATCTGTCTCATAAGGAGTCATAACCATTCAACTGTAACGACATACGCGAACCGACAAGGCCGCCACTATCCAAAGCATAATAGCATACGCAAGCCGACAAGGCTGCCACTATACAATGCACAATGATGTACGCAGCCGACAAGGCTGCCCCTGTACAAGCGGATATCCCAAACAAACCATGTCCAGACCATTATCCAAAACATATATATACAACCCACATAATGTCTACAGACCTCTAAGATATAGTAATAAAACTCGATGGGACAGGGCCCCGCCGTACCCATAGATAAGCAAAAGACTACATAGAAAGTTATGTACCAAAACGACTGGGCTCCGGAACAGTGGAGCTCTCCCAATCAGCAGAATAGATATCCTAAGCGGAAGGATCACAGAACTGTGCGTCTACACCTGCGCATGAAACGCAGCCCCCCCCCCCCCGAGGAAAGGGGGTCAGTACGGACAATGTACTGAGTATGTAAAGCATAAGGTAAAGATGACGGGATACCAACATGATAAGTCGAAATAAGATATCGCTACACATGTACCTTATAAGTGAAAATCATGCATATCTTTACATATAAGGTGCCCAGCTTCCCTGGTAAGGGACTCGGCAAAATAATCATCATATATATATACATCATATGTACCCGGCCCTCTAGTGAGGGACTCGGTGAAATAGTCATCACATCATCTCCTTCATCATCATCATCATAACCATCCTCATCACCAATCATATATATAATATACATACCCGGCCCTCTAGTGAGGAACTCGGTGACATATGCAAAGAATTTCGCACAAACATTACCCGGCCCGGGACTCGGTGAAATGATAAATGACTATATGCACGAGCAGAACATTATGAGCAACCATATGCAATTAAAATCATTTCTTATAACTCAATAGAATAATCAACGTGAACCAGCAAGGAGTGTTACCAAATATTAACGTGTTATCAAGATTATGAACCTTTAACACGATATGAAAACGTAAAAATCTCAATGACTCGAAGAAGCACTACCATAGATATGAGAAATCACCATAGCCTTAGACATAGCCGATATATAGAGGAATAGTTTGTGGAAGCAAGAATATACGTCACCTAGACGCTCTAGAAGTAGTATCAAACCTGTCCGTCATTCGCTCATTTTTAAGAGTCATGCCAACAAAGAAAGAAAGGATAGCGTTACATACCGTATAGTCGAGCCGCACGTCCAATATTTACTGCCCAAGCTATTTAATCTATAACAAGCAACAATCGTGCCGCAATGAGATAGACGTCGCACTTTACTACTTATTGTAAGCTAGCTAATAATCTAAGGAAAATCCGGCAACACTTCCCCTATTTTCCTTACTTCGTCCCAATCCGACAACAACCCAAATTATCCACAGCAATACCAATAACACACTATATCCCAACGAATCATAATAAACATATACATAACGCCAAAACAGAATTTCCCGCATTTTGCTTTAATCAAAACAGCCCAAACACTAACACGACACCACTAATAATCCGATTATGGTTTTCGTTCATACTTAGCACATTCAATAACTAAAACAAATTTCCTAAGCTACTGGTCACGCCCCCTTCTTAACATTAATGGCTAATTAACAATGGCATTCTAAGGAATTTAATACACAAAGCAAAGAGATTACTAACCAAATTCTTTTGTAGCTGCTGGCCGAGAGTTGCATGGTTTGTTTTCTCCATTTCCATGGCTGCTTAATCTAAGTGGTGAAGAAGAGAATATTGGTTTTCTCCATTTCCTTGGCTGCCTAAGCTAAGTGGTGAAGAAGAGAATATGTTTTCAATGCCTTTCACCACTTCATTCATAATATGAAGTGGAGGCAGCCCCCCTCTACACGTGTCCCACTAAGGCCAGCTCCCAATCTGATTTTTTTTTAATTTGCCTTGAGTGGTGGGGCCCACTAATTAATTTAATCCTAATCAGCCACTAACTAATCCCTCACTTAAAGTTAAAGACACTTACATTAGCCAAATCATACTTAATATCACATTTGGAATTAACATCCTTGCCTAATATTTCTTTAATCACTTGGAACTTAAAATAAAATCTCATTCCCCGGGCTTACATCGACTAGCTCATGACGCGCACTACGTATAAAAATACGAGGCGTAACATCCTTCCCCCCTTAGGAACATTCGTCCTCGAATGTTAAGTTAGCGTCTTACAAAAAAATTCCAGCAAGGTCTCTCTAACAGTTATACCTATCAACCTGCATTCCGTAACTTACAGATGCCTCACAGAGTCACAGCTTACTACATAATCTCGTTTATCAATCAATATAGTCAAGCTAGGAATTGAATTACCTGCAGGTACGGGGAACAAGTAAGGATACTTATTCTTCATTTCGTCTTCCGCTTCCCAAGTCATCTCCTCCCTATTATTATTTCGCCACAACACTTTGATGGAAGCCACATCCTTAGTACGTAATCTTCTAACCTGGCGATCAAGTATAGCTACGGGTTTCTCCTCATATGACAACTCCTCTGTTACCTGAATATCGTCTACAGGGAATACTCTAGAAGGATCACCAATACATTTACGTAGCATCGATACATGGAAGACTGGATGTACCGTCTCCAAATCAGATGGTAGATCCAACTCATAGGCAACCTTGCCTATCCTACGAACAATCTGACAAGGCCCAATGTATCTCGGACTGAGCTTCCCCTTCCTGCCGAATCTCATCACACCCTTCATGGGTGATACCTTCAGGAATACCCAGTTACCAATCTGAAACTCCAAATCTCGACGTCGATTATTTGCATATGACTTCTGTCGACTCTGGGCTGCTAATAATCTTTCCTGAATAAGCTTCACCTTGTCAACAGCTTGCTGAATCATATCCGGGCCTATTAACTTAGTCTCGTCAACATCGAACCAACCAATAGGTGACCTGCTTCCTCCCATATAAGGCCTCGTATGGTGCCATCTGGATACTAGAATGGTAGCTATTATTATAGGCAAACTCAATGAGCGGCAAGTGGTCATCCCAGCTACCTTTGAAGTCAATAATACAGGCCCGCAACATATCTTCTAATGTCTGAATAGTACGCTCAGCCTGCCCATCAGTCTGAGGGTGAAATGCTGTGCTAAGGTTCACCTGTGTTCCCAATCCCTTCTGAAATGATCTCCAAAAGTTGGATGTAAATTGAGCTCCTCTGTCTGATATAATGGACGTGGGAACCCCATAAAGTCTCACTATCTCCCTGATATATAACCTCGCATATTCTTTAGCCGAATAAGTAGTCCTGACTGGAAGAAAATGGGACGATTTCGTCAGCCTATCTACAATAACCCATATAGAGTCATACTTCCGTTGAGTGCAAGGTAAGCCTGTAATGAAGTCCATATTAATCATCTCCCATTTCCAAGTCGGGATCTCTATCTCCTGTAATAATCCACCAGGCTTTTGATGTTCGATCTTGACTTGTTGACAATTCGGGCACTGAGCAACAAACTCCACTATGTCCTTTTTCATGCCATCCCACCAGTATAAGCATCTGAGGTCATGATACATTTTCGTTGACCCTGGGTGAATAGAATAACGGGCAGAGTGTGCCTCTCCCATAACCTGCCGTCGTAGCCCCGCAATATCAGGTACACACAATCTGCCTTCATATTGTAACACTCCGTCAGGTGTAACCTTAAATGGGGTCTTTTCCTTTTGAAGAGCTGCATCTCTATACTGTGCCAGAATAGGATCCTCGTACTGGTGTCTCTTTACCTCATCTATGATTGAGGACTCAGCAACCTCTCGAATAGAAACTCCACTATCTTCTGAATTAGCCAGACGAACTCCAAGGCTGGATAGCCGCTGAATCTCCCGAACCATCTCCCTCCTTTCTGGTTGTACATCTGTCAAGCTACCCATGGACTTACGGCTAAGAGCATCTGCCACAACATTTGCTTTCCCTGGATGATATAAATATCAACATCATAATCCTTTAGCAACTCTAACCACCGCCTCTGTCGTAAGTTCAGCTCCTTCTGTTTAAAGATATATTGGAGACTCTTATGATCTGTATAGATGTCCACATGGACACCATATAAATAATGCCTCCATATCTTCAAGGCATGAACCACGACTGCTAACTCCAGATCGTGAGTAGGATAATTCTTTTCATGCTTCCTAAGCTGTCGGGAGGCATAGGCTATAACTTTGCCATGCTGCATCAATACACATCCTAGCCCAACACCCGAAGCATCACAATAAATAACATAGCCGTCTGGTCCCTCCGGAAGAGTTAGGACTGGAGCTGTAGTCAATTTGTCTTTCAATAGCTGGAAGCTTCGCTCACAAGCATCAGTCCACTAGAACTTGGCTTCCTTTTGAGTTCGCCTTGTCAAAGGCGCTGAAATTGAGGTAAACTTTTCTACAAATCTCCTGTAATATCCTGCTAACCCCAGAAAGCTGCGTACCTCAGTAGGTGTCGTAGGTCTGGGCCAAGTCTTTACCGCCTTAATCTTCTGCGTGTCTACCCGAATACCATCAGCTCCAATAATATGCCCCAAGAATGCCACTGAAGTCAACCAGAACTCGCACTTGGAGAACTTAGCATACAACTTCTGGTGCTGAAGCACCCTAAGTACCGTCCTTAAATGGTCTGCATGCTCCTCTTCTGAACGTGAATAGACCAGAATATCGTCTATAAATACAATAATAAACAGATCAAGGAATGGTTTAAACACTCGATTCATTAAATCCATAAACACCGCTGGAGCATTAGTCAGCCCAAAAGACAGCACTCTAAACTCATAATGCCCGTATCGGGTCCGGAATGCCGTCTTTGGAATATCTGTCTCCCTTACCCGCACTTGATGATAACCTGACCGCAAGTCTATCTTTGAAAAACACTTAGCACCCTGCAACTGGTCAAATAGATCATCAATCCTTGGGAGGGGATACCTGTTTTTTACTGTTACTTTGTTCAGCTACCTATAATCAATACACATCTGCAGCGACCCATCCTTCTTCCTCACAAACAGTACCGGTGCTCCCCAAGGTGACGTACTAGGCCTGATGAAGCCCTTTTCTAGCAAATCTCTCAATTGCTCTTTCAACTCTTTCAACTCAGCAGGTGCCATTCTATAAGGAGGTATAGATATAGGCTTGGTATCTGGCAGTACATCTATAGTAAACTCTATCTCTCGTTCTGGAAGA
Source organism: Solanum lycopersicoides (assembly GCA_022817965.1). Lineage (NCBI taxonomy): Eukaryota > Viridiplantae > Streptophyta > Magnoliopsida > Solanales > Solanaceae > Solanum > Solanum lycopersicoides. The sequence continues at coordinate 34,900,982 of CM040622.1, read as the reverse complement.
AGGCCTGGAAGTTCCTCTGGGAATACATCGGGAAATTCATTAACTACCGGGACTGATTGAAGAGTCGGTGCCTCTGCCTTTTATGTCATGCACCCCAACCAGATGATAAATATAGCCTTTTCTAACCATCTTCCTGGCCTTAAGGTATGAAATAAACTTACCTTTCGGCGATACTGTACTCCCCTTCCACTCTATAATCGGTTCCCCTGGAAATTGAAATCGAACTATCTTTCCTCTGCAATCAACATTAGCATAACAAGCAGCCAACCAATCCATGCCCATAATAATATCAAACTCAATCATATTTAACTCTATTAGATCTGCTACGGTACGACGACTATATATAATCACTGAACAATTCTTATATACTCGCGTAGCTATGACAGAATCTCCTACAGGTGTAGCTACCTCAAATGGTTCTATCAACTCAGACTCTATTCCGATCCTACTAGCAACGAAGGGGGATATAAATGATAAGGTGGAACCTGGGTCTATCAATGCATACACACTTCGGGAGAATAGTGATAATATACCTGTGATCACATTAGGTGACGCCTCCTGATCCTGTCTACTAGTCAAAGCATATATGCGGTTCGAGGGACCGCTAGAACTGGAAGCTCCACCACAACCTCTACCACGGCCTGCTGGCGCCTGAATACCCTGCCCCGTAGGGCGCATAGCCAGAGAAGAAGATGAACCAGCAACGGACCCAGTAGGATGTGCCATACCACCTGCACTACCTCTAAAGTGACACTCCCTCATAGTATGACCCTGACGGCCGCAAGAAAAACACGCACCTGTAGCCCAACGACATTCCCCAGGATGGGACCTACCACAGCGAGAACACCGAGGCAAAGGTGGCCTCGACTGGCTCAAACCCCTGCCCATCTGTGACCCTGACGCCCTAGAGCTCTGACCAGCTTCCGAATATCCCGTACGATCGAACCCCCTACCCATGGAACGTGGGGGTGCACTCTGTGCTGGCTGGGAAGAAAATCTAACATGCTGCTGAGACTGCCCGCCTCGAAACTCGTCAGGATAACCTGCTGATCTAGCCCTCTTATGCTGGCCTCTATTATAATCTCTATCTGGCTGACGTCCCCGGTGCCGATCCTCTACCCCCTGTGCATATGCCTGCACCCGAGCAATGTCCATACCTGGCTGAAGAGTCACTGCCATACAACCGTCAATCAGATAATGATCCAATCCCAACACGTAATGATGTACCCTGTCTGCCATATCAACCACAATAGTAGGCGCATGCCTAGAGAATGAATCAAACTCGAGGCTATACTCTCGAACGCTCCTGCCATTCTGCCTCAAACGCAAGAATCTATCGACTCTAGCTCGCCTCATCTCTGGAGGCAGGAAGTGGCCCTGGAAACCCTCCACAAATTCATCCCATACCGCTGGAGGAGCACCCTCACCCCTAGATAACTCCCAAGACTCATACCAATTAATAGCTACATCCGCAAATGATACGTAGCCAACTCAACAGACTCGGTCTCCGAAGCCTTGATTATCCTCAATGTATGCTGCATCTGACGAATAAACTCTTGCGGATCATCCTGGGGCCTTGACCCAAAGAACTCTGGAGGATTACAACTTAAGAAGTCACGAGCCCTTAAGCTATCAGATCTGTCCGCATGATCAACTCCTAGTCCATGCCTGCGAGCCTGACCTGCCACTAATCTAGTCAGCAACTGAACCGCATCTCTCATGGCCCTATCCTCCGCCCCTGGCTGAGGAGCTGGAGGTTCAGGTGCTGGGGCCTCGGGGGCTGGTGGTGATGTCCCCCGAACTGGAGTTGCTGGTGCTCTAAGCTCCTCTGGCGGTGGCGGTGTAGTAGAGCTCTCCGCCTGGAGCACAATATCAGGCATAGACTGGGCACGGGCCCTAGTAACTCTCCGGGTCCTACTAGTACCTTCTGCTACCGATTTGCCCTTCTGGCGGCTGTCGCTTTCTTTGGAGGCATAGCTGAAACACAGGGATTCGTTAGAGAGGGATTATCCTATTAATATAGCTCTATCGCACGATCTAGAATAAGAAGAAAGGATGACATCCTAAATGTCCTGTAGCTTCCTGTTTATAGATGTGGTGCACAACACACCGATAAACAAGACTCTACTAGACACGGTCTGTAGACACTTCCGAGGAAGAACCGCTCTGATACCACTTTTGTCACGACTCAACCCGATGGGCCGTGACTAGTGCCCGTTTTGGACACTCACATACAAACCTGTTAAGTATAACCAACTGAAACTAAGACAATATGGAATTTAATCAAATCAAGCCAACCCCAATGCCATATATATATAAAGTGGATCTGTCTCATAAGGAGTCATACCATTCAACCGTAACGACATACGCGAACCGACAAGGCCGCCACTATCCAAAGCATAATAGCATACGCAAGCCGACAAGGCTGCCCCTGTACAAGCGGATATCCCAAACAAACCATGTCCAGACCATTATCCAAAACATATATATACAACCCACATAATGTCTACAGACCTCTAAGAGTATAGTAATGAAACTCGACGGGACAGGGCCCCGCCGTACCCATAGATATGCAAAAGACTACATAGAAAGTTATGTACCAAAACGACTGGGCTCCGGAACAGTGGATCTCTCCCAATCAGCAAAGTAGATATCCTAAGCGGCAGGATCACAGAACTGTGCGTCTACACCTGCGGGCATGAAACACAGGCCCCCCTGAGGAAAGTGGGTCAGTACGGACAATGTACTGAGTATGTAAAGCTTAAGGTAAAGATGACGGGATACCAACATGATAAGTCGAAACAAGATATCGCTACACATGTACCTTATAAGTGAAAATCATGCATATCTTTACATATAAGGTGCCCAGCTTCCCTGGTAAGGGACTCGGCAAAATAATCATCATATATATATACATCATATGTACCCGGCCCTCTAGTGAGGGACTCGGTGAAATAGTCATCACATTATCTCCTTCATCATCATCATCATAACCATCCTCATCACCAATCATATATATAATATACATACCCGACCCTCTAGTGAGGAACTCGGTGACATATGCAAGGAATTTCGCACGAACATTACCCGGCCCGGGACTCGGTGAAATGATAAATGACTCTATGCACGAGCAGAATATTATGAGCAACCATATGCAATTAAATCATTTCTTATAACTCAATAGAATAATCAACGTGAACCAGCAAGGAGTGTTACCAAAGATTAACGTGTTATCAAGATTATGAACCTTTAACACGATATGAAAACGTAAAAATCTCAATGACTCAAAGAAGCACTACCATAGATATGAGAAATCACCATAGCCTTAGACATAGCCGATATATAGAGGAATAGTTTGTGGAAGCAAGAATATACGTCACCTAGACGCTCTAGAAGTAGTATCAAACCTGTCCGTCATTCGCTCATTTTTAAGAGTCATGCCAACAAAGAAAGAAAGGATAGCGTTACATACCGTATAGTCGAGCTGCACGTCCAATATTTACTGCCCAATCTATTTAATCTATAACAAGCAACAATCGTGCCGCAATGAGATAGACGTCGCGCTTTACTACTTATTGTAAGCTAGCTAATAATCTAACGAAAATCCGGCAACACTTCCCCTATTTTCCTTACTTCGTCCCAATCCGACAACAAACCAAATTATCCACATCAATACCAATAACACACTATATCCCAACGAATCATAATAAACATATACATAACGCCAAAACAGAATTTCCCGCATTTTGCTTTAATCAAAACAGCCCAAACACTAACACGACACCACTAATAATCCGATTATGGTTTTCGTTCATACTTAGCACATTCAATAACTAAAACAAATTTCCTAAGCTACTGGTCACGCCCCCTTCTTAACATTAATGGCTAATTAACAATGGCATTCTAAGGAATTTAATACACAAAGCAAAGAGATTACTAACCAAATTCTTTTGTAGCTGCTGGCCGAGAGTTGCATGGTTTGTTTTCTCCATTTCCATGGCTGCTTAAGCTAAGTGGTGAAGAAGAGAATATTGGTTTTCTCCATTTCCTTGGCTGCCTAAGCTAAGTGGTGAAGAAGAGAATATGTTTTCAATGCCTTTCACCACTTCATTCATAATATGAAGTGGAGGCAGCCCCCCTCTACACGTGTCCCACTAAGGCCAGCTCCCAATCTGATTTTTTTTTAATTTGCCTTGAGTGGAGGGGCCCACTAATTAATTTAATCCTAATCAGCCACTAACTAATCCCTCACTTAAAGTTAAAGACACTTACATTAGCCAAATCATACTTAATATCACATTTGGAATTAACATCCTTGCCTAATATTTCTTTAATCACTTGGAACTTAAAATAAAATCTCATTCCCCGGGCTTACATCGACTAGCTCATGACGCGCACTACGTATAAAAATACGAGGCGTAACACATTCGCTCTCGAATAAAGACTAAACTAGCTTATATGGAGGGAGAGAGCTGCAAAACTACCACCAAACACTGGAATCTTATTTCTAATTGGTCTAAGATCTAACGACATGCAAATACGCTGAAAATGCAAATACAAAATTAAGGAACATATTGCTACGACTGATATTGCGCATGAATGACTAAAAATTTAAGAGGAACTATTACCTCAAGCTGGAATAGAATCCAAAGAAAAGAGGTGAGGATACTTGGCCGTTATGGCTGCTTTTGCTTCCCAAGTAGCTCTGTCTACGCTAAACAAAGGATTTCCTATCATTGCATGGGTTGGTTTTTGTATAAATCATATTGACTACAAATTTAACTAAAGAAAGAATGTTGACTTTTTGACAACATGAAGACCTCAATCTCGACTTAGAATAATCAAACGCCCATCACGAGTCACATGGCACCCCCAGCCGACCTTGCCCCCTGTTATTTTGAGGTCATATCTAGTATTCAGAGTTTGCCTCAATTTGGTACCACTCTCACGGCCCGCAATAAAATCGTGCTTTACCCCTGAATTTCTAGTCAACTACTACGCCTCAACGAATTTCAGGGAGAAGCACCTAGCTTTGGATGCGAGTGACATTTCACCCTAACCACAACTCACCCACTGATTCTTCAACAGCAGTCGATCGGACCTCTACTTAGTTTTACCCAAGATTCATCCTGGTAATAGATAGATCACCCAGGCTCGGGTCTACATAAGCAGTGAAAATTGCCCTATGAATACTCGCTTTCACTACGGCTCCGATGGGTTCCCTTAACCAAGCCACTGCCTATGAGTCGTCGGTTCATTCTTCAACACGCACGCAGTCAGAGCCCTGACTCCTCACTCTACTTGGGAGCTTACGCTTTCATGTTCTATTTCACTCCCGGGGTTCTTTACCCTCACGGTACTACTTCTCTATTGGTCACCCAGGAGTATTTAGCCTTGCAAGGTGGTCCTTGCTGATTCACACGCAATTCCACGTGCCCTATGCTACTCGGGCCAAATCCTACGCTAGTGATGCTTTCGGATACTATACTTCCTCCATCTAGGGTGCAGCATTTGGGCTGCTTCACCTAGTTGCACGTTGCTTGTATTGCTCTCCCACAACTCCATTTCACAATTTAGGCATCTTCCATTTCGCCCACCGCTACTACGAGAATCACTTTTGCTTTATTTTCCTCTAGCTACTAAGATCTTTCAATTCGCCTGATTCTCTCTTGCCTGCCCATGGATTCAGCAGTAGTTCGAAAGGTTGTTCCAAAGTTCCCTCCTGGCTGCAATCCAGAAGAACTGTAATCTTGAAAGGATTGATCTAAAGAATTCATCCAAAGCTTGAGTATGGTACGAGGATCCACTCCATACCCTTTCATGGAAGTTTAACGCAATGATAACCCCGACTATTTATTTGCATAGTTGTAAGTCAATGAAGCGAGGTGACAAAACAAAGAAAATCAATAGGAGAGGAGATAGAAGCCTTAAAGGCCTGGCCAATTCCAATTCTAATAATGGTACGATGCTTTAGGGCGGCGATATTCCCAGATACCAATTGGTTGGATGCGTTTGAAAGCCTCGAGATGACTTGCATAAAAAATGCTTTCTAGCATTGTCTTGTGTCTCCGAAACAAACTCAAAAAGCTTGACGAAGAAGAAAAAGAGCCTATCTATTCTACTTTCTTAGTTTAGTAAAGGGCTTTCCCCTTAATAGTCAAGTGGTAAGGTAAGGAGCTCTTCGATGAAGAAAACAGACTTTAGGAAAGTGGTTCAAGTAGATCAGCTGGTTAGGAAAAGGACTAAAAATCCTTGTGTCTGTGGTTCGAATCCAATTCTAATTAGGCAAAAGGTCCAAATCGTAGCCGGGAGTGAGCCGGATTGAGAAATGAAAGTGAAAGAGTAAGAAAAAAAATGTGAGCGCTCCAGCACTATACGAACGACCTTTTGGCGGTAGGGTCAATACAAAATTTTAGCATTTAGCGACTGACAAAATCCATCGCTAATCTATGCTATTTCATCGCTAAACCGGATTATCGATGTATTATTTGTTGTTATTATATCGCTCGTTAGTAATCTCGTAGCGACAAAAAAATGAATTTCGTCGTATATTTAGCGACGCCTTAGAGACGAGCGATTTCCGTCGCCACTTGTTAGCGACAGTCTAGTCCGTCGTTATACTTATATAGCTGTTGCTAATTTCATAATTGATTTTTTCATTTAAAATAAATTTTCAACAAAACTTCTGTCACTAATCCGTCACAAAATATTCTATTTGAGCCAGCACATTCTTCTTGTAAAATTATTTCATTTATTTATTTTAAGTATACACTGATGAATAAATTAAATACAATTACTAAATACCTCTAAAATAATAAAAATTCATATAAAATAATATTTAGAAGGTTCAAAATATTCTTCAGATGATAATGCACAAAGATTCTGCACGTAGTAAGTTTTTCCTTTAGATCCAAGAGCCTCTATTGTTCTCTTCTTTTCTCCCCGGGTAGCTTGGTAGTATGTTTCACATTGATATATATCAGATTGAGAGGTTGTTATTTCTTGTAATATTTCTTCATATTTTTTTCTGTAATAAATTGAGATAAAGAGAAAACATTAAAGATTAGGAATAAAATTATAATGGAAGAAAAATACAGAAACACACGTAACATTTTAGCTTAATTAAATGTGCTAATAATTTTTTAGCCAACTTATAGTACATTTAAACTTATATATATCAATGATGGTGCAGCAAAACCAATTCAATAGTTCCATCTGGAAAAAAAAGTAACTCAATATCAAAATAAAGAAAACTACTGAAGGGTCTAGCATGGAGTATTTTCCTAGAAAAGCCCGAAAAATGAATGTTTACCGTGAAATAATATCCATTTTTCTGTCAAATAAATTTTCGTCAACCCTACAGAATAAATAACACATCAAGAATGACGACCAGAATGATTGAAAGCAATTATTCAGTTATTCACATATAAATTCATTGCAACAAGTGTAAACTAAAAGCAAGTTAAAAATAAGTTCAAGGACATACCAAATAGAACCATCCCATCCTCTATTGCAGTATCTCCTCTTCAAAGTTGATTTGTTAATAGAAGAAGGCTAATGTTGTGTTAATTATACATGGACTCAAGATGGTCAACAACAACGAAAAATAATATTCTATTTGTCTACCAGTCATCTCATCTTGTTAAGTTAGTGTCAATCATGCAACATTATTATTTTGTGACTAAATAATGATCCTATGTGTTATAAGAGACGACAAATGGTGAGAGAGCTCAACCTTATGCAAACCTGAATCCAGTCCCATCTATGAAACTAAAAAACTTCACATGTAACAAAATTTTATGGCTAATAAAGATGAAGTTTACATTCATCACACAGTCAAGGTGATCAACTTATCTCAGTTTATGATAATAGAGCAGAGAAAATGATGTACATAATAACATACTTGCTACAAATGAACACTGCAAACCAAGTCCAGAACATATTAAACATACATACAAGCTTTTTGGATCATTTTTACAGCAACAAGTTGTTGTATTGATTGTCATTACCCTAGTCATTCTATATCACTAGACTCAAACATATATATCATTGTCTTTATAAATTAATTACAAGCTCATATAACTGCTCATTTCCAATAAAATCAAATAAAATAAATGCTCAGAGTTTATGTAAATACCACTGATGTGGTTATTAATCTTTTTTATCAAAAAAAAAGAAAAGAATAAAAAAGGAAAGAGTACAGCATACCATCTTAAATAATTAATTGGAGGAAGAATATGTATTTATGATTGTATATACTATGACTTAATCCATACAGATGATTTAGTCTAACACATACTTAATACTTCGATATTCAAAATTGAAAAAAAAAACACCGTTTATAGAAGACACATAGCCAATAATTTTTGTAGGTGGAGGTGGAGGAAGAATGATTAAAAAAATATATAACAGCTCCAAATAGAACATGTTGAACTTTGAAGTATTGTGTTGTGTGTTTAGTCATGTCAACAATCAACCATTTTTGCCTAAACAAATAATTTTTTACATATAAAAATGATCATTTATTATGTAACAAGATGAAATTAAAATTCTAGGGTTGTAGGAGGTAAATCGAAGTTACCATGAGATTAAAATGTGACTGTTGGTGGTTCACCATCTACTGCTCTTGCAACTGCTACTGGTTGTTATCACCAGCTTCTGCTGCTCAGAGTTGTTGATTCTTGGTGGCTCGCCATTTGAAGTTGTTGTTCACCGGAGAATCAGCGCTGGAGAGGAGAGGAAGAGCAGCAGCCTCGCTGCTGCTGATGTAGAGGGGATGAAGAAGGGCGACGGGAGAGAGGAGGAAGAGGGGTGAATAGGAGAGGAGGGAAGCGTCTCCTCTTGTTCTCGCCGAAGATGGAACACATCTGTAACGACCCGCAAGTACACCCTAGAAGTTAGGGCAACCCTTAGGTTGGAACAAGGTGTGCTTGACCTCTCGGAGGTCTTACAATAGCCTCTTAGCTATCATTCATTACATAAAGTATGAAAAGTAGTGCGGAATTAAAACTTTTCACAAGTATATAATAATAAGAAACATCTTTTATAAAAGCTAAGGAATAAGTCTCGTCGTCACAAGCCAATTTTAAAGACACACCTTAAACATATTAGGCACACAACTCTTTACATTGAAAGAAATACATAAATAGTCTAATACAAATCTTAAAGAATAATTAAAGAAACATGGACTATGCCCTCGAATATACGAGGACATACTTAGTCTTGAGAGATTCGATTCCCAAGCTTGCCTTCTAACCTTCAACTTGCCTCAAACCAATATTTATAGAGTATAGAAAAGTATGGGGTTAGTATATACATTGTACTAAGTATGGCATTATGCAAAATCATGCATAAAGGGACAATTTAGTTGAAACATACAAGTCATGCTATTTTGATAAAAATCCTTCATGAATTAAATTACAAAACATCATATAGTATCATCATTTAGCACATAAGGTAAAACTTCATTTTTTCTTAACATAAGAGCATACTTACAGTGAACCCAAAAATCGCACATGAACTGCTCCTATCCTAAGTTATTCTAAGGCTCCCCTAAGTAAGATATAAGGAAATTTCCCATAGAATATCCTCAATACCTACTCTAGAGATCTTCAAGACTACTAAGGATAAGCATACTTCATTTCATTTATACAAGTCACCATCCAATATCAAAGACACTATAAGAACATACATATACTTAGGAACTCCACATAAGAACCATCCTCCAAGGAAACCCCCAATTTACACTTGGTGCAATGTGAAAGTAGCATCCGATACTACCACTTCCACTTAGTGCTCCGTAGGAATAACCTTAGAATAGGCTCATCACATTCATCACATACTAAGCTTTCATCAGACAAGTCATAACATCAACATGCTTCCTTAACGTTAAACATGAAATCACATTACTTTCATTTGCATCATATCATGACCCATTCATACATTTCACATAAGGACACACCAAGACTCCCTCCAAATGTCTACTTGTGCAATGGATAGGTAGCATCCCATTCCACCACCTACCCTAAGTAGTACACCCTTAAGAAGACTTAGTTCATTTGCATACATTTGTGGGGGCTAGCTTTAACCGACATAGACCATGAGTGCTAGACATGGAATCCTGGTACTATCCTTACCGGATGAGGGATCCCTACTTGCCTAAGGTAGGGTCATAATCTTTAGCCTTTACATGGATTCTCCAATAGATACACTTACACGGGCGCATAGTTAAGGGATAAGGAGATTGCTAGTAAGTAAATTGATTCTCTACTAACGAGGAGCACCCATATCAAGAGGTACATTGGATACAACATCTATACTCACGAAGTGTACCCATCTCTTCTTCAAATCCTCTTGGTGCTAAGCATAACTCCCCCACGAAGTCTTAAACATTCATTGACTCTAGGTTAAGAGATAACTATTGAACACCGCATCTCAACTCATGAAGGGTTCCAACCTCCAACATATCCTTGGAAATCTCATCGGGAATAGTGAGGTTGCTACTAAACACTTCATCTCAACTCATTACGAGTGTTCACCCCAAAATCTCCCTTTTTCATACTTAGGAATAGTAGGGATGGTCTAGACACTTCAATCTCTGTCCACTCTACAGTCCCCCATTTTCATTCATTGACTTCATTCATGCATTCAAGTGTGTGTGTGAGTACATGTGAGCACACATTTCACATAATAACCATTTTGACATGCGCATACCCACATTTATCACAATTCACACATTATCATAATTCACATATCAAATACACACTTCATTTAGACATAAACCCTTCAAGATACTCACTTCAACCTCCTAAAACATATCATACATATACATATCAAACTCATCACTTCACGTCACATATCATGCCTACAAGGCCATTTCACAATACACATATATCTTCATAAACTTCATGTAAAGACCGCCACAAAAGGTGGACCATACCACTCAAGAGCATTTCATAATAAGGATTAAACAACATAGCCCACTTACCATTCATCCAAGTTTCACCACCTATCCACAATTTATCCAACAATTCATCATAAAATAGCCAGCCCTTAGGGCAGTAGCTAATCCTCAACGAAACCACCAAGAAACAACAACTTTAACATTAGCTAATCATGCTCATTAAACCCATTTTGTAAGCTAAAAGTTGATAAAAAGAATATACATGATTCCATTGGGGTTTTGCATTAAAATCATCATTTAAAACTAAGAGCAACTCATTTTAATCATTAAAACATTTCATGCAAAGACCCATACTTAGAGTCGAGGAATAAATAAGTTTGAAGTTGAAATCCTTTTTGAAATATCTTTGAAATGGATCCTTGAATGAAAGAAGATTCAAGGATGACTACCATACCTTAATATGAAGAAACCCACGAATTTTTTGTGAAGAAAACGTGAAGAAATTGGTCCTCTTCCTTGGAGCTTGAAGCTTCTTCAATGGAGGATTTTGGAGGAAGAGTTTTGGAGAGGTTTTTGATTTGATCTTTAAGGTTTGAAATGGTGGGTGAAATGAGGTTTAAAATGACCTAAATTAGCCACAAATGATCCCCCAAAGTTCCCAAAAGACCCCCACACCATTTGGACCCTTTTCCAAATTCAAATTTGACTTAAAAACGATGTGGCCAAATCTGGGACTTGGATTCTCATCGCGGAGGGAGCTACTGATTCTTGAGTTTCAGCATTTTGAGGCAGTGAGTTTCGTGCTACAGGCGCGTCGCGAGGTGGGCTTCAAAATCTGCCCCTGCACGCTGCCTTGGGCAGTTCCTTTGTCTAACATTTGGGTCCTCCTTGGGGGCCCTTAGGGTGGTCCCCGAGGAGTCGTACTCGACCGTTTTGACACTTGGTACATCCCTCAAGGTACTAGGGTCATCCCCACTTGTTTTAGACACCAAACACTACCCAAAAACATGCACCCAATCAAGGACACACTAGCACATTCCAAGGCACAATTTCCAAACGTCTTGGACGTTGTTGGACGTTTGACTTCCAAACTTCACAAACTGACTTCCAATGCTAAAATACACTATTTTAAATCATTATTAACTCATGAAGGTTTGACCTATTTCATTTTTTAGGGTCGTTACAATCTCCCCCACTTAGAACAACATTCGTCCTCGAATGACACTAAACATTTCCAAGGACTTCAAGGACACAACTAGCAGCATACCACACATGTCATCAAAGTCACAACATTCAAAGTTAGTTCACAGAACTTACAAGGAACACTAACTTCATATCATTAAGCATTTCAAGCAATATACGCAATTTAGGACAAATTCCATAATTCAAATTACACACTCATTTCATCATTTTTCATTTAACTTATGGAGGAACTACCTTATCCAACATTAGACATTCTCATCACATCATCATATAGTTCAACATGCAAATAGCCTTCGAACCACATATTGACACAAAACATAAAAACTTTGAAGCAATTAAGCAATATCATTAGCTACACCTTAACATGAGAAATGTCGATCGACTACCACTCTCCCCATGTAATCATGATGTCATCAAGAGCATGCAAAACATTATACCATCAAAGGCACTCATAACATAAAGAGAAATGCAACTCATACTAATATGCAAGACTCTAAATCATTACCAAACTACTAAGGATTTTGGTCTCAAACTTGAATAAGAATAGAAGGAAAGATAAGGATATAAACTACCTTTCTACTCAATTCATTCTCCCCCACTTAGGGTAAACTCATCTAAAGCAAATCAAACAACCATAAGGAACTATAACTTACCGGGGCCTCTATTCCGGATTAGATCTTTAGCCCATTCACATCAATTTCTTGCTAAGACCCTTACCAAGCATCTTCAAAATTGCATACTTCAAAATCCCACTATACATCTCATAAGGTGGAAACTCATACTAACCTTATATTATAAACATCAAGATTCCAAATCAACCCCACTAGTCAAGCATAACAATCTCCTCTTAGGATTCAAGCTTAGACAAACTCCCTTAAAATCACCTCATTAAACTCTTAGGCACCATATAACTCAACTCATGGAATAAAAACTTTCCCTTTCTTTTCCACCCATTAAGGTAGGTTCATTCGGGAACCAACATTCTAGTATATGGATTCCACCATTTATTTAGTATAACCTCATGACTACCTTGCTAGGCAAACATACTACCTTTAACTTCAATCCAACACAAGCACAACTATGAGATATTACTCACATAAGAGAGCAACCCTCAACTCTTACAAAATTACCACATTCCCTTCAACACTCCTCAAACTTACACCTTAATTATCTACTATCATTACCCATAGTTTACAAGGTAACCATTATAACTCTTATCATGCTAGAAGTACACCACAATAAAACTTTCCATAATAATACTTCCAATTATATAGATCACACATATATATACATGGAATCACATCACAACCTTCCAAACTCACCTTCACATCTACTCTTCTAGCCACAAAATCATCATAAGCATCAAAACTCACATTTCTCTCCCTCAAACTTAGAAACATCACCCCTTCCAAGCAATCACATCTAGAAGACCACTGGACAAGGGAAAAGAAGAGAGAGACCTTATGGAGTTACGCTCTATGGCACGACACAAGAGTAACGAAGAAAGTGAAACTCTATCGTCCTATAGCCTCTCGCTCCTAGATGTGTCGCGACTCACACCGATGACCAAGACTCTACTAGACGTGGCTTGTGAGACTTTTAGACCCTAAATTATTTCCCATAACCTAATGCTCTGATACCAAGTTTGTAACGACCCGCAAGTACACCCTAGAAGATAAGGCAACCCTTAGGTCGGAACAAGGCGTGCTTGACCTCTCGAAGGTCTTACACAAGCCTCTTATCTATCATTCATTACATAAAGTATGAAAAGTAGTGCGGAATTAAAACTTTTCACAAGCCAATATTAAAGACACACCTTAAGCATCTTAGTGACACGGCCCTTTACATTGAAAGAAATACATAAATAGTCAAATACGAGTCTTAAAGAAGAATTAAAGAAACATGGACTATGCCCTCGAATATATGAGGACATACTTAGTCTTGAGAGAGTCAATTCCTAAGCTTGCCTTCTAACCTTCAACTTGCCTCCAACCTATACTTATAGAGTATAGAAAAGTATGGGGTTAGTATATACATTGTACTAAGTATGGCATTATGCAAAATCATGCATAAAGGGACAATTTAGTTGAAACATACAAGTCATGCTATTTTGATAAAAATCCTTCATGAATTAAATTACAAAACATCATATAGTATCATCATTTAGCGCATAAGGTAAAACTTCATTTTTTCTTAACATAAGAGCATACTTACAGTGAACCCAAAAATCGCACATGAACTGCTCCTATCCTAAGTTATTCTAAGGCTCCCCTAAGTAAGATATAAGGAAATTTCCCATACAATATCCTCAATACCTACTTAAGAGATCTTTAAGACTACTAAGGATAAGCATACTTCATTTCATTTATACAAGTCACCATCCAATATCAAAGACACTATAAGAACATACATATACTTAGGAACTCCACATAAGAACCATCCTCCAAGGAAACCCCCAATTTACACTTGGTGCAATGTGAAAGTAGCATCCGATACTACCACTTCCACTTAGTGCTCCGTAGGAATAACCTTAGAATAGTCTCATCACATTCATCACATACTAAGCTTTCATCAGACAAGTCATAACATCAACATGCTTCCTTAACGTTAAACATGAAATCACATTACTTTCATTTGCATCATATCATGACCCATTCATACATTTCATATAAGGACACACCAAGACTCCCTCCAAATGTCTACTTGTGAAATGGATAGGTAGCGTCCCATACCACCACCTACCCTAAGTAGTACACCCTTAAGAATACTTAGTTCATTTGCATACATTTGTGGGGGATAGCTTTAACCTACATAGACCATGAGAGCTAGACATGGAATCTCGGTACTACCCTTACCGGATGAGGGTCCCTACTTTCCTAAGGTAGGGTCATAATCTTTAGCCTTTACATGGATTCTCCAATAGCTACACCTACGCGGGCACATAGTTAAGGGATAAGGAGATTACTATAGTAACTCATTCTCTACTAATGAGGAGCACTCATCTCAAGAGGTACATTCGATACAACATCTCTACTCACGAAGTGTACCCACCTCTTCTTCAAATCCTCTCGGTGCTAAGCATAACTCCCACTGGGAGTCTTAAGCATTCATTGACTCTAGGTTAAGAGATAACTATTGAACACCACATCTCAACTCACGAAGGGTATCCAATCTCAAACCTATCCTTCGAAAGCTCATCGGGAATAGTGAGGTTGGTACTAAACACTTCATATCAACTCAAGAAGAGTGTTCACCCTAAAATCCCCCTTTTTCATACTTAGGAATAGTAGGGATGGTCTAGACACTTCAATCTCTACATACGAAAAGATTCCACCCTACAATACCCCATATTCATTCATTGACTTCCTTCATCCATTCAAGTGTGTGTGTGAGTACATGTAAGCACACCTTTAACATAATAACCATTTTTCATAACATTAACTTCTAGACATGCTCAGACCCACATTTATCACAATTCACACATTATCATACTTCACATTTCAAATACATACTTCATTTAGACATAAACCCTTCAAGATACTCACTTAAACCTCCTAAATCATATCATACATATACATATCAAACTCATCACTTCACTTCACATATCATGCCTACAAAGCCATTTTCACAATACACATATATCTTCATTAACTTCATGTAAACACCGCCATCAAAGGTGGACCATACCACTCATGAGAATTTCATAATAAGGATTAAACAACATAGCCCACTTACCATTCATCCAAGCTTTCACCACCTATCCACAATTTATCCGACAATTCATCATAAAATAGCCTACTTAGGGCAGTAGCTAATCCTCATCGAAACAACCAAGAAACAACAACTTTAACATTATCTAATCGTGCTCATTAAACCCGTTTGGTAATCTAAAAGTTGATAAAAAGAATAGACATGATTCCATTGGGGTTTTGACATTAAAATCATCATTTTAAACTAAGAGCAACTCATTTTATTCATTATAAAATTTTCATGCAAAGACCCATACTTAGAGTTAGGAATAAAGAAGTTTTAAGTTGAAATCCTTTTTGAAATATCTTTGAAATGGCTCCTTGAATGAAATAAGGTTCAAGGATGACTACCATAACTTAATATTAAGAAACCTACAAATTTTTGGTGTAGAAAATGTGAAGAACTTGGTCCTCTTCCTTGGAGCTTGAAGCTTCTTCAATGGAGGATTTTGGAGGAAGATTTTTGGTAAGGTTTTTGATTTGATCTTTAGGTTTTGAAATGGTGGGTGAAATGAGGTTTAAAATGACCTAAATCAGCCCCCAAATGATCCCCCAAAGTTCCCAAAAGACCCCTACACCATTTGGACCCTTTTCCAAATTCTAATTTGACTTTAAATGACGCGGCCAAATCTGGGACTTGGCTGCTCATCGCGGAGGGAGCTGCTTATTCTTGAATTTCAGCATTTTGAGTCAGTGAGCCTCGTGCTACAGGCGCGTCGCGAGGTGGGCTTCAAAATCTTCCCCTGCACGCTTCCTTGGGCAGCTCCTTTGTCCAACGTTTGGGTCCTCCTTGGGGGCTCTTAGGTTGGTCTCCGAGGATTCGTACTAGAACGTTTTGACACTTGGTACATCCCTATAGGTACTAGGGTCATCCCCAATGGTTTTAGAGACCAAACACTACCCAAAAACATGCACCCAATCAAGGACACACTATCACATTCCAAGGCACATTTTTCGAACGTCTTGGACGTTGTTGGACATTTGACTTCCAAACTTCACAAACTGACTTCCAATGCTAAAATACACTATTTTAAATCATCATTAACTCATGAAGCACATGCAAAGCTCTAGTTTGACCTATTTCATTTTTTAGGGTCGTTACAACATCGATGGGTGGCTGCATTTCTAGAGATGAAAGACAGATAAGAGACGAGGAGGAAGAGAAAAGGGTGGGGTGCGGCGGATCTAGAGAGAAGAAAAATGAGGAATTTATGTTTGGGTCTTTTGGTAGATTAAAATAGGAAAAAAGCTAGAGAATTAAATCTTGACCGTAGGATTATTTTGAAAGGAGAGGGTAAGACCGGAAGGATGAGATCAACGGTCATGATTAAATGATGGAGATTGGGTTGAAATATGAAACTTGAGTGAATTGCAACGGAGTTAGTGACGGATTCTAACATCTGTCGCTTTCAAATAAATATAATATATAATAAAAATTATATTGACAAATATTTTTATCACAATATAATGTAATTTTTTATAAAAATAAATTTAATAGTTTAGCAACCTTTTTCCGTCGCTAATTTTCTTGCCCAATATTAATTAAATTTGTCACCACTACTTTGTTACTAAATCCGTTAGAAAAATGAAGCGCCAAATTTTCTCGCTTTTATTTAGTGACGGATTAAATAATCCATTGCAAATTCATTGTTACATTATAAATTAAATTTTAATTTGTTAATTTTGCAACAAAATGATTATTCTGTCGCAAATTCGTTGTTCTATAGCGACTAAATATTGTTCGTCGCTAAAATCCATTGCTAAATGCTGTTTTTTAGTAGTGGGTGCTTGAGACATTTAAAAAAGCGATTGATTACTCGGATTGGTTCTCGCATCCCTCCAAAAGGATGGGCGATTTGGGTTTGAGTGTTCATTAATCGGGTGCATCTATATGCTTCATGTGGTGACACGAGGTGCAGCACAGTCTGGTCAGCGCATTTGTTTTGGGTACAGAGGGCCATAGGTTTGAATATTGTCACTTTGATGTGATGTGGCCACAAAAAAGATACTCTTTCAATTATTATGCTGGCGTTAAGATTTCAAACTTGTCGTCTACTTTCAAGAAAGGTTATGATGAGTGTGATCACAAAAAACGTTATGATGAGCTTGAGTCGAGTCACGAAAATGGCTATGATGAGCCCTTGAAAGCTGTAGAATTTCATGTGTGAATCATAGTGAGAGTGACACAGATCTCCTTTTTTCAAATAGGGAAAGCAAATCCTAAATATCAGGTAAGATGGGATCATTAGAATACGAAACTACCTAAAAATGAAACTGTATCAACAACAGAAATCACAGCTTATTCATCGAGAAGCCACTCGCGGCACACTGACTAGAAATCATCTGCGAGAAGGTCTTCTGGTACAGCATACTACTAATCAATTCCTTGGTAATTCCTGATTGAATAAAACCTAAGAAGAGTTGTACGCCTACATAACAGCCCTCCCAGCCCAAACGAAAATGCCCAGATCATTTGAAAAAAAGATGTGTCAGTCACGCATCCTAATTGGTGAGCTTATGCCGACCATAGTCCCTTCCCTTCTCTGAGTTTGCTTTAAAGTCACCATTTTCGTGAGTAAAAAGAACATGTGGTTAACTAAATGAATCATAGGTTGTTGCTCCACAATCTGAGTTCCTTGGTTGGCCCTTCAAGGCTTGGATCCAGTCTCTACGGGCTCATCAGTAGCTTCTTGGGATGGGCCACCAGCTTGAGGCTATTCCAGATGCTGGCCTTCAGCAATGGTAGCCACTGCTTCTTCAGTCAGAGAATCTTCCTCTTTGTCGCTTGCGGCCTGGGCGGCTCGGTTCGGCCGAGCCCGTGGGCATGGTGTTTTGTCCGTAGTTGGATCAGCAAATTGATTGGCGATTTGCCTTGCTTGGCTTACTAGCTTGATTGAAAGAGTTTTCCCGTTGGACAGCTACTATGAATAAATGGATTGCCTCTATTGAACCTAGCCTTCCTAAATATCCTAAGAAAAAAGCCAGCTGTTGCAAGTGCTTGAGAATGAATTCACGCTCTTCTTGTTACAGTAAGTGCTGCAATTGAATCAGCTCTTGATGCAATAGAATGGGAGTTTTTGGTGTAAGCGTAACCACAAATGACTAAATATCTGTCGTGGTTGAATCACATGGAAGGAAGACAGTATCATAGGGTAGAGTAGATTCGACGTTATGCCACAAGGTTATCCGAGTTCACAAGTGTCCTTGCTTTTCTTAATAGTCTGAGGAGAACAGAGTGGCAGAAGTGAAGTGAAACTATGAATAGATGACTCATTCGTTGACCTCTTATTATAGGCAATAGAGAAGGCTTAACTTATCAATATCATAAATATCATAAAAGACGAAAAGCAAGTGAAGCAGTATGCCTGGTTTACCAGGTTCTACCACTGCAGGGCCCAATCATAGTCAAAAGTGGAAAAGAGAGGATTTGCAAGAAAAAGTAGAATAGACTGACCTACGAGCATAAGAAATAAGGGGAAATCAAATTATGTATGATGAGCTTGAGTCGAGTCACAAAAAGGTCTATGATGAGCCTTTTTAGAGTGACTTTCATGGTTAGGATGAGCTTTTTTCTCCTTTTTCCAAGATCGAAATCCAGTTTCTTTTATCGATTATCTTATTATTTTTCCTTTTTTCTAGCTTCTTGCTTGCTACCTTCTACTCTCTATGTTTTCTATTGGGATCTCTTGAGTTATGTTTGGGCTTTCTCGAAAGGCTGGCTTTATCTCTATGTGGTAAGGCTCTTTCCTTTTTTTCTTAGAGGATTGGGTTGCTCCAGAGCTCTGGCCCTGGAGATTGCATGATTTTATCAATTCTGCATTTCTGAATCCTCAAACATGATAGCTCCTTCGGGGATGGCTCTTAGAGGAATTCTCTTTCGCTTGGCTTCGGAATTAGCAGATTTATTTGGAAGTAGTTCCCCTGCTAATTTTAAATTCGGTCTTCCCTTAGAGGACCTATTATTCCACTTCTCGGAATAGAAGACAAGAAGGAGGTTTGACATCACTCTTGACACAAGAAGGTCAGCTCACCAAAGGGGGGAAGAAAGGTTAGCACTTGAGACGCTTGCTTCGGTAGGAGTCAAAAAGAAAAGGCTTGAGAATGAACGACACTCGAAGAATGGAAAGGCAGGTTGCAAAGGCGTAATACGATTGTTCTCGAAGCGAATTTTGTTCTCATTTTTCATCATATTAAATGCTATAATAGCATCCTTCTGATGAATAAAATTCGCAAAAATAGCTAGTGTAGTCTTTCTTCGATCACGTTCGGGTGTTGGAACATGTAGCGTTACCTGGTGTCTTTTCTTGCTCTAACTATCATATAACCATATATTAACAGCTTCAGATTTCATTAAGTCTTGGACTGTAGTAAACATACAGGTTGAATAGTGTACAGGTGCCCCACTTGTAGATACAACTCAGCCTACAGCTCGTATTAAACTCATTAGGTTGACTATATGAGGAAATATCTTTTTAAAGAAAATTTCGATATGTCTAGCCAGTTCCAACCATTCCTTTTTACCTAAAAGGACATTTAACTTATTATATAGATTTTAAGCCATATTGTACGTAGTTCCATAGACCAAGGGCATTAGGGGTGATTTCACTAAATTTCTATGAAGAAGGGGGCATACATATTTGATAAGAATACCACCTTTCTTAAATATTTTATCCCCAGCGGCTTTTAAGTACTCTATAAACTCTGATAGAAAGAAATCATAAATATCGTTTATACGTGGATGTTCTAAATTTTTTAATTTAGTAGGAATAAGATTTGTATATTTAGCAAGTTCGAAATCTAATATAAAGTAACTAATAATATGATAAGCGCTAGCAGATGCATCTTGAGTTATAGGAAGTTGATATGGTGATAGAACAACAAATTCGTTAGCAAGAGCGTATTTCACAACTGATTCAACAACAACCATTTTTTCTGGTGAACTTTCGTATGAGTCCGTTCTTTCTTTTAATCCACTATAAAGGTTTTAAATTGGCTCATTAATATTAAGGATAATTACATTCTTGAAAGGATCAAGGGCTTCACCCTCTAGCATAAAGTCTTAGGATCTTATCAATGGATGAATGCCCGATCCAAATATATCGTGTGAGTGTAGAAGGGAAATGCTGCTTATAAATATCTTTTTTCGAGTGCGCGATTATGACAGGACTCGAGGAAGAACCCCGGCTAACTCCGTGCCAGCAGCTGTGGTAAGACGGGGGGGGGGGCAACTGTTCTTCGGAATGACTTGGTGTGGTTATGATTCTCGGGCGAGGGGTATCATGAACGAACTATAGCGCTACCTAAATACAGTTGTGGAAGAAATCGTTGCTTTGAAAGACAAAGGCCATCTATCAGCGGCCGATTTTAAATCAATCATACGAGTATGGATCCCGCTGAAAAACATTCTTTTTCTGACAAAACCTGCCACCAAGCTTTTCAAGTCGCTAACTTGCTCATTGTGTCATAGGGACCAGTCACCCCCCTTCTTCCTGACCTCTAATAGTCAAAGCTATAGGGAAATGTGCTTCGGTCATTCCATCGATAGAAGCAGTAGGTATATAACACATGCAACTAGTAGGCGATAAAGAGGATGTAAGCCGTGGTGGCAGCGGTACTTTGGCGAACCAGACGTCGCTTTTATCTCATTTTTTTAATTATTTTTTGACCCTACAATGGCAGAACCTAGAAAGCTGCTCTTTTTTCCATCTCCAGTGGTTTGATATCATTTAGCCTCTAGATAGGAAGTCTTGGATTCATATACCATGTAGGTGAGAAAATCGTCTGTGACTAGCTATCCTTATTCTCCTCCCAGGATGTTTAGGAATATAGGTGCGGGAGGCTGAGGGACGACTACAATGAGTACGTGTTTTTATATAGGATCAAACGACTTTTGTTCGATCAAGGGACAGAGATAGATATGATCTGGCAACTTATGTTTTTTGGTATTTTATTTTGGGTGAGATGTACACCGAAAGGAAGACGCTACAAACACTTTTCACCGGTAGTCCTCGATCGAAAGTTATCTCAACTCAAGTCGAAAAGCGAGAGACAGAGTTGGGTGAGGTTACAAGGCATCATGTGGGATCTAAAATCTACTGTGCCCGTTGTTGGCTTTGCAGATGCTTTTAAATACTCTAGCAGTATATTCCATTTATTGTATATATCCCTTTTTCGTTTCATTGACATGAGAGATTGCATTCAATTGAATGGTTTGACATAACAAATGTTCTAGTCTATCTGTAGTAGTTATGTTTTTTCATAGTAGAGTAGTACCCACACTAGTTATCCGACATCACACAATGCTTTGATCCCAATTACAAAAATCAATTATGTCTCTATGTATGTTACTTGATTTTCAAATCAACCCAATTTTCATGACACAACCAAGAAAACCTTGAGTCATCAACAAGAAGAACCTGATTCAAGTGATCAGCCCCCCTCACGATCGATCAAAAGGAAAGTCGCCCAGAGATATTTGTTCAAATCCAATTCCTGAAGACAGAGTAAATTCAACAAATCTAAGAAAGCAAGTCCTAGGCCTCACTATCTATCAATCAACGCATTACTCATTCCTTCCCGACTCGATAGGGATTGCAATCTCGAGAGAGGGAGCAACAATTGACCCCCGAAAATAGGTAAATGGGGTGGGCTACGATGAATACAATAAAATCAATCCTTATTCTGCACTCCCTCTCACCAGCCTGAAACATATATAAATCATGAATTCTTAAGAGCGGGCCGGCAGGCCAGGCGTATGGGGACTGCTGAAGAAGTGCCTCAACGCGCCACATCCACTACTTTGGCTCCTTCTATGCAATTATGAACTCCACAAAACTTTATCAATTCCAACTCAACTTATCCTCTTGGAGCTGACGTAACCAACGAAGCCAACATAAATTTGATCCGAATAAAAAAAAAGAAAAGAAAGTTTAATTATTGTTGTATACCAGCCACCTGTTCTCGAACTTCCAGTTCTAATCGAAGCACATAGATCCGTAAATAGATTTGTATGTATAGCCACTTCAGTCATGCTCGTCCTTTCTCGAAAGTATCTTTTTTATGGGAACATTGTCAACTAGAAATTATTATGTTTGTAATTCTTCATACACCAATGGAAAAAATGCTCCAGCTTTCTATTCTCATATGAGGCCAAAAAGTGGATTGGGAACAGGTCGGCACGAAGTGATTCATCATGCTCAAACATGAGCCCATCGCTCGTTAGGGACGGTTTATAGATCATAAAATTCCTACGAATGGAATGAAAAGTGGGTCTATGTAAATGATAAAGACCTCGCAAATAACAACGCTCCTTCCCCATATGGAGTTCGGAACCCAAAGGCAATCGTTGAGTGAACTGTATCTTTTTTATGTTAGTGTACCTAAGCCGCACCCTTACTGCTGGACTCGGCCTCTGAATCGTACGTGGGAAGTGTTTTTGCCTCAAATAGCTTGGGACGATGAATGCGGGAAGTTTAGAAGAGATGGGGAAACATTAGGGGTCAATTACGGGGGATTACCGGTCGATCAACTCATTTGGGGTTAAACTTTCGATCAACTCATTGCTGAGCTTCTAGTGAAAACTAAAGCCCTACCTTATATAATGAAATTTCCACAATTTTGCAACAACTTGGCCTTTTTCTTCACTTCAGCTTTGAGATTATTTTAGCCACCGGGGACCGGCTCAATGAGCACCTTTGGGCGGTGCTTTCTTGATCAACTATCTGACTTATTCAGAACAACGTTGAACCAAGACATGAATAAGTGAAATGCAAAAGAACGCCTTCATCTGGAGGCCTCGGACAGTGGAAGATGAACAATCGCCAAGGAATAACTTGAACTACGAAGAAGTGAAGTAATACTTGGCCAATTCCCAAGTATTCATTGAAGACTTTTCACGTACCCCTGCTAATTCTTTTTCTAATAAAATACTAAGGCCACATATATGTATTCATTAGTAGGAAAAAGCCCTTGCATCCTTGCATCAATACCCTAGCACCAGGTATCCTTAACGCCTGCCACCAGGACATACCCGCAATTACACCATATCGTTGCCATATAGTCTCATAGACCCGCATCTTTTAAAGAGACTAATTGGTACGTATAGGCTTCCGCCATCCATCTTATCATGTGATAGGCATCTTATGTTGCGGCCAGAATACTATGATGCCACATTTATAGGCGAGGAAGTAGCCTTGTAGTCTTGCTTATTCATCCTCGAGGAACTGAACTCCCTGAGATAGAAAAAAACTGAGTGAGGTAGTGGAAAACTAAGAAAGATTATCTTTCCAAGGCTAGAAGTGCTATAAAGGAAAGTAGGTTGAAGAAGGAGACAAGAATTATCTTGCTATACTTGAATCAGTTTGATTCAATGCTTGCACTTGGATCTTTCTCCCCAGCTTCTTTCTACGATTCTAGTAAAGCCCCGCTAGTAAGTCTCGAGATCCAAAGCTACTTTTTTTCCTTACCCATATATCACAGTTAGTACCCTCAAAGCCAATGCCTTTCAAGTAGAGCGTCTTTTCAAGTCAGTCTTGTCCCGCCTGCTCATTCGCAAGTGCCTCGGGCCCTACCTCTCTTTTCTAACAATCTCAGCCGAGTGCTTCGTTCGCCCTCTTTTAGGAGAGTTACTTCGTTCCAGCCTTTCTCTTTCTATTTTGAAACACTTTCGGTTTGAACTCTATTTGTTTGAGCTCGCAACCCTTCTCGACCTGTATTTTCAGACGCATTACCTTTCTCTTTTGAAACAATCTTAGTTAAAGCACTGGTCGACAGACTCATCTCCAACTATATTTCTGGAATGCGCTCCTAGACAAGGAAGCGCAGGTTCAAGCCAGCTCGCAAAAAGGGTTTTGCTATTAAAGGAGAATGAGAATTCTCTATCTCCGCAACTCTAATTGTAACATGATTTGGGGAAGTTGTTCAGTAAGGAAAGATCTTATCCGCGTAGAGAAACTAGGGCTAGAGCAACAATCTTCTTACTTCCGATTGACTGAAAGGGAGAATAAGACTCTTTATTTGCCTTAGTTTGCGAAAGACCCCTGGTAATACAAAGAAGAGTAAGAATACAGTTTCTAACAAGTATAAGTCTACAGATTCAAAGAGTGGAGCAAGAGCAGGTGTATCATCTAGAAGTCATGTCCCCGGCTAGCGGACATGTCCCAATGAGAAGGTACTCTCAAATTGAATATCTCATGGCAACACATCTTTAGACAAAGGGTAGGTTCACCTATAGCCCAGTCAACTATTGGAGGCAAAGACAAATAAAAAACGAAAAAGCTAAGCACAGTGCATCTCCAGTGAACCATCCTACTAAGGTTTCACGAAGTCAACACATGCGTTCACAGCTAGGGACCATGTTCAGTCCATGCCAATAAAAAATAAGAGGAGCTCGTGGTCTATCAACACTTAAAGGGATACATAATGTAGATCGGATCGGCCTCGTATGGAGCACTTTTTGGCTCCCCAAAGACCTTCCATATGACCGGCAAGCTCTTATTCCAATTTCTATAGGACCTAGCACTTTATTTGTGTTTCGTTCCTCTCACTCAAACAAGGTTTCACGGAAATAATTTCAAGTAGCATCTTTATATGTAACAAATCATTTGTGGATTGAAACTCTCTTTTCTTTTAGCTAAGGAAGGGAAGACCCATCCCGTGCTTTTGAACGATTCTTCCCGCAAAAGGCAGATATTTTTCTTTCTGTCCCAAATAGAACAATTGAATAGGGACTAGATGTGACCAAGGTGCTTGCAAGCTTAGGGTTAGTAGGTTGTTGGCTGGGAGAGCTTGTAAAAGAAAACTCTCACCCATAGCATGTGTGAAATCCATGGTAGTGATGAAATTATCGTGAATTCCTCGTTCCCTTTCGTGTGAATTCCCTTTCAAACTTGTGGGGCCTTATCTATTCTATCTCTCGATCCCCTAAGAAAACCCCCTACCCTTCGGACTCCATATATCTTTTGACTCTATATATGTGGGCACCTGATATTTATGAGGGTTCACCCACCCCGGTTACAACATTCCTTTCTATTGCGCCTAAAATCTCTAAATTTGCTAATATTTCACTTGTTTCTATTTATGGTCCTTATGGAGATACATTGCAACAAATCTTCTATTTCTGCTGCATTGCTTCTATGATCTTAAGAGCACTTGACGCCATGGCCCAAACGAAAGTAAAAAGACTTCTAGCTCATAGTTTAATTGGATATGCAGGTGACGAGCAGGAGCAACAAATAAAGATAGAATTCCATACGGGGGTAAGTTTTGTTCTCTTTATGAGAAAGGCAGATACAAATGTTGAAAGAACTTTCATTTAACTAGGTTTTCTTACTTTCAACTTTCAGTACAGGTCTCTCCTCTATCTAGACGTTAGATCTGGAGGAAGCATCTGGTCACATATCCCCAAACCCTCATGGGAAAGGAACGGACTCACTCTCCCTACTTCTAAAGATATATAAAAAAGGTTAGGGAGTCCCAGCTGCTGAGGTGGCATAGTGAGAGGTGAGAGCAACGTATGCTCTAGCTCCAAGATTTTGCTCTTATTGCTAGCTTTTTTCCTTTTATGCCTGGAACTGAAGGAGAAAGATCATATGCGACTTATCTGCTATTTGCAATGTGAATAGAGGTTAGGTACAACAAACTAGAATTCTACAGTAGAAAGAGCTATGCGCACCAGCCCTTATAGTGCGTCTCTGAGTGCGTTTGAAAGATAGGTGCAAAAAAGGGTGAGGCAAGTGGCCCAAGGGCCCCTTTCCTTACAGTCAAGTGGCTTTCCATTTCTAGGAAGATTTTGTCTAGAATCTTGTAATCTAAGCCTTGCTTCTTCTGGTGGGCTCGTATTAGCCTGTTCAATATTAAAGGTAGTCATTCCCCCGTTCCTTTAGTCTTTTCAAGGGTACTTTTTTCTTAAGTCGCGGTCATGTCTTGCCCCCAGTGTAGTGACTGCTTCCATGTTTTCCCCGAATTTCATCAGTTCCAAGTTCAAGTGCATGTTCATCCATCTTCATTCTAAACAAAGGCGAGCATATCCATTGAGTTACTGTAACTGCTATAGTTTACAATCAATAGTTCTTAACCAACCCTTTCTTTTTTGAAATATTAATGTTTGTTAATCAATTCATTATTATATTATGTCTTTTGTGTGAATGGATTGCGGTTTATCACAAAGGCTTTCACTTAACTATCGATGCTAACGAGAGAGTACCAAATGCTAACGATGATGAAGGTTACCGACTTTCACTGGACACGGAGCCAACGACTTCAGTCAAACAGCGTAATGAGTCTAAAGTTACAGAAGCGACTTGACCGAGTCTACGAAGCTTTTCTTTCCTCGTAGTCGGCTAGAAATCCTCACCTTTATGATACATTTGGTAAGCAGCGCCTCCCCAACCACAACAACCCCTCGTTCACCAGCCTCCTATACAAGAGCATACTTGTGAACATATGTCTCTGGAAAATTGAGAGCAACTTCTTCAAAATCACAAGGAGGTTGCCGCGGTGATTCAATAGATTCATCGGGAACTCCACACACATGTTCAGGGGATTTTCAAGTTGAGCGCCTCAAAGAAATTCTGGAGGAAAGACAAGGGGAAAGGATGGGGAAATCCTTCAGAGTCTCCAAACAGAGAGACGCCATAGCCCCTACTTTCGGGAAGTCCAAACGGATCAGGGTTCTGGAGGTATGGAGATGAAACTGCTAAAGGCTAGAATGGTGGGGAAGGAGGCCCACCCTACTTCAATGGAAAGGGGGAATTGTCGTTTCACAACCGTTCCTCTCCTTATATTCAAGTGGCTTTCACTCCGAAGAAATGGGATTAGGGCTCAATCGATGACAGAAAAGATTGCCTAATGCCTTATCTCTTGTGGAAAGAGTTCTATCTCCCTAGGTTTGAATTCCTTCTGGAGAGAACGAACCATCTTCCCTTTAAGATAGGGGCTAGGGAGGTGAAATTGAAGGGGGAGTCTTCTTACAAGGCAATTTCGCTCCAAGGGCTATGGATCAGGGTGAGGGTCAAAGCGAGTGAGTTGGTTTGTGAGGGTATACGTGTGCGAGCATGATATTCATGAAAGTCTTACATATAGAGTAAGTAGGGCCAGACTGGGACTCGTTTAAAGGAGAGGTTCTTCTTAGCCAACGATCGACTTATTCCCAATCCCGTGCGAAACAGAAGTCCTAAACAACATCTGAAGACAAAAATTCTCTCGTAGTATCTTTTACTTCAATAGTAGATATCAGGCCTTTATTTTGACTACCTAGGCTAGAGGACTTGACGGACCACCTTAGAGGTCGGAAGAAGATTCTTGGTCACCATGGCAACCTTTGTAAAAGGGGTATGGGGGAGATATCTACATCTAGAAGTCGTGATTCCAACCCATCGCTTTACGCTCTCTCTCTTCTATTTGAAATAACCTCCTATTTTTAAAATAAACCTGGGTCAAGAAGGTTTCTAAACGAATTCACTTTAAGTAATCGGATGCAGGTCAGCGGCCAGCGGGCACGCCCCTAGCTTCTTAAGTTTGGGAATTATGTCAGGCCAATGCTACGAGCTTCCGAAATCCAATGGAATCTTCGTAAAGTCGATCATTACGAGTGTTACGATTCATTATCCTACCATATGAATGATTGCTTCTCTTAAGGGAAGCTCTCGTGCCCCAAGTTATCCATTCAGTTCTCATATCTGCATTCTTTGATTTCGGAATCCAGCTAACAGTGTTCCCGACCTCTTGAGAAACCCGTATTCTCTAGACTGATTGAAGCTAGAACCTAACATGTTTGTCATGAGGGTCTAAGGTCCTAAAATGGTTTATAATGTGTTATTGAGGCAGTGTCTAAAGGTTTAGGTGCATTGGAAGTCAAACGTCAAGGGACGACTAAGACGTTCGACGACTAAGTCACCTATGTGTCTCATGTGTTTTTATGTGCCTATATGTGTGTTTCATGAGCTTATGAGGTTCTAATTTGAAGTTATTATAGTGTTTATGGGCAGTGTGTCAAGTTTCATGAAGTTTGGAGGTCAAACGTCCATGACGTTCGAAAGGTTTGCCTTGAAATGACCTTGTGTGTCTTGGCATGTTTCATCGAGTTTTATGTGTTCATTTTGGATGAAATTGATGTGGGAGGTCCTAAAATCGTATACTATCATATTTGGGTTGGAAACGTCCGGGCAAACATCCCCAAGGACCAACCAAGGGTCCTTGAGGAAGGACCCTTCATTGAGACAAAGGCTGTCAAGAACAGCCTAATCGACTGAGGCAAACGATGGCTCGTTTGCCTGTCGATGCCCCGTCGACGGGAGGCATGGGTCAAGACTTAGCCTAGGGATCTAAGCTCTCATTTTCCAGGATCTGAGCCAATCGACGGAGGACAAGACGGTCTGTTTGTGGACCAACGGCCCATCGTTTGGCAAGTCATCTATGAGGACTGTTCATGCGCAGTTCACTGTAAACTCTAGGGGTTAATTGGTAAATTCACCCCACGTACAAATAAGAGAAAGGGCGGTTACTTAGAGGTATTTTAAATGGGTTTATAAGTCCTAAATACCTAGATGAACTCATTCTTCAAAATCAAAACCGAAAATATCTTAGAAATTCTCTAGAACTCCATTGAAGCCAAAACTCAAGGAAGAGCTTGGATTGGAGATTTGAGTGGTGATTCGTCATCAATTTCGTGGATTAACATCATTGAGGTATAGGTTTTGATCCTTGAAACTCTATTCATCAAGGAGCCCAAAATTCAAGGAGATTTCTAAAGTTTTCTAAGGATGAACTTGTCCAATTTTATGATCTATCCATGGGTTCTTACATTAAAGGTTTTAAATCATTGTATATTGATTATATCGATGTTAATTATATGATTTTAACTCAATTAACCTATGAACCCATGTAATTGATGAACCTAGTTTTTTACTACTTTATGGGTTAAGTGATATTGACTTAATGCTTATGAATTCTAGTGTAGCTTTCTATGGGTTATTATATTGAATTGGATGTTTTAGCTTTGGATTGAAGTGGTGAGAATAGATTGGTGGTACGATGTCCTAATTCTCTTTATTTTATGTTAATTAGTCTTGGATTATGTTGTGATTGGTATGGTCCACTTATGGTGGTGGTGCTGTGTGCTTTACTTGTAATTGATGTGGCCTCGTCGACGTTCCTTTATGTATTATGATGATTCTGGTGTCACGCCTCAAAACCCATTAAGACGGACAGGCACCCAATGCCCTAAAGTCCCGATAGAACCAACCTGCAACCTGTTCTTACTGTGCATATACTATAACAATTGTGACAAGTTAACCTAGGATGCAGCGATACAAAACAACGTAAGTAGGTCCAAAAGTTATATACAAGACACAACCGTTGATGCCACAACTCCTAAAGACACAACTTAACCATGTACATACGTCTACAAAGCCTCTAAAAGATAGAAGACTAGAGTAGGTCGGGACAGACCCCGCCTTACCCTTAACTACGATACAATACTAAAATGAATTTACCAAGGACTCAATAAAGCTCCGAATCAACTTGGAGCTCACCAAAAGTAGTAGAGTTTCGTGTGCTCCTACTGAGGAGGTCTACTAGCTGGAGTACCTGAGCCTGCAGCATGAAATGCAGCGTCCCCAATACGGAACGTCAGTACGAAAAATGTACTGAATATGTAAGGCAATAGCATATGTAATACAAGAGCTCAAATGAAATAAAGTAGTAACATATGAGTGCATAGATAGGAGAGAAGACCACCTTTGCTTACTCTTTTGGGATCAAGTAAGCTACATTCTTTTCTTTACCTTTTCGTACGTTATAATCTTTGTTGGCATGTGATACAAGTGACCAGCTGATCAGTGGTAGAAGAGGATGACCCATGCTAGGCGTATTAACCCCTGGGATGCGGTCCTCATAATTACACAACTTGGGATAGGCTCATGCTAGGCTTTCGCCCCTGAGCTGCCACCCTTCTATACCAATAGGGATCGGCCCATGCTAGGCTTTCGCCCCTGAGCTGCCACCCTTAATTATATAGATTTCTTCACTTAGATTCTTTAATCTTTGAGATTATTGTTAATCAGTTCATAACTCTTTTGAGACGTTATTTTTGGATAATCATAACACTTTTGAGATGTTGCGTTGGTGGTCATAATCATCTTGGAGATATGGAAATACGGACCAGTAGTGGAATACATGAAAAAATAATACTTTGATGCAGTAACAATGACATAAGGAGCTATGTAACATCAACACCTCACTTTAAGACCTTAATGGCACAATTGACTTCAATTGACTAGGAGGGGGATTCACCAAACTTTCTTTTGCAAATACCATTTCTATAGCAGCACAAGGGGGATAATTACACAAGTATAGAGTAGTGAACATATAATGAAGTAGTTCCATGTACTTAGAATGGGGAAAGAAATATTGTTAGCTATTTGGAGATAGTACGCTGCCACTATGTTACCTTTTCTAGGAATAGAACTTATGCGATTCACTTCATTGATATTAATTGCAGATGCCAAATTTCATGCCAAAGGGATATACAATCGAATAGCCTTACATACCTTATTTTCTGACCAATACCACTATCACGATTCAGCCTTCCTTTTTGGGTGCTAATGTACAACATAAGTCATGATTAAGCTAACGTCAGCAGCTAATCACATTAAGTCCCTCGAAAACAGTAGCTAAAATATTTGACGGAAAGCAGGCCCTTACAACCCTTACACAAACGGTGAACCACCACACCCTTCCTCTACACATTAATACAGCTTCATACATCCTCTCCCAAGATACCCAAACTGCCCTCAACAACAATATTCATAAGGCAGCCACCATCAATCTCAAATCTTTCAGCATAATAGGAGAATATTGACTCAAGGATTGATCACAATCCATGAATTCTTGATAAATATATACAAAATTCTCCACTCCAAACATGAATTCAAAGAGAGGAAAACAAATGGGTTGAAGTCTTACCTTAATTCTGGAAATTTATCCTCTAAACTTGTACTTCAAGAATTCAAACTCTCCTTCAAACTCTTACTTGAAAATGAGACAGCACTCAAGAACCCTAAGGTGTTTTAGGGCTGCTTATTGAAGCCAAAAGAGACCAAGAAAGAAACTTAGGAATCTGAAAATTTTTGCAAGTTTAAAATGGAGAAAAAGACTTGATCCTTATCATTTTAAAAAGGAGGTGGTATGGCCGATATTCTTGACGAATTTTGGGCCATATATTGTCAAGTAGGTGACCCACCTACTTGGCCTTTTAACTTGGGCCTTTTTGGACTTAAGATTTTTGGGCCTTGGCTGTCCATTTTCCCTTTGTTCTTTTATTCAACTTGGGCCAGATTAATGTAAGTAGGTGTACACACTTGGCCCAATAACATGGTAAAAAAAAAAGTCTTAGGAGGTGATGCACTTACCTAGTTTCACTTGGGCTTTATCCATAATGGGCCAATTGGCAGATTTGGCTGCTGGGCTTTCTTTCTTTCACATATTTCTTTAATAGGTTTGGGCTTCAAATGTGCCCCTTAAAATAAGCCTAAATCTGGTCCATCAAACTTGGGCCCTTTAACTATATTATAGCTCAAGTATGCAGCTGCTAGCTCAATTACCACCTTACTATATTTACTTAAATACTTTCCATCGGAGTTAACTTGCAATACATATGCTGAAACGTGCAAGGCTACATCACCTTACGAGCTAGTTTAAACCAACACTAATCATATAAGAAACATGATCCCTCACCTACACTATAAGTCTATGTCAAGTATAACATGAATAGAATTACCACATACAAAATACAGGCCGTTACATCCTTCCCCCCTTGAAACATTCGTCCTCGAATGTTAGCATGGTTGTCCAGCCTAAACAAGTTCAAGCCTAAGTTAGTACTACTATTAATCACATTGAACATATAGACTTATACTTACTTGTCAATGCCTCCACTAACATTTTGATCGTTCCCACCAGTGTGGTAGAGGTGAGGATACTTTAATTTCATTGCTTCTTCTGCTTCCCATGTAACTTCTTCTGCTTGTTTGTTTCTCCATAGTACTTTTACAGAAGCTACTTCTTTATTTCTTAACTTCCTAACTTGTCGATCCAGAATAGCAATGGGTACTTCTTCATAAGTGAGATCGTCCGTAACCTGTACGTCTTCAGTAGGAGTAATACGAAATGGGTCACCTACGCATTTTCGTAGCATTGAGACATGAAACATCGGATGAACTGATGAAAGCTCTTGTGGTAGCTCTCTCATAGGCTACTTGGCCGAATTTTTGGATAATCTTATATGGCCCTATATAGCGTGGACTCAGCTTTCCCTTTTTACCAAACCTCATTACCCCTTTCATCGGAGACACCTTCAAGAACACCCAATCCCCTATAGAAAATTCTAGTCCTCTCCTTCTAATATTTGCATATGATTTATGTCGACTTTGAGCTGTTTCTAGCCGCTGCTGTATCACTTTGACTTTTTCCATAGCTTGATGAACAAGATCTGGCCCAAATAAGGCAGTTTCACCTGTTTTGAACCAGCCAATTGGTGATCTACACTTTCGACCATATAAAGCTTAATAAGGTGCCATTTTAATGCTCGAATGATAGCTATTGTTATAAGAAAATTCAATAAGTGGTAGGTGATCATTCCAACTACCCTTGAAATCTAATATACAAGCTCGCAGCATATCCTCAAGTGTCTGAATTGTACGTTCTGCCTGACCATTCGTTTGAGGATTAAAGGTTGTACTTAAATTCACTTGTGTTCCCAAACTCTTTTGAAATGACTTCCAAAAATTTGCTGTGAATTGAGCTCCTCTATCAGATATTATAGAGATTGGCACTCCATGTAGTCGAACTGTCTCTTTAATATACAACCTCGCATACTCTTCAGTTGTATAGGTAGTCTTCACCGGCAAGAAGTGTGCTGCTTTGGTAAGTCTGTCAACTATTACCCATATGGAGTCAAACTTCCGGAATGAGCGAGGCAAACCAGTAACAAAATCCATGTTGATCATGTCCCATTTCCAAATTGGAAGTTCTATACGCTGCATGTAACCTCCGGGATTTTGGTGTTCTACTTTTACCTGTTGACAGTTTGAACACTGAGCCACAAATTCTGCAATGTTCTTCTTCATGTTCCCCCGCCAATACATTTCTTTCAATTCATGATACATTTTAGTTGACCCCGGATGAACAGAGTATCTTGAATTATGTGCTTCCATCATGATCCTCTTTCTTAGTTCATCTACATTAGGTACACACAATCTGTTTTGACATCGAAGTACTCCGTCTTGCTTAAGCTCAAATGCCTTTGTCATACCATGTAGTACATTCTCTTTAAGTTGTAAAAGAATTGGATCAGTGTACTGCTTCTCTTTCACTTCCACTATTAATGAGGATTCTGCCGCATTTTGCACAATAACCCCTTCGTCTTGAGATTCAAGAAGGCGAACGCCCAAGTTCGCTAGTTGGGACAGATCCTTAGTCATTCCTTGTCTTTCCGTAGACTTCCCATAAGTGCTTGCCATTATTTTACGGCTTAAAGCATCAGCTACTACATTAGCTTTACCGGAATGATATAAGATGTCAATGTCATAATCTTTTAATAGCTCCAGCCACCTTCGCTGCCTCAGATTTAAGTCTTTTGCTTAAAGATATATTGCAAGCTTTTGTGATCAGTGTATATGGCAACATGAACTCCATACAAGTAGTGGCGCCATATCTTCAAAGCAAACACAGTTGCTGCTAGCTCTAGATCATGGGTTGGATAATTTTTCTCATGTGGCCGCAGCTGCCTTGAGCCATAAGCTATAACTTTACCATGCTGCATCAATACACAACCTAAGCCCACTCCTGAAGCATCACAGTACACTACATAGCCTTCTGTACCTTTTGGAAGTACCAACACAGGTGTAGAAGTTAATTTACTCTTCAGCTCTTGGAAGCTTCTTTCACACTCATCGTTCCACTGAAACTTGGTTCCTTTGTATGTTAGCTTTGGTTCCTCCAACAAACCTTCTGTAATAACCTGCCAATCCAAGAAAACTACGGATCTCCGTAGGCATTGTAGGTCTTGGCCAGCTTTTCACGGCTTCTATTTTCTGGCCTTATTCCTTCCTCGGATACGATATGACCTAGGAATGCCACAGATTTCAACCAGAACTCGCATTTAGAGAACTTTGCATACAATTTACGATCAAGGAGAATTTGTAAAACCTGCCGCAAGTGATTAGCATGATCCTCTTCCGATCTTGAATACACCAAAATGTCATCTATGAACACTATCACGAACACATCTAAAAATGGCTTGAACACCCTATTAATCAAATCCATATAAGCTGCTGGTGCATTTGTTAGCCCGAATGACATGACTAAGAACTCAAAATGACCATACCGTGTTCGGAAAGCTGTCTTGGGTATATCTTTGTCCTTGACCCTCACTTGGTGATAACCTGACCTCAGGTCGATCTTTGAAAAACACCTAGCACCTTGTAATTGATCAAACAAATCATCAATTCTAGGGAGGGGATATTTTTTCTTAATCGTTACCTTATTCAACTGCCGGTAGTCGATACACATTCTTAATGAGCCATCTTTTTTGCGTACAAATAAAACTGGTGCTCCCCATGGGGACACACTAGGCCTTATGAATCCTTTTTGTAATAAGTCTTTTAACTGCTTCTTCAACTCTCGTAAATATGCCGGAGCCATTCTATACGGAGGAATTGAGATAGGTTGAGTATCTGAAAGCACATCAATACTGAACTCTACTTCTCGTTCTGGAGGCAAACCTGGAAGATCTTCAGGAAACACATCTGGATATTCATTTACCACCGGAATGGATTGAAGGGTTGGTGGCTCCGCATCTACATTTTTCACTCTAACCAGAGCATATGTATCCTTTGGATATCATCTTCTTTGCCTTAAGATAAGAAATAAATTTACCTCTTGGCACCCCAATATCACCTTTCCATTCAAGGACTACCTCTTTTGGAAACTGGAAATGCACTATCTTAGTTCGGCAATCTACCGTGGCATAACAAGAAGCTAACCAATCCATACCCATTATAACATCAAAATCTACCATGTCTAGCTCAACAAGGTCAGCCAATGTATCACGATCACAAACAGTTACAATGCAATTACGATAAACTCTCCTAGCTATAATAGATTCACCAATCGGTGTAGACACTTCAAATGGCTTCGCTAATAATTCTGGTGTTCTTTTGAACTTTCCAGCAATCAATGGTGTAACATATGATAGTGTAGACCCCGGATCGATTAATGCATATACAATATGTGAAAAGATGGACAATGTACCTGTAACCACATCCGGCGAGGCTTCTAAATTTTGTCGATCCCCTAGTGCATATGTGCGATTCTGACCTCCACTAGAACTAGCTGCTCCCCTAGCTCCTCTACCACGACCGTAGGCATATGTAGTCCCCTACCTAAAGAAGGGGTTGATGAGGTCGATGCAACAACTGATCTAGTTGGTTATGCAACGCCACCCACTCCCCTATGAGGGCAGTTTCTCATCATATGCCCTGGTGTGCCACACCAAAAACAAACATCCGTCCCAAACCTGCATGCACCTAGATGATTCCTCCCACACTGTTTACAAGGCTGCCGTGGAGGCCTTGATTGGCTCGTACTTCCTTGCTCTTGATGACTGCCTTGGCTTTCACTTCTTTGCCCAAACTGATTGCCCCTAAACCCTTGGAACCGTGGTGGAGCACTAGCTGTAGAGTAGAAAGATGACGGCCTAGGTGGTCTGTTAGAGAACCGAGGCCTAAACTCACCTTGGGATGGTGTAAACTGCCCCATGGATCTGGCCCTCTTAGAATGCCCTGTTTCCAACTCTTGTGTCCTTCTTCTTTGCCTTTGATCCTCCAATTTTTGTGCAAAAGCCTGCATCCTTGCTATATCCATATCTTTATTCAACGAAGCAATTGTACAGTCTCTAACCAGATATGAATCTAATCTATCCACAAAACGATGAACTCTATCCTCCATAGTAGCTACTACATTAGGAGCATACCTGGCCAAGGAATTAAATTTGAGACTATACTCCCTCACACTCATATTTCCTTGGTGGAGATTTAAGAACTGATCCGCACGGGCCTCTCGAATCTCCAATGGCAGATAATGATCAAGAAATGTCTTTTGGAACTCTTTCCACATAGCTGAAGGTGCATTTGTTCCCCTAGATTGCTTCCAAGCTTCATACCACAATATAGCCACACCCTTTAATCTGTATGCAACTAGCTCAAGTGCTTCTTTACCACTTACATGCATAATATCCAAAGTGCGTTGGATTTGATCTATAAAGTCTTGGGGATCTTCATTAGGATCTGACCCGGTAAATGATGGAGGGTCCAAGTTAAGAAAATCACGTATCCGTGTTCCAGCTGATCTATCTACACCACTAGTACCTGCAACTGGACCTTCTTGCCTTTGGCCATGACCAGCAACTATACGAGTCAATAATTGGACTGCGTTTCTCAAATCTTGCTCGGTAGCATTGATAGGGGTTTCCTGAGGTTCATCTTCCCTCCTTAGTTCTTCAGGAGATGGAGGCGTTGGGGAAGTCTGCGATAGAGACTCCTCTTGAGCCCCACTTTGAACAGCTTGACTTGGTGGTGGTTGGCTGGTCCCATCTTGGACAGCCACATCTACTCGTTTACCAGAACTTTTACTCCTTCTCGTAACCGGCATCTTTTCTATAATAAAACAATTGATAAATTAGATATGATTCATCTACAACACTGGTTCTATCGCACACGATCTAAGAAATGAAACAACTCCTACATGTCCCGTAGCCTCCTGTTTATAGATGTGGTGCACAACACATCCATAAGCAAGACTCTACACAGACACAGCTTTGTAGACTCCCTAGGATAGCCTGCTCTGATACCACTTTTGTCACGC
This sequence comes from Solanum lycopersicoides, assembly GCA_022817965.1. Classification (NCBI taxonomy): domain Eukaryota; kingdom Viridiplantae; phylum Streptophyta; class Magnoliopsida; order Solanales; family Solanaceae; genus Solanum; species Solanum lycopersicoides. The sequence continues at coordinate 34,863,206 of CM040622.1, read as the reverse complement.
CTCAAAACCCATTAAGACGGACAGGCACCCGATGCCCTAAAGGCCCGAGAGAACCAACCTGCAACCTGTTCTTACTGTGCATATACTATAACAATTGTGACAAGTTAACCTAGGATGCAGCGATACAAAACAACGTAAGTAGGTCCAAAAGTTATATACAAGACTTGGCCGTTGAGGCCACAACTCCTTAAGACACAACTGAACCATGTACATACGTCTACAAAGCCTCTAAAAGATAGAAGACTAGAGTAGGTCGGGACAGACCCCGCCTTACCCTTAACTACGATACAATACCAAAATGAATTTACCAAGGACTCAATAAAGCTCCGAATCAACTTGGAGCTCACCAAAAGTAGCAGAGTTTCGTGTGCTCCTACTGAGGAGGTCTACTAGCTGGAGTACCTGAGCCTGCAGCATGAAATGCAGCGTCCCCAATACGGAACGTCAGTACGAAAAATGTACTGAATATGTAAGGCAATAGCATATGTAATACAAGAGCTCAAATGAAATAAGTAGTAACATATGAGTGCATAGATAGGAGAGAAGACCACCTTTGCTTACTCTTGTGGGATCAAGTAAGCTACATTCTTTTCTTTACCTTTTCGTATGTTATAATCTTTGTTGGCATGTGATACAAGTGACCAGCTGATCAGTGGTAGAAGAGGATGACCCATGCTAGGCGTATTAACCCCTGGGATGCGGTCCTCATAATTACACAACTTGGGATCGGCCCATGCTAGGCTTTCGCCCCTGAGCTGCCACCCTTAATTATATAGATTTCTTCACTTAGATTCTTTAATCTTTGAGATTATTGTTAATCAGTTCATAACTCTTTTGAGACGTTATTTTGGATAATCATAACACTTTTGAGATGTTGCTTTGGTGGTCATAATCATCTTGGAGATATGGAAATACGGACCAGTAGTGGAATACATGAAAAATAATACTTTGATGCAGTAACAATGACATAAGGAGCTATGTAACATCAACACCTCACTTTAAGACCTTAATGGCACAATTGACTTCAATTGACTAGGAGGGGGATTCACCAAACTTTCTTTTGCAAATACCATTTCTATAGCAGCACAAGGGGGATAATTACACAAGTATAGAGTAGTGAACATATAATGAAGTAGTTCCATGTACTTAGAATGGGGAAAGAAATATTGTTAGCTATTTGGAGATAGTACGCTGCCACTATGTTTCCTTTTCTAGAATAGAACTTATGAGATTCACTTCATTGATATTAATTGCAGATGCCAGATTTCATGCCAAAGGATATAGAATCGAATAGCCTTACATACCTTATTTTCTGACCAATACCACTATCACGATTCAGCCTTCCTTTTGGGTGCTAATCTACAACATAAGTCATGATTAAGCTAACGTCAGCAGCTAATCACATTAAGGCCCTCGAAAACAGTAGCTAAAATATTTGACGGAAAGCAGGCCCTTACAACCCTTACACAAACGGTGAACCACCACACCCTTCCTCTACACATTAATACAACTTCATGCATCCTCTCCCAAGATACCCAAACTGCCCTCAACAACAATATTCATAAGGCAGCCACCATCAATCTCAAATCTTTCAGCATAATAGGAGAATATTGACTCAAGGATTTATCACAATCCATGAATTCTTGATAAATATATACAAAATTCTCCACTCCAAACATGAATTCAAAGAGAGGAAAACAAATGGGTTGAAGTCTTACCTTAATTCTGGAAATTTATCCTCTAAACTTGTACTTCAAGAATTCAAACTCTCCTTCAAACTCTTACTTGAAAATGAGACAGCACTCAAGAACCCTAAGGTGTTTTAGGGCTGCTTATTGAAGCCAAGAGAGACCAAGAAAGAAACTTAGGAATCTGAAAATTTTTGCAAGTTTAAAATGGAGAAAAAGACTTGATCCTTATCCTTTTAAAAAGGAGGTGCTATGGCCGACATTCTTGACCAATTTTGGGCCATATATTGTCAAGTAGGTGACCCACCTACTTGGCCTTTTAACTTGGGCCTTTTTGGACTTAAGATTTTTGGGCCTTGGCTGTCCATTTTCCCTTTGTTCTTTTATTCAACTTGGGCCAGATTAATGCAAGTAGGTGGTACACACTTGGCCCAATAACATGGTAAAAAAAAGTCTTAGGAGGTGATGCACTTACTAGTTTCACTTGGGCTTTATCCATAATGGGCCAATTGGCAGATTTGGCTGCTGGGCTTTCTTTCATTCACATTTTCTTTAATAGGTTTGGGCTTCAAATGAGCCCCTTAAAATAAGCCTAAATCTGGTCCATCAAACTTGGGCCCTTTAACTATATTATAGCTCAAGTATGCAGCTGCTAGCTCAATTACCACCTTACTATATTTACTTAAATACTTTCCATCGGAGTTAACTTGCAATACATATGCTAAACGTGCAAGGCATTACATCACCTTCCGAGCTAGTTTAAACCAACACTAATCATATAAGAAACATGATCCCTCACCTACACTATAAGTCTATGTCAAGTATAACATGAATAGAACTACCACATACAAAATACAGGCCGTTACACCTGGCCTTGTCGGCAAACTACTTGAAATATTATGATGATTTGTGTAGTGATCTATGTGAAGTATGATCATATCTATCTACTTGTGATTAAGTGAAAGTATGTGTTCTTCATTATGGTTAGGTGATCATGTTAGACTATGACTATGTTCTTATGTGTGTAGTCTTAAAGTTGATGCATGATTATTCCTACTTGACTTTATGAGTCTATAATGGTTATATTGATGATATTATAGTGGTGTATAAGATGACCTAAAGATGATGTTGGTTATGTCTATGTGCTTCTAAAGTGATATGTTATATGTGAAGTATGTTGTGTCTTGTGTGGTAGACTTATGTCCCTTACTTGATACATGTATGAATATGAATATGAGATGTCTTAACTTAATATGCTAAAACCTCTTAGTCTTGTATGTATGAATGATATGAGACCTTGAATGATTCTAAGAAGGTCATTTATGTGGAACCTTGAACCTAGTGGTAAGGTTATGAACCTTGAAGTCGAAATCCGTAATGGTATCCTTCTTGTAATTAATGATGGACTTAAGGTTGTTGGCTGGAACAGCATCATATCATCCTTAGGAAAGTCATTAGAGCTATCTTCGTCGCCATTGTAAGGCAGCCCTAGGGGACCTCTTTGGTAGGGTGAATTTGACTGCGTTATGAACTTGATATGGAACCCCTTTGTATGATCCTTAATGTAAATTACTCTATGAGAACAAAGGCTAGCACCAAGTGAGTATGGTAAGGGAAGTAGATCTAGTGAAGAACAAGACAAGAGTACAAAGAAAACCCTTCATATTCCTTAACCATGTGCCTATATGGGATGTGTCTAAGTTCTACCATTGGCAAGTAGAACACCCTCCATTGGAGTAGGTTACAACTCCGGATTCCATGATTTGCTACCATGGTCTATGTCGGTTATTGCCTATTCTCATCATATGGGATAACTATTAGCATTAGAGAATTTCTATGAAGTTTAGGTGGTGGTATGGGACGCTATCTAGACATTGCACAATAGGCTTTGAAGATGTTAGTGAGAGTCCCTAGGTCTTCTCCAAGACCATTACTTGAATGTATTTATGTGATGAATGAGTCTTAAATGAACTAATGAATGTAATGACTTAGGTTAAGAAATTATTTTAACTGAATAAGTACTTATCTAGAGTAGTTAAGGATTGTCTAGTTAAGGTGAAGGGGGCATAGGAACGGTCACTTCGTATCTTACCTAGATAAGTCTTAAGAATGACTCTAGTTAGGAAAGTTGGTTGATTAAGTAGACATGATCCAAACTTAGGTAGTCTTAAGTATTATTTAGGCAATCTTGGAGAGGTCAATCATGGAGGTTATCTTCTTGATTTACTTAAGTAAGTCTTTTGATAACCTTTGGAAGGGAGAATGTCATATTATATGTATGCTATTGTATTAAGTGAGAATGATCTTATCCTAGGTAATCTATAGGATCTCTTAAGTGTGTGTGTAAGGGATTGTATGGGCGGTCGCTTCACAACTCACTCAAGTGAACCTTAGAATCACCTTTTATAGGAGGATCTCATGTTTATGTGGTTGGTGTATTGCAAGTGTGTGTATCTCATTATAGGTGGTCTTAAGGATCATTTAGGTGAGCCTAGAGAGGGTGTATGGGCGGTCTCTCTTTGTCTTACTTAAGTGAGTCTTAGGATAGCTTGTAGTGAGAAGATTGCATGCTAGAAAGTGTCCAAGGTGAAGTTGAGGAACTTCACTGTAACAGTGAATTAGCTCACTGTAATGTTTCTAAAAGTGTGATAAATTGCTTATGTGATCTCTTATGTGTTTCTAAGATGATAAATGTTGTTCTTATGCTTATATTATGATATTTAAATCAAAAGATGCATATTTTCATTAAATGTCTATTTTTATGATTTTTATGCATTATGTCATACTTAGTACATGTATTTGTACTAATTTCATGCTTTTATCTATCTGTAAAGTGATTAATAGGTAAAGGTGCTTTTGGGAGCTAAGATTGGATTATAGGGTCGTTCAAGCAAGTTGAAGTATGTCCTCATTTGACTCGAGGGCATATATATCTTTTATTTCTCTTATTGAAGTATTGTAATAGACTAAGTATTTCTATATTCGCATTGTATGGGCCGTGTCCCAAGTATTCTTGAGCCTAAGATTTGATGAAATGAGACTTAGTATTTCCTATGGATTTTATATGAAAGATGTTTTAAGATATTCGTGTGAAAAGTTTTAATTTCACACTACTTTTCATATGTTTATATGCGATGAACGATATGGAAGGGCTTGTACAAGACCTCTGAGAGGTCAAGTACGCCGATTGTACACCCAGAGTTGCCATATCTTCTAATATTCGATAAAGTATCCTTTTTTTAGTTTCCTTTCAATCTCTAGACCCAACCCGAATGGGAAGAAGAGGGTCAGCCAAACTTCGGTCCACTTTGTACGTTTGCTGAGAAGACCCCTCAGGCATTTTAGAAAAGGGAGCGGAACTTCTCACCCCGAGGGAGGCGAAGCTACATCTTCTAGAATAGAAGATTCTCCTTATCGACCTGCTTGTTGGCTCTCATTAGGATCATCAAAACATCCTCAAAGATTCTCTTGAAAAGCTTAACTTTCAAGCAGAGAATTACGAGTCTCACCCACTTTTTGGGTCGGTTTCGTGATTTTATTCTTGGAAAATGCTCTTGTATCGCTGGCCCCCTTTCTTTTATCAAAATATAGCGTAACTAGAGAACAATCGAAAAGATTTTGGCAATATATGAGAACGATTCAACACCATCTTCATGTATTAAAACAAGAATGTCCCAATCAAGTCATCTAGTGACATAAAATAGCATATCCGGAATTGGGATCTCTCTTGCAATGGATGGTTGTTGTTCTCTTGATTTATTCTTTTGGAAGTCATGACAAACGAACCAGTTTTGAGTTCGCTTCATGTTTGTCTTGACTTTTTCTTCTTCCAATGGTTGCTCCTATAACTCAGGCTTGAAGTTTTTACTAGCGCTGAGGTGAGACATGAGATAGTATAGAAGGGGAGTGTTGAGTCCCATCCAGCGGTAATCGTTCGTCATTTCCAATTTCTTAGCCTATAGGCAAACCATTGAGTCTTGGATAAGCTTCTTTTTAACTTCACTTAACGAGTCAATGATTGTTGTTGAGCCCATTTATTCGGGTCACCTCTTAGAAACGAAATGTGTTTGTCTCTCTAACCGGTTTCCAATACGTTCACTGATATATTGCGTGGTTAAACTTCCCGAAAGCGTACATTGACGGCTTCTGCCAAATTGATTCATTCTATTCCCAAAGGCGAATCCTAACCAAAGAAAATTTGCCCCGGTTCTCTCTTTATTGTTCGCGTATCAATAGCGCATTGACAAGTTTATTTTTTGAGATTGGTATACTCTAAATTATAAATGAGACCCTCGGGTTTTGTTTTGTCTTTACTGATGCCAAGCTACCTCGCCTTTTGTTGGTGAAGTGAATGAAATCGTTAGATTCCCATTTGGAATCACTACTCTTTGAGCTAATGACATAGTAGTTAGAAACTAGTGGCAACAAAGAGTGACAGTTTTGGCGGCCGCTTCCCCCTTTCCTTCACCACCAGTTGGAGCACAGTCTTCGTCGGTCTCAAGGCTATCAACAAGACAAGCCCAATAACGCGGCTACAAGCTCTTTTCTTACTCATACCCCAAGCGGGCAGGGTGACAAGACTTTGATGCAGGGTTCAATATGGTCTTTGAGTACAACCCTGGGAGGACCAATTTGCCGACGCACTAAGTCGAAGGGACGAGTTGGCATCCAACAAGTTTGAATTAGAAATATAGCATCCATGAAGGGCCGTCCCCGAATGCATAAGACAGAAAAAGGACCCCCTAGCCAGACCTTGCTGAAAAAATTGAGAAACTTCAGTTAGAATTTCCACTCGAGTGGAATGGTTGTTGGTACTTTCTTTCATATGCTCCTCCTGTTGGTGATTTACCTCTTCCTTTCTATTAAGAAAGTGGAACAGAACTAGTAGCATATAGGCATTCAGTTAGCTTGCTTAAAATTTTCTTTTAAGGAAAACAAAAGGTGATCTACTATTAAGCTAATCAAAAGGTGATCTATTAAGTAGTCTTCTTGACAGGACATATCAAGTCAAGAGGACGAGGCTCCCCACAATGGGGGAAAGGGAGTGTGTAAGCGGGCTCCTTTCACTTGACTGGTTAGTTAGGACTTTTTTCTACGATGTTCGAGATCTTTGTCTCTCAGAGGGTTAAATGAGATTTTCTTGGAACAATGTCAGAGATGTTGGATGGACCAATTATCCCTTAAGCAGAGGACCACTACCCAGAATTGTTAATTCGCACAAGGGTTTTATTGATTGCTTTTTCCACAGGCAAATCCACATCATCGGTTTTGAGAAATTTTACAATGTTGAAATGGGGAAACCTGTAGTTAGGATCAAAATAGAGCTCGTAATTGAATATAGCCCCAAAAATAGATGGATCGGGCATACAATTATGGTCAACCTTATACCAAACAACACATCCCACCCCTTTAATAATAAGAGTCAAGTAACATCCAAAATACCCTGGCCTGCATGTTAAAACATTTGTGAGAACCTTTTCAATAGCACCGTTCACTAAACCATGAAGTTAGCAAGCCAAGCACTGGTCTTTCTATCTTCTGGCTGCTCCTAGAAATAATTTCCGAGCTTTTGAAATTATAGTTGTGACACTCTCTTTCTTCCGACGAGAGGGGACTTATCCTTAGACTTTTGAAGCTTTGGCTTTGGTTTGGTCCTGTACTAGTTCGAAAAGTGAGAGCACCAGGTTGGAAGATGATGGTTCGAGAGGACCTGGAAAAATGCTAGTAAGAAGGAGGCTAGTTTTTTAGGTTGTAGATCTTCTCCCTTATATTTTATAGAGCAATCCTCTAAATTCAAATAAGATCTTTCTACACTCCGTCAAAAGCCTAATTGAGACAAATCAGCTCTTACTGTTCTCGGTCTTTGCTCTTCCTGCAGGAATGGCTATTCTAGACGTGTGGTCGATGGCTTGGGAGTACCTCTTGTTGGAAAGGGGGATCTAATCGATCATGAGCGAAGACGTATTAAAGTGAAAGCCCCTGGGATTATTGAACGTAAATCAGTGCATGAGCCTATGCAAATAGGTTCAAAAGCGGTAGATAGCATGGTTCCTATAGGTCGTGGTCAACGAGAACTTATAATTGGGGACCGAAAAACTGGAAAAACTGTTATTGCTATTAATACCATATTAAACCAAAAGCAACTGAACTCAAGGGCCACCTATGAGAGTGAGACAGTGTGTTTTGTATATGTAGATATTGGACAGAAACGCTAAACTGTGGCACAATTAGTTCAAATTCTTTAAGAAGCGAATGCTTTGGAATATTCTATGCTCAAGGCGGTACAGGTACAGAAGTGGTTACAGCGGAGTATCTTACTCGTTAGATGGATTTATCGATTGAACTAGATTTACCCGCCCTCTTCACCTGATTCTCTTAAGGACACAAATCATGAAAAATCAGGCAAGATCGCTATTAAAGATTGTTTCCCAGGAAGAAGAGCTAGTCAAAGACTAAGGGAATATCTTTTCATCACTATAAGGCAGATGAAGTTCGACATCAATAAAGAGAAAGACTTTATTCTAAAATGTTAGATCCGATCTTTTATGCTTCTGGTTCCGTAGAAGGTGAAAGGTCCAGGGATAGAACTCCGGGCACACAACTCCTAGGGGAGCACTCTCCAGGGACATAAAAAAATTTTGTCACCGCAAGCTTAGGGCATTGGATTAGGATTCCCCCACCTCATAAAACATCATTTGATGCTTCTGACACATATGATATGAAAGAAGATGAGTATTTATTCGCCTTATCAGGCATAACTTCTTTTCAAGAAAGAGGCAGAGGATATGAGCTTGACACCACAGCTAGGCATGGGTCCGCAGACTGTATACGTGCTAGATCCTGCTTCAGAAAGTAGGTTTCCCATCTTTCATTAGGACTTTCACTAAAGAGATTTTCCCTTCTAGTTGCAATTCCGAAGCGGAAATAGCAGAGGTTATTGTCATTCTTGCTTATCCTCCTCTTCTTCTATCTAAGGACAAGGCGGAACTTTTTATTTTCTTTAAAACGTCCTTAAATTAAAGGCTTATAGAAAGAGCTTTAATGAATGACGTAAGATGATGAACGAAATAAGCGAACTGCTCATTCATTACTTATGCAATGACTTTCTTTTTTGTAGCGTCAACATTACCTTTATATCTCCTTCATCTAATTGAGGTTCCCTAAGAGAAAGGGATCAAATATGTAGTTGTAGTTTCTATATGTCAATCCAATCTCGCTTCCATTCATCATCAATTTTGGGGAAAGATTCTTGAATAACAGGCTAATAAAATTCTTATAAGTCCTTGCTGCCTACTACTAAAATCCTGGTTTTTGCAACAGTTGTGTTCTTCTATGCAAGAAGAAGACTTAGAAAGAACAAAGAAGTTTGGATTTGGAAAAGTATACTTAGGCAGTTCTTTCGCTGAGCACAACAACAGGACCCAATCAACGGGACGTCGACTAGTGTATGGAGCGTCGATTGCCAGGCGTGGTTTGACACTACCTTGGCAGATTTTTTTGCCAGCCTTTGGGTCCTCCTCAAGGACCCTTAGTGTGGTCCTTGGGGAGTTGTACCCGGAAGTTTAGACCCTTAATACGTCCATATACATGTTAGGATGCTCCCTTATTATTTTAGACCCCCAAAAACACGTAAAACATGCAAAGGCACACTAGTACATAACACAACTAGTTTCCAAACGTCTTGGTCGTTCTTGGACGTTTGACTTCCAAACCTCTTCAAATCAACTATACAAGTTGTGACACCCTTAATTAACATGTTATTAACTCTTAAATCAGATGTGAGGCTCTAGATAAACCTAGTTCATTTTTAGGATCGTTATAAGCAATGTCAATACTAATACATCATTTGTTTATTTTACACTATTATTGATTATCCAATATAAAATTAAATAAATAAGTAAAATGTAATTATAATTAATAAAAGAAATGTACATTTGAATTATATATTTTTGGAGGGTCAAAGACTTCACTTTTTTTATTATAGAGAAGAATAGTTAGTTCTATAGAATAACATAAAAAGGAAGAAAGTTACACTATTATTAGTGATATCATGAATTTTGAGTGAATAAAAGTTAGAAACTTACCCCATTTGGCTAATTCATAGTTTACCCATAATTTACCCATATTTTTATGGGTCAAATATGGGTATCAACCCATATTTTAGCCGTTGAAAAATCACTCACTCAACCTATTAAAATATGTGCGAGTTGCGCGGATCACCAAAATATAGATTCATTTTGTCTGCACTATCCACGTCACATATATTAATGTCATTTCATAATTATTTGGAAAAAAACATTACAAAAAACCTAAACTTGGCAGCAAAACTTACTTTAGTACTTAAACTACACAGGAGTTTAAATAACCCCTTATCATCTTCGAAGTAAGTTTCCACCCTGAGACTGTAACACCACTCTCATCTGTCACATCATAGCCACATAAACGCCACATCATAACCATGTAGGTACCACGTCATTAGTTTTTAGGTCTTTCTTACTTATTCACTATTTTTTTATTAAACATGTTTTAATACTAATTATATCAATTAATTAATTTAAAAATGCATACCCCCACCCCGTATCTTTCTTCTTCCTTGTTGTTCACCATTTCAACGTTCAATACTAACTTTCTTCTACACTATTCAACATTTTTTTTTAAATAACTAGAATGAAAAAATTCGCTATGATATTCACATTATCTTCTTCGAAACCACCCTACGAATTCACCCTCTTAGAGAATGACTTTTTTTTTAAATCCAAGTTTTTCTTGACAACTCAAATAAAAAATGATAAAAAAATATAAATTCTATGAAATATATTTGAATAGATCTAGAAATCAAAATGGGTCACTCATAATTTAAAAAGTTTGCATTTACGAAATTGACACCAATAACATAGAGCGAAATCAACGTCAATAAAATGACTTTGGTATTGAATTTTACGGATTAGTAAAATGAAAATATTTTTTTTTAAGTGCGAGGAAGATGGAGGAGGAGGTGTGTCACTGGAGAAAAAGGTGTATTGAGGAGGACAACAAAATGAAAAAAAAATTAAAGAAATTAAAAGGAGACCCACTAATTGTGTATACCTCTAAATAAAAAAAAAACATATTTTTAGAGAGTTAATATATCAAGAAAAACTATTTAAAAATATTCATTATATATTGACCATTAAAAAAAGGTCATGTGTAGGACTTAAAAAAGATTTACCTTTTTTTTCTTTTTCAGGCGCTCTAAGGAGAGTACACTCACTCTCCCTGCCACGTCATCCCTTAGGGGGTATTTAAATCACTTGAAAAATGTTAAAGGGGGTATTTAAACGTCCGTATAGTTTAAGGGTTAAAGTAAGTTTTGTTGCCAAGTTTAGGAGGGTTTTTATGTATTTTTCCTAATTATTTCATAATTATTTTTAATTATTAACAAAAAATGTTACTCCACAAAAGACAAAGATAATAAATTTCTATTTTAGAAAATAAAGTAAAATAGTTATTTCTCTCGCCTTTCCTTCTCCTTCCTCAACCCACAACCACCATTAACACTATCTCTATTCTCCTTAATGTTTTCTTCTTCTTCTTCTTCAGGCCATCATTGTCTATTGTTGTGACAAGACCCTTCAAGGTCTTAAAAATCATAGTTCAATTTCTCAAAGTTTTTATCATTCGCAAATCTTAATCGTAACAATCTACCATCATTTCAACCACCATAAATCTTTTTTCATCATTGATGCCAATACATCACCATTTAAATACTTCAATATATCATAATATTTGCACACAATTTTATATAACACATTTCATCTAATTTTACAAAAATATCCAACAATCACTTTTCATCTTTTAAAACTATTAAATCTTTTCACCTCATGGGTTGTAAATTACTAATAAAAAAATGGAAAGAAAACATAGATTTACATCTACAATACATTATCATTTCTGAGAAAGAAAGAAAAAAAAAAAAAAAATATATATATATATATATATATATATATATATATATATATATATATATATAAAGAGAACAAACAAATTAGAGAGGGCAGGGAAGGGGGAAAAGAGAGAAATAAGGGTTAGTGGGGAAGTAAAAAAAGGAAGTAAAAGATCATTTTTAATTTTCTTATGTTTGTTTTTTTCTTTAAAAAAAAAAATTTAGTCTAAATTTTGTTGTTCAGGCTCCTTCAACGTGTGATATCATGTATTTGTGCCAACTCAATAATTAAGTTGTCACATAAGCTTGGTCAATGGTCAGAAGGGTTTAAAATATTAAGTTCATTGAGTTTGAAGGTTCAGTTGGCAAAGGGTTAAGTAGAAGGGTTCATAATACAAACTCACATAAGTACAAGGGTCCATCAGACCATTGTGCCTTCAGAAATCACATCAGAATTATAACAAGAAGCCATAGAGAGCTCATGGATCAAATGACACATATTTCTCTACAAGCTACAAGTTCAAGAATTCAGGCACTTAAGCATTCAAGTTCAATATCAAGATCAAAACCATAAAATTCAATAACAAGCTTAAAGCCCTTAAATTCAAGTATAAAGTTGAGATCGAGATCAAGATCAAGATCAACTTCAAGTTCATCAAGATCCATCTCAAAAACCCTTAATTCAAGATCAAATTGAGGTTCATCAAAAATTTAAGAATAACCTTAAAAACCGTTGAATCCAAAATCAAGTTTAGGAACACATTCAAAGTTCAAGATTGAGCTCAAGAGCCCTTGAATGTATATCTTAAAAGACGAATCACAAGAATAATAGAGATTATAACACTCATATTCTAAAATCAATAAATACGACTGTTGTGATATTTTTCGGTCTTGATTATTATTTTCTTGACTCGAATTTTATCATCTACAGTAACATTTAAGTATATAATCGGATTTTTCCAATTACGAATGAACTTTCTTTTTTAAAAAAAATAAAAATTAATGCAGTTCATGATAAAAGGCACATCTTTTATTATAATTTTTTTTTTGAGTTCGTCCGTTATGGGCAAACTTTAATTATTTTTTTTTTAAAAAACGTTATAGTTCCTTCAATTACATGCGAACTCTAAAAAAAATTATAAAACTAATTAAACCAATTCAGGCAAAGCAAAATGTCTATGTTTCTATTTATATCTGCCCACCGAAAATAATCTCATTCATCACTTTCTGAAAATAACAAAACCAGAAAATAAATAAATATCCAATTAATTTGAAGTGAACAACTTAATTTTTTTACCATTCTTCAAAACCTACAATCGAGATTTCTTGGAGTCCTTGATATTTTTATTTACAATACTCTTGCAATTATAAGCCTCTGGTTCAATTCAATATACAGACTTTTCAGATTGTCGAGACATAACTATCAAATTTCAAAATTTAAACGATAAAGTATAAAAATGTTGAAGATGAATAAAAAATGTGGAGTGAATAACACATATTTATTGTTAAAGAAAGAAATATAGCTTCACGTGAGGAACAAAGAGATATTGATTAACATGAGGAGTTAATAAAAAGAATTGTAGTTCGCCCATTTATGGGCGAACTATCTTTAAAGTTTGTATAATATTATTTTGAAAGAATTAGAAGTTAACGGGGATGACAATGTTAAAAGATGGTTGTTATAGTTCGTCAATAAAAGAATGAATATCCGTTTTGATGTGTATTTTAGAAAGTTTTCCTTTTTGTGTTTAGGATCTAAAAGTGTACGTTTTTGTGCCGAAATCCCTAGTACGAATGAGAACATGTCTGAAACTAATATTTCTTACTGCAGCCTATAATTTTTATCTTAAAAATGTTAACTCACTTAACTTTAAACCTGACTATTTAGTTAAACTTTTGTCATGGTAGAATTATTTATTCATGTGAAGTGTTACTTTGACACTGTTTTTGAAAAAAGGTGTAGTACACACCATTATATATTAGTTATGGTGTGTTTTGATAAATAATTAATGTTTATTTAAATAGGAAATTTACATACCTAATTATTAATATTTGAAAGAAAAAAAGAGAGTTTTTACCCTTAAACAAAAAGTTTGCAAGCATGTCCAAACAAGTTTTTGTAAAGTAATATTATATTAATGGTCTTGAAGAAGGTAGCATAAAAATTAAGATTGGAGCTTCATTTTAATTGAAACGAAAAAAGGATTAAATATACCACTGAACTATTATAATAGTTTAACTATATTAATGGTCTTGAAGAAGGTAGCATAAAAATTAAGATTGGAGCTTCATTTTAATTGAAACGAAAAAAAGATTAAATATACCACTAAATTATTATAATAGTTTAAATATACTAATCGTTACATTTTTTATTCAACTAAATATGTTTTTTTTGGTTATATTTTCTATCCAAATATAATCCTTGCTCCTGTTATACTTCTGTAAAAAAATATCCTCAATTTTGATGGAAGGACACGTTTCAAGGTCATAGCTTAATAATTCACTCCTAATTTTAAGTACACAATTTTATAAAAAAACACTTCAATTTAATCCGACCCGACACTTCTTCATTCCATCGACTGACACGTGTCTTATATTAAAAATCTTAATCTTAATATAATATAAAGGAGAATCATAGAAAAGGTGATGTGGCACCTCCTATGATCTCCACATCTTTTTTCTCATTTTCTTGGCTTTTCTTTTTTATTTAAATTAATTATTTTATTGAAAAAGTCATTATTTAATTTATTATAATAAGTATTATATTAATGGAAAACATATACAATAAAGACTCTTCATATGCCAACTTACAAAGAGTAATTATTCATAATTCACACCTCTCTAATTTCTATTATTATAAAAAAATATTTTTATTTTATATTTTGTCCTTCTTCTAATTACAATTACGAAAGAAAAATATTTTAAAAATATTTTAAGTCTTTTATCTTTATTATTTAATTTATATAAAATGTACATTACTGTTTAACTTTTTTCTTCCTTTTTTGAGTTTTTTTCATCCATATTTTTTATTAATCAATTTATTAAGAAATTAATAAATACAATCATATTCATTACATATAATTATATCACATGAAAGTTACAAAAAAAACCTCCATCTATTTGAATTGTCTAGTAAAATAAGATGTCTTCTCAACTTCCTTCTACTTAATTATCATCTATAAATAACAATCATCTATGGTGTTGTTGCATGTCCATTTCTATTTTCTCCAACTTGATATTGTTAATATATTTTTTTTTGTTTTTCAGCTTTATGAAGATTATAGATATATTTTTTAGAATTTCTTCTTGTGTTACAATAGTCAAGCAAAAGTTTATTAAGATGAAGAAGAAAGTTTAAAGGTGGTGTAAGATTCGTCAAAAGAGACGATCAAAAATTAATTTGTTACAAGTCATCAAAATGAAGAAGAAAGTTTAACGGCGGTGGGAGATTCATCAAGAGTTGGTCAGAGTAAAATTTGAAAAAGTAGAAGTTTCAATTATTTACAAATATATAGATGCACTTATTGTTGCTTGTATAATTTTTCAATTAATTATTTATTTATCAAGATATGTACCCTTCAAGAACAAGATTATATTACAAAGAACATTTTTTTTATCAAGGGCAACATGATCTTCCACGGATTATTTTGTTGCTTAAAGAAAACTTTTGATATTTTCATTATATAAACTTTTGTCTTTTGGATATACAATCCATATTCTATATCGATATATATATTATGTATATAATATGTTAATATGACATAATTTCTCGATCAAGAATATTCCATCATCTTTTATTTTGCTTTATCCGTTTCTTTTCATTCTAATTTAGATGATATAACATATTTCTTTCTTTTGTGGATTTTGAATTGACTAAAAAGGAGATGAGATCCCCTCCATTAAGTTTTTGTTTCGTATTTGTTAACACTTGTGTAAAATTAGTCCATATATATGATTGTGGGACTCAAATTTCACAAATCATTTAATTCTTCTAATTTGATGAAATTTTTCAGAATGAACCGAGTTTGTTCTGCCAATATCCAATTACAGTAAACACATTTCTTAAGTTATAGAGAAAATTGATATTTGTTTAAGTTGACTATGAAATTGAAAAAATGAGTTTACTCTCTTCATTAATTAATTTATTTGATAACTAAAGAAATTATAATATTTGTTATAGCTAATTACATCTCATAAATTACAAAAATCTTTGTTTATTCACTTTTTCTACTTAAATGACATATCTCCTCAACTCCTTTCTACGATTCTATTCATTACCTCTACATTTAGTTTTCTCAAAATAAAATGGATTTATATTTTAGTCTATCATTTGCACATCAACTATTCAGGATTTGCACGTAAAACATTTTCATGGAAGCATATATTTTTTTTTATTTGTGGTTGTAAGCTGTTGGTAACAAGACATACTCTAATTTTGTTTAAAATTAATAAGGAAATACTACTATGTTGCTTTGTTCTTTTTATTAGCGGGTTGATTTATCTCACGACTTACAATTCTTTTTATCTATTTATATTTTTGCTAAATAAACATGTCTCCTCAATTCCTTTTTACTTAATTCTTTAGCTCTATTTTAAGACTTCTTTCTGTTTTTCTTTCATTTACATCATATATTAAATTTACTCAAAGTTAAGTCATTTATCTATTTCATAAATGAGCGCTCTAAATAACTTTAAAAACAAATGATTTATTTTCCTGATGACGTTATTACATATTCTGTATTTAAAATTCATTTATTTTATAATTATTTAACATTATAAATGAGGGCAAAAATGGAAGAATTTTTCAACATCTCTCTTAAACTTGGAATAATACACTTATTTTGAATTATGAAAAAGACTTAACAATTTCACTTATTTTGAAATAGAGGGAGTATGTATTATTTATTAAAACTCGAGGTATATGTGGATCCAAGAGGTATATGTGGAGTTTTAAATGTTTCGGTTAATCTCAACTAAATGAGAAGAGACAAGAGGTATATGTGGATCCAGGGTCGTCTTAACCCCAAGGCCACTAAAGTCATCGCTTGGGACCTCAATTTTTTTAAAATTAACTATATCTTTTTAAAAATAAAATTATGTGTACTATGAGTGCCATGATTTCTTCTAAGGGAAATGCATATGTGATGAATATAAACCTGAATTTCGTAAGAAACAATTTAATAAAAATATGGATTAGGAAATCACTAAGTCCCTTGAAGAATCTTTAGAGTTGATTAGTTTATATATATTGAGTAGATCAAAGTATTTTTCACTTCAAAACAGGTTTGAACCAATTGAAGCATATAAGAATATTTTTTATTTCTTATTTAGTGTTAAAATATTGACATCACTAGGTGATCAAAATTTTAAAAAAATATTTTCTTAACCTTGAACTTTCTTTAACCCATAATAGTTATTCTGATATTGATTGTTTAGATTTGTTTTTTGAATTAAATGTGTTAGGTATATAGCAAGAGTTAATGGGAAATGGAGGGAAGATGAAAAGAGAGGAACTTAGAAAGTTGGGAACATGAAAACTCCTCTTATATATGCTTTAGTGAAAAGACATTTCTCCCTCATCGGCGGTGGAAAGAATAATGGAAGAGTTAAAATATAAAAACACTCCTATTAGAACCCCCTCTCGCCGTTGTCGTCGTCGTTCGGCTTTGACTTTGGAAAATGATCGAGCCATTATTTTTTGGACAAAGTTTGTTTTAATTATATAGTTATTTATTTATTTATTTAATTAAATTAAATTAAATGCACAAAATGTTTTCAATTAATTAGTTGACAATCAAAACATTTTCAATTATTTAGTTGAGATTAACCGAAATGTTTCAAAATTTTGGTTTATTAACCAAAATATTCCGACCTGACTCAGATCCGCACGACCCATTTTTCTTAAATTCTTTCCCGTTTTAACTTGAATTTCTCGCTTTTGGAAATGACTACTCTGAAAGGTTTCAACTTTCAGGAACAACCATGACAATTTGAAAGATTGCAAACTTTCATGAATGATCGTGTGGTTTTTGAAAGGATTGCAACCTTTCGAAAATAGTTCCTTTTGGCTTTAAATACCATTCATTCTTCAGACTCTTTCCTTACGAAATATTCTGATTTTCTTCTTCTTCTTCTGCACAAAGTTTCTTCGTGTAATTTACTGTCGTTGAGTGGCTCACTGATACCAATGTTTTGGGTATCAATACACTGGTGATTGAGATCATTCTATCCTTGGAGGACATATTCCAAAATGGAACCTCGGATATTAGAAGAGAATAATTTCCTTAAGGAGAGAATGAATGTACATTCAGTGGGCTTGATCTTTTTCCATTCTGTTTTTTTAGAGCCTGGTATATTTACATATTTTAGTTTTTTGTGAATTAATTTATTTTCTTCTATTCTTACTGGTTCATTAAACTTTGGTAACTTCGTATTTTTGCAAAGTTTGTTGAAATAGTAATTCTGTTTTTTAAACACAAATTGACAACAAAATTTGTTAAGAGAAATAATAAAAGTAGAAGATAATGATTTAATGAAAATACTCAGTTAAATAAAAAAACTTTCTTTTCCAAATATATATATTGCTTATAGGATAATGTAACTATTCATGCAACCAGTGCCTCAACCGATTTTTTTTTCAAAATTAAGAATGATTAAATTTTCTTTAAGATCAAATGATGTCTAATTTGAAAAAGGATTATTAAAGGAGATTGATTATAAACCAATACTTTATGACTTTGAATCTAAAATAACTAAAAAAGTTTATTTTAAATAAAAGTATATATGATGAAAAAATAAAATATTAGGCCCCTCTCTTATGTTTCGCTTTAGGCCACCAATGTTGTTGAGTCGGCCCTGTGTGAATCAAAAGTATAACAAGATAGACATATTTGAACCAAAAATATAACAAGAGATATATTTAATATATTTCTAATAGTATGACGGAAAATAAATTTGACTTGTAGTTGGTCGGATGTCTGAGCTAGCGAATTGATAGTAATAGAATCTTAATATAAGAAATTTAAGGCATTAGCATATTTGTTAATTTCTGATTAGGATTTGACTAATTAATAATGGTAAATTTTTTCAATCATGTGTACAAATCCTCTTTGACTTTGACACACAAACACAATTAGTATATATATATATATGTCCCCTTATTTAGAAATGAGAGTGTGGGTGTACCAACACTGCACTCTAGAGTTGTACAAGAAGTTTTGTTTGTTGTACTACACCATTTGAGCCATATTCACTAGAAAATAAACACATGTACTACACGTGTCTACCTCCTCTAATTTTCAATAATTTTGCTTATTGAAAATTATTGTATTGCTTAAATGCATCAATTGCTTCATTCTTACTATTAAGCAAATATACATAACAAAATCGAGTGCAATCGTCAATAAAATTTATAAAATACTTTTTTCCACCACGAGACGGTGTCGACTTCATATCACATATATTTGTATGAATTAAGTCTAAAGGTTTTGAATTTCTTTCAACAGACTTGTAAGGATGTTTAACAAATTTACTTTCCCCACAAATTTTACATTTTGATTTATCGCAGTTAAAATGGAACAATACTTCTAAAATAACCAATTTTCGCAAGGCTTTGTAATTTACATGTCCCAAACGGGCATGCCATAAATCATTTGACTCCAATAAGTAAACAGAAGCAGAATTCTTATTAATTTTGTCAACAACCATTACATTCAGTTTGAGAAGACTCTCATTGAGGTAGCCCTTTCCTATGAACATTTCATTCTTACTTATTATAGCTTTATCACTAACTAGACACACTTAAACCCGTTCTTAAAGAGTAGTCAGCAGAAACTAAATTCTTCCTAATAGTAGGGACATGCAGAACATTGTTCAAAGTCAACAAACACCTTGTCGGATGTCATTTTCAACATTACTCTCCCAGTTCCTGCAATCCTTGTTGTTGCTGTGTTTCCCATGAACAAATCTTCATTATACTCAACAAGAGTGTACGTTGCAAAGGCTTCTTTTGCAGAGCAAATATGTCGAGTGGCACCTGAGTCGACAAACCACTCCTTGGTATTTCTAACTAAGTTACACTCCGAGATCATTGCCCACAAGTCATCTGCATCTTCCATCTCTTCCACAATGTTTGCTTGACTTTTGCCTTTGCCTTTGTCTTTGTCCTTTCTTGGAGAACAACACTCAAAAGACTTATGACTAGCCTTGCCACAATTGTAACAGTTGCCCTTGAATTTCTTCTTGGCCTGTTCTATCTTCTGTCCGTTGGACTTCTTTCTCTTTTCTTCAACAATATTAACTCCAATTATTGTCAAACTCTTACGAGACTTCTTTTCGGCTGTTTTATTATTTTCCTTAATCTTGAGCCGAATCACAAGATCTTCAAGCTTCATTTCCTTAAGTTTGCGTTTTAGATAATTCTTGAAGTCGTTCCACAAAGAAGGTAACTTCTCGATCATTGCAGCCACTTGAAAAGCTTCTTACTACCATATCTTAAGTAATCAGATATTGAAAAACAAGTTGAAGTTCCTGCACTTGTGATTCACAGTTTTACATCTACCATTTTATAGTCTAAAAACTTTGCGACCACAAACTTTTTCAAGCATGCATCTTCTATCTTATATTTCTTCTCAAGTGGATTCCACAGCTCTTTCGAAGTTGTTATTGCACTATAGACATTATATAAGTCATCATCTAAAACACTTAGAATGTAGGACATAGGAAGTCTGCCCGTTTCCATGCTTCAATAATCATGAATTTTTCTCTATCTGGAATTTCTTCGCTGGTAAATTTATCTAGACCAAGAGTGGTAAGCCAGAAAAATACCCGTTGCTGCTATCCTTTGAAATTCACACTAGAGAATTTACCCGATTTCTCTACTTGTGGTACAACAGTTCGGGTTGGTGCAACAACAACCACTGTAGCATTGTTGTTTTCCATTTCTGATAAACAAAAATTGATACGGTCTTAGTAAGCAATAACTTAAAATTGCAGACTTAAAGGAGAATTAAACCACGAAGGTTTTTGTCTCCACTAGAAACACATATTAAAATAAAATAATAATTTCCTTAAGATTATTGCAAATCTCTGTTTGAAAACAGAATTACTGATTCCAACTAAACTTTGCAGAAACACGAAGTTACCAAAGTTTTAATGAATCAATAAGGGAGATGAACATAAATTAATTTAGGAAAAAAATAAATTTGTAAACGTACCAGATTCTGGAAAATTATAACAGGAAAAAGTTCAAGCCCACTGAATTCACAGTGTCCACTTAAAGAAATTATTCCCCTTTAGTATCCGAGGTTTGATTTGGAATATGTCCTCCCAGGATAGAATGATCTCAATCACCAGCGTATCGATACCAAAAACTCTGGTGTCAGCAAACCACTCAACAGCAGTAAAATATACGAAGAAACTTTTGTGCAGAAGAAGAAGAAGAAACAAAAAAAATTGTAAGGAAAAATTCTGAAGAATGAATGGTATTTATAGGCAAAAGGAACAGGTTCCGAAAGGTTGTAACCCTTTCAGAATCAACACGACCATTAATGAAAGTTTGCAACCTTTCAAACGGTCCTTCCTGTTCCTGAAAGTTGCAACCTTTCAGAACAGTGATTTCCAAATTGAGGAAACTTTAAATAAAATTGGGAAAGATTTTAAATAAAATGGGTCGCGCGGATCCAAGTCGGGTCGGGTTAATCAACTAAAAAGTTGAAACATTTCGGTTAATCTCAAATAAACAATTGAATACGTTTCTGTTATCAATTAATTAATTGAAAATATTTTGGCCATTTATTTTAATTAATTAAATAAATAATTAACTAAATAATTAAAACAAACTTTGTCCAAAAATTAATCTCTCGATCAATCATTTTACAAAGCCAAAGCCGAAGCCGAAGCTGAACGACGACGACAGCGACGGCGACGTGAGGGGGGGTCCCTCTTTCCAACCCTTTTAACAATTAATAAGAGTGTTTCTATATTTAAACTCTCATATTATTCTTTCCATCACCGATGAAGTACAAATGCCTTTTCATTAAAGCATAAGAGGACTTTTCAAGTTCCCAACTCTTCAAGTTTCCAACTTTTCAAGTTTCTCTACTTTCATCTTCCCTCCATTTCCTATTAATTCTTGCTACATACCCAACAAGTGTATGTGTCAAATTTCTTATTTCCCAATTTACAAGTATATAGATGTTTCAACTTTCAAGTACTACAAGTCCCTAACTTTTTAATTTATGATGTTTCCAGATTAATGAAATCAAAAGTCCGCACAATTTTGAAAGTGTGGTATTTCTCCCGATTTAATTTGGCTAATATAACTATGAACAAGAAGACACCAACTAATCATGAGTTAATAAATTAATATGAGTTGAGACTTTTAGTTAATCATGATTTAAAGACTGTTTTATTTAAATAAATATGAATCATTAAATTTAAAAATTGATAGATATCATTAAATATACATGTACTAAACCAACGGAAGAAATTAATGTACTGGAGAGGAGCCTCTTCCAACTTTAGGGGGTCACGATGGATTAAGCCTTTTATTAAAGGCCTAACCCATTGGTGACCCCTTAAACTTGGCACAAACTTTCTTAGACACCTTAAGTGGGTGATGTTAATTTCAGACACCTTATGTTAGCTTTTATTGTGTCATATTGACACTTTTTGCTTACCTGGTTCAATGAGTGTAATACACTCGATGACTGTGCGTGAAATACATATTTAGTCGACTTTTTAATTTTTTTTCTTGTTCTTCTTTTCAATTTCAGCCTCCATCCCTGCAAACATAAATATCCAACAATGGTGAAGAGAAATAGTTACAGTAAAATGATGAAAAATGATGAATCTGTGAAAATTTAGAAATATACCCATTTAAATATTAAATTATTCATGAGATTCTTTCAGAAATTAATTTTTACAGAGGAATAGATTTATTTTTTTTGTGAATTCTTAACCTGCTAATTAGGGTAAAAAAGAAACAAAAAGATATTTGAAAAAGAAAATAATAAAAAAGGAACAGTGTGGCGGTGTGAGCCCAAATGTTATTTTGGGAAAAAAAAATATTATATTTGATAAATATCATATTTGCTGAAGAAAATGTGTGCCCAGATGTTTTGGAGAAGACAATGGTGGGGCGGGGTGGGTTGGGGGGGGGCATGGGGATTTATTGGTTTAGATCTTTTCTTAAAAAAATTATTGGGTAAAATTTATATGTCAATGATTCATTGGTTACTTTTTATTTTTATTCAAAAATAATTATTTAAAAATTATTTTTGATGTACATAACACATGTCATCGTCTAATCAGTCACTTTACACGTCATTCGCGAGTGTAACACACACACACCTTATATATTTTTGTTGATTGGTAAAAAAGTGTCAAAATGACACATCAAAACTCTACATGCTTCTCATAAATAACACTTCAAGGTGCTAACCATTTCTCATAGATAGATCTCAGATCGGGTTATCATCAACTCAGAGTCAGAGATAGTGACATTCCAAAAACAACCTTCAGAACTCGGTATAGTCACTATGAATTTGTAGTTATGTCATTTGGACTAACCAATGCTCCTGCATCTTTCATGGATTTGATGAA
Organism: Solanum lycopersicoides; assembly: GCA_022817965.1. Taxonomy (NCBI): domain Eukaryota; kingdom Viridiplantae; phylum Streptophyta; class Magnoliopsida; order Solanales; family Solanaceae; genus Solanum; species Solanum lycopersicoides. The sequence continues at coordinate 34,839,992 of CM040622.1, read as the reverse complement.
CAGAGTGTTCAAACAGTACTTGGACTTGTTCGTTATCGTCTTAATTGATGATATTCTCATTTACTCTAGGAATGAGGAAGAACATGCAAGTCATTTGAGAGTTGTTCTGTAAACTCTCAAAAATTGCCAGTTATTAGCTTAGTTTAGCAAATGTGAGTTCTGGTTGCAATCTGTTGCTTTCGTTGGTCACATTGTATCTAGCGAAGGGATCCGAGTGGATTCACAGAAGATAGAAGCAGTGAAACAATGGCCCAGACCTACCTCTGCTAATATCAGAAGTTTCTTAGGTCTAGCGGGTTATTACAGAAGGTTCGTGGAAGGATTTTCATTCATAGTCTCACCATTGACTAGGTTGACTCAGAAGATGGTCAAGTTCCAATGGTCAGATGATTGTGAGAAAAGCTTCGCATAATTGAAAACTAGATTGACTATAGCTCCTGTCTTGACTCTACCAGAGGGTTCAGATGATTATGTGATCTATTGCGATGCATCCAGAGTTGGCCTTGGTTGTGTGTTGATGCAACGAGATAAGGTTATAACTTATGCTTCTAGACAGCTTAAGGTGCATGAGAAGAACTATCCAACTCATGACCTCGAGCTTGCAGCAGTGGTGTTTGCACTCAAGATATAGAGACGCTACTTGTATGGTGTTCATGTAGATGTGTTCACTGATCATAAGAGCCTTCAGTATGTGTTCACCCAGAAATAGTTGAATCTTCGCCAGAGAAGATGGCTTGAGTTCCTTAAGGATTATGATATGAGTGTGCATTACCATCCTGGTAAGGTGAATGTAGTAGCAGATGCTCTTAGCAGATTATCTATGGGTAGTGTAACCCATGTTGAGGAAGAAAGGAAGGAGCTAGTGAAGGATGTTCACAGGCTTGCTCGCTTGGGAGTTCGCCTTATGAGAATATCAGACAATGGTGTAACAATTCAGACAGTGATCCAATCCTGCTTGAACTTAAAGGTGCAGTCCACAATCAGAGAGTGGAGGTTTTCTCCCAAGGGGGAGATGTTGTACTTCGCTACCAGGGTAGATTGTGTGTTCCTGATGTGAGCGAGTTGAGACAACATATTCTTTCAGAAGCCCATAACTCCTGATATTCTGAACCCAGGTGCCACTAAGATGTACCGCGATCTGCGGGAAGTCTATTGGTGGAATGGCATGAAGAGGGATATATCAGATTTTGTGAGTAAGTGCCCCAATTGTCACTAAGTCAAGGTAGAACATCACAAACCAGGGGGTATGACTCAACATATCGACATTCCTACTTGGAAGTGGGAAGTGATCAATATGGATTTCATCACAGGGTTACCACGTACTCGAAGACAGCATGACTCCATTTGGGTGATAGTTGATAGGATGACTAAGTCTTCTCACTTTTTGGCGGTCAAAACTACAAATTCGGCAGAGGACTATGCCAAACTTTACATAAATGAAATTGTGAGTTTGCATGGGGTTCTTTTGTCTATCATCGCAGATAGAGGTCCTCAGTTTACCTCTCATTTCTGGAAGTCATTTCAGAAGGGTCTTGGTACTCAAGTTAACCTTAGCACAACATTTCATCCGCAGACGGATGGAAAGGCAGAGCGTACTATTCAGACCCTAGAGGATATGTTGAGAGCTTGTGTGATTGATTTCAAAGGTAGTTGGGATGATCACCTTCCTCTTATTGATTTTGCCTACAACAATAGCTACCATTCCAGCATTCAGATGGCCCCTTATGAGGCTTTGTATGGGCGTAGATGTAGATCTCCTGTTGGTTAGTTTGAAGTAGGTAAAGCAGCTTTGATAGGGCCAGATTCAATCCTTCATGCTATGCAGAAAGTGCAACTCATTAAAGATAGACTTAAGACATCCCAGAGTCGTCAGAAATCTTATGCAGATGTAAGGAGAAGGGAACTAGAGTTCCAAGTTAATGATTGTTTTTTTTTAAAGTCTCACCTATGAAAGGGGTGATGAAATTTGGCAAGAAAGGGAAGCTCAGTCCTAGATATGTAGGCCCTTACAAGATCTTGAAAAGGGTTGGCAAGGTGGCATATGAGTTAGAATTACCAACAGACTTAGCAGCAGTGCATCCGGTTTTACACATCTCACTCTTGAAGAAGTGTGTGGGTGACCCAGACTCTATAGTGCCATTAGAGAGTGTGGCAGTGAAAGATAGTCTTTCTTATGAGGATGTACCAGTTGAGATTCTTGACCGTCAGGTTAGAAGGTTGAGAAATAAAGAAGTCACTTCATTCAAGGTTTTGTGGAGGAGTCAGTCCGTAGAGGGAGCTACTTTGGAAGCAGAAGCAGCCATGAAAGCCGAGTATCCTCACCTTTTTCCTTTCGATTCCACTCCAGCTAGAGGTAATAGTTCCTCTTCAGTTTTCCAATCATACATGTGTAAATTCAGTCTTAGAATCATGTTCCCTAAGTTTGTACTTGCATTTTCAGCGTATTTGCATGTTCTCGGAACTCAATTCAGTCAGAAACTCAGTTCTCAGTGATTAGTAGTAGGGTTTGCACCTCTCTCCCTCTATTTCAGCTAGTTTAGTCTTCATTCGAGGACAAATGTTCCCAAGGGGGAGATAATGTAACACCCCGTAGCCAAAACAGACCAAAAATCAGTTTGTCAGAAAAATCTGCAGGTGCAGCTGACGTGACCATCGACGGACCGTATCCTGACCCAGGTTCGTCCTGCACAACCGTCGATGGGATCAGAGACTCCCAAAAAAACTCATCCGGGAAAAAATGGCTAAGTATTGATCGACGGCCGGAACTACGGTCCGTAGGTCAAATAACGGTTCGTAGGTCAGACGACGGTCCGTAGTTTGTGACCGTCGATTGAGACCCCCCTTCAGGCACTCTCTAACAAGGACCACGGGTGACCAGCACGGTCCGTAGGTCTGACCCTAGGTTGGAACTAGCAGCCAGTTAGGGGGGAAATGCAGTAGGGTCAACTTCAAATGATCATAACTTTAATCACAAAATGAATTAGGTGTACCATGACATATCAACATATATATAATTGAATTAGCTTTCCATAGCCACCGATCTTGCTAAAATTAGAGCTCTGAGTAAAACTTTATGCCCGTTTTAGTAAAGGCCTGTCGAACCGACCCAATCTACGGACCCAAACGACGGTCCGTTGTTGGACTGTCCAGGTCGTCGTTTGGTCCGACAACAACTTACCCAGGGGTCTTTTGGTCTTTTCCCACTTCTTGTAAACCTTAAGATACGTCTTTTTGACCCTAAATCATTAGATATTAGTCAGTTTAAGCCTAGAAACATAACTAAAACTTACCTAAGTCAAATCATTAATCAAAAGTTAGAAAATTAGAAGCAAGAAAGGAGAAAAAAGGTGAAGAACCCTAGTCAAGAACGCAACAAGTTTCCATCAGTTCCAGCCACGAAATCTACGTATTTTTTCGTGAATTTCATCACCAGGTATGTGGGATTTCACTAGTGGGTTCCTTTCACCCATTGGGTCCCTAGTTTTCAGTCAGATTCTTGATTCTCTTATTATGATTAAACCTAGGGTTTCTTGAACTTCAACAGAACTTCAGAACTTTATGAATTTATTAGTTATATGTTACAAATCAGATTATCATGTTATTATTCAGTTTATCGCATGAATTTCAGAACCCTAGCTTTGTATTTCTTTAGTTTTTGAATTACACATGCTAGGTCAGATATTTCAGTTACTTCAGATATACGTGCCTCAATTATAAATGCATAATTACCAGATTAATTGTTGCATTCTCAGTTTGCATGTTTAGTTTTAAGCTATCCAGTATTTACAGAAACTCAGTCATAATCAGTTATAATTACAAAATTCATTGGGAGTATCACAATACCGAGTTGGATTAGGGTTCAGCGTACCCAAATAGTCCTAGAACTACTAGCCAAGTAGGTTGTAAGTCCCCTCCATGGGCAATCAGTTTAGTGATCACGACAGCATGCGTTTATACCTTTTGCAGGGTATATTGGGTCCTCTCGATGGGGCATATACATCGGACTCCACATTTAGCTCATGTGTTTTTATTATCGGTTATTAGTAGCTCCCACAGTTCAGTCAGAGTCTCTGCATTGACCATTTATCAGTATATTCAGTATTCAGTTTCAGCATGTTATAAATTAGTCATTGCATCCAGTTAGCTCAGAATTCAGTTTATCATGTACAGATTATTATACTTGCTTTTGTTCTTGTTCAGTTATGTTTTATTTCAGCTTTACTCTATCCTACATGCTCAGTACCTTCAAGTACTGACGCATACGTGCGCTACATCTTCTCGTGATGTAGGTTCAGGTTCTCAGCATCCAGATCACGCATAGATCCATTTCCAATCTCCAGTTCAGCAGATTCAGTGGTGAGTTCTCATTCTCCGAGGACAACAGTCATGAGTTTCATTTCAGTCTTTTAGTCATTTAGTTTCAATTTTGCTAGATTTAGATGGGGCTTGTCCCAGTATTTCTAGTCCAGTTTAGAGGCTTATTTCAGACATAGTTAGTTTTAGCTTAGCGTTGAGTTGATATTCTCTTTGTATTAAACTCATCATTTTTCATATATCTCAGATTTAGCATATGGGTATTCCACATCTTTTCATTTTAAGTATGATTTAGCTTTCGCAATAGTTTATTATTCTTTAGTATGATCATGATCATGCTAGCATGGTTAGCTTGGGATAACTTGTGGTCCTAGGTTCCGTGTCCGCGTCTCGGGGGTAGCTCGGGGTGTGACAAATTTGATCACTTCCATTTTCAAGCGTAAAATATCATTATCCACACAATGTTGTCAAATACTTTCTACAATATCAGATGATTGCTTTTATAGAGAGGTCACTCTTTCAAAGAGGGTACCATTTTTCCTAGGCAAAGTGAGGAACTATTACACTCATCATCATGCCTGAAGCAGACCTTTATTTGTCCATGTTTGACTCTTTAGGCGTTTGTTAAGTACTTTCAATTAAATTCTTTAATTATTTCAATTGATTACTATTTTACAGTTTGATTACTACTATCTCCGTGCATACCTTTATTTGTCCATGTTTGATTTGGTACACTCCTTTACTATCACTCCTAGACTATTGATAATGTTAACTATGGAACACAACCTTCTCCTTATTTGTGATATGGTAGATATCAATCAACTATATCGTTATCGGCTAAATGATTGTGAGGTTTCATGATATCAATAGGGGGATCAACAAGGCTTTCTACATAGATTTGTGCAGCAGCACATTTCTCATATTGATCAGCAACCTCTACTTGTCTGGTTGAACCGTTGAAAAGTATAAAGCAGAGAAACATCACTTCCCACAACTCCCAAATTTTAATCTACTGGGATATTGTGATAGTGATTATGCGGGAGATGTTGATAATAGAAAAAGCACATCGGGTTTTGTGTTTTTCTTGGTGATTGTGTTATTTCTTGGAGTTCAAAGAAACAATCAATTATTACTCTTGACTTGTGAAGCTGAATATGTGGCAGCGACATCATGTATGTTTCATGCTATTTGGTTGAGAAGATTGTTGAAGTAACTAAATTTGCCTCAAATTGAAGGCACAATGATTTGTGTTGATAACAAATCTGCGCAAACACTTGCAAAGAATCATGTGTATTATGATCGAATCAAGCACATAGACACAAGGTATCACTTTATCCGAGAATGTATTGCCAATAAAGAGGTAGAGCTCCAATATGTGAAATCTCATGATCAAGTTGCGGATATCTTTACAAAGCCTCTCAAGTTTGAAGATTTTCAAAGCTTGAGATCAAGCCTTGGAGTAAAGAAGAAAAATCAAAATTAAGAGAGATATTTTGTGGGAATAAAATCTTGGCAGCAATTAATTTGGCAGCCATACTTGTTGAAATTACTAGCCACAAATGTGGTAGCCACCAATGTGAAAGTTGGTAGCCACATTTGTGGAAGTAGGTAGTCAAAGTTTGGTAGACAATGTTTTTTGGAAATTGGCTACCACTTTATGTCATTAATGATGTAATCAAGTGTTCAATAAACTCTATAAACAGAGTAGTAATTGAACACTTAAAGATACACCAAAATAGAGAAACAATAGAGAGTAGAGAGAGAAATCACAAACTACTTGAGAAAATAGTGTGCAAGTAATATTATTGTGAGTTGTAATAAATAAAAGAGTGTTGAGTAGTAGTCTGTTGACACTACCAAGTTTTTCATCAATATTATTGTATTACTTATTCGAGTATCATTACCCCATTTAAATATTTTGTGTCGTTGTTACTCTCTTCCTATTGCTATTTAGTTTGGACATTATCCTGGGTGTGATTATCAATTTGTCCAACAAGCTTCACATGTGTTTAAGAGAAACTTCTTGTTTATCCTCAAATCCCCAGGTATATTTGATTGCTTTTTCAATTTTTTTCTTTCTCTAGTTTATAATTTGACGGGTTGAATCCCACTAAGAAATTAATACCACTATCTAAATTTTAATCCTTTGAATGTATAAACTTACCCGACTCAGTACTATGTATTACTAGTGACTGGGCGAAAATTGGGCCTCTTGGCTTTGTGCTGAAGTTTGCACAGTATTTTCATAATAGTGCTCTTCACAAGTCTTCTGAGTGCTGGTTTTATGCCATTTGTACACCTCAAAGCTCTCACCAGGTTCGTGGCATTGATAACCAATAGAACTTATTTCCATTTCTAGAAGAACTTTGAAGAAGTATCACCCTGTTACTCCTGCGTTCTTCTTGCTAAGCTAGTTGTTTTCCTGATAACTTTGCATGACTAGAAGTAATCATTGTGTGTACTTGTTGATTTGCATATTGACCTGATTAACTGGCATTAATTAACTAGCTTTAGCTACTGTGAGTATTGATTATCATGTATAGAGTGTTACTCTTGTCTGAATTGATAATCTTCCTATTCTGATAGGACCTTTTCAAAATTCTTGAACTCAAAGGAACCTGCAAAATTAAACACCCATTTAGCGAAAACATAAGCTAGAGCATTCCTTCTCCTTAAGAAATGTTGCACTCTCACTGATATAAAATATGTAAGACCCCGTATTCTAGACAGACTAGAAATGCAGAATTCCAAAAGTTGCAGGTGCCACCAACGGTGCTACCTACTCGCAGCCCCTCCCTAGAATGCCCAAAAAAATTTGCCAAGTCCAGAAGCACGCTACGGACCGTAGGTTGGACCACGGTTCGTGGTCCAAATCCATCGTTCAGACCCCCCGATCTCATTTTCTGAAGCCAAATGATGGTTGACCAGGACGGACCGTAGGTCCATCCACGGTCCGTCGGTGGTCAGCCCGTCATTGGCCCCGACATATTTAAGTCAGAGGTCCTTTGGTCTTTTTTCTATGTGTTGGACACTTAAACTACGTTGTTTAACACCTAAAATACGTCCTTCTGGTCAGCTTTATCCTAGTAACTAAATTAGAACTTACCCTAATCATGTAATTCTCTAAAATTCATAAAATCTGAACAAAAAGGAGAAGAAAGCATCGACCAAACCCTCTCCAAGAACACAACAAGGTTTCCTCCAATTCCAGCCCTACAATCAAAAGATTTCTCCTTGAGATTCGTCACCAAGTATGTGGAATTTCACTAAAGGGTTCCTTTCACCCATTAGGCCTCTGGAATTCAGTCAGATTCTTGATTCTCTATATCATGTTTAGACCTAGGGTTTCTTACACTTTAGAAAGGTGTTGTGATTTGGCTATTAGACTTATCCAAATCAGATTATCATGTTTTTCAGGAATTGTTGCTTAGTTCCTTACATGAAACTGAGAACCCTAGTTGTTTAAATTCCTTTAATTCATGAATTACACTTTCTTGGTCAGTTTATTCAGATTTACATGCCCCAGTTAAGAATGTTTCATTATCACTACAATAATGTTAAATTTTCAGTTAGCATGTCAGTGTTTTGAGCTATTTAGCATTACATAAATTAAGATATAATGTGTTACTTAGATATTATGTTGGGAGTAGGCTTCACACCGAGTGGACTAGGTTTAGTAACCCTCATAGTCCCAGAACTACGTGCCCCCGTAGGATAAGTCCCCTTTGTGGGTAAAATATTTAGTGATCACGCCAGTCATGCCTTTATACCACCGGTAAGGCATATTGGGTCCTCTCGATGCGGCATACACATCGGACTCTACGGATAGCTCTCATGGTTTTATGTCGGTTAATAGTAACTCCCACTCTAGTGCATTGACCAGGTTACCATTACAGTTCAGTATTCAGTCTAAGCATGTTATGTATTTGGTCATTACATTTAGTTTGCTCAATAGTCAACATATTCATTATTTATATTCAGTTCATATTATATCATTGCTCTTATCGCTCTGTTCAGTTATGTGCATATTGTTCAGCTTTATCCTATCCTGCATGCTCAATACCTTTTAAGTACTAACGCATATTGTGCGCTACATCTTCTCATGTTGTAGGTTCATGTCCTCAACATTAAGATCTCGAATAGATTGGTTCCCAATCTCTAGTTCAGCAGTATCAGTGGTGAGTCCTCATTCTTCGAGGACAACATGCGTGTTTTCTTTTACTTTCAATCTTTCAGTTTCAGTTTTGCTAGAGTTAGTTGAGGGAATTTCCCAACATCTCTAGTCAGTTAGAGGCCTTTTATGGAGACATAGTGAGATTCAGTTTTAGATTTGAGTTTGATCTTTCGGTTGTTATCGACTTTCAGTCTTTTATATATTCAGATTTAGAGTGGGTATTCCCCATCGTTTCATTTTATATCATGTTTAATCTTCCGCATAAAAAAATTAATTTTAATAAATCTTTAAGTATCTCATGATATGTCAATTCAGGATTACCTTGTCATACTCCAAGGCGTTTTCCAAAGTCCATAAATAATATTCACCATTTCTAGGGAATCAAATTCCATTATTATATGGGAGAATTGATTCTCTAAAATGTATTTCAATCCTTATCTTATGGCGATCGGTCCTGCAACTAGATTAGTCGAATCTGGAATCTTCATCCTTTTTGCCCCTAGAAGGTCACCATTGTAATCTCTTATACAAAACGCACCACCACTAGGACCACGATTCCCCTTAAATGCCCCATCAGTGTTACATTTCAACCAAGCAACATGAGGGGGAGACAATCTAACTATCTTTTGTTGAAAACTTGGTCTGACGTTTTCAACTAAAGACACAATTTGAGGCCAAGTGTGGGATGAGTTCAAATCCCAATTGAACCTTAGCCTGGCAAAGTTGCAAATGTTAGAATTGATATCCAAAAAATACCTTCCTCTTAGAGAAATTTCCTCCATATTAACATAACATTTTTCCTCTTCCATATAGACTATAAATAAGAATGGGAATAATTTGATAAATCTCTCTTTGTCTTGAATTTCCTTTAGCATTCCACAAAATCTTCATTGGTTGTCTAACTTGAATTAATAGATCACTAATACCAGCAACCCTAGTGTAACACCCCAAGAATTTTTTGAACTTAGACACGAACCATCCTTCGTTGTGAGTAGAATTTTACCGAGGAATTTAAAATTTCTTGAGTGTTAAAGTCACTAGATGTAGCACCTTGAGTTCCAAGAAGAACCAAAGAGAGTTCATTCAAGTCATTCCTAAGTTCCTTTAAATGTTTGGTAAACTTCAAACGACCATAACATTCATTACAGGATGAGCTAGGTGGTCCATAAGATAGTTATTTGAATTATCTTTCCAATGCCACTAAGTTTTCTTAGTTTCAAGCTTGTATGAGGGAGATATGCCCATTTGAAGTCGGGTTGTCCAATTAAGGAAAGTTACCAATAATAGTGAGGGGTATTTTGGTATTTCTCTTACCCAATCAGATATAATTCATTTTAGTAAGATTTTATGTGTCTAATATGATTAGTTTCAGTTTTATATTCCTAATACACACCTAGTGTTTTAGTTGAGAGTTCAAAGAAGAGAAAATAGGAGCGAATCAAGACGTTTGTCGATATTCTTGAGTTTTGTTGTGGATTTTCGCCAAGGGTTTGATTCCTAAGAGGTATGTAAGTTTTCATAGTGTTTGGTTTGTTCACCCACACATCAAACATGATTTTCATATTTGAATACGTCCATAAAGATTGCGAGATTTAAGTTCTTTAAATGTGTTCTTGAAGGTCATTCTAAATCTTGTCTTGTTTGGGTTTTGATGATTTTTTGAGAACAAAGTGTGTGTTTTGAGGGATGTATTGAGTAGATTAGTTTGTACGTATGTTGAGTAATCGAATCCAAGTTATTGGGGAAGAAACAGTTCGAATCTAGGAGAACTAGGGTGAGAAAACGAGCAAAGAAAGTCATCGGGGTTTTCTGGGTTGGGGACTGGCGCCCTACACTATCCAGTGCGCCCCAACCACACCTTTGTAGGTAGAGGCTGGCGCCCTGCGCCACTCAATGCGCTAGGGTTCCCTGCTCCCACCCCTTCTATGTCGTTTCGCCCATCGAAGTCCTTTAAAAGGGTACCTTCAATCCCTATCGATTCTAAACACTGTAAACTACTTCTAAAAACTATAAATCATTCATAACATGAATCATAACCTTGAATTCGTAATTCAAACTCAAGGTAGAGTTTAGAGATAAGTCTTGAGATTTCTTCCAAACATTTTGAGAAAGTCCCTTTGAGTTTTTTTGAGGAGTCTTCTACAACTTCTGTTGACTTGTTTCAAGACTCAAGAAACTGAGTATGAAATGAGAAGAATGTATTCACGTGTCTAAATTTTCATCATGAGATCCTTTTTGTTCATGAACCATAACTCTTGAGTTTATAGTTAGAGAGTTACGAGTAGAGTTTAAGAAAGTCTTTGAGTTCAATAGTTCCCCGTGTTTCCATTTGTAGGACTTGCCATGAGGTAACATGATTCAACAACAACTAACTCAGGTATACATTTGAAAAATCTCATTCTTGAGATTTAAAGAGAGTGCTTTTTCGTTATTGCCTCTCTATTTCTTAAAACGTAAAAGGAAGATGCCATATAAATGCATGATTGTGAATTCTTGATTCATGGTCTCTTTTCTCCAACTGCTTAAAAGAATATTAATGCTTCATTTCAAATGTTACACTCAATGATCAAGAAATCTGGATTTGTTTTTCTTCTTCTTTACTCTATTTTATATTGAGATTTTTTCACCTTCTATGTTTTCTTCTTGCTGCACAGTTACCCCAACAGCTGATGCATTAGATGCACTGAACACTCATGGATGTTATATAGATATCATACTTGCTGAAGCCTCCCTTCTTATTTTCAATGAATTTTTAGTTTCACCAAGCTGGACATCAATTTAAAACACAATGTTCAGTGAACTCTTTTCCATTTTATTTTTCTACTTGAAGTAGTAGAAATCATGTACAAGATATCCTTTTTTGCCTAATGTATCTTCTCTTTTCCTCTCTGATTCTGTTGTGGAAGTGAAAATCATCATTGGTTGTCTATAGTCTTAGAATTTCATGTATTTGATAATTTTGGGAAGGTATTGATTATATATGGATTTGACCAATCCATTGGAGGTGTATCTTTCTAATCGGAAAGAAAAATAAACGTACTTAGTGAAATTGAGTTAGGAAGAAAACCCGTTTTGTAGAGTAAAAAATTCTAGGATTTGAATTTCTTGAAACTATCTTTGAAAGGACCTCTTGGGGAAAGGAATCCCAAGAGTGAAAAATCCATACCTTATAGACGAATAATCCACGAAATTTGATTGGAAATCTTGGAGTCTTCGTCTTCTTCCTTAAGCTCTTCTTGTACTTCAATGGAGTTTGGAAAAGAGAGTGTTTCTTGAGAGATGAGAGAATTTTCGTTTGAATCTTATTTAGGGTGTAAAAAGTTGTCTAAAACTGACCTAGAATCAATATATAGTCTTCCTATAAAATACCCAAAAGACCCTCCACTTAAATGGGTCTTTTTAAAAAGTTAAATTACCAAAACTACGACTTTAACGATTATGGGAAGTGACTGCGCGTCGCGAGGCCAAATCCCATTATTTTTCTAAAATTTTGGGTCGAGGTAGTGAGGTGCGTGTCAGCCTCGCGTCGCGAGGCTGCCTCTCAATTCTTGAGGCAGTAGCCTGCGTGTAGGCTGTGCATCGCACACCTCATGCTCCAATCTTATTCGCGTAGGCTGCTTTGGCAGCTTACCTACCCATGTTGGGGTCCTCCCCAAGGACCCTTTGGTGGTCCTTGAGGTGTCGTTACCGGACGTTTGGACCCTTTGTACTACATACTACCTATCCAAGGTCTCTTTACAAGTTTTGGAATTCATTTGACACCTCAAAACCTTCACCAAACATAATGATGTCAACTAGAATAAAACTTTGAAGAACTTATTAAAACACAACAAAGTTTAAGAACATTTTCATAACTAGAAAATTAAAACTAGTAGAGAAACTAGAATAAAAAATAAATTAGAAAAAAACATACAAATTCTTTTTTCTTAAAGAAGAATAAAATCTTACTGATTCCAACAAACTTTGCAGAAACACGACGTTACCAAAGTTTAATGAACCAGTGAAGTACAAAAGAACAGAAATTAATTCACAAATTTAAAATCTGTAACACATACCAGAATCTGGAAAAACAAAAAGAAGATCAAGTCCACTGAATGCACAGTGTCCCCTTAAGGAAATTATTCCCCTCTAGTATCCGAGGATCGAGGACGACAATGTCGATTACGTCTAGGGGGTGCTCCCTGGATGTGACAAACTTGGTATCAGAGCATGAGGTTAAATATCTTTATGTGTCGATGTCTCACTTAACCACGTCTACGTAGATTCTTATTAATAATTGTGAAGCGCGCCACACTTATGAATAGGAAACTATAAGATGCTTAGGAAATTTTCCTTTTCTTGTAAATCCAATATCGTGTCTCGAGAGTCTTGACTCTATGTACCTTTAGCATCTAATCCTTTTATTGTGATTATAGGCAATGAATACTTGAAGGACAGCCGCTCAAAGACTTGATGAACAGATTGCCAATGCGGGAGCTCCTCCTCGAGGCAATTAAGTCCCTTCTCTTGAAGAAGTTGCTAATGATGACCAAGCTCCGGTCAATCCTCCTCCTTTGACGGATGGGGATATAAGGGCAGACTTTCTCCAAATGGCCCAAGCCATTACTACTCAAGCACAAGCCGTCACTACTTAAGCTCAAGCCATGACGGCCCAAGCTAATCGGGAGGTTGTACCACGAGCAAACCAACATGTTGGTACCATGGCCTCCCGTTTGAGGGATTTCACAAGGATGAATCCCCCTGTGGAAGAAGCCAAAAGAAACCTAGTGAAAGATGTTCATAGGTTGGCTCGTTTAGGGGTTCAAATTGAAAGTTCTCCAAATGGTGGTGTGGTGGTACATCATAACTCCGAGTCGTCTTTGGTCGTTGAGGTGAAGTCTAGCAACACCTTGATCCATTATTGATGGAGTCGAAAGAATCGGTTCTTGGAAAGATGAATAAGTCATTCTCCCAAGGGGGGATGTTGTTCTTAGGTATCAAGGGAGATTGTGTGTGCCTAATGTGGATGATATGAGGAGTAGGATCCTTGAGGAAGCTCATGGAGCCCGTTACTCTATTCATCCGGGTTCTACAAAGATGTACCATGATGTTTTGGTGGGAAGGCCTAAAGAAGAACATAGCGGAATTTGTTGCAAAATGTCCAAATTGCCAACAAGTGAAAGTTGAACACCAAAACTCGGGTGGTTTACTTCAAGAAATCCAAGTTCCTACTTGGAAGTGGGAAGACATTAATATGGATTTTGTGTTAGGTTTGCCTCGGACACAAAAACAATATGACTCCATATGGGTGATAGTGGATAGGTTGACCAAATGTGCTCATTTTATTCCCGTCAAGTCCACTTACTTAGCGAAGGATTATGCAAGGATCTTCATAGATGAGATTGTGTGTCGCCATGGTATTCCGTTATCCATCATATCGGATAGGGGTGCATAATTCATATCATAATTCATATCTAGGTTTTGGAGGTCATTCCAAAAAGGATTGGGTACCAAGGTGAAGTTAAGCACCGCTTTTCATCCTCAAACGGATGGTCAAACAAAGTGTACAATTCAAACCCTTGAGGATATGCTTAGAGCTTGTATAATTGATTTCAAAGTTGGTAGAAGTTGTGAGTTAACATTTATATTTTTAATTTGTGAATCATACATTTGACAAAATTTTAAGGTAGTAATTCCAAATATAGATGAAGTGATCATTAAATAGAAGTTTGGCTTTGAACTGTGAGTGAGCTGTCTTTTATGACCTTTTTTTTTTTCATTCTAGAATATGAACTCCTCTCACTAAATAAATAGAAAGAAAGATTGATGTTGAAAGCATCAAAAGATAATCAAATTACGACCACTGACTAAACTCATATTTGTGGAGAATTATCGGGCATAAATATCAAAAGATCGAAAAATTGGATCGAATGAAACTAATACAATTTTTTTATTCTTCGATATTCGATATAAGGATCTCAAAATTTGAGTACACCGAAGAACCAAATTTTTAAAACAATTTTTTTTTTAAATAGACAAGTAAAAATTATAGTTTATATTTAATATTACGAAACGGAAGGAGTACTAAGTGATGTTATTATCTTCTAGATAAATCCATAGTTGTTAATAAATCATACGCTGAGACTTGAGAGCAAAGACTGCTAATGGATTATTAATAATGCTTATATTATTATTGTAATAATAAAATAATGTTAGTGTCATCCAGCTTTCATGTGCATCTCTAGCCTCTCCAAAGAATTGCTACCTCCTCCTTTTCTAGACTTTGGTTGTCAAGCTTTTTTAAAATTTATAAAAACAATGGGGGGAAATAACCTAATTAGATTGTTCTACGTCCTACTAATCTCATAATTATATTAAGAAAAAAAGAATATAGGGCAGCAACAGAAATCAGAAAATAAAACACCACAGGCAGAAAACAAGAAAAGAAAAAAACGTTGTGTAAACCAAGAACAATTAAACCCTAATGTCTACGTCATCGCCGCTGTTAATGGAGGAAGTATCACAGTAAATGAAGATATCTAGAATTCGATGTGATAGGAAAATTCTCTCATTTACAGGATGTAAGGAAATTATATATAGCCAAAACAATGTGAACTCAAAATCGATTTGAGTAGTAGATATGTTCATATTCGTGTGTAGGAGGACTAGGTCCATTTACCATCAAAGCTACGTATTTTTACATAGGCCACAAGAACTGGTACTACCCAATGACTGACATGTATTGTTTAATCTAGAAGAGGAAACAACAATTTCTATTGCATGGTTACTTTTCCATCCATCATTGCCTCCAAACCATTTTGGGAAGAGAAATGGTGTGCGGCTGCAGTGGGAAAGCCTTTTCAAGTGGACAAGATAAGAATAAGAAAAGACATAGTTGTGCTGCGGTAGAGGTGGATTTGCTAGGGAATTTTCCCAATATTGTAGTAAGAAAGGTAAAATCAAGGGAAAGATGGATACAGATTATATCCCAAAATATTGCAGGGCATAATAAGAAAGATAACTATGTGTTGCATCGAGAATTGTACCCAAAGGAAGAGGAGGTATATATATAGAGAGAGATCAAAAGCAACATAAGGAGGTGGATCACGACAAACACACTAATGAGAAGAGAGTTGATGAAGGAACACAACAGCAGATAAGAGATAAAAGGGAAAGGCAACAAGAATAAGTTCCAAGAACAAATAAATAAGGAATGAGAGGAAGATACTATAACAAATAAGGCCTGATGAAATCAAAAACATACTCCAAAGGAAGAGAGGAAATTATCAATACAGTTCCCTGGAGAACAAAGAAGAAGGAGAGGAGAAAAAGATTTCCAAAGAAGTGAATGAGTGGAGGAATCGTTTGGTAAACAAATGATAGCATGTAATGGAAAAAGTTGCAGTGAAGTAAAAAAGGTTGAAAATGAGGAACAAAGCACAAAAATCACAAAGAAAAGAGAAAAGCAAATAAAAATGATGCTAAATCGGGAGAGGGAGAAACAGAAAGTTTGATGAATTTAGGTGGGAATTAAAGAAATGAAGAAGATAAAGTTTGCGATGAAGTTAGTTGTAAAGTGATGGGGAGACTGAAATACAAGGCAAGATAATTCATAAATTCTTAGTTTGGACTTATACAAAGGTAGCATCACATCAGGAGGAAGGAGAATCAATAGTAAGGCAACACCTGAATGATGACAAGATAGAGAAGGAGGATGCAGATCGACTTAACATAATCAGTTAAAGAAGTAAGTGATTTATAGCCAAGACATGCTAAGGAGCTAAGGAATACAATAAAAAGGGAAAGAACACAAGAACAAGACAAGTCAAATAAACACAAGGAGTAGTTCGGCAAGTTCCTTACCATCATGATGATGTTTGATCATTATATTTTTTGACTATAAGTTCAGTAAAC
Organism: Solanum lycopersicoides; assembly: GCA_022817965.1. NCBI lineage: Eukaryota > Viridiplantae > Streptophyta > Magnoliopsida > Solanales > Solanaceae > Solanum > Solanum lycopersicoides. The sequence continues at coordinate 34,823,611 of CM040622.1, read as the reverse complement.
ACTCAAGAATCCTTTGAGCGTATTGTGGATCTTAGGAGGAGACATCATTAATCATACATGGACCTAATGGAACCTTTTCAATGGCCTCAAGAATCATACAAATATAGAAGAAAGCTAGGAATGGAGAATGCAGCGGTGAACACAACGTCGAAGATCATAGTATTTTGGAATGTAGATTGGGAGAGTGAAGTAGTCCAGGACTTGTATTAAAAGATTACAATTAAACTCAGAAATGGGACATATATATCAAAAATACATGGTTATCACAACAAAGTATGCTAGGTATAGTGCATTGAAGAATTTAGAATTATGGCATGATCTAGAAGAAGCAGAAGAAATTGTATATGTCCCATGGATAGATGGTGGGGACTTCAATGTGATTCTTGATGAAACATAAAACTTATGAGGACTCCTGTTACAGGACATGAAATAAGTGAATATTTTCATTATATGAATTCTTGTAGTCTCTTTAAGATCATGTTCAAAAGTAGCTCTTACACTTGGTGGAATTGAGGAGGAATGTATTTTCAAATGGTTGGACAGAGTTTTTGAAAATCAGGAGTTTATGCAATAATTTCCAGGAAATGAAGTTCATCATTTGATAAGGTAGGCATTAGATCATGCTTCGTTACATATGATGTGTAAGATCTTACATGGCGACATAGTGAAACCTTTCAGGTTTTTAAAATTCCTGACAAAACATAAAAAGTTTAAGGAGGTGATACAACAGCATTGGTCAATCAGAGTGATCAGAAGTCCTTTGTTTGTTGTTCAGCAGAAGATGAAGAAATTAAAGAAGGATTTATCACAGTGGAGAAAAGAAAAATATGAGGATATTTTTTTGTGAAATAGCTACCTTGGAGGACATTAGAAGAGTCAGGAGAATCAAATTGAGGTGAACTCTACCTACAAAGAAGAATAAAGTAGAACTAGCTAAAGTTGAAGAGGAAGTCAGAAAGTACTATCATGTAGAGGAGGAAAAATTCTAGGATATAGTGGTTTAAGGAAGGTGATAGAAACATAAAATTCTTCCACTCATACATTTATGGTAAAAGTACAAGATTGATGATCTTAGAGATTAAAACGGAATAGAGGAACTTTAAACAATCCAACCAAATTATTGGGGAGGAGGCATTAAAGGTGTTAAGCGAGCAATTCAGAAAAGATTAAAGAACTGAGGACTTTTTTTTTTTCAAGACGTTACCAAAATGGTCACCAATTTATTAAAGCATAAGAAACCAAGGAACAAAACTTCAGCTGTTCCAAACTAAAATAAAATAACCCAAGTTGATAATATCCCGAGGACCAAAATGTTTTCAGACGTTAGTATTTTGGAAACCTCTTCATATTCTCCCTTCTTGCTCTTTATTGATGATTTCAGTAGAAAGACTTGGGTATTCTTCTTGAAGCAAAAAATTGAAGTTTCTGTTGCCTTGAAATTGAAAAAGAAAGTGGCTACGAAATAAAAGCATTAAGGTCCGATAGAGGAGGCGAATTCACTTCGAAATAATTTAATGACTTTTGTCAATCTCATGGAATTCGTAACCCTCTAACGGTACCTTACTCGCCCCAACAAAATAGAGTTGCAGAAAGAAAGAATAGAACAATTCTTAATATGGCTAGATGTATGTTGAAAGCTAAACATCTACCAAAAGAATTTTGGGCCGAGGCTATTTCTTGTGCAGTTTATTTGACCAACAGGTCTTCAGCAAAAAATGTACGAGATCAAACACCTCAAGAAGTATGGAGCGGAAGAAATCCAAGTGTTAAGCACTTGAGAATCTTCGGTAGCATAGCTTATGCTCATGTTCCACATCAAGGGAGAGCTAAACTTGATGATTGTAGTGACAAGTATGTGTTTGTTGGCTATGACGCACGTTCAAAAGGCTAAAAATTGTAAAATCCAAGCAATAACAAGGTTGTGGTGAGTCGTAATGTTGAATTTGATGAAGATGCATCATGGAACTGGGAGGCTCCGAAAGAAAAACACATATGATTTTCTTCCATACTTCGGAGATGAAGAAGAATAGGAGACCATGGCACCTGCACAGGATGCAACCCCACCTCCTTCACCAGCAAATGTTGCATCTCCATCTTCTCAAGAGAGTTCAAGTGAAAGACCACATAGGATGAGGATCATTCAAGAACTCTATGATGACGCAGAAGAAATTACTAATTTTGATTATTTGTGTTGTCTCTTTGATGATAGTGAACCAATGAATTTTGATGAAGTTGTTACTGACAAAAGGGGGAGACAAGCCATGGAGGAGGAGATCGATTCAATAGATAAGAACAACACTTCGGACTTAACAACTTTTCTCAAGGACCATCGAGCAATTGGAGTCAAATGGGTATACAAGGTCAAGAAAAATGCCCATGGAGAAGTATAGAGATACAAGGCAAGACTTGTGGATAAAGGCTACAAACAAAGGTATGGCATCGACTATGAGGAAGTCTATGTGCCTGTTTCCTGTATGGAGACAATCCGTCTATTGATCTCTTTAGCGGCGCAAATGAAGTGGAAGATCCATCAGATGTCAAATCGGCATTCTTGAATGAATATCTTGAAGAAGAAGTCTATGTTGAGAAACCATTGGGTTTTGTGGTTAAAAATCATGAAGATAATGTGTTGAGGTTGAAGAAAGCCTTATACGAGTTGAAGCAAGCTCCACGAGCTTGGAATAGTCACATTGACAAATACATTCAAGACAATGTGTTACTCGTTGTCTCAATGAATATGCTCTTTACATTAAATTTCATATTAATGGAGATATTATACTTATTTGTATTTATGTTGATGAACTCATTCTAACGGGTAACAACTCAGTTTAATTTGAAGCTTTCAAGAAAGTTATGCCCCTTGAGTTTGAGATGACATACATAGGGCTCATGTCATATTACTTGGGCCTAGAAGTGAAACAAATGGAGGAAGGCATCTTCATATCTCAAGAAAGCTATACAAAGGAGATTTTGAAGAAGTTCAACATGTTTGATTGTAACCTTGTGAACACCCCAATGGAAAGTGGAACAAAATTGTCAAAGGTTGACGTTGGAGAAAAAGTGGATTCCACTTTGTTCAAAAGTCTCGTAGGAAGTCTGAGGTACTTGACATGTATGAGTATCATCACATAGCTAATAGTGATGGTTGTCGGTTAGAAAATAACCCAAACATAGTTATTTTGTTTTTTTTTGCATACAAATAGAGTTTAAATTGTATTTCTAGTACATTAGTTGTTATATACTATCTTAAAACTTTTCTTTATACTACATTATTGCTACTGCTTTATATTGAAATGAGTTGAGTTGAGATGAGGTAAGTGTTTCTTTAGATCCAATTTAAGATTATGTCATGTTTTAGATTTCCCCTCACATGCTTGTTAATTCCATGTACTAACGCCTTTCATCTTGAATCTTTTATAATGCAGATACAGGTAACAAGGATCCTTGCTTCCGGAGGACCCCTTCTTTATTTTTAGTTATTTCATTTGTTAGAAAGATTGGGAGTTTTTCCCCAACATCCCTTATAGTATTAGAGTCTTCATAGATAGATAGACAATAGTTCATGAGTCTTTTCCATTTTTAGTTTTAAATGTTTAAAGACTTGAGTTGCCTCTTTTTCCAGATGAATATTTCCTTTAAAACATTCTGATTTATTGCATGACTTTATCTTTTGAGTTCTTTGAATGTTGAGTAAGTCTTCCACTAAGAGTTAAGTTAGGCCAAGGTTCGCTTTGGGGCTACCAATGATTCTCGAGTACCGGCCACATCCAAGGTGTAGGCTCGGGGCGTAAAAAACTTGTATCAGAGCATAAAGTTCAAGAGTCCTAGGGTGCCTATGAAGCCATGTCTTTAGAGACCTGGTTATCAGTATGAAGCGCGTCATATATATAATTTGGAGGCTGCGACATTTAGGAACTATCTCACTTCTTTCATACTCTTTTCATGCGATAAAGTTTGTCTCTATAAAGTTTCTTTCTAATTCGTGCATACGTGTATCTTTCAGATCATGCCTCCACGAAGAGCTATCCCAGGTCATCCTACTAGGAGGAATGTCGATCCACAAGATCAAGGGGTCCTCAATGCACCAGAAATACAACCCCAAGAATAGGTCACAAATGCTGAGTTCCGGGATGCTATCCAGATGTTGAGTCAAGTAGTGGACAACCAAGATGGTCAGCAGAGAGGGGATCAACATGATGTGGTTGATAGCTCTAGAATCCGTGAGTTCTTATGAATGAATCCTCCTCATCGGATCAAGTGTCACCGAGGATTCAGAAAACATTGTGGAGGAATTTCAGAAAGTGTTTGAGGTGATACATATTGTTGATGTTGAGCGAGTGGAACTAGTTTCATACCAACTGAAAGGGTGTTGCTAGGGAATGGTTTGACCAATGGAAGAAGAGTAGAGTTGAGGGTGCAACAATTGTGAGCTCAGGTGTGTTCGAAGAGGATTTCATAGAGCGTTTCTTTCCTCGTGGTCTAAGAGAAGCAAATGTAAGGGATTCCTCACTCTTAAGAAGGAATCCATGAGTGTGCAAGATTACAGCCTCAAGTTCACCCAACTTTCAAGTTATGATTCAAAGATGGTAGTTGATATGAGGAGCAGGATGAGTTTTTTTGAATCTGGGTTATCTCTTCTGTCCAGAAAAGAGGGTAAAACAACTATGTTGATTGAAGACATGGACATTAATACGCCCAAATTACACCTCCCGAAAGAAATATAAGCGGTCGTTTTCAAATAAAGAACCTAACTTTTAGATTAGGGTCGATCCCACAATGAATATGATTTAAACTTAAACTTAACTTACAATTATCTTTGTTTAGCCAAACTATTTCCAGGAAAAATTAACGGGGGTGGGGGTGGGTTTGTAAATAAAAAAACACATTATTTGTTTGAATTAAAACAAATAAACAAGATTCACATTTGAAGATATCAATATAAGATGGAAACTAGGATATATGTGTTCCCCACAAGCTCTTAATGCAATATTCCTAATAATAATAATAATTCTATGCTAGTGTTTGACATGCAAGGCTGATAAGTTAGATATCCCTAACTAATTGGTAACCCAAGTAGGGACTTTCACCTCGCAACTTGGTAAGTCTACGGGTGTGTGCTTTACTAACCCTTACTGTTACCCTATCATCAAGTCAATTGAGTTGTGTATTCACCCTCACGCCAACTGATTGAAGTCAGACTATTAGATAGCAGCAAATCCTTAACTAAATATCCGTTGTTTAATACTTTTCTCATTCATTACCCCCTTGGTAAGTCAAGTAAGAACGAGGCGAGTTCTAACGTTGGCCTACGTTAAAAAGACTTCTAAATGAAAGAATTAACAATACATGCATAAGCACTATTCAAGAATTACTCAGTTATTTTTTATACATTGTTAATTGATCATGGTTCCCACAACCCCAGTTGTGAATTTAGCTACTCATGCTTGAGAATTGACAATTCATATTAGGGTTACTAAAAGAAATCTATTAGAATAGATGAAAACCAAAATCTTGAATAAATTCAAAGTGCAAATTGCATAAACTAGCTTCCGGAGTTAAAGTCCAAAGTGTATGCACAATAATTTAAAAGACAAAACAAAAGTCTCGAATAGGGTCTCACTCCCAAAAACAAAAATAACAACTAATATTTATAGTATTTAAATCCTAAACTAACTAGGAAAATAAAATAAGGAAAATCGATTTGGATGGAGGTTTTGACAGACGAAAGAAACTACGGACCAGGGGTCGACCTACAGTTTGTGGTCCACCTCTGTGGTTCAAGTACTGAAACTTAATCTTTCTGATCAAAATGACGGTTGTGTAGCACAATTTATCATTCACTTTATGGGGCGTCATTTGCCTCCGTGGTTCCACACTTTATTTGACTTCGTTGAACTCACACCTATGTTGCATCTTCAAAGGCCCATCAATGGACCTACGGTACGTGGTCGGCTTTGTCGGTTGCTACTACTGCCATTTCAGTCCCTTTTTCTCTCAACCGCTTTCGAACCTATTTTCTGCAAACAAGATCAAATACTATCAAATCTAATAACAGATAGCCCAAGACTCACACAAAGTCCAAGTGAAATGCATCAAAATACCATAAAATCATGGTATATAAACACCCTCAATTTAAAATTGTTGTTTTTCCGCAAGCGACACACTAAAACTCTAGACGACATTCATGTTGAAGCAAACATACAATTATAAGCAATCACATGACTTTCTCAATCGATTCCATTACGTAGTGAAAATATTTTTATTTAGACTCAACAAGATAACTCATGCGGATCAAAACATGACATAGACATACCAATAGGTATCACCACATACACTTTCAACAATCACCAAGGTATCAATTCTCCAATAATGTGACTAGTGCCCTCACCTCAAAGAAATCCTTTTTCATAAAACAATCTAAATTTTAAGCTCACGGATTCAGTACGCATTCACGCTCAAAAGTGAATTAAAACACCGTTAGTGTACAATACCATAGGCTTGCCCTTATTTTCACTGCATAGACTATACAGACTAGTCACTAGGATCTCTATAAGACTTTATTAGCTTGTAACGTAGGCTCAGGGTCAGGTAGGATACATTTGGGTACTTTTAGTGACTTTTCTATCCTCTTTGACATTACATTGACTATTTACCTTTTTTCTCAGCCAATTTTGACATATTTTTATTTTCTGCTCTTTTCCTTATCTTTCTTAAACACAAATGTGACTTGACTTTTCATTCTTTTTTTCCCACTTTTTTCTTTTACTTATTATTTTTTTGCTTTTAGCATCATTATCACTCTTTTTGTTTCTCTTGAGTTTAGCCACACCTTTAATTTTTATCCTTTTTATTCTTCTACACATAAATCTTTTCATACCCTTTTCTTTCATTTGTTTTACAACCACGCCCTCAACTTATGTATTTTGCATGAGTTAAGGTTCATAATGTCCGAAGTCAGACCAGGGTCGAGATTATGGTAACTTCTAATTTAGTCACCCTCTACTTAGGCATTTGTCCAAGTTAAGGTGCACATGTCCAAGAAAGGACCATGGCCAAAATAGTCTTTAAGGAAAGGTGAGTTAAGTGTATTGGAAGAAAATGTATTCATTAGGCTCAAACATTTGTATCAAAGGCATGATTTATTTCTTTTGCCTGGATTCTTTTAAGCTTAAGTGGACTTATTTGAACAAAGACCTATGATCATTTCCCAATATCTAGTTTAGGTTATCTTAACATGACCAACGAGACAAGTTCTAGATTGGCACATATTGCATGAAGATACAAAATCTCCTCACACACACTTGTCACATTGTTTATCGAATTATTAAAGCACCTAGTGTTTTAGCTAAAGTCATGCTATAATACCGGTTCCTATTATGTCACATAAAGATCCAATACATTCATCTCATTACGTTTATAGATCTAGCACATTTCAATGTTCTTGGACATGTATCAATTTCATGCACTTATGCCATCATCCTTTCATTCTTTCTATCTATTTCTACACATACAGTCCTACACATGCCGGTTCAATAGAAAAGTACAACAATCCCTAGGGGGAAAAGAATACATGCAAGAAAACCCCAAGGGAGGGTTATGAGTTGGGTTACTCAGACTTCACCCTATCACTTACAACCCATTAACCCCACCCCAACGAAAAAAATGGCGCAATTGCCCTCAATGCATAAAAGAAATAAAAATAACACATAGGGTGAAGCAAACTTGTGGCACATACGCACCAATGACCCATCAAGAAGCGGGTGGTGTCATAGTTTTGCCAAAGATTTTAGTCATCACCACATCCTCCACCTCATCCACCAGTGTGGACTTGAGGGAAGCCTCGGCATGAGCAAGGAGAGCATGTACATCAGATTGGAGCCTAGTAAACTCAGTCTGAAGAGTAGTAATATCAGTTGTCGTTCTAGGCCTCTCTAATACTCGCACCTCAAACGCATCTAGCGACTTGTGGACCGTCTATATCTTGGTATCCATCATTTGCTCCATGCGAGCCTTAGACTTCTCAAGAGATTGTTGCATTCAGGGCCTCATGTGTTGCAGCAGGTGGCCATCTCAGTCTCTAACTTCTGGACTCGGGCCAGAGGTACTAAAGCAGGCCTTGAAGGAGGAGTGGCTCGGGATGAGCTGGTAGCCTAACAAGTAGAAGTAGACAGGGGATCCCGTGCACCTTTTTTAGTGTCAGGTAAGGTGGTGTTAGCTCCATGCTCAATATGTATTTGATTTTATATCGGCGGCTAAGTCAACACCCAATGACGGTAGGTCAACCTATGGTCCCCTCTGCGATGCGACATGATTAGCATTATCTTTAATAAGACCGACATTCACAATCTTCGTCGCCTCGGTCAACTATCATAATGCCAAATAGGAACTGAAGCCTCCCTACACAAATTTAAAATAAGATAAGGGAAGGGCAACATGGTAGTAGCCTTGAAAGCCGTCTCGTAAATCTCGGCAATGAATATGCAGGAGAAATCAATCCCAATCCCCGCTATGATCGCTGCTAGAATCACAACCCTATCCCAAGTCACGATGTTTTCCACCTGTGTAGGGGATAATCTGGTATAAACAATGGACCAATAAAACTTCGCGGGTTAGCTAAGGGTTGCCTTTCTGATAGGAAAAGCAGTGTATCGCATCGACTTTGTGCTCTCTCCCTCCTCATTAATTTAATGGGCCATCTATATCAGTAAGGTCTCACGCTACTCGACATCCCTTTAAAAAGCCCCACTCTGAACCACCCTTATCCTATAGTCATACTCTGTTGTATTGATCGAAAAGTATAGGTTGGACTGTAAATATAACAAAGAATAAGAGCCTTGGATATGTCAACGGAGAAGTTCCACACCAGTGTTTCCTAAAAAAGAGGATGGGCTAGTGGCTTGACCCATTTAGGCATGGTATTTTGGACGGTGGTGGCTTAGGAGGCGTAGAACTCTCGATCATATCCCCATTGAATTTGCCTAATCTCTATGCCATCCAATCACACTATGCCTCCTGAACAGCTCCTCAATGGTGGGCATGGTATGAAGGCTACAAGTAATTACCAGACATTACTTTAAGTCTAGGCCAGTTTTCGCTCTTATTCTAAATTTGCCCTCATGGTAAATCTTGAACTAGCCCTCAACACAACACCTCTTCCACTCTGTTGTCACGACGGGGGAGCAACCCCTAGACATAACTGGCGTCGTCATCCTATTATATGTGGAGTTTAATTAGACTCCTCGCATATGCAACTTACATAGGCTTCTCGTTATTTAACATAACCAAAATATAAGGATTTAGGCCAGTTTTCGCTCTTATTCTAAATTTGCCCTCATGGTAAATCTTGAACTAGCCCTCAACACAACACCTCTTCCACTCTGTTGTCACGACGGGGGAGCAACCCCTAGACATAACTGGCGTCGTCATCCTATTATATGTGGAGTTTACTTAGACTCCTCGCATATGCAACTTACATAGGCTTCTCGTTATTTAACATAACCAAAATATAAGGATTTAGTCTAGGAACACCGTCTGACATTAAACCATCTAAAACTTAGAACATTCGGGCATAGCCCTCATACAAATTCATATTTGCCACATAGAGCTTACAACTAATGTCTTCAAGAATGAGAAATCAATGAATATCTTTAAGACAATAGAAATACCACTAAGGTAGAACACGTGGCACCATCCTCAAACTAGAGGACCTACCAAAACTTGGGGAAAAGTCCAAGTCTTCTTGGAAGTGACCTTGATACCTCAACGTCCCGAACGTACATTGTTTAGGAAAGGGGGAGAATATGGGTTAGTACAACCACATGTACTAAGTATGGAAACATAAGCACATAAAACCATCGAAATCATGCTTAAAGGGACATTTAGTTCAAAACTATGCTAAGTTACTTTCAAAAGCCTTTATGCACAATTAATAACATATACAATCCAATAGACATAACATCACTCAAGACAAGTCCATATTCAACACAAGACCAATATCATGATAAAGTCAAGTCAACATGGATATTATCAACATAAGGTCATATAAACATGAATGTCATCATATCAAGATCACATAAGCATGAATAGCTCCAACCTAATGTCATAATAACAAATCATGTACAAGTGTTCATAGCATCACATCATAAAAGACCCTTACTCACAACCCCTTCCCAAGCCTACAAGTGCAATGCTTATGTGAAGCCCCATAACCCTACAAAATCAAGTAAACCAACCAAAGGATCATAAGAAATGTCAACATTTCATATATCTTCATATTATGCATGTTCTTCATCATATATATCAATTTAGACCAATAACATATTCATCAATGAAACTAACATCATATAGGATCATCAACATGTAAAGTCATCATGTACATTCCATTTACATCATGATTACATAAGAACAACCTTTTAGGATTTCCCTCAAGGTCAACTTGTTCCAGGTATAAGTAGAGTCCCATACCCATACCTACCCTAAGTAGAACCCTTTAAGTCACCCTAGTTAGTGTTCACTTTATTACTTTCATTTTACTTTCAGGAACAATCTCTTTAACCGACAATAGACCATGTGAGCTAAACATGGAATTCAGTGTCATGAAACCCTACACCGAAAGAAAATGGTCTACTTGCCAAGGTAGGACCAAAACATGAACTTAACATTCTAGGTGGATCCACTAGCTAGTATTCCTATGGAGGCAACATAGTTAAGGAACTAGGAGATATGTCTTGAACCCTCTACATGCCCATTAGCAATTGCAACCCTCATCTCATGAGAATATTTGGTGAATCTCCCTTCTATGGGGAGTCAACACCTCTCATTGTCAAGTTCACTCGGTGCTAAGCTAAAGTCTCTTTCTGAAATGTCTTTAAGTCATTCTTAATCATCATAGCTTAGTATAGGCCATAGGAGAATAACCCCTTGTATATTCATTAGCTCATTAGGTATTAAATGAGAATTTTTTCATAACAACCCTTTATTCTTGAGATCAACACTTCATAATCATAGCATAGTAAGACACACAAGTGATTCACATTCAATATTGTATCTGTCATGACTGGGGAGCACCCCCTAGAAGTAACATGCCATACTTGACCTCTCGGAGGTCTTATATAAGCCCATAGTCATCATTCATCGCATAGTCAGAGAAAATTTAGAGGAAAATTTAAAACTTTTCATAGCACATAATATGCTAGAGACATCACTTCATATAAACATAATATAAGTCATTATACATAGTTAGACCCTAAGTCTCTTTTGCCATCTTAGACTCAACATCAATAGAATAGAATAGGAACACGACCCTTAACAACATAAAATAATAACTAAGCTATTACATAAACTTGAATAAGAACTTGACATAGGAAACCTTGAATCATCAGGATCCCTTTCTTGAGCTTGGGAAACATCTATCAAGCCCTTCACTTTAGAGACATCCTATAAGCGTCCATAACCTACAATTTGTGTAAAAAGATGATGAAGAATGATGTTAGTACAAGAATGCACTAAGTATGACAACCATGCAAAAACATACATTTAAAGAGGACATTTGGTTAGAAACCCATGCATCATGCCTTTTAGTAAAACTTCATAAAACTTTGATACAATAAGCACAACATAGTCATATACTTCACATAGGCATAGACACTATCCATAAAACCACATAAGGCCACATAGTTCATTTAAGGCACATTTAGTATATTCATAGTATTACCTTTCTTTTACCTTACTTTACTTACCCCCAAGTAACCCTCTAGTAACACTTGGTGCAATGCATGAATAGTATCCCATTTCACCATCCATACTCAAGCATCACCTTAAGGTCACCAAGGTGAACATTCAAATAACCTTCATTAACACCAAACCTATATACATATACATAGAGGCATAACATGTCGTGACAATACAATCTTCACGTATAACTCAACATAAGGCATGAACCTCACATAAGACTCATTCCAAGACAACATGCAAGTCAACACTACCAATAACATCATAAGAGACAATATTCAACAATAGCATGCATTGGACTTCACTTCATAAGACATCACAAGACCTTACTCATAATCTCAATCTAAACCTACTAGTGCAATGTAAATGTGAAGCCCCATAACCTCACACATACCAAGTAAACTCACAAAGAGATCACAAGCATCATCATTTACTTTATACATTAAAATGAAAAGTATAGTCAACTACATGCATACCAAGTAAGACCTTCATCATATAGGCAACAAGATCAATATTATACATATAAGGTAAGACTTCATCATATAAACACTATAGGACTCATACCATGCATATGATATACAATTATGTCAATACAATAATGCCATGCATGAGAGACATTTACATATACATATACATATATAACACGCTCCTAGAGATCCCTTCAAGAGCTACTTGTACAATGCATAGGTAAAGTCCCATACCCTCACCTACACTAAGCAACTTCCCTTAGGTTATCCTAGTTAGGGTTCATTACATTACTTACATTGTCCATTTTAATTTAGGAAAATCCTAGCCTTAACCAACAAGACCATGTAAGGCAAACATGGAATCCGGTGTCATCCCCTCCACAAAAGAGGGTATCTTACTTGCCAAAGTAAGACATGAGTATCATTCTAGCGTATTAGGTGGATCTACTAGCTAGGTCCTATGGGGCAACATAGTTATGGAAACTTGGAGGTATATACGAAAACCCTCTCTATGCCAATTGGGCATTATAGTTATCCACCTCGTGAGGACGATGGTGAACAAGCCTTCCCTTTGGGAAGGGGCACCACTCATCATCAAGTTCACTCGGTGCTAAACTAACTTCCCTTTATTGAAATGTCTTTATTAACTTTACTTCATAAAAATGGCTTTAGGAGAATTAACCCCTCATATTCTTAGCTCATAGGTTATAGATGAGGATGTCCTTTAATCAACCTAAATCATGTGAGAAAACCTTTCACATGGACATAGCATATTCAAGAACAATCTAGTTTAGAGTACAATTGAGAATACCTTTCAAGAGACTCCCTCTATTAGAGATTACCATACATGTTTTATTATATGCATTCAGGTGTTTGTATGTGTACTTATATGAAAAGACCTTTCACGTAAACAGATTTAGATACTACACATATGCATACTTCATCATATCATATACTTAACATCATAGTATATACTTTCATGTTCATAGCTTAATTCATGCATTCATATTCATGTACATTGAGTAATCACCCTAGGAACTATTCTATCAAGGTATACATGTGCAATGTATAGACAAAGGCCCATACCCTTACCTATATTAGTTCACCTATCAAGTCATCCTAGTTAAGAAACATATCATACTTTTATGGACATAATATACTTTACATGTATAGTAGTAGACATTAGTGCATATGAGGATTCCTTTCATTAGACACCATGAGCCTATACTACTTATAGATATGCATGAGGTGTGTGTGTATATTGGTCAAAATGATCACATAATGGCTATCAACATATCATTGAGGCAGCCACCCTCTTAAGACCATAATACACATTTATGCATAGACCACACACCACATTATAGCACAAGAGACAAGACATCATCAACATTGAATCTAAGACTCCTGTCATTGGCTAAGACCACACATTCATATAAGGGTATATAGGAACGGGTCATTCATCATTATCACTTCATCATTGATAATCATATAGACCAATCCTAACCCTAACATAGCCGTTCACATATAGGAAGCATCATCAACACACCAAGAACATGATATTAGCATTGGAAAACTAGACATATGACTTCACATCGTGTGATCATCATAACCACACTTCACATTAAGTAAATTTCCTTCAAGGCCATGATCACAACATATATATATATATATATAGACAAGAAGGTAAACACCGCCACCATAAGTTGACCATACCAATCAACATAATTAAATGTCAATTCTATACTATATAGAGAGATCTAGGTCTACTCACCAATGCTTCCAAGCTATGATCACCATTGATCAATACTCAACAATTCATATTCAATTGATATAGATAGTAATAGCAATAATTAATTCAATACAACCTAATTACAATTTAATTAACATGGAATCAATATCACAAGATCTACATTATAGGCTATTGAGAAATTAGGAGGATCATAAGTTCTTCATGAAATAGTATTGAATTTCATCTTAAAATCAGTAATTAATCATGTATTCATAATTAGAATTATTTTGAAATCAATTTGATAATGAACCCATGGCTAGATTGAATGATAGGAATTTTGATCATGAATTCTCTTTGAAAACCTTTGAAGGAACTCCTTAGATGAATGGATAACTAAGGATAAAGGATCACCATACCTTAATACATGAGAAGCCCACGAAAACGTGGAAAATAAACCATGAAAATGCAGCCCCTATCTTGAACCTTGAGTTTTCCCTCCAATGGAGGTTTGAAAGAATTCAGAAGAAAAGAGAGTTTTGGGATTTTGATTTCTTATTGGGTGTTGGGGTTTTGGCATGGGAGAGGGGTTAAATAAGTCCTAGCAACAGTTTATAATCGACTCCCAAAGTTACTAAAACACTTCCATACTTATTGAGAATTCTAGACATGTCAAACTTGACTTTAAAACAACGTAACCGAATATGGGAAGTGGCTGCGCGTTGTGGAGGCAGCTACTAATTTTGCCTCACTAAATTTTGAGGCAGTGGGCCTCGTGTGGGGCGCTTAATGCACAGGCAGACTCATTGCCAGGCACGCGATGCATGACAGCCTCCGCATCTTGCCTCTGCACGCTGCCTTGGAGAGCTTCCTTGTCCAACGTTCGGGTCCTCCTCAAGGGCCCTTAGGGTGGTCCTCGGGGAGTCGTAGCCAAATGTTTTGACCCTTAACATGTCTATTAAGATACTCGGATCAACTCTACTGATTTTAGACTCCAACGAATACATAAAAACAAGGCAAACATACAAGGACACACTAGCACGCTTAAAGACTAACTTTCGAACGTCTCGGACGTTCTTGGACGTTTGACCTCCAAATAACTTCAAATAAACTATACAAGTTGTAAAACACTTTATTAAACTTTTAGGATTATGTGAGGCTCTAGCTACCTTAGTTCATTTTGAGGGTCTTACAATACCCCCCACTTGGAAACATTCATCTTCGAATTACACTTGGAACATTTAAAACACATACAAGGATTCAATGAACCATAGAGCAGCTCACAACATTTAGCACATCATCACATAATAGTCAATGCACCAAATTACAAGGAGCCCCAAGTTTAAACTATTTTGCACTCAAGGTAACACAAGCAAGCAAAAACCTCTATTCACTCTCTCCTTAATGCATCAAGCACATAGGCACTTCTCATGTTCATAGAAGGAACATACTTCTCCTAATAATAAAATGGTCCATCTTATTTCATTTAAGAGCTCAGCATGTAATACTCTTTTAAGTCACACATAGGCAGATTCAACATTATCTCTCAAGAGGCAAATAAGCAACTCATACTCAATGCACATATATTATGAGTAATGTAAATCAACAAGATCCTTATCATTTAGACATAATACCGTTTAGGTTATATATAACATTACCATGTTTTGTTATGTTTTAGGAGGAATGTCCTTCTCCTTAACATACTCACATGTTATCATGAATTCATACACAAGCAATGCACAAAGGTCAATTCATTTTAAATAGAACTTCTTTACTCTTCACCAAAGCATGCTCATACTTTCTTCCTAATGAAGTCAACATGGTAAGTCACACCACACACATCACAACAATAGGAAGTCATTTCACAAAGATTTCAATTCCTAGCATGGCACCAGTTTTCATAAACGTGCATCAGTTTGGAAAATTCTTGCAAATTATAGGCACTCATCAAGAACATTAGCTAAACATACTATCACTTTTCAAGAGTGAGCCTACATTAATGTCACAACCCAAGACCACACCCTTGAAGTTAGGGCACAATCTCAGATTGTAACCGGCGTAATCGACCTCTCGGAGGTCTTATACAAGCCCTTTCATATCATTCATCGCATATGCATAGTGAAAAGTAGTGCAGAATTAAAATTTTTCACAAAACATATCATAGTCTTTAAAAACTCTTTCATATAAAAGTAATAGGAAATATTAAGTCTCAATCTCATAATCTTAGACACAAGAGTACATTGAACACGTCCCATACGAATTAGAAAACACAGTACTACTAAGTCTATTACAATACTTCATAAAAGAAACATAAAAGACATATATGTCCTCGAGTCAAATGAGGACATTCTTCAACTTCTCTTGAACGATGCTACGGTCCAAGTCTTGCTTCCCAAATGCTCCTCACCTACCAATAACGATATAGATAGATAAAAGCATGGATTAGTACAACCACATGTACTAAGTATGGCATAATGCATTAAAATCATGAAAATGGACATTTATTGAAAATATGCATCTTTTCATTTAAATATCGTAAAATAATCATAAGAACAACATTTGTCAACTTAGATTGATAAACTCTTCTACCTTAACCTCTCTCCTCTCATGGGGAAAGTACTTACCAAGAAAAGCTTCCTTAAATTCTTGCCACTCAATAGGATCCGACTCCACCGGCCTACTATCCTTCCATTGAGTTACCATATTTGAGAAACATCCCTCAATTGATACGAAGCCAACTCCGCCTTGCCCCTAGATGTAACCCCCATAACACTCAATACCTTGAACACACCATCAATGAACTCTTGGGATCTTAATCTACCTTAGAGCCAAGAAAAATCGGCGGATTCATCCTCACAAAGTCTCTCAACCTAGAGGTCATATTGCTCTCCACAACCCTAGGCACCATACTCAAATTCATTTAAGTAGTTACGGCTCGGGCTAAAGCAATCAAAGCCTCTCTAATATCTTGATTAGTCAATTCCGGGGGAACCACTCGAACCTCATTACCTTCTTCCACATTAGGGGCATGATCACCTTGAGGAGGAACTTGAGAACCTTGAGAACTTTGGACACCTTGCCCATCTTGAGGAACTTTCTCAACTTGCTCAACTTGAGGAGGAACTTCCTCATTCACTCTTTCCTCTTCCAACCTTCTAGCGGCCATCCTTCTAGTATTCATCTCCTAGAAACACAAGGAAACACATTTAGAAGGATACTCATAACATTTACTCTACCGCGCAACATAGGAGTAGAAAAGAAGGGAAACTCTATCATCCTATAGCCTCTTGACCATAGATGTGTCGCGACTCACACCAATGGTCAAGACTCTACTAGACGTGACTTGATCAGACTTTTTGATTCCTAAAACTACTTTCACCAACCTATGCTCTGATACCAAGCTTGTCACAACCCAAGACCACATCCTAGAAGTTAGGGTAAAATCTCAGATTGTAACCGGCTTACTCGACCTCTCGGAGGTCTTATACAAGCCTTTTCATATCATTCATCGCATATACATAGTGAAAAGTCGTGCGGAATTAAAACTTTTCACAAAACATATCATAGTCTTTAAAAACTCTTTCATATGAAAGTAATAAGAAATACTAAGTCTCAATCTCATCATCTTAGACACAAGAGTACTTGGGACACAACCCATACGAATTAGAAAACATAGTACTACTAAGTCTATTACAATACTTCATAAAAGAAACATAAAGGACATATATGCTGCGGTCCAAGTCTTGGTTTCCAAATGCTCCTCACCTACCAAGAACTGTATAGATAGATGAAAGCATGGATTAGTACAACCACATGTACTAAGTATGGCATAATGCACAAAAATCATAAAAACGGACATTTATTGGAAATATGCATCTTTTCATTTAAATATCGTAATATAATCATAAGAACAACATTTATCAACTTAGAAGAACATAAGAAATCATTTAAAACAATTATCATATTTTAAGGAGTCACTTTACAGTAACTTGAATCACTGTTATAGTGAAGTCCAATGAAGTGCTTAGCCTTCATTAAACACACCTTCTAGCATGTAGTCTTCTCACTAAAGCTATCATAAGATTCACTTAAGTCACACAAAGAGAGACCGCCCATACCCCCCTCTCTATGTGTGCCTAAACGATCCTCAAGATTACTCATAATGAGACCCATACTCACCTACAATACACCAACATACAAGACATACATAATATGACAATCTCCCCAACCAAGGCTATCAAAAGACTTACTTAAGTACTCCTAGAAGAGAACACCCATACACCATCTTTAACGTTACCTAAATAATCCGTAAGAATTCCCTAAGTTTAGATCATGTCAAAAACAACAACCAACTTCCCTAACTAGAGTCATTCCCAAGACTTCCATAGATAAGATATGAAGAGATCATCCCATATGCCCTCTTCACACTTTAGCTAAGGAATTCTTAAGTCACTTTAGATTAGGTACTCATGCATTTACATACTATCTATCATTAAGTCATTATCTCATTAGTTCATTAAGACACATTCATTTCATAAAGGACATTCAAGTAATGGTCTTGGAGAAGACCTAGGGACTCTTACTAACATCTTCAAAGCCTATTGTGCAATGTCTAGATAGCGTCCCATACCACCTAAACTTCATAGAACTTCTCTAATGCTAATAGGTATCTCATATGATGAGAATAGTCAATAACCGACATACACCATGGTAGCAAAACATGGAATCCGGAGTTCTATCCTACTCCAATGAGGTTGTTCTACTTGCCAATGGTAGAACTTGGACACATCCCATGTAGGCACATGGTTAAGGAATATGAAGGACTTCTTTCTATTCTAGCCTCATACTTTAACTAGAACTACTTCCCTTGCCATACTCACTCGGTGCTAGCCTTCGTTCTCATAGAGTACATCACATTAAGGTTCATACTTAGGTTCTTACATCATATTCATAACCCAATCACATTTACTTCATCAAAGAGGTCCTCTAGGGCTACCTTCCTATGAAGACAAGAAGATTATCATGACCTTCCTAAGGATTGATATGATGCCGTTCCAGAAAATCAACCTTAAGTCCATCATTACATTACATGAAGGATACCATTACGGCTTTCGACTTCAAGTTTCATGGACCTTACCTTCTAGGTTCAAGGTTTCACATAAGGGACCCTATTATCATTATTCAAGGTCTCACATCATTCATTCATTCAATACTAAGACGCTTGAGCTTCCTACGTTAAGACATCACATATTCACTTTCATACAAGCATCAAGTAAGGGACACAAGTCTACCTAAACAAGACACACTATACTTAACTTTAGCACATATTACATGTTATTCTAGAAGCACATAAGGACAACCATTATCATCATTAAGTCACCCTATACACTACTATATCACCATTATAGACTTCACATAGCCAATTAGAAATAATCATGCATTCAACCCTAAGACTACACACATGAACATAGTCCTAGTCTAACATGATCACCTAAATAGCATCAATAGAAGAACACACACTATCACATTTACTTCACATATAGATAGATATGATCATACATCACATAATCAATTACACAAATAGTCATGTTTCTTCATGTAGTGCCGACAAGACCATGATCATCAATATACTTAAAATAACGCCGACAAGGCCACATCAATTCACATAACACCGCCACCATATGTGGACCAAACCAATCATAACATAATTGAAGTCTAATTAACATTAATTAAAGGGAATTAAGGCAGTGTACCACCACTTCACCCTCAACACTTCAATCCAATGCCAAATCATCCAATTCAATATCATAAGGCCCTTACCCATGATCATGAACATCAATTCAATACATAAACTATAATACTCAATGAAATCTAAGCCAATTCAATATATATTATCAATCTAAGACCAATTAGATAACAATTGAATATAATTCTTACATCATTAGAAAGCCCATAAGAAACTACACATTAATTCATAAATATTAGACCAATATCATGTAACCCATAAATTAGTCAAAAAGTAGGGTTCATCAATTACATGGGTTCATAGGTTAATTACGTTAAAATTATTTTAATAACAACAATTCAATCACTAAACAATAATTAAAAACCTTTAATGCAAGAACCCATGGTAGATCGTGAAATAGGTCAAGTTCAACTTTGAAAACTTTAGAAAACATCTTTGAAAGTTAGGCTCCTTGATGAAATGAGTTTCAAGGATCAAAAACCATACGTCAATGAATCGAAACCTCCAATTTGATGAATAATCTTCACTTCAATCTCCAATCCAAGCTCTTCCTTGAATTTTGGCTTCAATGGAGTCTTAAGGAATTTTTAAGGGATTTTGGTTTTTTGATTTTGAAGAATGAAATCTTCTAAGTGTTAAAGACTTCATAGACATTTAAAATACCCAAAAGACCCCTTAGGAACCGCCAATACTCTTATTTGGAAGTGGGGTGAAATTACAAGTTCACCCCTTAACTTACAGTGAACCTGCGCAGGGACAGGCCCTAAACGACGATTGCCCATCGACGGGGCGTAGGTCCACACACAGACCGTCCTGTCCTCCGTCGATGGGTTCAGAGAATTGAAACTAGGAGTTTTTCTCCCCAGGATAGGTACCAGACGACGCCCACACCTACGAGGCGTCGACCAGGCCACTGGCCGTCGTTTTCCATCCGTAGGTGGGACTGCCTTGGGCAGTCTTGGCCAGCAACATGGGTCCTTCCTCAAGGACCCTTGGATGGTCCTTGGTGATATTTTCTCGGACGTTTCCAACCCAAACATGACCGTATACGAGTTTAGGACCTCTCACATGAATTTCACCCAAAACGAACACGTAAAACTCAACGAAACATGCCTAGACACACAAGGTCATTTCAAGGCATATCTCTCGAACGTCATGGACGTTCTTGAGCATTTGACCTCCAAACTTCACAAAACTTGACACGCTGCCTATATACTTCATATTAAATCATTTAAGGACCTTAACACATCATGAATCACAAATAAACACATAGAACCACATATGAGGCACATAGGTGACTTAGTCGTCGAACGTCTTGGTCGTCCCTTGACGTTTGACTTCCAATGCCCCTAATATATTAGCTAATGCCTCAATACCCTATAATAAACTTATTTAGGACCTTAGAACAGTTTGATAACAATGTTAGGCTCTAGTTCACCTATGTCATTTTCGGGATCTTACATTCTCCCCCACTTGGACAACATTTGTCCTTGAATGACACTTGCCACTCTCCGAACACTTCCAAGAATAGAGAATAAACTAGCAGCACATAACCGTACCATATAATACATAATCAAGGAGAAAACATCAATTTCCACACAATCAAGAGATTCACCACACAACAAGAAACTAGAATAAATTCTATAACTCATTATGCTACAAAACTCACATCTTTCATTTCAAATAGTAAAAACTCATTTTACATTCATTATTATACTCATACACATCCGTTCTAACCACATTACAACAATTTTAGACCAAAGTATCAATTAGTCAATTTTTGCAAAATTTAACAATGAACCTGCCAAGCTACAATGATTTTATGCAATTTTTCTAAAAATGCAAATCTTAGGAAATTCATGATAAAGACATGCTAATATGCAAGGTAACATAATATAAACATCTTTTACAACATGCTCATAGCTCAATAAAATACACAATGCAAGAAGTTAATGAAATTCAATTTCAACCAAACTTCTAAACACCATGCACATGCAACAAACTAGCACATCTATCTAGACATACTCCCCCACTTAGAAGGAACCCATATCACAACAAGAGAAATAAGACTTACCAACATCATCATCACTCTCATCTGGCTTCTCTCCTCTAGTCCGGAGTGCATAGAAACGCCTCCTTGTTGGAGCATATTCCTTTGGAACATTAGGAGCAACCTTCTTACCATCTCTATTAGGACAATCTCTAACTTTGTGTCCATCTTTTCCACAATCAAAGCAACTACCAGTACCCGTTAGACACTCACCAGAATGTTTCTTGCCACAATTGGCAAATGTAGGCTTGCCATCTTTGGAACTACCTCCTTTCTCAACCTTGAAATTAGCACTCCTAGATTCTTCTTGAGTTTGAGCCCTCTTTTTGAACCTAGGTTGCACTTGATCACTAGCACCACTCCCTTTCAAGTTTCTAGCAATTCTACCAAGTTTAGATGCTTCAATAGATTTTGCATAAACCATGAGTCTAGCTAAGGTCATATCATCATGTAGCATAGGCGTACGACATTCTTCACTCACTAAGTCGGCTACCCCGATCACAAAGCGGCTCATTTCATCCCTTGGATTTCACACTAGGGATGGTGCATATCTAGACAAAGTTGAAAATTTCAAAGAGTACTCCTCAACACTCATATTGCCTTGCTTGAGATTGATAAACTCTTCTACCTTAACCTCTCTCCTCTCACGGGGAAAGTACTTACCAAGAAAAGCTTCCTTAAATTCTTCCCACTCAATAGGATTCGACTCCACCGATCTATTATCCTTCCATTGAGTGTACCATATTTGAGAAACATCCCTCCATTGATACGAAGCCAACTCCGCCTTCTCCCTAGATGTAACCCCCATAGCACTCAATACCTTGTACACACCATCAAGGAACTCTTGGGGATCATAATCTACCTTAGAGCCAACAAAGATCGGAGGATTCATACTCACAAAGTCTCTCAACCTAGAGGTCATAGTGCTCTCCACAACCTTAGGCACCATACTCAAATTCACTTGAGTAGTTACGGCTCGGGCTAAAGCAATCAAATTCTCTCTAATCTCTTGATTAGTCAATTCTGGGGGAACCACCGGAACCTCATTACCTCCTTCCACATTAGGGGCATGATCACCTTGAGGAGGAACTTGAGCACCTTGAGCATCTTGGACACCTTGCCCAATTTGAGGAACTTGCTCAACTTGCTCAACTTGAGGAGGAACTTCCTCATTCACTCTTTCCTCTTCCAACCTTCTAGCGGCTATCCTTCTAGTATTCATCTCCTAGAAACACAAGGAAATATATTTAGAAGGATACTCATAACATTTACTCTACCGCGCGACATATGAGTAGAAAAGAAGGGAAACTCTATCGTCCTATAGCCTCTTTCCCATAGATGTGTCGCGACTCACACCGATGGTCAAGACTCTACTAGACGTGACTTGATGAGACTTTTTATTCCTAAAACTACTTTCACCAACCTATGCTCGATACCAAGCTTGTCACAACCCAAGACCACACCCTAGAAGTTACGGCACAATCTCGGATTGTAACCGGCATAATCGACCTCTCGGAGGTCTTATACAAGCCCTTTCATATCATTCATCGCATATACATAGTGAAAAGTAGTGCATAATTAAAACTTTTCACAAAACATATCATAGTCTTTAAAAACTCTTTCATATAAAAGTAATAGGAAATACTAAGTCTCAATCTCATCATCTTAGACACAAGAGTACTTGGGACACAACCCATACGAATTAGAAAACATAGTAGTACTAAGTCTATTACAATACTTCATAAAAGAAACATAAAGGACATATATGCTATCGATTCAAATGAGGACATACTTCAACTTCTCTTGAACGATGCTACGGTCCAAGTCTTGCTTCCCAAATGCTCCTCACCTACCAAGAACTGTATAGATAGATGAAAGCATGATTTAGTACAATCACATGTACTAAGTATGTCATAATGCATAAAAATCATGAAAATGGACATTTATTGGAAATATGCATATTTTCATTTAATATCGTAATATAATAAGAAGAACAACATTTACCAACTTAGAAGCACATAAGAAATCATTTAAAACAATTATCACATTTTAAGGAGTCACTTTACAATAACTTGAATCACTGTTACAGTGAAGTCAGTGAAGTGCTTAGCCTTCATTAAACACACCTTCTAGCATGTAGTCTTCTCACTAAAGCTATCCTAAGATTCACTTAAGTCACGCAAAGAGAGATCGCCCATACACCCTCTCTATGTGTGCCTAAACGATCCTCAATATTACTCATAATGAGACCTATACACACCTACAATACACCAACATACAAGACATACATAATATGACAATCTCCCCTACCAAGGCTATCAAAAGACTTACTTAAGTACTCCTAGAAGAGAACGCCCATACAGCCTCTTCAAGGTTACCTAAATATTCCTTAAAACTTCCCTAAGTTTAGATCATGTCAAACACAACAACCAACTTCCCTAACTAGAGTCATTCTCAAGACTTCCATAGATAAGATATGAAGAGATCATCCCATATGCCCTCTTCACACTTTTGCTAAGGAATCCTTAAGTCATTTTAGATTAGGTACTCATGCATTTACATACTATCTATCATTAAGTCATTATCTCATTAGTTCATTAAGACACATTCATTACATAAAGGAAATTCAAGTAATGGTCTTAGAGAAGACCTAGGGACTCTTACTAACATCTTCAAAGCTTATTGTGCAATGTCTAGATAGCGTCCCATACCACCACCTAAACTACATAGAACTTCTCTAATGCTAATAGGTATCCCATATGATGATAATAGTCAATAACCGACATAGACCATGGTAGCAAAACATGGAATCCGGAGTTCTATCCTACTCCAATGAGGTTGTTCTACTTGCCAATGGTAGAACTTGGACACATCCCATGTAGGCACATGGTTAAGGAATATGAAGGACTTCTTTCTATTCTAGCCTCATACTTTAACTAGAACTACTTCCCTTGCCATACTCACTCGGTGCTAGCCTTCGTTCTCATAGAGTACATCACATTAAGGTTCATACTTAGGTTCTTACATCATATTCATAACCCAATCACATTTACTTCATCAAAGAGGTCCTCTAGGGCTACCTTCCTATGGAGACAAGAAGATTATCATGACCTTCCTAAGGATTGATATGATGCCGTTCCAGAAAATCAACCTTAAGTCCATCATTACATTACATGAAGGATACCATTACGGCTTTCGACTTCAAGTTTCATGGACCTTACCTTCTAGGTTCAAGGTTTCACATAAGGGACCCTATTATCATTATTCAAGGTCTCACATCATTCATTCATTCAATACTAAGACGCTTGAGCTTCCTACGTTAAGACATCACATATTCACTTTCATACAAGCATCAAGTAAGGGACACAAGTCTACCTAAACAAGACACACTATACTTAACTTTAGCACATATTACATGTTATTCTAGAAGCACATAAGGACAACCATTATCATCATTAAGTCACCCTATACACTACTATATCACCATTATAGACTTCACATAGCCAATTAGAAATAATCATGCATTCAACCCTAAGACTACACACATGAACATAGTCCTAGTCTAACATGATCACCTAAATAGCATCAATAGAAGAACACACACTATCACATTTACTTCACATATAGATAGATATGATCATACATCACATAATCAATTACACAAATAGTCATGTTTCTTCATGTAGTGCCGACAAGACCATGATCATCAATATACTTAAAATAACGCCGACAAGGCCACATCAATTCACATAACACCGCCACCATATGTGGACCAAACCAATCACAACATAATTGAAGTCTAATTAACATTAATTAAAGGGAATTAAGGCAGCGTTCCACCACTTCATCCTCAACACTTCAATCCAATGCTAAATCATCCAATTCAATATCATAAGGCCCTTACCCATGGCCATGAACATCAATTCAATACATAAACTATAATATTCAATGTAATCTAAGACAATTAAATATAGACTTATCAATCTAAGACCAACGAGATAACAATTGAATATAATTCTTACATCATTAGAAAGCCCATAACAAACTACACATTAATTCATAAACATTAGATCAATATCATGTCACCCATAAATTAGTCAAAAACTAGGGTTCATCAATTACATGGGTTCATAGGTTTATTAAGTTAAAATCATCTTAATTATAACAATTCAATCACTAAACAATGATTAAAAACCTTTAATGCAAGAACCCATGGTAGATCATGAAATAGGTCAAGTTCAACTTTGAAAACTTTAGAAAACATCTTTGAAAGTTGGGATCCTTGATGAAACGAGTTTCAAGGATCAAAAACCATACCTCAATGAAGCTAATCCTCCAATTTGATGAAGAATCTTCACTCAAATCTCCAATCCAAGCTCTTCCTTGAATTTTGGCTTCAATGGAGTCTTAGGGAATTTCTTTGGGATTTTGGGGTTTTGATTTTTAAGAATCAATCTTCTATGTTTTTAAGACTTAAATACACATTTAAAATACCCAAACAACCCCTTAGGAACCGCAAATACTCTTATTTGTAAGTGGGGTGAAATTACTGTAACATTCCAGAAAATGTACTTGTCTAGTGAAAAGTCTGTTAGGTTTTAAGAATATGTATTGGGGTAAATAGGCATCCCAATGCCCAATATTGAGTAATATTGGGCATGTTAGAGAATATTGGCTTTAGGGTGATAGCCAATTTCTATGTATTAACAAGTAACTTAAAATACACTTTGATGTTCAAATGCTCCAATCCAAGCTTGTTTAGGAATTGTACCTGCAATGAAGACCGTAAGCTAAAAATTTTAATTTCATCACTTACACACATTAGGTACGAGGTATCCAAGTGTCAAGCCTAGGTACCATAGCACATAATCATTTAAAATGATCATGTAGATTAAGCAGTGCCCAAGGACATAGTGAGGATCCTTGGGACAAGAAGTGAACTTTCCAAGTGCAACTACAGAGTGCACGGTTAGGAAAGTGCACGGCAACACATGTGCAAGCACATGTGCTACCGGCCGAGAGACCAAGCGACCAAGCCCAACCGATTCAGTTAAGGCGGTTAGGGGGCCGGCACGCGTGGGGTCAAGTCATGTGGGCCGAGCTTCCTAACCAATCCTAGGCTCTAACTAACTTACCTAACTAGGAAAATAACCTAGGACTAACTAAAATAAACTAATTAGTGTGCCCGAAATCCTAAGGCCTAAGCGGGTGACACTAGTCGAGTAGCTAACTAAAGAAACATCATAGTACCTAACCTAAGATGGTCCAAAGGGATTGGTTACGGTCCTAGTGACTTAGGGGTACTTAAGTAATTACCCTATGTCACTTAATTAATTAAATTATCAACTTAATTAATTAAGTTAAATTCCTGGTCAAACCCGAGACCCTTAGCAAATTTTCAGAATTTGGCTAAGTCAAATGCTCTCCTATTTTTAGTCAATTTAGGAGGGACGTTTTGATAATTAGCTAATTGATTCATTTAATTAAGTTAATTATCCTAAGTTGAATTAGTCAATATTCAGTTCCTAAGACATAGACTCATGTTTATCCAGTAGTCTCTCACGACTGAAGAACAGTGAACAAACGTAAGAAAATGCGAAAAATACTCTCGGTTCTCCTTCGGCAATTTCAAGGCAATTCTTCAAGATTTTCGTGCAAAGTATAGGGTGATCTTCGTAGATTCAATTCTACAGTAAGCTATGGGTTTTCTCTCTTGGATTCCTTTCCCTAGGAGGCTTTTCAAACGTTTTGAATTCAAGAAAAGTGAAACTAGGGTTGTTCCCAATGAAATTATCGAATGTTCATCTCCCTAGTTCTCCCTATTTTCAATTCTAGTAGTATGTATAATGCAAATCTCGAGCATGTTGTTGGTATGTTGTGCTAATTGATCATTATGTGTAGGTTTCTGTGATTTGATAATGTCGAATGAGACCTATAGGTTCGATCCGTATGATTAGAGTATTACTTACATGAGATAAGATATGTTGTAATGCCTAATTGTGTTCGAGAAGATGAAATTGTTATAAGTCATTTATGAAATTCAGTTTACTGTTGAAAGGAATGAAGGTTTCGATTACTGTGTGTGTTTACAGTTGATATGTTTGTAAGTGTTAGGAATGCAAAGTTTCCAAGAAGAAATAAGAATGAGAATCAAAGCTAGTTAATGAATCTTCAATGCCAAATCAACTTTATAGATTGGACAAAGTAAGCACTGAATTGTTCTTATAAGCTAATCAAATGTTAAAAGTTGGCTGCTCAAAATAATGAGATTAGTATAGTATATACATGACGTTAATTGACTTGGCTAATGATAATATCATGAAAAATGTTTAGTGAAAGTTTGGTTTAGGCCAATAAATTGGCTAGCAATATTATGTCCAAAATATTAATAGAATTGGCCAATGACTAAGTCATACCAATCTTAACTCAATGAACTCATAACCTAGGGTATGTCAATGATTGGGACAAGTCCCAACATACCCTATCTAAATGAACTTGTGAACATAGTAGCACATTGAATAAGTCCTTATAACTTTCATAAAGAATGGTACAAGACTACCAAATAACATTGAACAAGATAAGGTGAGTAATGAAATAACTAAAAGCTTATGAGTTATGTAATTGACCTAGAATGAGGTGTTAAAGGACCTAAACAATTATGTCAAAGATACTCACATAAGAGGGTGTTAGACATCGTGAGACAAGTCTCACTCACACCATGATGATAATGTAAGATTTAAGTTCACATTCATCAAGTAGAGAAAGGGATGACAAGTCATCCATTGAGCTAAGCATACCTCATACTAGAAGCAAGCTTCCACAATGTATGAGTCAACTCTAAAAGTTATAAAGTATAATAAATATGAGCTAAGCACCGATAGACTAGCAATGAGCTTGTGCAAGCACATGTAAGCCTCATGAGACGAGACTACCACCAAGGTGGATAAGAGTCTCCAAAGTCTCCTAGTTTTGAACAATGTTGCCAGAATAGGTTACTAGCTAGTGGATCCACCTAAGAAAGCTAGCAGTATTCGGTTTCACTTTGGCCGGTGAACCACCTCTTTTCGGTGTGGGGAAGACACTGGATTTCATGTTAGCTCACATGATCTATGTCGTTTAATGCTAAAGATTTCAATTGGAGTATGAATATATGTCCCAGCTACTATATATTATGCAAATAATCAATGAATGGGCATAGCCAATAAAGATTGGCTTATAAAGACTTCATGCCCAATTTAACAAGAATGAAAAGAATAACTTGTGAATAGGGTAGTCAAATAATTTCCTTAGACTTTTGGATTACTTACTTGATTCATTGTAGGTATGGGACTACAATGAATCGTTGCACTCTAGGTAAAACATAGGATCAAAGGAGATCATTGAACTACACAATAAAAAGAAGAAAAGACTGAAAAATAAACTAAGTCTTGGAGAGGTAGCTCTCGGCCTAAGGAGAGCAAAAATATTAACTTTGCTTGAGTTGTTCTAAAATTATGTTCATGATTCCAAGGTCTTATGTTCATATAGAAAATGAGTTGTGTGATTTAAATGCATGAAAATATGTCATATTCATAGCATGATTAATAAATAACGAATTAGGAAAGTGAAGTGATTTCACTTTCCAAAAATGGCATATTGCTATAGGAAGAGCTTTCCTTGATCATGCATAGTCCTTATGTGTTTATGTGCATACACCCATACTTAGTACAAGTGTGTACTAACCCATATACAATTACTATTTTTATAGGTGCAGGTCCTTGAAGAAGATTGAAGATTGTTTGAAGCTGTTTGGACTAGTACCTCCAGACTTTGGTAGGTCCTCTTGAGTTCGAGGATGCCTACGCTTTATATTCTAGCGTTAGTAGATTATACATAGCTAGTGGATGTTGTCCCTAGCGTTTCCTTCCAAACATTTGTTCAAGCTTTTGTATTAAGGCCGGTTTGGCAACTATTAATGATATTATGAATTCTTCATTTCAATTGTTCAATATGTTAATAGATGGTTGTTTATGTTGAGCGGTTAGTTTATCACTCTTATGCAGAATTATATGAAGTCTAAGTACACTTCAGTAAAGTTTTAAATTTTCCGCTAAATTTAATTGTATGATTGTGATGATGAAAGCTAAGAAGAGGCTTGTCTGCGACCTCTGCGAGGTTA
Source organism: Solanum lycopersicoides (assembly GCA_022817965.1). Taxonomy (NCBI): domain Eukaryota; kingdom Viridiplantae; phylum Streptophyta; class Magnoliopsida; order Solanales; family Solanaceae; genus Solanum; species Solanum lycopersicoides. The sequence goes on along the minus strand of CM040622.1, from coordinate 34,793,734 downwards.
ACGACGTCGGTCTCATCTGGGGTCTAGGACCCGGGTGTGAAAAACTTGGTTTCAGAGCATGAGGTTAAATTACATAGGAACTAAGGCTCAAAACAACCACGTTGTGTAGTTTCTAGCGTATGGTTGTGAAGTGCACCACAACCATGACTTAGAGACTTAGTGATGTTAAGAATCTTCCCTTCTTCTACTCTTTATCGTGCTGTGTAGAGCTTTGACATTTTGTGTCATTCTAGCATCTAACTTCCTTCTTGTGTGTGCGTGTAGAAACATGAACACAAGAAGAAACGCAGGCATGAGAGTTGGAGAAGCAGCTGCTGGGGGAAATCAAGCTCCTCTCAAGCCCAGCTGCAAGTGCCTGTCAACCCAGCTGCGTTCACGGATGGAGAAGTGAGAGCAGCACTGCTTCAGATGGCCCAAGACATCACTGCTCAGGCACAGGCTATCACAGCCCATGCCACTAGAGAGGGTGCTCCCAGGGAGAACCCACATGCTAGCACCATGGCTAGAAGACTGAGAGATTTCACCAGGATGAATCCTCCAGTCTACTTCGGGTCCAGAACCAATGAGGATCCCCAGGAGTTTGTGGACGAGGTCCATAAGATTCTCTGTGCTATGGGTGTTAATGAAGAGGAGAAGGCTGAGTTGGCTGCATACCAGCTCAAGGATGTGGCTCAGGTATGGTACAAGATGTGGGTAGATGGCTGAGCACCAGGAGAAGTTCCCAATCAGTTGGGACATTCTCAAGACTGCATTCCTGGAGAGGTTCTTTCCCAGAGAGCAGAGGAGGCTAAGGTTGAGGAGTTCATCAACCTACGTCAGGGAGGTATGTAAGTCAAGGAATACTCCTTGAAGTTTGTTAAACTTTCCAAATATGCTTCTTCCCTGGTGTCCAGTAGCAGGGATGAGATGAGCAGGTTTGTGACTGGTGTATCGGAGGATCTGGAGGAGAAATGTCGGGCAGCCATGTTGCATGATAACATGTACCTTGCTAGGTTGATGGTACATGCACAGCAGGTGGAGGAGAGTCATCGGAGAAAGAGAGGCCGAGAAGGCAAGAAGCCTAGGCCCTGGGATAAGGCTGGTTCTAGCACTGGTAGGAGTTCGTTTGTAGTCCAGGACAGGCCCAAGTTCAAGAAGGGGCACCAATACTCAGGTAATCCTACTCCTTCCAGGAACACTAATGCCAAAGGGGGCAAGTCTGGTCCCAAGAAGGGCAATGATAGAAATGCCCAGCGTGACAGAAAGCCGTGTGGTAAGTGTGGCCGTTTGCATGGAGGTAAGTGCATGGTAGGTTCTAATGCCTGCTATGGGTGCGACAAGAGTGGGAATATGATCAGGGACTGCCCGCACGTGAACAATCAGGCCAAGGCAGATATTCAGCCTCGGCCTAATCCTACTGCTGCAGCCGAGCCTCCCAAGAGGAACATGTTCTATGCTTTGAAAGGTAGAGAGAAGCAGGAGAAGTCAGCTGATGTGGTCACAGGCACCTTGCATGTCTTTTCTTTTCCTGTGTATGCATTGTTAGATCCAGGATCCACCTTGTCTTTTGTTACTCCTTTAGTAGCTAGTAAATTTAACTTGCTTCCTGAGATCTTGCATGAACCTTTTCTAGACAGTACTCCCATAGGAGACAACATTAGAGCTGAAAGAGTATATAGAGATTGCCCAATAACTGTTCTTGATATAGTTACGTATGCTGACCTAATAGAATTAACCATGCTTGACTTTGATATAATTATTGGTATGGATTGGCTCCATAAATGTTATGCTACCATATACTGTCGAAACAGGGTAGTAAGGTTTCAGTTTCCTAATGAGTTATAGCTGGAATGGGAAGGGCGTAGTTCAAATCCATCAGGCCAAATAGTTTCCCATCTTAAAGCCAATAAGATGTTATCTAAGGATTATTTATACCACTTAGTCACAGTCAATGACTTAGAACATGATGTTCCTTCCATAGACTCTATGTCCATAGTGAATGAGTTTCAAGATGTCTTTCCGGATGATTTACCAGGAATCCCTCCTGAGCGCGAAATTGACTTTGGTGTTGACTTAGATCCCAACACCAAACCAATTTCCATTCCTCCCTATAGAATGGCTCCAGCTGAACTCAAAGAGTTGAAGTTGCAATTAAAAGATCTACTTGATAAGGGATTCATCCAGCCGAGCATATCCCATGGGGTGCTCCAGTGTTGTTCGTTAAGAAAAAGGATGGAACCCTTAGAATGTGTATCGATTATCGGCAACTTAACAAAGTCACTGTAAATAACAAATACCCTCTTCACAGAATTGATGATCTATTTGATCAGCTCCAAGGTTCAAGTTTCTTTTCTAAAATAGATCTCCGGTCAGGGTATCACCAGCTTAGAGTGAGACAAGAGGACATTCCTAAGAATGCCTTCCGTACTAGGTATGGTCATTACGAGTTTCTTGTCATGTTATTTGGTCTCACTAATGCACCAGTCGCGTTTATGGACCTTATGAATAGGGTCTTCCGTGAATACCTTGATTCTTTTCTCACAATATTCATAGATGACATCCTCATATACTCTAAGACTAGAGAAGAGCATGAACAACATTTGAGAATGACATTGCAAGTACTCAGGGAATATTAGATGTATGCAAAATTCAGCAAATGTGAGTTTTGGCTGAGATCAGTGACCTTCCTTGGTCATGTTGTGTCCGACCAGCGTGTAGAGGTTGATCCAAAAAAGATTGAGTCAGTAAAGAACTGGCCAAGACCCCTCACTCCTACAGACATCCAGAGTTTCTTGGGTTTGGCTGGTTACTAGCGCAGGTTTTTTGAGGGCTTTTCCGCTATTGCTGCTCCATTGACAGCTATAACAAAGAAGAAAGCGAAGTTTGAGTGGTCTGAAACTTGTGAAAAGAGCTTCCAAGATCTCAAAGACCGACTCACTTCAGCCCTAGTTCTCACATTGCCGAGGAGTGGTGAATGGTATGTGGTGTACTGTGATGCTTGCCGAGTAGGTTTGGGATGTGTTCTTATGCAGGATGGCAAGGTGATTGCATATGCATAAAGACAGTTGAAAATCCACGAGAAGAATTACCCTACCCATGATCTTGAGTTAGCTGTTGTGGTATTTGCGTTAAAACTTTAGAGACATTACTTATATGGTGTACATGTTGATGTATTTACTGACCATAAAAGTCTTTAGTATGTTTTTACACAGAGAGAATTGAATCTTCATCGGAGAAGATGGCTAGAGCTGCTCAAGGATTATGACATGAGTGTCCACTATCACCCAGGTAAGGCCAATGTAGTGGCCGATGCTTTGAGCCGATTGAGCATGGGAAATGTGTCTCATATTGATGATGAGAAGAAGGAGCTGGTTAAATAGGTACACCAACTGGCTAGGTTAGGTGTACGACTAGTAGATACACCAAGTGGGGGTGTTTCAGTTCATTCCAGTTCTGAATCCTCATTTGTTGTAGATGTTAAAGCTAAGCAGCATCTCGACCCAGTACTCATGGAGTTGAAAGACTCAGTGTTGAGTAAGCTGAATGAATCATTATCCCTAGGGGGGGGGATGGTGTGCTTAGATACCAGGGCAAAAGATGTATCATGATCTCAAGGAGATCTATTGGTGGGAAGGTATGAAGCGAGATATTTCTAAGTTTGTGAAGGAGTGCCCAAATTGCCAACAGGTTAAGGCCGAACACCTTAATCCTGGAGGTCTTACCCAGTCGATTGAGATCCCAACATGGAAGTGAGAGGCTATTAATATGGACTTTGTGGTTGGTCTGCCCAGGACCAGGAAACTGCATGATTCCATTTGGGTCATTGTTGACAGGATGACTAAGTCTGGTCACTTTTGTTATGCCTCGTATTTTTATACGTAGTGCGCGTCATGAGCTAGTCGATGTAAGCCCGGGGAATGAGATTTTATTTTAAGTTCCAAGTGATTAAAGAAATGTTAGGCAAGGATGTTAATTCCAAATGTGATATTAAGTATGATTTGGCTAATGTAAGTGTCTTTAACTTTAAGTGAGGGATTAGTTAGTGGCTGATTAGGATTTAATTAATTAGTGGGCCCCACCACTCAAGGCAAATAAAAAAAAATCAGATTGGGAGGTGGCCTTAGTGGGACACGTGTAGAGGGGGGCTGTCTCCACTTCATATTATGAATGAAGTGGTGAAAGGCATTGAAAACATATTCTCTTCTTCACCACTTAGCTTAGGCAGCCAAGGAAATGGAGAAAACCAATATTCTCTTCTTCACCACTTAGCTTAAGCAGCCATGGAAATAGAGAAAACAAACCATGCAACTCTCGGCCAGCAGCTACAAAAGAATTTGGTTAGTAATCTCTTTGCTTTGTGTATTAAATTCCTTAGAATGCCATTGTTAATTAGCCATTAATGTTAAGAAGGGGGCGTGACCAGTAGCTTAGGAAATTTGTTTTAGTTATTGAATGTGCTAAGTATGAACGGAAACCATAATCGGATTATTAGTGGTGTCGTGTTAGTGTTTGGGCTGTTTTGATTAAAGCAGAATGCGGGAAATTCTGTTTTGGCATCATGTATATGTTTATTATGATTCGTTGGGATATAAGTATGTTATTGGTATTGCTGTGGATAATTTGGGTTGTTGTCGGATTGGGACGAAGTAAGGAAATAGGGGAAGTGCTGCCGGATTTTCGTTAGATTATTAGCTAGCTTACAATAAGTAGTAAAGCGTGACGTCTATCTCATTGCGGCACGATTGTTGCTTGTTATAGATTAAATAGCTTGGGCAGTAAATATTGGACGTGCGGCTCGACTATACGGTATGTAACGCTATCCTTTCTTTCTTTGTTGGCATGACTCTTAAAAATGAGCGAATGACGGACAGGTTTGATACTACTTCTAGAGCGTCTAGGTGACGTATATTCTTACTTCCACAAACTATTCCTCTATATATCGGCTATGTCTAAGGCTATGGTGATTTCTCATATCTATGGTAGTGCTTCTTCGAGTCATTGAGATTTTTACGTTTTCATATCGTGTTAAAGGTTCATAATCTTGATAACACGTTAATTTTTGGTAACACTCCTTGCTGGTTCACGTTGATTATTCTATTGAGTTATAAGAAATGATTTTAATTGCATATGGTTGCTCATAATGTTCTGCTCGTGCATAGAGTCATTTATCATTTCACCGAGTCCCGGGCCGGGTAATGTTCGTGCAAAATTCCTTGCATATGTCACCGAGTTCCTCACTAGAGGGCCGGGTATGTATATTATATATGATTGGTGATGAGGATGGTTATGATGATGATGCTGAAGGAGATGATGTGATGACTATTTCACCGAGTCCCTCACTAGACGGCCGGGTACATATGATGATGGTCCGTGGTTTGGCTGGTGTACCGTGTATAGGAACCGTAGACCTCTGCATCAGCTGGCAACTAGAGATTTTTTCTTTTATCCCTACACATATAGAAAACATTAGGACTTCTTTTTTGCATTTTCAGGATACTTATTTAACACAATCCCTATTATGTCATTATACAGCCAACACTAAAACTCAAAATTAATAAACACATATCTAGAAAACTAAAAATTTAAGAAAAACTCCCTATATCAAAAATAAAACTCCTATAGTTGGCTAGATTGTACTTCTTTTGTTGCCTCTCAAGCAACTCTTGATTTAACACTGCGACACGACGTACACACCTTAATTACTCAGACTTCATCAAGACCCCATTCCTCTATCACCTCATTGGCACTCTCATATTGCCCCAAGTAGATCTTCATTCGCTTCCTATTCACCTTGAAACTCATTCCTTCCTTTTTCCCGAGTTCAACCGTTCCATGTGGAAATACTTTAGTTACTTTGAATAGCTTGGTCCACTTGGATTTGAGTTTCCCAGAAAATAAGTGCAACCTGAGTTAAATAATAGAACTTCATCACCCGGAGAAAATTTACGCTTTTTGATCTTCTGATCATGGTACTTCTTCATCTCCTTCTTGTACAAGGCTGAAATTTCACATGCTTTTAAGGGGAACTCATAAACCTCATTCATCTCATTTCTTCTTTGACTCAATGCGGCGCCTTAATCCAAATTCACCTTCTTGATTTCCCTCATCGCTTTGTGCTCGAGTCTACAACAGATGAAAAGACTTCCCATATAGAAGTTGGTAGGGGTACATACCTATGGGAGTTTCTAATGCAGTGCGATAGGCCCATAGAGTATCATCAAGACTTCTTGACCAATACAATTTATTGTCATTCATGGTCTTTGCAAGAACTTCTTTTATCTCGTGATTTGATACTTCAACTTTCCCACTTGATGCGAGTAATAAGGGGTTTATATGCTATGACAAACACCATACTTATCAAGCAACGCCTTGAACAACTTATTATAAAAGTTAGAACCTCCATCACTTATAATTGATGATATACTGTGAGTTTCCAGTATTTTTGATGAATTTTAGTTAAAGTTTGTGTGTGATTTGGGCTATTTTGATGTTAGAAATAATGGTTGTATGTATTTATTGCAAGAAATAAGTTTGTATGTGGTTGATGGAGATAAGAGCTAAAAAATTGTACAAGTAGACAGTGACAGAGCCAACCACAGATCCTAGGTCTAGTGATGGGCAATAGGGGCTGAAGTGTAGGTGTAGATTCAAGAAATTCTGACCAACCGTGGAACTACAGAAGCATCGATAGACCGTAAGTCGACCCACATGTCCTGTACATCCCATCGAGGCATGTGAAGGTCGTCGTCCAGTCCACGGATGGCAGGTGGATTTATCGTATGAATTCCCTTAATTATTGCTTAAGTCTTGAACCACAGAGGGTGACATGGACAATAAGTCGACCTGTGGTCCGTAGATTGTCCCGTTGACATAAACCGCGTTTGAAATAATTATTTCATTACTTTGTTTCTAGTTGTTTTAGGAGTTTTTTTTCTGTAAATATTAGTTTTAACAATTTTTTTTAGGGTTAACATTATTGTAAGGTTTTAATTTTGATCTTTTGGAATTAATTTTGCAAACTCTTAGCAATTTTAATTTCCAAATTACACAAGTTTCACTTTGAAATTAAATTCAAGATTTCGGGTTTCATCTATTCTAATTGTAAGATCATGAATTTTTTTAACCTAATTATGAATTCTGAACTCTCAAGTTGTTGCGATGGTCTACGAATCTCATTGACGATCCGTTGGTCAATCAACGGACCGTAGATGGCACCCGTAGATCCAGGTATATGTGTCTAAAATTCATTTAAGTATTGGAGTGACCTACGAAACACATCGACAGACCGTAAATCGACCCACGAACCATCAACGGGGTCTCACGGGTCCAAGTTAGGGTTTTTGCTGACCCAACCCGGACCCCCAAATTTATATAACCCTTTATTTTAAATTCATTTCCCCACTTCCCTCTCCCCCCCCCCACCAACTGTTACAAACCGATCACTTACCCTAATTTCACCCACTAAGCTTCCCCATTGCATCCATAATTCCCTCCGCTTCCATTCCTAATCATTTCCAAAATTCCACATCTTCCATTTTCTCTTAAAATTCTCCATATCCATGAAAGCTCAAAGGTTCGTGTTCGGTGTTAGCGTTGGTCTAAGGAGCTTGTACTAGAATCACACACTCATCAACTTTGATTGCTTGTAAGGTAAGCGATTTCACCATAACTTTGAATTCATTAATTATTGTTTTAATCATGAAATCACAAAGTTGAAGTTGACCTTGGTTGTTAATCACTTATTAAATATTGCAATTTGATATAAATAATACTCTTGGAGTGATGGTGTGTGAGTGTCTAGTTGAATTAAAATAAAATAAATGGTTTGATAGGTCTAATTAGAAGTTTTGAGTTAGGGTTTCATTGTTTTGATTATGTTGAAAGTTGAATTGTGTGTAATCGAAACCCTACAGATGGCAAAGTACCGAAAGATATGTTGAAATGCACGTGTAGACTTCGATTGTTTTGATTGATTGTTGAACTTGATGTGTTGAATGGAACTAGAACCTCATGCCCAACACAACACTGATCAACGACCACCACCAACGACCATGTTTCAACCAAAGGACGTAGGTCCTGGCTTGTGACTAACACTGCACAAAACTTTTGCTAAGTTTTGAACCACGGTGTGGACTACAGTCCATCGTTCTATCGACAACAATTCTGCACATTTGTGGTTCCAACATCAGCGACCCAAAAATGGGTACTCTGACCTATGGAGGGGACCCACGGGTCGTTGTTCCATTGACGGACCGTAGGTACCCACCGTGGGTCACAACACTAGCTATTTCCTGGAACTTTTTTTAACTTTTTGTCTAAGTTTAAAAGGTGTTCTAAAAAATTTTATTGGGTCTTTTTGTGTTCTTTAGGTACTAACTAATCTTTCAGAGGTACCATCATGGACCCGAAACAAGCTCCCGTTTACTCAAAGAAGGGCAAATCCAAGTCACTCTCCCCTTCTCGCCATCTAATAGATGAGAAAACTAACTAGGAATATGTCACAGAAACCACCAGAGGCTCCCCTACTGCTCCTCGGACCACGAGGAACATGGTTATGAAGATCATTTCATCCAGTGATGAGGTCGATGTCATTTCAACCAATCCAAAGGAGGAGGCCACACATACAAGAGAGTTGAAGTCCGATTGTGAGTCGCAGTCCAACTCCCATTCCAGTGGTAGCATCGCTTCATCTTTCAATGCCGATAGAACGGGGATACCCTTGTACGACCCAGAGATGAGTCGGTTCCCAGCACCACAGAACCAAACATGTGGTGCATTGTGGGTAAGTACCAAATATATAAGAATGGGATATGTTGAATGAACAACAGAAGATGGCCAGGACAACTAATGAGGACCATTCTTGAGGAGTGCAGGGTATTGACGTGGAATCTCCATACTGTGCCCATTATTGAGGAGTTATTATGGAGGCATAAATATGAGTGGATGGTATGAAGCTCTGGGAAATACAATAAGGATATGACCAAAGAGTTTTATGCCTTCTATGCTGCCACCATCCATAATGCCATATCTAAATAGGCTAAGCCTGTAGCTCAGCCCCCACTCTAGGCTACCTTGGTGCAAAATTTCCCCATGGACATCTCTCAGACTACTATCCACCAGTTCTTCTATGGCCCATCCTACACTCTACTTATTAATATAGCGGAGTATGACTATAGGATGGGCATTGTTCAAAGCGGGGCATTTCAGAGAGATGCTGAGCAGAGAGAGACGTTGCTTCATTGGATGGCACGTCATATTGGTAAGGATGGGGAGCATACAGAGTGGGTGTGAAATACTGCTCTGCATATCCTGAAGGCGACTCTAAGATTCACTGTGAAGTTCTACTGGTCAGTGGTTCGTACTTCACTTTCCTATTCTTAGGCGGAGAATGATGTTACTTGGGACAAGGTTATGATGATAGAAGCTATGATTGTGAGGGTAGAGCTTGACTTCTCCCATATTCTAATTGCGAGATCCGTGAGAGAGACTTTAATACCACTACTATCTTTCCCTTCCCGTGTCTAATATTCCATCTCTATAGGGAGGATTCAGTGTCTATTTGGCATTGTGACGGGTTTCTTGAGGCGACCAAGACAGTTGATGTGAAAGCAGATCCAGGTTAATGACACTTTCGTTCCTCCGACTACTACGGAAGAATAGGCTCCACCTTCTACTGCCACAAGTCAGGCTGTGAGCTCATCCCGTGCCATCCCCTCTTCAGGGTCCACTATTTTTTCTCTAGCGCGAATCCAAAAGTTGGATACCTAGATGGTAACCTTGTTGTAGCACATGAAGCCTTGGATGAAGCGTTTTGTTGAGGATTCTGACGCTAGGATGAAACAGATGATGGATAGGAAGATTCAGGCAATTCATAAGAGCCTCGATGCATTTGAGTTGTTAGTTTTTGAGAGGTCTGCCCCGGCTATTGATATCACCACCTTCCAGACGGAGTTGGCTAGCTCCACGCCTATGTTAATTCCCTCATGGCCCCTACTGAGGCTGTCCCTTGGACTTCACCGGTGGATGAGGCGGACAATGTGGTGATGACTGCCCTATTTGGCGACTCTATGCCACCACTCAACCCTTTCCATGTGGCTGGGAAGCGCCACCGCTCTTCGATCTCACTTCCTACACTGAGGAGGCTTGACACGTGAGGAAGAGGGAGATCTAGCAGTTAGAGGCAGCCCAGAGGCAATCTATTATTGATGAGGAGACGAGGCAACAACGGACCTGAGAGGTTGATGTTGGCCCTTCAGGTTCGGTGAGCACTATTGTTGGTGAGAGCACTATTGTGGGTGTTCCTACCATTTGTGCGGACGCTATTCACTAGATGAAAAACGTCCTTTAACGACCATTTGTTAACAAAGAAATATGAATCCCATCGTTATAAGTGTACACATAACGGCCAATTTGTTTTATTAGTCGTTATATTTTTAGTACAATATTAACAAAGGGTGATTATTGTCACAACCGGGGAGAACCCCTAGAAGTAACATGGCGTACTTGACCTATCGGAGGTCTTATACAAGCCCATAGTTATCATTAATTGCATTATCATAGGTAAATTTAGCGGAAAATTTAAAACTTTTTTAGCACATCATATACTAGAACATCACTTCATTTATACAAAAAATATCATAATACATAGTTAAAGACTCTAGTCTCTTTTTGTCATCCTAGACTCAACATCATTAGAGTACATTAGGGACAGGTCCCTTATAACATAATTCATAAGTAAAATATTACAAAACTTTACAGTAAACCATAACTTTGGAAATCCTTGGACTTAAGGATTCCTTTCCTTGAACTTGGGAATCACATATCAAGCTCATCACCATTAAAGACATCCCTTAAGCATCCATAACCTACACTTTGTGTAAAAAGGTAGAGAAGAATGGAGTTAGTACAAGAATGCACTAAGTATGGAAACCATGCAAAAACATTCATTTTAAAGGGACATTTTCCTTTGAAAACTATGCATCATGTCTTTTTGTGAAAACTTCATAAAACTTGATACATTGAGAATTATTCAATTTCATACTTAATATAGGCATATTCAATTATCATACATCATATAAAATTACACATTACATTTAAGGCAATTTTGGACCACTTTACAGTAAGCTCATTTTCACTTTACAGTGAGCTATTTCGTTTTACAGTGAACTCCTTCTTATTCTAACTTCTTAACTTTCCCAGGTAAACCTCTAGTAACACTTGGTGAAATGTATAGATAATGTCCCATAACACTATCCACACTCAAGCATCACCTTAAGTCCACAAGGAAACAACACATACAACCTTTCAACTCAACACATATAACAATAGGACCATTTCATATAACAAGGAACATACTTCACATTAGACTTAACACAAGACTTTATTCACAATCCTAATCTAAGTCTACTAGTGCAATGTACATGTGAAGCCCCATAACCACACATACTTAGTAAATCTATCATAAGACCACAAGCATCATAACATGTACTTCACACATCAAACATAATACTATAGTCACCTACATTCATATTAAGTAGGACCTTCAATCATATAGTCAATAAGACCAACATTATGCACATAAGGATAATACCACATCATATAGACTCATACCATACATTTCATCACTACAAGTAGACAATACTACAATGTCATGCATAAGGAATATAAATATAGTCATACACATTATAACACCTTCCTAGAACTCCCTTCAAGAGCTACTTGTGCAATGCATAGGTGAAGTTTCATACCCCCACCTACACTAAGCAACTACCTTTAGGTTATTTACTTCCATTGTCCATTTTACTTTAGAGAAACTATAGACTTAACCGACACTAAGACCATGGGTGCTACATGGAATTTGGTGTTGTAGAGCCTTACACCAAGGGAAGGTGCTCTACTTAGCCAAAGTAGAACTTTAACAAATGCTAGCATACTAAGTGAAATCACTTGCTATATCCTATGTGGCAAGCATAGTTTATGAAACTTGGGAGGTGCATGTGGAAACCTTTTTTATGCCAAATGGAGCATTGTAGTTATCCACTATGGAAACATCACTCTATGCCCTTTGGGCTATGAGGCTAACCACCTCGTGAGGACTATAGTGACCTACCTTCCTACAATGGGAAGGGACACCCCTCAACTTCAAGTTCTCTCGGTGCTAAGTTAATTCCCTTTTATTAAAAAGCCTTTATTAACATTACTTTATAAAATTAGGCTTAGGAGAGTTAACTCCTCATATGATATGAGTGCATATGAGAATACCCTTTCATTAGACTAGATATGAGTGCATATGAGAATACCCTTTCATTAGACACCATGAACCTATACTACTTGTAAGCATGCATAATGTGTAAGTGTGTGTACATTGGTCAACATGATCACATAATGTCTATCAACAAAATATTGAGGCAGCCACCATCTTAGGACCACACAATGCACCTTCAAGCATAGACCATACAACATATAATAGCATAGGAGACAAGACAACATCACATTACTTTCAATATTCCTCACCATAGCTATTCACACATTCATAGAGGGGTACATAGGTTAGGGATTATTAACCATTATAACTCATCAATGGCAGCACCTAAACCAACCCTAACATAGTTATACACATGCTTATACAATAGTAATACAACCTAGATCACAACTAGAATAGGAGACTAGGCGTAGGCTTCACATTGGGTGATCATCACCACCACACATTCATATCACAATTGCCTTTAAGGTCATGATCACATCACATATATATTGGCAATAAAGTAAACAACGCCACCATAAGTGCACACAATTCCATACAAGGCTTCATCAACTATTAATACTATAAGAAAGTAAAGGAGATAGGCAATCTTACCAATTTCTCATCCTTTGATCATCATTGATCAGTACTCCTTTTTCATCAACAATACAATATAGACAGTAGCTACAAGTATATTTACATAAACGAAATCCTACATTCATGTACTATAAATTCGAGATCACAGTGAATACACTACATTCATAAATCGATAGAAAGTAGAGTAATATAGGTCACTTGTCAATTTCACTTGCCTTGAACATTAATCATAATTCATCAACAATATACATGTAGGGCATTAGCTAAAGAGATAATAACCTAAGTTAAATCCTACTTCATCTACCCTAGAATTTAGATCACATCATGTACATTACATTATCAATATATAGGCTAGAAGAACATAGATCAATCCTTACCAATTCAATTGTATCTAATGACATTGGATCAATTACACATAATTTATCATCACATTATAATGTAGGCAGTAGCTAAGACAATTAATCATGAGCCAGTCACATAACAACCATTCTAGCATCAAGATCACAAGATACTACATTATAGACTAGCCTTATTCAAACCTTCACACATTGACCCACATGGATCACTCATCAATAATTCATCATCAATACACATACTAGGCAGTAGATATAAGCATTTTAACATCATTGAATCATAATTCAATCAACATAAATTCAAGATCACAAAGCCCAAACATAGGCTAAATCGTCAGTTTGAATGGAGCAAGGGTTCATCATGCAATTGGATTGAAATTCACATTACAATTATCATATTAACATCAATTCATCATGAGGAAGCCTTTAAAAATATTTTGATAAAGAGCCCATGGCTAGATTGAAGAAGGAGTAGTTTGATCATATTTTCTCTTCGAAAACTTTGAGAAGAACTCTCTAGATGGAAGATTAAATAGACAACAAGGATCACCATACCTCATTGTAGAAGAAAACCACTGAAAATTAATGAAGAACCCATGGGAATCCAAGCTCCAAGCTGTTCTTGAGCTTCATCTCCAATGGAGATTTCTATAGAGGATATTTTGGGAGAGGGAAGTCTAATTTGAATTCATGGATTGGGAATGAGGTTGTCACGTTTTTAACCCACTGAATAGACCCAAAAATAACCAAATAAACCAACTAGGGTCAGGTTAACACGTGGGGTGAATTTCCCATTCACCCCTTAAATGAAAACATCGTGCATGGCAGTTGTTGCAGCCTGCATCGACGGACTCAAACGACGCCCAGTAGGTCCATCGACGGACCGTACTGCAGGCCGCCGTTTGGGTCTGGGGCTTGACAAATTCCTTGAGCCTTCACCAGGCTATGTTTCAATCGTAGCCTCACCATCAACGGGTCGTAGGTGAACCTACTGGCCGTCGATTGAAGGTCGTTGGTAAACACTGCCAAGGCAGTTTCTTGGCAGACTTTGGGTCCTATTTGAGGGCCTTTTGCGGGGCCCTTGGGGAGTCGTACCCAGACATTTCCAACGTAAATATAAACATTAACAATTCAAGGACATTCTACATCTGTTTCACCCAAAGCAAACACTCGCAACACGTCCAAACTTTCTAGGCACACTCAAGACACACATGCACGTCTCAAGGGCTAACTTTCGAACGTCTTGGACGTTTAACGTCTAAACTTTATGAAACTAAACATACTTCCTATAAACATCATTATTACTCATATAAGGACTTAATAAGCAAATGACACACATATAAGCACATAAAAACATCTAAGGCCTCCTGGTGACTAGTCGTCGAACGTTTTGGTCGTCCCTTGACGTTTGACTTCAAAATGACTTCATATCACTCATTAATACATTAAAACACTTACTTAACATGTTAAAAATCTTATAGTCGCATGTGGAGCTCTAGATACCCTAACTCATTAAATTAACTAAGTTTATTAAATAAAATTAAAATGGGCACCAACTTGATTTCTCTCTTTTCTCACAAAACCCATTACTTAACCAGTAAGGCAGTAACCACCCAAATTCTGCTCCTACACCCACATGTGAAAACCCCTTTGATCTCTATTGCAATGATATAGAGAAACTCAACAAAAATCACAATCATCTTTGAATTCGCTCAAACATCTATCGTGTTTGTTGAATTTGTCTTAGGTTTTTTTTCTCTTTCATCAATGCAAGTTTCTTTTGAATATCTAAACTTCGACCTGTTTGGTAATTGGGTCTTTGTATAATCTAAAAAGGTAGTAAAATTACTGTAAGAAAAGGATATTGGCTCGACCCCTTTGAACTAATATACCACAAAATTGAATTACTAATCTTTCTCTAACAATATCAAGGTTTAGTTGCCTCAAAAAAAAAATTAGGCTTAGGAATTTCTTCTTATTTTCTCAAGGGGCTAATGCTTGCATTCGTGCACTATGTGTGTATTTTACTTTGCTTACTCTCTATTACATTCTTGAATTGTAAATTGTTCCTTCGCCGTATGTATCAATCTTTATTGTAGTAAATCTTATTTCTCCCCTCATGTGTTTTGTTTGTCCTGTTTAGACAGGAGATTAAATGCCTTTAAATATTTCTTGCTGTTGAATTGTTAAATGGACTTATCCCGTCCCATTTTATATAACCTATATAACTTTCAATTATATTGGAGGTAGGTGTATTATTTAAGTCATATTGTTCAGTGTCACAAAGAGTTGCATATGGAGTGATTACAAAGAGCCGTTTTACATCAGGTTAGAGGGATGCATTGCCTTTGAGATCACAGTTGTAAGTATAGAGAAAAAGGTACTATTTTGCTGCTCTAGTAATCTCTCTTTTTGAAGGGGTTTGTCAAGTATTTTCATTTGTGTCTTAGAATAAAATAAGCTGAGGAATTAAAATATGAAATTCATTTTGAAACTCCTAGATATTGTTTTATTTAAAAATTTAAAAAACGAGGGTTTAGAGTTGCCACATAAATTTTAAAGAAAAATCAAGACAACTGACTTTCAAAAGAATAAAGCAGGAAATCAAATGAAAACATTAAAGGATTTCGGGTTCATATTAATGTTTTAGGAAGGGTTTAAAGACAACTAAAACATCCGCTAATTCGTGGTTATATGATAATTAAAATATTTGTCTAAATAGCATAAAAAATATAGGCATGCTTGACTAGTTAAGGAGTAAACAACTTTTTAGAAAAAAATTAAAACTATCTTACACAGGAAAGGGAAAATATTACAACTATTAATTAAGTAAACTATTTTTTGCAAATATTCCTAAAGTCAAGTAGAAAATAATTATTTAACTTAGTTTTCAATGGTTTACTCAAAAGTTTTATCTCTTAGGGAATTAAATTAGAAAAAAAAACTTAAAATTTGACTAACAAATAAGCAAATAATGACAATTAAACAAATATAAAACATAGGCAATAAAACAAGAGAGATATGTGCCCAAGTCTGATTTTCTGTCCGACTGGGCTAGTACTTGTGCCTAGTTTCTTGGGGCCATTGGCCCGTTTTATACCAAAATAGAGGATGGGCCTTCTTTGGTCTTTCAGCTTCAGATTCACATGTCTTAAAGCTAGCAAATAATAACAGAAATAAATTGGCCTTTGGCCCAATTACAATACGATACAATACATTAACTGAAATTTTGGGACTTTTTAGCCCTATTTCTGCTGTAGATCAGCCTATTTTCAGCTTTCTTGTTCTTGGAATGATGAAGTTGATTCGACAAGACGTAAATGGGTTTTAACAACCCAAAATGCAAAGGAGATTTGAATCCGAATGGCTCCAACAGTGGGGATTCATGCAAGGAAAAAGGATAAAGATTAGGGGTGTGTTTGTTATGAAGAAAAACTTTTTCTGGAAAATATTTTTCAATTTTTTCATGTTTGGTAGGGACAAAAGTTTTGGAAAATGTTTTCCAAATAAACTCATTTTCCTCAAAATTAAGGAAAATGACTTCCCTTCAAAAGTTATGGAAAACATTTCCCAAAACTCTCATCAAACTTCAAACTACATTTTTTTTTAAAAAAAAACATCAATTTCTAAAAAAATTAAGTTTGTTTAAAAAAAATTCGAATTTTAATTTTTTCACCCCTACCCTAGACCGCCCCACCCACCCCACTCCCACCCCACTCCACCTCCCAAAATAAATTTTTATTTTTTTAAAAATAAAATATTTTCAATTTCAAATTTTTATTTGTTCACCCCTAGCTCCACCCCACCCCAACAGCCCCCCCCCTCCCACACACAAAAAAAATTAATTTTGTTTTTAAAACATATTTTTCAACTTCAAATTTTAATTTTTTTCAGCCATACCCCTGCCCCCCCCAAAAAAAAAATTAAGTTTATTTTTAAAACATATTTTTGACTTTAAATTTTTTTTTCACCCCTACCTCGACCCCCGGCCCCCAACACCCACCCAAAAATATATTTTCATTTTGTTTTTAAAAAATATTTTCAACTTCAAATATTTCTTTTTTTCGCCCCTAACCCCCTCCTACCAGCCCCTACCCCCACCAAAAAAAATAATTTTATTTTTAAAAAATATTTCCAACTTTAGTTTTTTATTTTTCACCCCTACCCCCCCAAAAATATTATTTTAAAAAAAAAATATATTTTAAATTTCAATATTTATTTTCTACTCTAGTAAAACTACAAGATATTTCTCAAAAAAAAAAATTCATTCATAAATCAAACATAAAAAACATTTCCTATACTTACCAACCAAACATTAGAAAATAAATTATAAATCTATTTGTGTTCGAGGAAAACATATTCTAGGAATTCTTTTATACCAAATACACCCTAGAATTTGTGTAACATAACTTAAAGAAAAAGAAGAGAGTGTAAGCTATTGCATTTTGCACAATCAAATTTGGAACAGATCTCTTAATTAAGATAAGACAATGATAACAAATTAAAAGTTTTGGGTAAGGTTTGAAACAAATGGTGATGCAAGATAAAATATCATCATGACAATAAATCATAGTATCAACAAAGCGGTTGTAATGTAAAAATCACACAATATACACATTTAAGGGTATATATAACGGGTTATAAATATATATACTTTTAAAAAGTTCTCACTTATAGCATAATATTTACGTGTTATAACATATTACTTTAAATTAAATTTATTTAAAAATCAATTATAATTTAATGTAAAAAATGTTTAATCAATTAAAATTTTGATTTTATTAATTATTTATGGTTAAAATTAATTAGTTTGTTACAGTTCCCTTTTTTAAAACGATTCCCTCTTTAAAACGGTCTCTTTTAATTTTTAGTTTTATTTTTTTAATTATTTATAGTTATAAGATATGATCAGTTACTTATTTTTAGGGATTTGTATTGATTATCTTTCCTTCTTTACCGTTACAACCAAATCACACCATACCCCAATCACAACCCCCTCCCTCACACGCCAATCAGAACATACACTCTACCACACTCTCTCCCACGCCACGTGCAACCACCCTCTACAATATTCCCCAACATCCCATTACCAAACATCCAAAAACTGTTCATCCCCTCTTCCTCACAATCCATGTCGAAGAAATCCACGCCTCGTAAAAGTTTCAGATTTGTTTAAGGAACTTCATCTGATGAAGTTCATGTCCCATCGTTTAATATAATAACTCAAACCCAATCGCATAACACTGTTAAGAACCCGGCGACGACGATGGGTGATTTTGCTCAATCCAATGTTCAAAAAGAGAAAAAAATCTCAGGCAAACAAAAGAAGGGCTCCGGCAAATCAGAAGGGAAAGAAGAGGAAGGGGAAAATTGTTGAAACCCCTTCCGATTTTGATTCGTATTTTGTTAATGTTATGAAAAAAAAAATCGATAAATGTCGATGTTGCTCAATCTTCTAAACCTTCAAGACCATCAACAAGAAACTCAGTAAAAAATAAGGAATCAGAGATACCAACAGTCAAAAAGACAAAAAAAAAATTACTAGGGTAAGTCATATATTTAATTTATGATCACATTAGTCATTATTTGAAAATTGAAATATGGATGAAATGTGTATGTATGTGAGTTAATGTTTGATTGATTGTTAGTGTATGAATTTTGACAGTCAGTTTATATATTAAAATTGTATGAATTGTGTATTAAAATTGTATGTGAGTTAATGTCATTTAACTATGTGTATATGTAAAATGTATAAAATGTTCAACTAATTTTTTGTACAAATTTTGAATGTAATTTGTTTTGATATGCATGTGTATGAAACATGAATAATAAGTGTATGAACATACCGTTTATATGTATTTTATATGAATTTGATTTAATTTATTTATAAATTTTGTCAAAATGTATTTACTGCAGGAATGAATTTTCATAGCAGTTTATGTATTAAAATTGTATGAATTGTGTATTAAAATTGTATGTGAGTTAATGTCCTTTAACTATGTGTATATGGAAAATGTATGAAATGTTCAACTAATCTTTTTTGTATAAATTTTGAATGTAATTTGTTTTGATATGCATGTGTATGAAACATGAATAATAAGTGTATGAACATATCGTTTATATGTATTTTTATATGAATTTGATTTTATTTATATGATTTAATTTATTATAAATTTTATCAAAATGCATTTACTGCAGGAATGAAAATTTATTATATTTGTATGAAACCTATGTTAATTTAGTATTAAGTTTTTTATAGGCAAAGAAGGTATCAACACATTGGTCTTCATGTACAAACATGAATGTGTTTGGTGATCTATTGAATTTCCTCGGGCAAGAGAGATTTCAACGATTTCTCGAACAAACCCTTTTTGGTATATTTTATGAATTGCATAACATAAATATTCAATCTCAACTATTCCGATATTTGTTTCTTCTTGAATTTGAAAATGTCAGAGATGACATGTTTGTTGTTAAAATAAATGGTAAAGAATTACAGTTTGGAATAAAGAAATTTGCAGCGATTATTGGGGTCAAATGTGGTCCACCTTCTGATTTTTTTCTGATCCTTTATTCCTAATAAATTCATCCTAGAATATTTTGGGGAAATGAACAAAGTCTCTAAGTCAGACTTTTTTCACAAGTTTAAACTGGATAATTTTTTTGAGGATGATGACCTCTTAAAAATTGGCATTTTGTATTTCATTGTCTCATTTTTTACTGCTTCGGGGCCATCTAAAACAACAATTCTCAAGTTATATTTTAATTTGGTTGAGTCTGATCATTACGTCAACTTTTCATGGGGCAATGAATGTTTTAAACTAAACTCTTAAAGCTTGTTGTCATAAGTTGTTGAACAATCGTACATCATTCAAATTCAGCTAGTTCCATATAGCTATACAGGTCTGGTTTTATGAGTGTTTTCATCCCTTTCACAACACGATTATTGTTCGTGCTTCAAATCGCACACCGCGTATTTTGAACTGGAAGACAACGAATGACCTTAACTTTTTTCATGACTTGAAAAATACGATATCAGAACATATGGAAATCAGGACATTTTTTAGTTATTGTTATTTTAGTAAATATAAATCATTAACCTTTATGTTATATATTATAATTCTCAAATATTTTTTTAATTGCAGCATAAATTCAGAAACATAGTGTTTACTGACGAAGAGTTAAATGACATGGATCAGTATATTATAAATCAATCTTCAAGTAACCATGATACAAAAGATCAAGGAACATCAGAAATCATGATTTTGATGTCGACAAAAGGTATTTAGAGTTGAAGACAGAGATTGCGGAGGTATACAATAAAAAATTATGATTTAACACCTTTTTTAACATATTACAAATTACTTATTCAATATGTTAATGTTCAATGACAGGTTAGTGGTTGAAACAATTGAAAGATAACATTCTTCTTCAATCCTTTTTAAATTAATTATTAATAATTTTTTTTCTATAAAATTTTAAGGTTTTAACATATGTTTTTACATATATTGATAAGGTTGACAAACACATGGACGAAATGAAAACATATGTCGATACTTCGACAAGGCTGATAATTGAGGAGATTAGGTCATCAAGAGGTCAACCAACATCAACTACACACCAATAGGTATTATGAGACATTAAAGGTTTTACAAAGTAAAAAATTAAAAACAATAGTTGTATCAATGTGTGATTTATGTATGAACTGTGTATGATCAAATATTACACCTGTTTTTTGCAGTTTCTTTGTTTGATATAGGTATTGAAATTCTATAAATATTGAATGACTTAGCATGTATTAATAATGTATGAAACCATTTAGTTCCACTCTTATGTTGGTTCTGTTCTATTATTACTTCTGTGAAAACACCAACAAGTATTATATATTGTGTTATTTGTGTATGAACTTTGTATGACTAAATATTTTATATGTTTTTTCCAGTTTGTTTGTTTGATATATGTATTAAAATCGTATAAATATTGAATTAATCATCATGTATTAATAATGATGAAATAATTATTTCAACTTTTATGTTGGTTCAGTTTAGTTATTAAATCTATGAAAGACAATATCAATGCGTGTTACTGATGTTGTGTTAAATCTTGTATTTTTTTTTTTGCATAAAACTCGTATGATATATTTTTTTTGCACTACTGTATAATTGAATTTTATATTATATCATACATTAGGACGATACCCGTCAAAATGTCGAACAATCCGATAAAGCTCCAATGGATCAACCTTCCGTTTCAATGGGTGAATACATTTATATTTCAAATACGGATGATATAAGATTAAATATTACTATGATATGTACTTTCATTTACAAAGTTTTTTTTAACATTATGATTTTTTGACATATATATGAGGCTCATAAGTCAACTGACAAAAATATTGATGTTGTTTTCAATGCTGACATACCTGGATCATCAAATTCAAAACCACGATTATTGAATGATTATCTTGATTTGACTATGACACAGATTGTTGAACTTTATTCAATTTTTAATGCTAATACAACTTCAGATGTGCAAGCAAGAAATAGGAATACCGGCAATTATGACACATCTCTGTACATTCGATTTTTGGAAGGCGAAGGCAGTTCAAAAAGAGTTCCTATTTTCTTTCAAATCAAACATCCGTTTGAAAGTCATAATGGGTTTGAGGTTCACCTGAGTTGATTGATGAGTTTAACAAATGGGTTTTCAAAGGTGTTTCTTCTAGGCGTGGCAGGTATATGTGTCAATTATTTTCAGATGATATCACACAACCAAATTGTATACAATTGTTTAAAATATATTTTCAATATTTACAGGAAATTTGCTTATTTAAAGGTGAAAAATACTATGGAACTTCTAATGGACTTTGGTGTTGTCAAAATTGGTGAAAAAGATTTTTCCAATATAATGGTTAAAACATGAAGGCCTTGGAAAGACGGGGTAAGTCATATCTATCAACGTTTTAAAGAATTAATTCAAAGCACGTATTTTCAGACTTTTGTAATTATAACTACAGTTTTTGTTCAAAAACTGTTTTAAAATATGCATATCCATCATGTATGCATACTGAATGAATGTTATAAAATATTGATCTAAAATTTTTGTATAGTGCTATATGTATGATAATTGAATGTGTCTGCTACAGAATATTGAAACATGTTAAATGGCTTTTGCTTTGGTAACAACATGTTGATACCATTATGTATTATCTGCGAAAGAAGGCAAAGTACTCTTCAACAACGATGTTGGACAATGTATTAGAGGTTTCAAACTGCTTGCTAACATTCCTTGGGACAGAGTTGACAATGTCATTATTCCTCTCAACATTAGTGAGAAGTTTCCTTGGTTGTTAGTTGTATTCCTAATCAAGCTTAGATGTCTACATGTATATGATTTGAGGAGGGGAGGATCTGTTCACACCAACAAAGTCAATGAACCTGTTGATAAACTTGCAACAATGATACCACTGTTTTTGCAAAGTGCAGGATTTTATGGCAAAAGGCTTGATCTGTATGCTAATAAACTACCTGCATATGAACACAAGTCTCAATCCAACCCACTTGATATCGAGCATATGATGCATGTTCCTAAACAAGGATATAGTTCCAAGTATGTATTTTCTATACTATACTAATTTCATTATAAATGTTAACTTTATTTAATTACTAATTTTTTTTCTTTCAAATTTCTTAACATCTCTGTTTGCTGAATAGATCATTAATGGTGTTTTTGATATGTCTTCTGTTGATATCGATGCAACGTACCATCGTCAAAAGTATGCCACAATTCTATGGCATTATGAAAAAACAAAGAATGTAGAGGGCATGATAAGTGACATTGAAGTTACTGGTACAGTTGCTAGTAAATATGGTGGATCACCAATTATCCTACACCTACACCACGGACAAGAAACTTTAAATCCTTCTACTTATTTGGAACTACATGTTATTTTGCTTTTAACTTTTGAGCAATTTTTTTGGTTTAAGTATTTCATGATTTATAATATCATATGTTTTCTTCTTGTTATACCGTCTATATACGAATTACTTATTGATTTTTATAATTTAAATATACTAGTAATATACAAAAATCATACCACTTAGATTCACTATTTCAATATAGCAGTCTCTCTTCACTTGTTGGTTATTTTTAATTTCAGTATATTATTAATCTACAGAGTTCATACCATATGGATTCAACATTTCAAAATATCAAGTGGGTTTCAATTTATCCTTATTGGATGGAATGTGTATGAAATCTGATCAATAAACATTTTGATTTGTTGATTTTTTTATGAATATTGTATTAAACTTTAGTATGAGTTTCGATCAAATGTGTGTATTGAATGAATTACTAAATAGGTATAAATAAGACCACGAACAAGAAACTTGAAATAGTTATTTGTACCTTATACTTTTTAGAAATACATGATTTTTTGCTTTAACTTTTGAACTATTTGTTTCCAGTTATACCATCTACATATGAATTACTATTAATTTATATTTTTTTATGGATACTAGTAATATACATAAATCATACCAATTGCATTCAATAGTTCAAAGTAGCAGTTTCATTTCAAAATGGATAATTAATGGATGAAATATGTATCAAATATGATTAACATATGTATAAATCTTTCTTCATTTGTTGATTATTTTAATTTCATGATACTATATATCAAATGTTTTTAAATGTACCCTTATTGGATGAAATATATATGAAGTCTGATTACTACTTGTATGAACATGACATCACCATTTTAATTTGTTGGCTTTTTTTGTATGAATAATGTTTTAAAATTTATTATACATGTCAACTAAATTTCATATAAATATCATCCATACAATTTCTAACTTTTTAGAAATACACGTATGAATCTGTATTCATCGTGAATCCATATGGTATGAACTATGTATGAATTATGTTTACTACACGTATAAATATTTTGATATAAAATGAAGTTAGTTTTGGAATGAAACTTGAATAAGATTGGTAAAAAGTGTGTTTCACTATTATTTATAGTAGGAAAATATTCACAAACCAAATTAATCAAATATTAATGATAGTAGATGCACTACATAAAACAAAACATGTGATTAACACACAAATCCAAATAAAAATTGTCAAAAAAAAGTATAAAGGTTTATCATTTTTTTACATAGGATAATTTGAACATGTCTTGTTGTTGTGTCCAACTTGACGACATCTACTGCAAATAACTTTTGATCGTTTGAATTTCACATCAGCAAACCCCTTTCAGCGTTCAAGTTGCGGTCTTCCTACTGATCTCTTTGGACCTGGTGACATCAATTTAGGCTCTGAAATATAACTTGTTATATCCCATGTACTCTTGTAGGGGATAGGTTCAACAGGGATGACATACGCATCTTTGAAATTCTTCAGGCTATAAAAAGCAAAACAGAAATCTGCTTCATGCAGTCTTGTGTATATAAGAACTGCAATTACATGACCACATGGTTTCTCATTATGTTGAAATCTCCCGCAACTACACATCTTTGTGTTTAAGTTTACTAAGTACTTCTTTGGTCCTTTAACAACAACATGCATATCAACCATTGATGGTATCACCTAACACACAAAATCAATGTTAATTAAAAAATTGTTCCAAAAAAAAAAAACAGGCCATTAAAAATTGGGAACTAAAATACATTTAATTATTATTGAATAGATGAAAAACATACCCTCATACTGCTAAACAAAACAATACTTTTCTGGAGCTTAAGATCATATTTTTCTGTCAGCTCAGATCTTGTTTTTGTAGCTTCCTCGTTGTGCTTATGAATCTATCTTTGAACTGTTACCCTCATAAATTCAAGAAGTGAAGAAATCACTGGCAATCTCCTTGCTATCCTCATAACATTATTCAATGACTCAGCTATGTTTGAAGTCATGGTCCATGTTGACTTACATTTTGAATAAGCCCTTGACCATTTGTTATAACAGATATCATATAAATAAGCTCTTATTCTCGGATCTATCTGGTCTATTCTTCTCATAATTGCCTCAAACTGCTATTTTTGTATAAGCCTTTGTCTTTGTAAAAAATATCTTCTTCAAATCTTCAGTATTCCTATTGAAGTTATTCAATACTAACAACATAGGTGTCATATGCAAGAAAAATGTTCCGATTCGGAATATACTCTCGCAGTTCCTTTCCATATGCTCTCCTTTCGATTTGACATAAAACACATGTTTTCTCTTAATCCATATGCTTCCCTAAATTGTTCAATGAACCAGGTCCATGAAGCATCATTCTCATAATCCACTATCGCATAAGCTAGTGGAAGTATATGACTTGATGCATTATTTTTTAAAAAAAATATCATACAAATTGAAAGCATACCTTATATCATATTTTATTATAGGGTATAAGTGTAAAAATATATGGGATCAAAATACCTCATGGATGGGTACTTGCAGTCAACATTGTACCACCATATGAACATTTTAAACCTGCACCCATCAACAACTACAATTGGCTTACATACTCCCAACCTCTAATACATGCTTCTAATGAAACAAATGCATATAAGAATTTATCACATTCCTTTCTTTGTAATTTGAAAATCGATCCAGGATATGTTTGCTCCAATATGTATAGATAACCTGGAATTTTTTTGAGTTGTTTCAATTAATTATATAACCATATATCTTAACATTATAAAACACCACATATATCAATTGTATACAAAAGGATATCAACTGGGTACAGAAAGGACATTGGTTTGATATAAAAAGGATACAAACTGGAATACCAATTAAACTAAAATTACATACAGAATGGATATCAAATGGATACAAAAAGGATACCAAATGGATAATGTGAATTAATTCTATAAACAAACTTCTTGCTAATTTTTTTATTTGTACAATTTAAAACATGTAAGTTCGTAAAATTAAATACATAATTTAGATAGTAAATTACCTGGTAGTTTGGCATATGAATCGGCCAAATTTCCGTGCACAATTTTATCGTTTTTTCTTTAGCTCTCCACGCCTGCATGTATGTCAGTGCAACACCATGCACTGTACTTTCTAATTTTGAATAACTTTGATTTATTCAAACATGATGATCTCATCATCCAGGAACAATTATCAACAAGGCACTTCAGGTAATAACTGTTTCACAAATAAGAAAATATACTCAAAAATAAATGCACATTAAAACAAAAATGTGTACTTACGTAGATATATTAGAACGAGATATAGGAAAACTGAATTTTTCGACAACTCCAAGATGTTTCATCACGTCCATAAGTATTTCATTATTCTTGTAAATCTGATTCTCAATTACAAATAAGTTAGAATGGTCACTTATTACATCATTATTTCATCGACATCTATGTCTAAATTCACTCCTATCAAGCAGATGAAATTGTTGGAGTATAAATCAGTGTTAGTTTGTGTTATACTAACTCCAGAATGTCTCCTGTTCGAAACAACTACAGAATCTTGACTATACATCTCAAAATCTTTCAAAGTGATGCACAATAGATATTTCATAAAGAAATCTAAATTATCTTTCTTTTGATCTAAAAAACACTCACACCAACATCATTGTGAATACTAACAGAGTCCACCTATCACTAACCATATATTTTCTCTCAATATCGTTTATTAACATCTATATTAAATTGTGATGTATCGCATTTATTAGACCACTATAAAGACTACACGCGTCATATATGATCCCCTCCATATGAAAATCAACATATTTTCCTGTTTCATTACAATAAAATAAAAATTAGTATAGTGTAATACAAATTAATTACAATAAAATATTTCACATTTCATAGTCACTTAATACACATTTCATACAACAAAAATACAAAGACAATTCAAATTTTATCATCAAATATCATCCAAACAGTGCTCTTCAAAACATAATTCATACCAAGAAAATAATATTTCACATTTCATATCCAATTAATGCACATTTCATACAACAATCATCACGTTTATTAAATTTATACGATTTTCATTCCAAATAATACATTCCTGTCACAAAAAACATATCCACAAATGACAAAACTTAAATAATTGGAAAAAAATAATCAAATATCATTACAACTTGCAACACTTTTCGTACATTTCGTCAAAATTCTAAATAATTTTTGTTACAAATCATTAAAAACACTGTAATGTCAATTTCATTAGATTTTTACTATCCAATTAACTTAACATTATACATTTAATTTATATTTTCAGAAATTACTCATTTTTTTTTTCAAATTTAATAAAATAAAAACGTATATACTGAATTCATTCATATATTATTCCACTTTCTCACTATACCATACTTTTGCCAGTATACAAACTTGCCAAAACGTGTTATCAAACAAAACTAACAAAATTCTATTATGAACAAAAATTACGAGAAGCAAATCGTTAAACAATAATAAGTACCAACCTGAAGGATCCCATCTTCTACCATGTGTAAATATTGATATATTGTTGTCCATCAGAAGAAAATCAAGATTTTTTCAAGGAAAAAAACACTTCCCTACGCAACACTGAGAATAAGTTTTGCAGAAATTCGAAGAGAGGGAAACATGATAAATAAAAAGAATAAAATCAGAATTTAAATTGATTTTAACTGATTTGAGCATTTTAAGGAAACTAAATAATTTTAATTATATTGAATCCCTTGAATCTTGCTAATTATTGATTATCTATTATCAATTCAAATTAAATTAACCCCCATATATTTCTTTTTATTTTAATTATTAATTTTTTATTTTTTATTAAACATTTTTTTGTTTATTCCTTTTTTTTTTGTAATATGTCATAAACAGAAATATTTAATGTTATATATTGAAAGTCTAACTCTAATGCTATAACTTGAAAATAGTCTATAAAAATGTCATATAAAATTTTCACATTGTAAAATTGTGAGGTTATATATCAAATTCATAGTTCAATAAAAATAAACCTACAGAATGATGCTTTGAGGAACTTCAAAGAATACTTAAACATAAATATTAAGAAATACACTAAAGTAGATGAGCAGGAAGGTTGACATAAGAACAAACTTACTCATTAAAATGACAACTTTTCATTCACCCACAATAATGAACAAAATTAACTGCACGACTATTGGAGTTGCACTTGCTCAACCATCATATTTTAAACTTCAATACTTCACTTGGGTACATAAAGATTGTGTATTTTATTTTAAAATTAGAGGAGAGACATAATGAAGAATAATAAATGACTAAAATTTTAAAGAAAAAATCAAACATAAAAGATGATATTGCTTGACTATCAAAAGCAAGACGGGATTTTTTTTGGCTTACAAATCAACATATACTTACTCTTTCTTTAATAACTTTAAATAGAATAAAATATAGCATTGCAATATTTTTTATATTTTTAATTTTTCGTTCATTGAAAGCAATCTCCATTTACACATCCCCTCACAACAATCTTCGTTACGATAGAAACTAACGGGACATAAAAATCAACAAAAGGGAAAGCCTTATTCCTTATTTAAAGGAGAAAGAAAAAGTTGTATTATATATTTTATATACGCATATTCTCAAATATATCCTAAGTCAACTCAAACATTAAAAAAAAGAAATACATTTGCATCAAGCGAGAAAGAAAATATCATTTACATCACACTAAACACCACCCACTGTCTTCACCTTAGAAGTTAATTTATGAACCTCAAATGATTAGAATTTCATATATTGTTGTCCTCACAACCTACATGCATAAAACAATCAAATGGATCATTATATGCAATTATAGTGTGTAATACATAAAACATATTATGTACAAATTCTAAATAATATAATTTTAAAAAGCAAGAATTTGGACATCACTAATTATGAGATTGTAAAAATACATCAAAAAGTTTCTCAATTTAGTTGACGCATACGAGGGAAAATATAATACCATCACTTCAACACTAAAAAAACATATGAGAACTAAAAGAATCGTATACCTAGTTTATAGATGTAAAAACTATCATATCACTTGAAAAATATAACTTCAAATTTATTTAAAATGAATTTAAGTAACTTGAAGCACTATAGACTTTTGTTCCAAAACAATTTGAAAGTCTAAAAAATTGATGCTTTACAACAATGATAATTCTATTAAGATATTACCAGACAGAAAACAACAAATAGAAAATCATGAAATCTAAAAAAATAATAATAAGAAAATATCAAATAAAAGTAAGCATTTTGCAATTAGCAATTGTATAACTAACCTTTCATCATACGCTTGTTTGATACTCCTTAATGTCCCTAATTACTTGTCCATTTTTCTTTTTTGTATTTGTCCCCAATTATTTGTCCATTTTGACAAATCTAGAAAGGGCATGTTCTTTTAACATACTATATTCTCAATTAATTATTTTGAAAAAGGTAGAGCTTCTTGAAAATTATAAGTCTTTAATACATCTACTTCATAAAGAATAGAGATAAAATGGTAAATTCACTATGTCAATAATTATTTTCTTAATAGTTTTGTCAATTAAAAAAGGACAAGTAATTAGGGACAGAGAAAGTAATATTCAATATCTGTATTCATAAATTTGAAAAAATCATTTCATCATACGTGTGTTTGATATTACTCAATATCAGTATTTATAAATTTAAAAAAAAATCATCTTCATTCAAAATGGGCAAATGAAGAGACAAGAGTTTTAAGAAATTAATTTATGGAAAGGAAGTTTTGAAGGCTGATACACATCTTTTTATCTTCCATTTTCTTTAATGTCTTTAATTTCACATTTAATTGGATAATGTATCTAAATATTTTTTTGACTTCTTAAAACAACAATTTAGTTTGGAAATGTCTTTAAAATGTTAATGGTCCACTACATGCATTGGAGTTCCAATCTCAAGAGTAAATTAGTGATCCTACCTTCCCTATGTGGGAAGGGACACTTCTCATTCTAGTTCACTCGGTGCTAAGCTAGAGTCCCTTTTTGAAATATCTTTAATACATTTATTAATCATCATAGCTTAATATACGTCATAGGGTCTATCCCTTATATAAACATCATCATCATAGCTCAATAAGAATTGCATGAGTATTGTCCTTTCATTATAATTCATATAGGGGAACATTAACATATTCACATCATGATAAGGCACATTGGTAAATTATCACCATCCCTATAACATTTACATCTTAGCCAACACCTCACAGTCCATAGTCAAGACATTTAAATTCAACATCATACCAACCCTATCAATCCTAATACAAGGCATACTTCAATATATCATCATCACTTAACCACAAGTAACCATAATTGAAGTAAAGAATAGGGATCGCAAGACTTACCAAGTCTCCTTCATAATTCATCATCAAGGTCTTACCATCAACCCTTAATTCAAACTAACAAGGGTATAATATCATCACATATCAATAACCAACATGATAACAAAGTCAATTGAGTCACTAAATCAAAATCCATCTCTAGTTCATAGCTTAAGATAAGAGGCGTAGGTCAATTCCATAATACACTTCATAACCTAGATCAATTACTCAAGAACTAGCATGATAGGACTCAAATTCGTCTTAATCTATTCATAATTGATACAATAACATCATCTAGTAGTAATTCAACCAATAACCAATTCAATTGAACCAACATTACCCAATTCATATCAAGATCACAACCTAGGGTTAAGGGGGATATGTCATCTTCTACAAACTAGAACAATCCATAAAGAAATAACATAATTAAGTTAAAATACATGTTAATCTATTCATAACATCCAAAAGAAATCATAAACAAAGTAATTCATGACATCAATTTCGTATTGGATGAAAACCCACTTGAAAACCCAACTTTTGAAATCAATTTGATGGAACCCTTTGAGGAAAGAGGTCTCAAAGGTGAAAGGAATTCCATACCTTACTAATTAATGAAGATTGATGGAGAAATTCGACCCTTTGCATCCCTTGAACCCACCCCTAGCTTGATTTTCAATAGAGTTCTTCAACTAGAGAGAGAAAGAAGAGAGAAGGAAGAGAATTTGGGTTTGTGAATTATGAGAGCTTAGGTTAGTCTAATTAGGTTAGGTATTTATATAGGTGGTTAAATAACTTAATTAGACCTCCCCTAACTCCTATTTAACATCCTAACTAAGACAATTAATTAAATTAACTAATTAAAAATGTGCAGCAAAACATAGACCTCACAGACGACACCACGATCGACGGTCGTGTACCCATCGACGGTCACTGTGCACCTCCGTACTACAAATCCGTCTATGAGTTCAGAGACTATTCAAAATGACCCTTTTTCCAAATTGACTAAGTTTCCGTCGACGCTGGCCATCAATGCCCCGTCGATTGGACCACGCCTCGTCAGTGGCCTCCGTTTGTGAACACTGTCTCTTGACAGCTTTTGCCACCTTTTGCAAGGGTCCTCCTCAAAGGACCTTGGTTGGTCATTAGGAAGTCGTGCCCGGACGTTTCGACAATGAACTAACTCTAATACGTGTTAGACACCCTTCCACCAATTTTCATCATTTTTCGACTCCTAAAAGCTAGTCAAATAGGATAAGGCACGCTAGTACCTCATTGAACTAGTTTCTGGACGTCATGGACGTTCTTTGACGTTTTGATTTCTAAACCTCCTAAATGACTTATATACATTAAAATGGACCTTAAAACAGTGTCTACACCTTTTGACACTTATGTTAGGCTAAGAACACGTCTTATATTTTTGAAGTGTTACAGTACTCGTAAACCCAAATGTGGGTACGACGACATCTAGAGTGAGGGACTTAACTACGATGAATCCTATGGAATTCTATGGTTATAAAGTTGAGGAAGATCTAAAAGAGTTCATTGATGAGGTTTATATGGTGTTGACTATTATGGTAGTGACTACAGTTGAAAAGGCGGGATTGGAGGCTTATCAACTTAAGGGTGTTGCTCGAATTTGATTCAACTGATAGAATGAAGCAAGACCGGAAGATGTGAGCCCTCTAGAATGAGAAAGGTATAAGTTCACTTTTCTCTATATGTTCTTTGCTCTTAAGATGAGGAAGGAAAAAATGCTTGTGTTTATTAATCTCCAACGAGGAAACATGAGTGTCAAAAAATATGCTTTGAGTTTCACTCAATTGTCAAAATATTATAGGCAAGGATGAGCAAGTTCATTTTTTGTGTGTCCGAATTGGTAGTGAAAGCATTTCGTACTGATATGCTTGTCCATGATATTGATATTTCTCATCTCATGATTCATGCCCAACTAATTGAAGAGGAGAAACTTAAGGAGATGTCTAGGGAGACAAAGAGGTTTAGAACTAGTGGTGGTGGTATATTTTATGTAAAGTCTGATAGACATTGTTGTCCTAAATATCGTCAATGATTTTCCACGAAACATTCCTCTAATGCTCCTAATTTTAACAAAAAAGAGGCGTGTAAACCTAAGCCTCAAGGAGGTGGTAGTGAGTCGTTATTGCTAAATTGCTTAAGTGTGAAAGAAAGCATGAGAGAAAATGTCTAGAATGCTTGTTTCAGTTATGGTAAGATTTACCCCAAGATAAGAGATTGTACTTCAGTTGCTAAGAATGACGGAGATAGTCATTTTAGGGCTCAACATTATCCTTCATCAGTTCCAAGTGGTTCGAGTACTAATGATCCCAAGCAAAATAGGTCGTATGGACTTCAGACTCGTGGTGAACAAGAAGATTCTTCTTATATGGTTACGTGTATTTTGAAAGTCTTTCAATTTGATGTTTATGCTTTACTTGATCCCGGTGTTAACTTGTCTTTTGTGACGCCATATGTGGATATGATATTTGATGTGCTTCCTGATGTGTTGTTAGGTCTTTTTTCTCTCTCTACTCATTTTGGTGATTCTATTATGGCTAATAGGGTCTATAGAAAGTGTCACGTTTCCTTGTCCCATTGATTTACTATTGTTGATTCGGTAGAGCTTGATATTCTAGATTTTGATGATATCCATGGTATGGATTGTCTTCACTCTTGTTATGCTTCTATCGATTGTAGAATCCGTGTCCTTAGATTTTGGTTTCCGAATGAACCAATACTAGTGTGGAAGGGGGGAAATTATATGCCAAATGGTTGGTTAATTTCTCGTCTTAAATCTAGAAAGATGATTTCTAAGGGTTGCATGTACCATTTAGTTAGCGTGAGGGATATGGATTTTGAAACCTCTACTCTTGAGTCAGTCCCCATTTTTAATGAGTATTTATAAATATTTCCAGATTATTTATCCAGTATTCGTCGAGAAAAGGAAATATACTTATGTATAGAAGTTTTTCCAGGTACGCAACCTAGTTCTAATCATATAGAATGGATCCAGTTTAACTTAAGAAATTAAAGGAGCAGTTGAAAGATTTGTTGTATAAGGGTTTCATCCGACCATGCATCTCTCCATGGGGTGCTACAATTTTATTTGTTAAGAAGAAAGATGGTTCACTGTGTATTTGTATTAACTACCGGAAATTGAATAAGGGGACAATTAAGAATTAATATCTTCTTCCAAGAATCAATGATTTGTTTGACCAACTACAAGGAGCGAGTTACTTCACTAAGATTGACCTTAGGTCGGATTATCACCAATTGAGGGTGAAAGATAATGATATTCTGAAAACGGCTTTTAGAACTCAGTATGGTCATTATGAGATTTTGGTAATGTCATTTGTTTGACTAATGTTTCGGCGACATTTTGTTTTCTTATTTTTTTCGGCGATATTTATGGATTTGATGAATTGGGTGTTTAGACAATACTATTATAAGTTCATAATTGTGTTCATTGATGATTTATTGATTATTCGAGTAGTGAGGATGATTATATCAATCATTTGAGGATTGTGTTGCAAATTCTCTTTATGAATGCAAAAATTGATACCTATGGAATACATATTCCCCTTGTACTCTTACTCAATTGATACTTGAAATCTCTTTCTAAAAAACATACAAAAATTATATTTTAATATGTTCATTGATGATTCTGGAAATCATAATGCATAAATATTGATGATATATCTAGATACCATATTGCTCATACATTGATGTCATACTTGATTGTCATACTAATGATATTTTAGAAACTATTTTCTCAAAACTCATCTTTACTTTCTAAAACTCAGTTTAAGAACTCTATTGTTGGCCTTAATTTCAAAATTTATTACTAAAATCATAAGGTTCAAGTAGAATTATAGACATGAATTGTTCAACTCAAAAATCTTAATAACAATAAGGAAACAGGGTACTCAGAACTCAAGGACTCAAGAACTCGAAACTTATAACTCAACAATATTTCTCCTCTAAAAAATACTTAATTCATAGGGTTCCTGCTGAAATATAGACATCAATGAATCAACTAAAGAATCTTAATGCATATCATATATAACTTAAATAATTAGAAATAGAATTTAAAATAATAATTTGGAACTCAAGAACTCAAAATCAACTCATTTCAAGAATACTTACAATCTAGGGGTAGAATCCTAGATGTCTCTTTTATTTATTTGAAAGTAGATGTAGGGCATGGGGAAGAACTAGTCCAAAACTATCATAATCTTACATACCTGAAATAACAAGGTTCTTGAAGAATATTTAAGAAGAACTTGATTATAAGCCTTGAAACCCTACCTTGAAGGCAAACAATCAAGAAAAGCTTTCTAGAGATTCTTGAAATCTCCATGATCAAGATGTACGATTTGCGTTAGTGATTCGTAATTGTATGGGGTAATTTTTGTTAGAACGAGTGGAACTCTTGGAGAAAAACATACCTTGAAGAAGAATATTGAAAAAGATGGAAAGAATCTTGAAAGGAGTCTTCCACTTTGATTTTTCCTTAGAGTTTGGAAGAGAAGAGAATGATGGATTAAGATATGAAAATCTGATTATTTTGAATTTTTAATTATTCAAGAAATTCGTTTAGGATTTTCTTAGAGGTAAAAGATAAAAACGATCTTTTTAATATTTTTCCCATCGGCTAATTCGTCACAACACTGAGAGAATTCAAGTACCTTTAATTTGTTAGGTTATGTGCCACGTAACTCTTTTTATTCTAATATATATGGTCGTTTTAAGTTGACTAAGTAAAATTTTACGTCAAAACTTAATTGGTAAGGAAACGTTAAATTCAACTTTGTGCTAAGAGTTTCTAGTGAACTTAGTTGATATACAAAATCATAGACATATAGGCAATTTAAGAATCGACTGATATACCCAACAAGTAAATGAAGAATGAATAGTCTTAACTTACAATTTTTTGGGGTGTTAAAATTTTTGAGAAATTTTATTCTCATGAAGGATTCATAGGGTTGAAAGATTTTCTCAAGTAAGTTTGAATAAAGATTTAGGATCTATTCTAATTGAACTCTACTTTGGATTGGTTACTTAGTTGTGTCTTTCCATGGATAATAAGATGAATATGTTTAATGATTATTCTATAGAAATTATGCTTAGGACAGAGTGGACTAGCATTTTTGTACCGATGTCCCATAACTATGAGCTACCATAGAGTTGTCTTAGACAAACATTAGCTAGTGAGTCAACGTTATCTGAAGATTATGATTCCTATCTTGGCAAGTTAGGAAATTTCTTCTTAGTAAGGGATAGACAACAAATCATGTTATAGCTCACATGGTCTATATCGGTCAATGAAAAACTTCTAACAAGAACGGACTAAGGTTACTTTCTAAAGTATCTCACCTGTGTTTTACAGATGTTTATTTTGCATTTACCATGTTTACGAATTATGTTTTCTAACATGTTATTTTATGAGTTAGCTTGATTGTTGCATGTCACGTAATGTACCATTTTGCATTGTTTTATAACTTTTATGCATTGATATAATACTTAATACATACCATGTACTAATGCATACTTGTGCATCCGAAGCTACTATTCCTCGCACTCTTGGTTAATTGATCCGTTTCAACTTTTGAAGATTGGTGAGTCCTCATGTTCCGATGACTGAGATCCTTTTATTTCATTATGTCATTTTCGTTTCAGACATGTATGTGATGTATGAGTTATGTCTCATTCACATTCCTTAGAATATATTAGATGACTTGAGACTTATGTTAAACTTTTGCTTTTGTCAAACTCCTCTTTTGTATGAATGTTGTCATTTCAACTATTTACTTCTATTATCTTGTATGATGAATGTTAAGTTTTTTGTGTAGGCCTCTCAAGGTTCTATATGCTATGTTATACCTAGGATATACTTTGGGTTGCGATATTTGTTGATGAACAATTAATAAAAACTTAGATTTTAAATAAGTTTCATAATGGAGCCACAGATGAACTCTATGAAACAAGATAGCCAAGAAAAGACTCTAATACCATGAAAAATTTCTATTGAATACCTCTAAAAGTTAGAGTTTTTCCATTAAACAGAAAGTATAAAAAAATTTCATTGCTAAACACCATCATTCCTATCCGTAAAAATCAATTATTCTATCTCTTTAATTTTCTATGCTATCTCTCCGAATATGCTATTCTATTACAATATTTATTTTCTTTGATTCTATAATAAATCTCTATGATTATACTTATTTACATCACTATATAATTGGATTATATATACAATCATTCACTATTAATTCATATTTTGTGAGTCATGAATCATGCTAACATAACCATTGAAATAAAGTAATACAAAGCAAACAAACATTAGTTAAAAAAAAATAGAGCTTGCAAACTCCGAGTGTTGACTAAATATCTCTCATCAAATAAATTATAAACCGAAGTTCCACATTGTTTTCATTATTTATCCAAGTAATGTTTATGATTAAAAATACGATTTGTTCAACTCTCAGTTTACTTTTACATTTCTTTAGTCCATAGTGTGAAAGAGTTGAAAGTTTTCAAGAAAATGTTCTTAAAAAGTGAGTACAGAAAAGGTCTATAGGTTCTGGCTCTTAGGAGAACAACAATTGCTCACTAGCAGTTGATGATTGAATATAGAAATAAGTCAATAGGGTGTGTATTAATACAGAGTTTAGCTAATACTAAAGTAATTAAAAAAAATTATTAACAAAGATGACTAAATCAACACCGATAAATAAGAAAGGCTTTCCTAATTTAGGTTTTAAATTAGTATTCATCTACTTGAGGGGTGAATGATTCATGAAAGTATGAGAAGCATACATATTTTTTATTTTATGCCCTTTCTTCTCTAGTCTTGGGAACGTGCGTTGCACGTCTGTCGCCTAACTAACATTATAAACGTTAATTTATATAAGTAAATACATCATAGTGGAGTGTACATAAATTTATTACTAAGTTCAAAGCTAAGTCCTTTTATATGTATGGTTTAGATAAGAATATAACTCTTCACAAATTATAGCATGAAAATTGTATGTTGGATGTTGGAGGATTGATAGTCTTAATGCTTAATGAAAAACAAATCATCTAATATATCAGAGGAATTAATATATTATAATTACTAAACGTAAGTTCTAATAATCAAAAAGGAAATTGGATACAAACAAGATACATCTAAAGAAAAAATTACAAAATATCAAGGTGGTGTAACATCAATTTTATTGAAAAAATTTACAAGTTTCAAATGGAAAAGAAAGACAAGTAGATAAAGACATGAATAATATCCACGATAAAAGACATCACATTAATATATATCGACAAAAATATCGTTATATTTATGATGTACATTTTGGTAGAAGTTGACTTGCTATAGACAAAATTAGGGGTGGCAAATAGTTGGATTGAATCTGATTTGGATGGGCTGAATATGGATTGAGAAAAAATGGTTTAGATTACAATCCATCCAAATATTATGGACAAATATGAATTGGTCAAATATGGTTTGGGAAAAATGGTTCTAACCCATTTAAGTAAATTTGGTTTTTTTAAAAAAAAATTACCCCTCCCCACAGGCATCCCCACCCCATGGGGCGCCCCCCTCCCCCCACCTTCCACCAACCTACCCCTAAATATTTTTTGTTTTCCAAAAATAAATAAAATTTCATTTT
This sequence comes from Solanum lycopersicoides, assembly GCA_022817965.1. NCBI lineage: Eukaryota > Viridiplantae > Streptophyta > Magnoliopsida > Solanales > Solanaceae > Solanum > Solanum lycopersicoides. The sequence goes on along the minus strand of CM040622.1, from coordinate 34,755,587 downwards.
TTCAAAAAAAAAAACTTTACCCATTGTATGTATGTTTGATATAAGAGTATAACTCTTCACAAATTATAGCATGAAAATCGTGTGTTGGATGTTGGAGGATTGATATTCTTAATGCTTAATAAAAAAATAAATAATTTATTATATCAGAGGAATTAATATATTTTAATTACTAAACGTAAGTTTTAATAACAAAAAAGAAAATTGGCTACAAAAAAGATACATATAAAGAAAAATATTATAAAATATCAAGGTGGTGTAACATGAAATTTATAAAAAAAAATTACAAGTTCAAACGAAAAAGAAAGACAGCTAAATAAAGACATGATATCCACGATAAAAGACATCACATTAAATTATATCGACAAAATATTGTCATATTGATGATGTGCATTTTGTTAGAAGTTGACTTGCTATAGACAAAATTAGGGGTGACAAATGATTGGATTGGATTGGATGGGATTTGGATGTGTTGATTATGGATTGAGAAAAAATGGTTTGAATTACAATCCATCCAAATATAATATGATCAACTATGGTTTGAGCAAAATTCTTCTAACCCATTTAAATAATTTGTTTTTTTCTTAAAAAAAATTTACCCCTCCCCACAGGCATTCCCACCCCCGGGGCGCCCCCACCTTCCACCAACCTACCACTTTAAATTTTTTGTTTCCAAAAAAAAATTTGTTTTTTTCAAAAAATAAAAAAATTTACCCAGTTCCCCCGGGAACCCTCCCACCTTTCAACAATCGACCCCTAATTTTTTTTAATTTTTCAAAAACAAAAAAAAATATTTTTCAAATAAAAATTTAAACCCCTCACCTTCAAACAACCTACCCCTAATTATTTTTTGTTTTCCAAAAATTAAAAAAAAACTATTTTTAAAAAAACATTACCCCGTCCCCCCCCCCCCCTTTCCACCAACAGAGCCTACATTTTCTATTTTCCAAAAACAAAAAAATCTGTTTCATTTCACTTATATGAGATGAATAAGGATTCTCATGTTAACCCATATTTTCCATATTTGTATGAGCTTAAATAGACAGAAGACCATATTAACCTATTTAAGAAAACCAAAAAAAATATGAGTTATCCACTTAATTTAATACGGGAGAAATAATTACATTTCACTTATATTAAAGGAACTGTATATAAAAAATTAAATATGAATTCTAATACAATAAAATTCAATGTAACATTTAGTCGTCTCTTTACATTTGTAACGACCAGCAAGTACACCCTAGAAGTTAGGGCTACCCTTAGGTCGTCACAAGGCGTACTCGACCTTTCGAAGGTCTTGCACAAGCCTCTTAGCTATCATTCATTACATATGACATGAAAAGTAGTGCAGAAATTTAAACTTTTCATTATAAATAATAATAAGGAAAAACATCTTTTATATTAACTAAGGATAGTCTCATCGTCACAAGCCAACTTAAATACACGACATGAATATCTTAGGGACACGTCCCCTTACATTGAAATGAATACATAATAAGTCTTAACAAGTCTTAAAAGAAGAAACTAAAGAAACATAGAGTATGCACTCGAATATATGAGGACATACTTAGTCTTGAGAGAGTCGATTCCCAAGCTTGCCTTCTACCCTTCAACTCGGCTCCAACCTATACTTATAAAGTATAGAAAAGTATGGGGTTAGTACAAACATTGTACTAAGTACGACATATGCAAAATCATGCAAAAAGGGACATTTAGTATAAACATACAAGTCATGCTATTTTGATAAAAACCTTCATGAATTAAGTTACAAGACATCATTTAAAACCATCATTTAGCACATAAGGCAAAACATCCATTTTTCTCAACATAAAAGCACACTTACAGTGAACCCAAAATTACGCATGAACTACTCCTATCCTTGGTTGTCCAAAGGCTCCCCTAAGTAAGACATAATGAGGTCGCCCATACAACCTCCTCAATACTTACTCAAGAGATCCTTGAGACTACTAGGGATAGACTTACTTCATTTCATTTACACGAGTCACCATTCAATATCAAAGACACTAGAGAAGCATACTCGCATTTAAGAACTTCACATAAGTACCCCTCTCAAGTGGACTTACAAGTCACACAAAGTGCAATGTGAGAGTAGCATCCCATACTACTACGCCCACTATGTGCTCCTTGAGGATTCCATGAGATTAGATACACTACATTCATCATTCATAAGTTTCATCATACAAGACATACCTTAACACGCTTTCTTAAATTTAGACATAAAGTCACCTTACTTTCTTTTACATCACATCATGACCCGTTCATATATTTCACATAAGGACACACCAAGACTCCCTCCAAATGTCTACTTGTGCAATGGGTAAGTAGCGTCCCATTCCATCACCTACCCTAAGTAGTACACCCTTAAGAAGACTTAGTTCTTTACATTCTTTTGTGGGGAATAGCTTGAACCGACATGACCATGAGTGCTTGACATGGAATCCCGGTACTACCCATACCGGATGAGGGATCCCTACTTTCCTAAGGTAGGGTCATATTCTTTAGCCTTTACATGGGTTCTCCAATAGATACACCTACGCGGGCACATAGTTAAGGGATAATGAGATTGCTACTAAGTAACTCACTCTCTACTAACGAGAAGAACCCATCTCGAGAGGTACATTGGATACAAAATCTCTACTCATGAAGTGTACCCACCCCTTCTTCAAATCCTCTCGGTGCTAAGCATAACTTCCCAACGGAGTCTTAAACATTCATTGACTATAGGTTAGGAGATGACTATTGAACACCCCATCTCAACTCACGAAGGGTATCCAACCTCCAACCTATCTTGGAAAGCTCATTGGGAATAGTAAGGTTGCTACTAAACACTTCATATCTACTCACGAAGAGTGTTCACCCCCAAAATCCCTCTTTTTATACTTAGGAATAGTAGGGATGGTCTAGACACTTCATCTTTACTCACGAAGAATGTCCACCCTACAATCCCCCATTTTCATTCATTGACTTCATCCATGCATTCAAGTGTGTGTGTGAGCACCTGTGATCACACCTTTCACATAATGACCACTATTCATAACATTTACTTCTAGACATGCTCAACCCACATTTATAACAATTTACACACTATCATACTTCACATATCAAATGCATACTTCATTTAGACATAAACCCTTCAAGATACTCATATCAACATTCCAACACATACCATACATATACATATCAAAACTATCACTTCACTTCACATATCATACTTTCAAGGCCATTCTCACAATACACATATAACTTCGTAAACTTCAAGTAAACACCGCCACCAAAGGTGGACCATACCACTCAAGAATTACTTAAATATAGCTTAACCAAGATAGAACAACTTACCCTTCATCCAAGCCTTTAACACCTATTCACAATTTATACAATAATCCATAATAAAATAGCCCTTAGGGCAGTATCTAAAGCTCAATAAAACCACCAAGAAACAATAACTTTAACATTATCTAGTCATGCTCATAGAACCCATTTCATAAGACAAAAGTTGATAAAAAAGAATATACATGATCCCATTGGGGTTTTGACATTAAAATCATCATTTAAAGCTAAGAACAACTCATTTTAATCTATAAAACATTTTCATGCAAAGACCCATACTTAGAGTCAATGAATAAAGAAGTTTGAAGTTTGAAATCCTTTTTGAAATTTCTTTGAAAGGTCTCCTTGAATGAAAGAAGGTTCAAGGATGACTGCCATACCTTAATATGAAGAAATCCACGAGAATTTGGTGAAGAAAACGTGAAGAACTTGGTCCTCTTCCTTGGAGCTTGAAGCTTCTTCAATGTAGGATTTTGGAGAGAAGGTTTTTGGAGAATTTGATTTGATATTTAGGCTTGGAAATGATGGGTGAAATGAGGTTTAAAATGAAGCTAAATCTGTCCACAAATGATCCCCAAAGTTCCCAAAATACCCCACACCATTTGGACCCTTTTCCAACTTGAAATTTGACTTCAAAACGTCGCGGCCAAATCTAGGACTTGGATGCGCATCGCGAGGCAAGCTCCAGATTTTTGCCTCTAAAAAATTCTGAGGCAGTATACCTCGTGTCAAGGGCGCGTCGCGAGGTGGGGCTTCAGATCCTGCCCCTGCACGCTGCCTTGGGCAGCATCTTGACCCATGTTTGGGTCCTCCTCGGGGGCCCTTTGGGTGGTCCCCGAGGAGTCGTACTCGGACGTTTTAACACTTGGTACATCCCTCTACGCATAGGAACCATTGTCACTCAATTTCACTCTCAAACCATCCCCCAAAACTTCACTACGACACACTAGTTCAACTTCAACTAGTTTTCGGACGTCTTGAGCATTTGACTTCCAAACGCTCCCAAACTTTACGGACTGACTTCTAATGCTAAAATACACTATTTTAATACATTTTAACTCATGAAACACATGTGAAGCTCTAGTTTGACCTATTTCATTTTTAGGGTCTTTACAATCTCCCCCACTTAGAACAATATTCGTCCTCAAATGACACTAAACATTTCTGAGGACTTCAAGGACACAACTAGCAGCATACCACACAAATCATCAAGGTCAAGACATTCATACTCAATGCACCAACTCACAAGGAGCACCAACTTCACATCATTTAGCATTTAAGCAACATAAGAAAGTTGGAACAAGTTCTACAATTCACACGACATACTCATTTCATCATTTATGGAGGAACTACCTTCTCCAACATTAGTCATGCTCTTACATATCATTTCTACACAAGCAATTAAATCAAATTTTGAAATTCTTTACAGTGAACAGTACTCCTTTACAGTGAAACATGCTCAAAATTCAAGAATTCACATTCAAGCAATTCTAACATGAATGCATGACAACGTAACAGACAAGACCATATAAACTAATATCGTAACATAAACATAACAACCAAAAGGAATTATGACTTACCAGGCCTTCACTCCGGATTAGTCGCTTCTTTATCTCCGAGAGCATAGAAATGATTCATGTTTGGAGCATTGGGATCCAGACCATCATGAGGATCTTGGTTGACCTCTTTCCCTTTTCCCTTGAGGGTAGGGCAATCCCTCATCTTATGGCCCCTATTACCACATCCAAAGCAACCATCCGTGCCGGCAAGACACCTACCCAAGTGTTGTTTTCCACAAATAGTACACCTAGGCCTCTCATAACCATAACCGTAGAGTGGGCCGACTCTGAACCTAATGCCGCTTCGGAGCCAGACGCTTCTTCACAACCCGAAGCAGACCCTGACGGTGTGCCGATCAGTGTGCGCTCCTTATCAGACTGGGAGGCACTGACTACACTAGACTCCACCTTCTAGGGGGTGCCCCGAGTGGCTCTTGCAGCTAGTGTAGGGGTCCGGGTGCCAGGGGACACGTATTCAGGATCCCGCTCATCGTCGGACGTGCCAATCATTCGATATGATGGTGCCACGGACTTGGACCTGCCCCTGGAATAGACGAGGTCTAGTTTGGGAGCCATCTGCACTTGGAAAATAGTTTGTTAGTCTCATAGCAATCGAACTATACACACAAAATAATCAAAACAAAAAATTAACACACAAATCACAGTCCTGTGCAGAACTGCAGTACTAGTTGACGGGCACTATTGACGGCCCGTCGATGAATCGACAATCCGTCGATAGTGTCCGTCGTTGGACACTTAGGAAAATTTTTTAGTCTTCATTCAACTGACCTCTCAGTTGGAAACGACGAACGTGCAAAACAACCCGTCGATCAATCGATGAACCGTAGTCCACTTCCGTCGTCTGACACTTAGAATAATTTGTAAGTTCTCACAAATCAGGGTTTCAGTTAGAAACGACGGATGTACAGAATGTCCCGTCGATCAATTCATGGACTGTAGTTCACCTCCGTCATCTCAGAGTTCAGCAATTTTACAGTTTATCAATTGACGGACCCCATCGATGGCCCGTCGATCAACCGACGGTCCATAGACGGGGTCTCATGCTATTGATCAGATACAGATGTGAGACCTTGTTTTTAGTGTCACATATTGACATATTTTAGACCTTCATTAGTTCATCCAACACATAACAACAAGTACAAGACTAATTCTTCATCCTTAGAGTTTCGATTACGAAGTTTCGATCTCAAATTCTACGATGCTATCAAACCCTAAGTCGGAAAGTCAACAATCATATTTTAAACAGATTACACCCCACCCCATTCACTCTCTATCATTCTAAGGGACATAGTACCCATATTTTAACAATCATTTACATTCAATTTTTTCCCTAAGACAAGACCCACATACTACATTTTTGTTTCCAACAACAAATGAACGAGAATTCATTGAGCAAAGGGAATCGAAATACCTGAACACGGTAGTGGAGTGAATGAGTGGGTAATCTTCTCAACAACCTACGTGCCTGACTTCGAACACCGACCCGAGAAAACAAGAGAGACAAAGTAGAATTTGGGAAGGAGAGGGTTTTGGGAGTTTGGGAATATTGGGAGTTTTGGAGATTCTGATGAAAATGGAAGGGAATGATATAGAAAATTAATGGGAAAGGAAGGAAATAAAGGGAGGGAAACGGTTGGGAAAAAATTTGAAAAGATTTTTGGAGGTTAATGAACATTTTTCTTTTAATATAGCCAGTCGGGTCAGTTCGGGTCACTGGTTCTTTGGACATACGACACCCCGTCGACGGTCCGTCGACGGATCATCGATTGCACCATCGATTGCACACAGACTTAGACAAAATTTCAAGACATACCTGGTATCTACGACACCATCGACGGTCCGTCAATTGAACGACGGACCGTCGATTGCTCCGTAGATTTGTGCACCAGACCATTTTCTGCAGAATTCTTGGGTTTGGTCCCAGCACATTGAACACCCACTAAGTTATTCTTTTTGTGTTTTTCTGGACACTTTTGAGACACGAACCCTAAAATACTCTCTAGCCAACACACTAAAAAAAAATTAACGCATGAAGATGAGTAAAACAAAACGAAACAAGAGAATGAAACTATTCCTACAAAGTAAAGAAAAACCTATTGTTGGCTAGAGGATACACCTTGGGTTGCCTCCCAAGAAGAGCTTGATTTAACGTCGCGGCACAACGCAAGATCCTTGATTACTCAGACTTCATCAAGGCGATATGCCTCAACCACTTCATGGACACTCTCCGCATGCCCTAGGTAGATATTGATTCTTTGCCCATTGATTGTGAACTTTGCACCCTGCTTGTTCTCCAACTCAACCGCTCCATGTGGGAACACTTTAGTGATAAGGAATGGCCCAGTCCACTTGGACTTGAGTTTGCCCGAAAACACGTAGCCTAGAGTTGAATAGAAACAGCAAGTACCCCATCGCAAATTCTCGCTTTTCAATCTTTTGGTCATGGTACTTCTCATCTTCACTTTGTAGATGGATGAACTTTCATATGATTTTATGTGAAACTCATCAAGCTCATTCAACCCGTTAAGTCTCTGTTCCACTGCTTCATTCCAATCCATTTTCAGTTTCTTCATCGCCCACATGGCCTTGTGCTCTAACTCAACTTGCAAGTGACAAGCCTTCCCATATACAAGTTGGTATGGAGACATACCTATGGGGGTCTTGTATGCAATCAGGTAGGCCCAAAGAGCATCATCAAGCCTCCTTGACCAATCCGTTCTATTAGCATTTACCGTTTTCAACAGGATTTGCTTGATCTCTCGATTGGACACCTCAACTTGCCCACTAGTCTGTGGATGGTACGGAGTGGCCACATTGTGGCGAACCCCATATTTCTCCAATAGCCCTTTGAACAACTTATTGCAAAAGTGAGATACCCCATCACTAATAATGGCGCTAGGTGTGCCAAATCTGGAGAAAATGTTCTTTTTCAAGAGCGCGGTGACACTCTTCCCTTCATTGTTAGAAAGAGCCATGGCTTCCACCCATTTTGACACGTAGTCCACCACCACAAGTATATATTTCATCCCATGAGAACTCACAAACGGTCCTATAAAATCAATGCCCCATACATTAAACAACTCAATCACTAGAATGGGATTTAAAGGGAGCTCTTGCCTCTTCGAAATTCCTCCATCTCTTTGGCACCTATCACATGACTTGGCAAACTAATGAGAATCTTGGTGAATAGTTGGCAAATAGTACTCACACTGCAAAATCTTGTGGGCAGTCCGGATACAACTATACAACTATGATGCCCACCCACAAGTGAGGAGTGGCATGCCTCCAAAACACTTAGCATCTCAACTTCTGGCACGCAACGACGAATAAGCCCATCAGCACAAATCTGGTATAAGTAAGGCTCATCCCAAAAGAACTTTTTCACATCATGCATGAACTTCTTCCTCTGGTGGAAGGACAAGTCCGATGGGACTATATCACTAGCCAGATAATTTGCAAAATCGGCGAATCATGGAATCAAATCATGAGAAGCGGCCAATACTTGCTCATCAGGGAAGGTATCATCAATTTCAGCCTTTTCACCCAAATCTCACATAGCTTCATCCTCCAATCTAGACAAGTGACCGGCAACTGGATTTTCAGTCCTTTTTCTATCTTTCACCTCAAAATCAAACTCTTGCAATAGTAGCACCCATCTAATCAACATTGGTTTCACATCCTTCTTTGCCATCAAATACCTCAAAGTAGAGTGGTCAGTATGCACTATGACTATCGTGCCAAGCAAATAGGAGCAAAATATTTCGAAAGTAAATACCACCGCAAGGAGCTCTTGTTCAGTCAAAGTGCAGTTGTTTTGTGCTTCATTTAGGTCCTTACTTGCATAATAGATGGGGTGAAGGATTTTATTCCTTCTTTGTCCCAATATCACACCAAGTGCAACCCCACTAGCATCACACATCACCTCAAATGGCTTACTCCAATCTGGGGAAATAATTTTGGGCGCAACGACCAACTTCTCCTTTAACTCTCCAAAAGCCTTCAGACAAGATTCATCAAAATAGAATTTACATTCCTTCTCAAGTAATTTGCACAGAGGATGTGCAATTTTTGAGAAATTTAATAAACCTCCGGTAGAAGCCCGCATGTCCCAGAAAACTTCTCACACCTTTTACAGAGATGGGTGGAGGAAGTCTCACTATAACTTCAACTTTCGCTCGATCAACCTCTATCCCCTTCTCCAAGATGCGATGACCCAATACTATACCTTCTTTCACCATAAAGTGACATTTTTCCCAATTTAGCACAAGATTGCAATCTTCACATCTTTTGAGAACCTCGGCCAAGTGACTCAAACACCGATCAAAGGAGTCGCCAACCACTGAAAATTCGTCCATAAGCACCTCAATAGTGTTCTCAACAATATCGGAGAATATCGACATCATACATCTCTAGAAAGTGGCCGGTGCATTACATAACCCAAAAGACATCCTCTTGAATGCGAACATCACATAAGGGCAAGTAAAGGTGGTCTTCTCTTGATCCTTCGGGGCAATAGATATTTGATTGTAACCCGAATATCCATCAAGAAAACAATACCATCCGTGAATCTATCTAACATCTGGTCCATGAAGGGCATCGGTAAATGGTCCTTCTCAGTCCATGCATTCAGTTTTCGGTATTCCATACAAACTCTCCATCCAGTCACCAACCTCATTGGAAAAAGCTCATTCCTCTCATTGGGCACTACTTTCATTCCCCCTTTTTGGGAACACACTGAAAAAGGCATACCCAACTACTATCTGCAATATGATATATGACTCCGACATGTAACCACTTAATGATCTCCTTCTTCACAACCTCTTGCATAGGTGGATTCAACCGTCTCTGGTGCTCAATACTTGGCTTGTGATCGGGCATGAGTTGGATTTTGTGTGAACAAATATCGGGAGGGATCCCAGTAATGTCCGCAATAGTCCAACCAATGGCTCGTTTGAACCTCTTCAACACTTCTACCAAACAATCTACTTGTTGCACATTCAAATCCGATGTAATGATTACCGACAAACTGTCATCTCTTCCCAAGAATACATACCTTAGATGAGATGGTAGGCCTTAAGCTCTAATTTTGGGGCCTCCTCAATAGATGGTCTCGCGGGTGGAGACTCGCGATGCTTCATATCTAACTCCAATTTCTTTGGTTTGGACCGATATTCGCCTCGTTCAAGTGCCGCAACTAAATACCCATACTCTTCAATACCATCACTCTAAAAATTCATGATCACTGCTGCTAGTGCCTCAACACTAAGGCGCTCTTAAATTTGTACCTCAGACATACTCTCAACCCTGTAGGATATAGCAGATACCGTTTGGAGCTCTCCACTTTGCTTCATGGACCTACAAATGTTAAATGTTGCTTCTTCATTGTTCAACCTAAACTTCATCTGCACCTTCTCCATAATCAACCAAGGCACGACCAGTAGCAAGGAATGGCCTCCTAAGAATAATAGGCACCTCAAAGTCCACCTCACAGTCAAGAATCACAAAATCGGCCGGAAATATAAACGACTCCACCTTTATGAGCACATCATGGAGTATCCCAATGGGCCTCTCCACTGTTCGATCGGCCATCAGTAACCGCATTGCAGTGTGCTTTGGGTCACCCAAACCCAATTTCTTATAAATGGAGAGAGGCATGAGATTTATGCTTGCACCTAGATCACATAGTACTTTAGCAAAGTGTAATAAGCCGATGGTACATGGAATAGTGAAAGCGCCTAGATCTTCCTTCTTATGCACAAGAACTTTGTAGAAATAGCACTACAATGCTGCATTCGGTCATCATCCTCAAAACTCACCAATCTCTTCTTTGTAACCATATCCTTCATGAACTTGGCATAACCGGGCATTTTCTCCAAATCTTCTATCAAAGGGACGTTGATGGAAAGCTGTTTCAACATAGTGATAAAACGTCAGTATTAACCATCCTCAGTCTTCTTCACTAATCTCTGAGGGAAGGTGGTGGTGGTCTAGGAATGGGGATCACTTTTTGGGGTACCTCTGCTTCTTTCACCATTTTGTCCACCAATTCACCACTAGTTTCCACTACCTCTTCATATTTTCTCATCTCATCTTCTACCACATACGGCATAGGTGGATCAATAGTTTGCTTACCTCCTCGAGTAGTGACTGCCATGTAATGTTCATCATTTTTAGGATTTTGAATGGTATTACTAGGAAGAGTGACCGGTTGTCGTGGGTTTATAGTAGTGGACAATTGGGCCATTTTTAACTCAAGTGTTTAATCGAGACCGCATGTGCATCAACCTTTTGCCTAATATTAGCCAAATCACCTCTCAATTCCTTGGCGTGCTCATAGTAGCATCAAACCTTCTCATCATCTTCTGCAACATATCTTCAACTCGCGCCATATTACCTCCACCATCCCTAGGAGAAACTTCCCGATTTCGAGGTGGAACATAGGGCCCATTTCGATAATATCTGTTACCATAGTTACCCCGATTGAAGTTGTTGTCGCGGTTGTAGTTTCCATCTCGAACATACTGGCCCTCTCTGTTGTAATTCCCATAGTTCCGACCTTGATTTCCATGACCTTGATGCCAATTCTCCTGATTGGAGCCATGGGCGTTCGATCGGAAACCCCCCGTCTGATCATTCACTATATAAGTATCCTCTTCATAATAGTAGTCATCCGCTGGCGGTGGTGGTTTAGTCAAGTAATTCACCACATTTACCTTCTCTGCTGTAACACTTTCAAAAATCCAAGACGTGTTGTAAAACCTAACATAAGTGTAATTAGGTCTAGACACTATTTTTAATTCCATTTTAATGAATATAGGTCATCTAGGATTTTTAGAAACCAAAACGTCCAAGAACGTCCATGACATCCGGAAATGTAGTTCAAGGAGGTACTAGCGTGTCTTAGCCTATTTGACTAGCTTTTAGTAGTCGGAAATGCATGAAATATGGTGGAAGGGTGTATAACATGTATTAAAGTCGATTCATGTTCTAAACGTCCGGGCACGTAGGAGGCAACACTGCCTGGGCAGTGTGCATCCACGAAATGGAAAGGACGGCTCGTGTGTGGATCGACGGGGCATCGATGCCAACCGTCGTCAACACTTAGCCAAAATACTGGGCCCTCGCCTGCACAAGTCTCTGACCAAAATGACGAGTGTGCAGGACGGAGGGGGGACCAGTCGTCGACTCACAGACGGACCGTCGATCGGGGTCTCGTCTGTGAGGGTCCAGTTTTTGCACGTTTTATGTTGAGTTCAATTAAATTAATTAAGGGGTTATGCGGTTAGTTAGGGGATTAAGGGATTCTAATTAAGTTAGTTATACTCCCATATAAAGACCCCAACCCCAATTAGTCTAAACATAACCCTCAAAACAAATTATCTTCCTTCTCTCTTCTTTCTCTCTCTATTGGAAGACACCATTGAAGATAAGCTAGGGGAGGGATTTGGGAGCTGAAAAGGGACGATTTCACCATCAAATCTTCATCAAACTTTTAGGTATGGGATCTGAATACCTTTGAGACTTCTTTCCTCAAAGGGTTCATTCAAAGTATTTCTAAAAAGTTGAGTTTTCAAGTGGGTTTCATCTAATCTCAAAATTGATGTTGTGAACTAAGTTGTTTATGATTTCTTTAGGGTATAATGGATAGATTAACATGTACTTTAACTTGATTATGATAATTGTTTATGGTTTGGTCTAAATTGTAGAACATGATCCTCAACCCTTAACCCTAGGTTGTGATCTTGACATGTATTGTATAATGATCATTCAATTGACTTGGTTATTGATTAGATTACTATCCTATGGTGTTATTATGAATAGATTAAGATATTATAGGTCTATCATACTATTTATTGAGATGTGATTTAGGTTATGAAGTATATTGTGAAATTGACCTAAGTATCTTGTCTTAAGATATGGTCTAGTGTTGAATTGTGTTATAGTGATGCAATTGTCCTTGTTATCTTATTGGTTATCATTGTGTGATGATGTTACTCCCCTAATTGGGTTGAGTTATGGATTGATGGTAAGACCTTTATGATGAGCTATGAAGGAGACTTGGTAAGTCTTGTGATTCCTATACTTTACTTCAAACTATGGTTAATTGTGATTAAGTCATGATGTTGTGTTGGAGTATGCCTTGTTTAGGATTGATAGGGTGTTATAATATTGAATTGAAATGTCTTGACTATGGTTGTGATGTTGATTAAGATAAAATGCTATGAGGATGTTGATGCCTACCAATGTGCCTTATTATGAATGAATATGTAAATGTGCTAACCTCACTTATATGAATTGTGATGAAAGGACTATACTCATGCAATTCTTATTGAGCTATGATGATGATGATGATACAAGGGCTAGACCTTATGACCTAAACTAAGCTATGACTGATAATTAAGGACACTAAAGACATTTCAATAAAGGGACTTAGCTTAGCACAGAGTGAACTTGACAATGGGAGGTGATGACTTTCCATAGAGGAAGAGTTACCCTATAGTTCTATATGTGTTGTTGACTCCCCTTTGAGGGATACTCATACAATGGATTCCCATTAGAGGAGGCCCAATTACCAAGTGGTATGAATAGGGAATACCTATATCTTAGTTTTTGAGCTATGTTGCCCCCATAGGAAGACTAGCTAGTGGATGCACCTAAAAGCTACGTTTATGTTTGGTTTACTTTGGCCGGTAGACCACCTTCCATCGGTGAAAAGTTTTAAAACACCGGATTCGACACTTAGATCTTGTGGTCTATGTCGGTTAAGGCAAGTGTTCCCTAAACTAAAATGAAGTAATAAAGTATACACTAAATAGGGTGACTTAAGAGATTTGACTTAGCCTAGGTAGGGGTATAGGACTCTACCGATGCCTTGCACTAGTTTGCCTTGATGGAAACTTTAGGAAGTTGATATTATATATGTTTATGCTAATGATGTGAATGATGATAATATGTTGACTTTACATGTAAATGATATCATGTGATGATGGTTATTCTTATGAACAGGTATTTAGTCTATATTGTTAAGGTATGATGTTAAGTATCCTTAAAGGTTATATATGTGGAGATGGACATTGGTTATGGATTCTTGTTGGGTTACTTGATTGAGTAAGGTTATGTGTCTTTGCTTGGTTATTGCACTTGTCGACTTGATAGGGATTTATGAGTACTTGTCTTGCTTATTATGCTATGATAAACTCTTATTCATGCTTGTGATGTTATTCCTTGATAATAGGGTTGTAGTAGATAATGGGTTCAAGTATGGTGGTATGCATATTACTTTTCCTTAATGAATATGTCTTGTTGCTTGGTATGGTTTGTTTGATTATGCATAAGACTTTCAAAGGATAAAATGGCATGATTACTAAATGTCCTTTTTAGCATGATTTACATTATATGTGAATATGGTCTCATACTTAGTACAAGTGGAGTACTAACCCCATTTTCTCTTTTCCCCCAAATATTTTAGGTTCCGGTCGTTAAAGGCTCATTTGAGACGACTTGAAGAAGACTTGGATATTCTCTACCATCCAAGTGGGTAGGTCCTCACTTCCCGAGGGCGATACCAATATCGAGCTTATATTGTTGTTTAGTTCTAAAGACTTATATGTTCCTTCTATTTTCATTTGAGTACGATTTGTATAAGCCTATATGTGGCTTCTTTATATTGATGTAGGGCTATTTCCAATTTGTTATGATCGTTTTAGATGGTTATGAGATGAGACAATCTTTACTACTATGTTCTATCTTATATATATATATGTATGTACAATAGAAGTAGAAGACTATGTAACCTTCGTATACGAAGGATCTATGTATACTCGGGATATATATTATGCGTATGTAGAGGTGTATGTAAACCTCCAATTAGAAATAATGAAAAGTTCTAAATTCTTCCGTATTTTTGACTTATGAATGCAATGATGTAAACTAAGAGGCTAGTCTTAGTCCTTGAAGAGGATGACGACGCCGGTTACGTCTAGGGGGTAAACCCGAATGTGACATCTACACCTCCAGTGACATGTTTCAATACCAACCCAAGCTCAGTTCTCATTTGAGCTATCTCTTCACGAATCTCATATGTGGCCGGATTGTGTGTAGCTTGCACTGCAAAGGTGTTTCTCCCAGTATTCGACTTTCTAGTACTCCAAGCCTTATTGTTGCAAGAGATTTTCTCCAACTTCTCTGCAATCTCTGCATATGTGCACTCCCATAAGAGCCACCCGCAATAGTATCAAGCACTGCCTTATTATTATCATCTTGTCCCTGATAGAAGTACTCTTTCAACGACTCATCATCAATACGGTGGTTTGGGAGACGTCTCACGTAAGCAGTAAATCTGTCCCAAGAGCTACTTACCGACTCCCCAGGTAGTGCCACAAAGTTGTTCACTCTATCTTTGTGGTTAAGCTTTTTGGACAACGGGTAGTACCGTGCTAGGAACACATCCCTCATCTGATCCCAAATATAGAGAATTATAGGGCAACTCAGTAAACCATATTGCGGCATCTCCCGTCAGTGATAGAGGGAACACACTCAACCCAATGACGTTCATGTCTAAGTCTGGCCTCCCCACACAACTCTTGCACATCGACCTCAGTTTGGCTATGTGAGCATGGGGATCCTCAGATGGTAGCCCTGAAAACAAACCCCTCGCGGTGAGCATCTACTTCAGGCTACTAGTTACCACGAACGTGTGCCCCTGCGGTAGAGGAGGTAGGACAAGAGGCCCATCAGAATCAATGATATTGACGTTGCCCGTATAGAACTCTTGAAGGCATGGGATGGGAGGCTGCATCCTCAAAGCATCATCAGCCGGATTTTCCACAACCACTTGATTGTGAGCATCAACCGGTGGTGGGAGCTGGCGATTGATCCATCAACTAGATTAGATGGGTGCGGATTATTCCTTCTTCGAAGTGTACGGTTCAGTTCAGGATTGAATGAAAGTATTGGTTCTCCTCGGCTCCGTGTACTTGGCATACACTAGAGCTATACCTGAGAGAAACAAAAACAAAAGAAAAAAGTAAAATTAGGAAATTGTTGACTAAAATTCAGTAATGTTATGAAACTTAATCTAAAAGCCACTTTTCGCGGCAGCGGCATCAAAATTTGATACGCTCAAAGTATACCTCCCTAAAGAATATAAGCGGTCGTATCAAGTAAAGAACCCAACTATTAGGTTGGGGTCGATCCCACGAGGAAAATAGTTTAGGCTTAACTTCAATGTACGATTACTTCTATTAAGTCAAGTCCTTTTCAAAAATAGGAAATTAAAGGGGGGATTTTGTGAAACAAAAGTGTTTTAAAATTGCTAAGTAAAATAAGTAACAGGATTAAATGTTTGGTGTTTATCAAGTTGTGAGAGAAACTAGGGTGTAAGTGTTCCCCATAGGTTCATAACGCCGTATTCCTAGGTATAACAATTCTTCCCTAGTTTTTTGCATGCAAAGTGATAAGTTAGGTATCTCTAAATCCTTGGTCCAACATTTAGAGAATTTCACTCCGTACCTTGGTCCGGCTACGTGTGTCTAAGTTACTAACCCTTACATTTACTTCATATTAAGCATCATATTCAATGTATGTCTTAGTTATTACTTTGCACCAATCGAAACAAGCCTATTAGATAGTATCCCACTAAATCTATGTTGATAATTCTTTTCATATTAACTACCTCCTTGGTCCAGCAAGTAGCAATAAGGTGAGTTATAACGCGTGCACTCATTAAAAAGACTTCTAAGCGAAAGAATTATCAATGCATGCAACAACCTATTTGAGAATTATCATTAAGCTATGTTTACTTTGTTAATCACCCATGGTTCCCACAACCCTAGTTGTGGATTTAGTTACCAATGCATAGAAGAACACAATTCATATTGGATAAACAATAAATCATGAACTTACTTTGATGAATTCGAAAAAAATCCAGAAATTCAACATGAAACAATAATAATTCACTTGAAAACCAAATCCAAAAATTTGAATTAATGTTAAAGTTTCAAAAACAAATCCCCAAGAACAAACTAAGAAAAATAGTAATAAAATCCAACCCCAAAAACGAGGTTTTACACCCTATTTATAACAAATATTGTCCTAAATTAAAAGGAATTCAAATAAGGAAAGTTGTCCAAAAAATGCGGCTTCAATCGACGAACCCCACAGACAGAAACGACGGATTGTCGATTGCCTCCGTAAGTCCAGACTTAGCATCTTTTTTTTATCCTTCCACTAGCATCTTCTCTGATCCAATCGACGATTTACTAAGATGGTCCGTCGATCAATCGATGGACCGTCGATCCTTCCGTAGCCCCACACTTGGTCATATTTCCCCGAGTTTCTCCAGATGCCTAAACTTTCAGGCGACGGTCACCATCTACGGTCCGTCGATGGAACGATGGGCCGTCGATGGCCTTCGTGGGTCACCTCTGCAATAAATCTCAGCTACCTTCTGCGTTTTGGTTGTGGACACCTTTCCTGCAAAACAAAGATAAAAACATATTAAAACTTCTACAAAAAGGCTCTAGACACCACCAATTTTAAGGAAAAAGAATTGAAAGTACCGTGAAACCATGGTATATCAATAAACTTCAAGTAAACACTGACACCAAAGGTGGACGATAGCACTCAAGAATTACTTCAATATAGCTTAACCAAGATAGAACAACTTATCCTTCATCCAAGCCTTTACCACCGATTCACAATTTATACAATAATCCATTATAAAATAGCCCTTACGACAGTAGCTAAATCTCAATAAAACCACAAAGAAACAATAACTTTAAAGCTCAATAAAGCTCGCGAGGTGGGGCTCAAGATTCTGCCCCTGCCCGCTGCCTTGGGTAGCATCTTGACCCATGTTTGGGTCCTCCTCGCCTTCGGGTGGTCCCCGAGGAGTTGTACTCGGACGTTTTGACACTTGGTACACACCATTACGCATAGGAACCATTGAAACTCAATTTCACCCTCAAACCATCCCCCAAAACTTTACTACAAAACACTACGCCACACTAGTTCAACTTCGACTAGTTTTCGGACGTCTTGGGCGTTTGACTTCCAAACGCTCCCAAACTTTACGGACTGACTTCTAATGCTAAAATACACTATTTGAATAAATACTCATCAAACACATTTTAAGCTCTAGTTTGACCTATTTCATTTTTAGGGTCGTTACAATATATTTTTTTTTCATTTGCACCAACTTTTGTACCTCTCTATAATAGTTAAGTACATAAATTTTATATAATTTTGAGATTAAATTTTTAACACCCCGTATCCTATATAGACCTGAATGCTAATTTACAGAAGTGCAGGTGCCACATATAGATCGTAGGTTGGACCACGGTCGATGGACCAGGTCCTTGAAACGGGGTCCACAGAAAACCCAAAGATCCCAAACAACGGCGACGACCTACAAATGATAGGTAGGACCTCTGTCCGTGGACCATGTCGGTTGATCTTGGTCTTCAGAACCCATTCTACTAACCAAATGATGAAGGAACAGAAAGGATCGTAGGTAGGACCACTGTCCGTGGACCAGGTCTGTCGATCACGGTTCATGGACCATGTCCGTCGATCACTTTGACAACAGTTAAGTTGGGGTCTTTTGGTCTATTCCTATTTTTTTTGACCCCTAAGATACGTTGTTTAGACACTAAATTATGTGGTTTGAGTCAGTTTAAGCCTAGAAACATAACTAGAACTTACCTAAGTCAAATGATTAATGAAAACTTAGAGAAATAAGAGCTTGAGAGGAGAAAACGGGTCAAGAAACCTAGTCCAAGAATGCAGAAAGGTTCCATAAGTCCCAGCCCCAAAATTGAAAGATTTCTCCGTGGAATTCATCACCAGGTATGTGGGATTTCACCAGTGGGTTCTTTTCACACATTAGGTCCCTAATTTTCAGTTACATTCTTGATTCCCTCAATATGAATAGACCTTGGGTTTCTAGAATTACAAGATATCATCATGAATTACTTATGTTTATGTTCCAAATAAGATTCTCACATTATTACTAAGTTTATTGCATGAATTTTAGAACCCTAACTTTGTATTTCTTTTGTTCTTGTATTACACATGCTAGGTTAGATATTTCAGTTATTCAGTTATACATGCCTCAGTTGTCAATGCATCATTATCAGATAAATAATTGAATTCTTAGATTGCGTGTTCGGTTTTGAACTATCCAGTATTACAAAACTCAATTATAATGTATTAACCACTTTATTAATTAGGAGTAACATAATATCAAGTTAGACTAGGGTTCAGCGTACCCAAATTGTCCCAGAACTACTAGCCACGTAGGTTGTAGGTACCTTATGTGGGCATCATTTTAGTGATCACACCAGCATGCCTCTAGACTTTTTGCCGGGTGTATTGGATCCTCTCAATGGGGAATATACATCGGACTCCACACTTAGCTCATGAGGTTTTATTGTCGGTTATTACTATCTCCCACAGTTCAGTCAAACTCTATTATAGTGACCATGTTTACAAATCAATTAGTATTCAATCAGCATGTTATAAATATGGTCCTTGCATCCAGTTAGCTCAGTATTCTGTATCTATGTCATGTTCAAAATATTATCCTTGCTTTTGTGCTTGTTCAGTTATATGTTATTTCAGCTTTACTCTATCGTAAATGCTCAGTACCTTTCAAGTACTGATGCAAACATGTCTGCATCTTCACGTGATATAGGTTTAGGTTCTCAACATATAGATCACGCTTAGATCGGTTTTTGATCTCTTTTTTAGAACAATCAGTGGTGAGTCCTCATTCTCTGAGGACAATAATTATGAGTTTCTTTTTCAGTATTTTAGTCCTTTACTTTATGTTTTGCTAAGATTAGCTGGGGCATGTCCCAACATTTCTTGTCACTTAGAGGCTATTTAAAACATAGATAGATTCAATTTAGTATTCAAAAAATATCTTTCTTGTATTAAACTCATCAGTTTTCATATATCTCAGTTTTAGTATATGAGTATTCCCCATATTTTCATTTTATTTATGATTTCAGCTTCCGCATCAATTTATTTTCTTTAGTATGCTCTTGATCATGCTTGTAGGGTTAGCTTGGGATCACGTGTTGTCCTAGGTCCCTAGTCCATGCCTCGGGGGTAGCTCGGGGTATGAAAAACTTGTTATCAGAGCACTAGGTTAAAGTATCCTAGGATGTCTAAAAATCCGCACTAAGTAGAGTCCCTTTCAAGGGTGTGAAGTGCACCACATCTAATGAGAGGGAGGCTACAAAGTGTTTTAGGAAAAACTTCATTTTCTTGTTACTCTTTTTCTGTGTAAGGCATGATCTAATTCCATTATAACTAGACGTTCTATGTTTCAGTGATCATGCCTCCTCATAGAGATAACACCAGGAATGTGAATGCTAGAAACGCTAACACAGTTCCTCCACTCCTAGATCACGAAGTTTCCAATGCTGAATTCCGAAATGCCATCAGTTGTTGGCTCAGAGTGTCGCCAACCAGAACAATCAACGGGTTCAAGCTCCTGTTAATGTAAATGGAGGATCAGCAGCAGCAAGGGTCCATGAGTTTGTTAGGATGAATCCTCCTGAGTTCTTAGGATCGTAGACTCGTGAGGATCCCCAAAATTTCTTAGATGAGATCAAGAAGATCCTAGAGGTGATGCAGGTCATAGGGAATGATCGGGTTGAGATAGCACCTGACCAACTTAAGGATGTGGCTCATGTATGGTATACCCAGTGGTAAGAAACTAGGGGTACATATGCCGCTCCTATCACTTGGGATTGCTTCAGCGAAACCTTTCTGGATAGGTCCTTTCCAAGGGATAAGAGGGAGGCAAAGGCTCGTGAATTCATGAACCTCAGACAAGGTACTATGACAGACCAAGAGTATGGTCTTAAGTTTACCAAACTCTCAAGATATTCTCCCCATATTGTTGATTCCAGAGCTCAGATGAATAATTTTCTATATGGAGTGTCGGACTTGGTGAAGTCAAAGTGCAAAAATGCTATGTTGCTGGAAAATATGAGCAAAATAGGCTCATGACTCATGTCCAGCAGGTTGAGGGTGATAAGCTTAGGGAACATTATAAGGAGAATAAGAATTCTAGGAGTGGGAACTATGAATATACCTGGCAGAAATTGGGTGGTGGAAATCGCTCAAAGAATCAACAAAAGTTTTCAGCCCCTGCCTCTTCATCAGTTAGTGTTCCATCCTCCAAGAATAGATATGATCAGAAAGGTAGGGCATCAAGCTCTAAATCTCAGGTAAGATTTTCAGGTACCAACCAACCCCAGTTTCCCTAATTGTGGTAAGAACCATCCGACCTAGTGCCTTGCAGGAAAGGAAGGATGCTTTGGATGCGGTCAGTGCCATAACAGGTTGTACGCTCTTCAGGCTGGCAAGGATCAGGGAGGTTCTCCTAATGTAGTCATTTGTATGTTACGATTCTTTGACATTGATGTTTATGCATTGTTAGATCCAGGGGATACTCGCTCTTTTGTAACTCCTTTTATAGAATTCAAATTAGATGTCAACCTAGAAACTCTATTAAAACCTTTCTCCGTCTCTACTCCAGTCACTGACCGAGTTATATCTAGATGGGTATACAAAAATTTCCATGTCACAGTCTCCCATAAAGTCACCTCAACAGATCTTGTTGAGTGAAAAAATGGTAGACTTCAATATCAATCTAGGCATGGATTGATTATATTCATGACATGCCTCAGTTGATTGTAGAATTAGGATTGTTCGTTTTCAGTCTCACGACGAACCAATCTTAGAATGGAAGGGTAGTAGCATAGCGCGTAATGGTCGATTTATTTCTTAACTCAAGGCCAAAAAGATGATCTCTAAGGGTTATATCTACCATCTAGTTTGGGTAAAATATTGTAGCTCCGAAACCCCAACTCTCGAGTAAGTTCAAGTAGCCAGTGAGTTTCTTGAAGTGTTTCCAGAAGATCTTCCCAGAGTTCCTCCAGTAAGGGAAATTGACTTTGGAATTGATCTCTTTCCAGACACCCAACCTATTTCTATTCCTCCTTTCAAAATGGATCCATCTAAGCTTACAGAATTGAAAGAGCAGTTGAAAGACCTTATAAATAATGGTTTCATCAGACCTAGTTTTTTGCCATGGGTACACCAGTATTGTTCGTGAAGAAGAAAGATGTCTCACTTAGAATGTGTATTGACTATAGACAATTGATCAAGGTCACCATCAAGAATAAGTACCCTATCCCCTGGATTGATGACTTGTTTGACCAACTTCAGGGTGCTAGTCATTTAAAAAAAAATAGACCTAAGATCAGGTTAACACCAGCTTAGAGTCACAGATAGTGACATTCAGAAAACAGCCTTCAGGACTCGGTATGGCCATTATGAATTTGTATTTACGTCATTTGGACTAACCAATGATCCTGCAGCTTTCATGGATCTCATGAACAGAGTGTTCAAGTAGTTTGTTATCGGCTTTATTGATGATATCCTCATTTACTCTAGGAATGAGAAAGAACATGCGAGTCATTTAAGAGATGTTCTACAAACTCTAAAAGATCGCCAATTATTTACAAAATATAGCAAGTTCAAATTTTGGTTACAATCAGTTGCCTTCCTTGGGCATATTGTGTCTAGTAAAGGAATTGAAGTAGATTCCTAGAAGATGAAATCAATGAAACAATGGCCTAGACCTACCTGTGCTATAGATATCAGAAGTTTTCTGGGTCTAGGGGTTATTATAGAAGGTTCATGGAAAGATTTTCATACATAGCCTCACCATTGACTAGATTGACTCAGAAGATGGTAAAGTTTTGATGGTTAGATGATTGTTAAAAAAGGTTTGCAGAACTCAAAACCAAGTTGACTACAACTCCTATTTTTACTCTAATAGAGAGTTAAAATAACTATGTTATATATTGCGATGCATCCAGAGTTGGCCTAGGTTGTATGTTGATTCAGTGAGATAAGATTATAAGTTATGCTTCAAGACAACTTAAGGTGCATGATAAGAACTATATGACTCATGACCTCGAGCTTGCAATAGTGGTGTTTGAACTCAATATTTGGAGACACTACTTGTATGGTGGTCATGTAAATGTGTTCATAGACCATAAGAACCTTCAATATGTGTTCACCAGAAAAATATGAATCTTTGCCAGAGGAGATGGCTCGAGTTCCTTAAGGATTATGATATGAGTGTGCATTACCATCCTGGTAAGGCAAATGTAGTAGCAGATGCTCTTAGCATATTATCTATGGGTAGTGTAGCCCATGTTGTGGAAGAAATGAAGGAACTGGTGAAGGATGTTCTCAGTCTTTCTCACTTGGGAGTTCGCCTTATGAGCATATCAGACAGTTGTATAACAACTCAAGGTAGAATGTGTGTTCCTGATGTGGGTGAGTTGAGAAAACACATTCTCGCCGAAGCTCATAACTCCAGATATTCTATTCATCCAGGCGCCACTAAGATGTATTGCGATGTGCGGGAAATATTTTGATGGAATGACATGAAGAGGGATATAGCAGATTTGTGAGTAAGTGCCCAATTTGCGAGCAAGTGAAGGTTGAACATCAAAAACCAGGGGGTATGACTCAAGAGATTGACATTCCTACTTAGAAGTGAGAAGTGATCAGTATGAATTTCATTACAGGGCTACCTCGTACTGGCAGACAACATGACTCCATGTGGGTGATAGTTGATCGAATGACTAAGTCTTCTCGCTTTTTGGTAGTCAAGACTACAGATTCGCCAGAGGACTACACTAAGCTTTACATTAATCAGATTGTCAAGTTGCATGGGATTCCTTTGTCTATCATCTCAGATATAGGTCTTCAATTTACCTCTCATTTGTGGAAGTCATTTCAAAAGGGTCTTGGTACTCAGGTTAACCTTAGTACAACATTTCATTCGCAAATGAATGGACAGGTAAAACGGACAATTCAAACCTTAGAGCACATGTTGAGAGTTTGTGTGATCAACTTTAAGGGTAGTTGGGATGATCACCTTCCTCTTATAGAATTTTCCTAAAATAATAGCTACCGCTCCTACATTCAGATGGCCCCTTATGAGGCATTGTATGGGCGTAGGTGTAGATCTCTTGTTGGTTGGTTTGAAGTAGGTGAAATAGTTTTTATAGGACCAAATTCACTCCATTATACTATGGAGAAAGTGCAATTCAATAGAAATAGACTTATGACAACGCAAAGTCATTAGAATTCTTATGTAGATGTAAGGAGAAGGGAACTAGAGTTCGAAGTTGATAATTGGGTTTTCTTTAAAGTGTCACCATTGAAGGGGGTGATGAAATTTTTCAAGAAAGGGAAGCTCAATCCTAGATATGTAGGCCTTTACAAGATCTTGAAAAGGGTTGGCAAAGTGGCATATGAGTTATAGTTGCCAGCAGAACTAGCAACAATGCTTCCGGTCTAACACATCTCGCTTTGAAGAAGTGTGTGGGTGATCCAACATCTATAGTGCCATTAGAGATTGTGGTTGTCAATGATAGTCTTTATCATGAGGATGTATCAGTTGAGATTCTTGATCGTTAGGTTGAGAAATGAAGAAGTCACTTCAATCAAGGTTTTGTGAAGGAGTCAGTCCGTAGAGGGAGCTACTTGGGAAGCAAAAGCAGCTATGAAAGACAAGTATCCTCGTATCTTTCCTTTCGATTACACTCCAGCTTTAGGTAATAGTTCCTCTTTCAATTTTTCAATCATTCATGCGTAAATTTAGTCTTAAGATCAGTTTACTTCAGTTGGTACTTGTATTTTCAACGTATTTGAATGTTATTGGAACTCAGTTTAGTTAGATATTCAGTTTGCAATGTTTAGTGGTAGGTTTTGTAGCCCTCTCCGTCAATTTTCATCTAGTTTAGTCTTCATTCGAGAAGTAATGTTCTCAAGGGGGAGATAATGTAACATGCCGTATCCTAGGTGGACCAGAATGTAGATTTCCAGAAGTGCAGGTGCCACCTACGGAACGTAGGTTGTACCACGGTCCGTGGATCACTTCAACAAAAGTTAAGTTGTGGGTCTTTTAGTCTTTTCCTACTTTGTTGGACCCCTATGTTACGTCATTTAGACCTTAAATTATGAGATTTTAGTTAGTTTAAGCCTAGAAACATAACTAGAACTTATCTAAGTCAAATCATTAATCAAAACTTATAGATATTAGAGGAGAAAATAGGTCAAGAACCCTAGTTCAAGAACGCAACAAGGTTCTATTAGTCACAACTCCAAATTAAAAAGATTTCCCCATGGAATATAACACCTGGTATGTGGGATTTTACTAGTGGGTTCTTTTTCCAATTAGGTCCCTAGTTTTTAGATAGATTCTTGATTCCCTCAATATGAATAGACCTATGGTTTTTAGAATTACACCAGATCATCTTGAGTTACTTATGTTTAACTTCCAATTCATTATCACGTTATTACTTAGTTTATTCATGGATTTCAGAACCCTGACTTTTTGTTTCTTTAGTTATTG
The DNA here is from genome assembly GCA_022817965.1 of Solanum lycopersicoides. NCBI lineage: Eukaryota > Viridiplantae > Streptophyta > Magnoliopsida > Solanales > Solanaceae > Solanum > Solanum lycopersicoides. The sequence continues at coordinate 34,730,204 of CM040622.1, read as the reverse complement.
AATTACACATTCTAGGTTAGATATTTTAGTTATTCAGTTATACATGGCTCAGTTATTAATGCATCATTATCAGATTAATCGTTGCATTCTCAGTTTGCGTATTTGGTTTTGAGCTATCATGTATTACAGAAACTCAGTCGTAATGTGTTAACCACTTAAATCATTGGGAGTAGCATAATACCAAGTTGGACTAGGGTTCATCATACTGACATGGTCCCAAAATTACTAGCTAGGTTGGTTGTAAGTACACTCTATGGGCATCGTTTTAATGACGCCATCATGCCTCTACACATTTGGCCGGGTGTATTGGGTCCTATCGATGGGGCATATACATCGGACTTCACATTTACCTCACGTGGTTTGATTGTCGGTTATTAGTAGCTCCCATGTATTTACCATGTTTACAGATAAGTTAGTATTTAGTCAGCATGTTCTAAATGTGGTCCTTGCTTCAATTTAACTAGTACTCAATATCTATGTCATGTTCAGAATATTATCCTTGCTTTTGTGCTTCTTCACTTATATGTTATTTCATCTTTACTCTATCCTGCATGCTCAGTATCTTTCAAGTACTGACTAACGCATACACGCGCTACATCTTCTCATGATGTAGGTTTAGGTTCCAAACATCCAGATCACACTTAGATCGGTTCCCGATCTCTAGTCCAGAAGAATCAGTGGTGAGTCCGCATTCTCTGAGGACAATAGTCATGAGTTTCTTTTCACTATTTTTTGTCCTTTAGTTTCAGTTTTGCTAGGCTTAGCTGGGGCATTTCCCAGCATTTCTAGTCAATTAGAGGTTATTTTCAGATATAGATAAATTTAGGTTAGTATTGAGTTGATATCTTCCTTGTATTAAACTCATAAGTTTTCATATATCTCAGTTATAGTATATGGGTATTCCCCATATTTTCATTTTTTTATAATTTTAGCTTCCGCATCCGTTTATTATCTTTAGTATGGTCCTCATCATGTCAACAGGGTTAGCTTGGGATAACATGTGGTCCTAGGTCCCGTGTCCATATCTCGGGTGTAGCTCGGGGCGTGACACATATAAAATGGAAGAAATACAAACATGTTTTAAAAATATAAATGATTATCAAACAACGAAGAAGGCATAACTATAAATGTTTATCGAATAATTACTCTTTTGCAGGTCTAGTTTGGAATATATTATGTGGAATTTAACATGCTTACCCTCAAAAAAATTAATTATAAATAAAAATTGGGATTAACTTTATCATATTTATATCCTAAAGATAGAAAAAATGAATTATACGAAAAAACATGTATAGTCATTTATCGTATCTGCCAAATATCTCATATTATCCATGTAAAACACAAATGATCTAGCGTAGCATTCTTTCATTGTGATAATTTTTAATTTCATTTGGAAATAATGAAATATAAAATTGTACACGTACACACCAATGATTATATAACGTCTAAATAAGTAATATCTATTAAATGTAATCTTGACACAATTCTTTTATATAAGCATAAAACATATTTAACTAAAAATTAAAAAAAGAATACATTATAAAAATACCTTTAAAACTAATACAAAAGGCACTTACAAATGGTCATCAATATAAGTACTTTACATAAATGGAAAAGGGTCTGAAATATATCCAAACTTTGACCGAAATTGTTGTTACGAACCAAACATTCGAAAGGACCTTTTACCCCTCTACACTCTTTAAGTGTATTTTAAAGGCATATATGTGCCCACGTGGATATAAAAATATTGCATAATTATAGATAGTAATGTGTACACGTGAGTACATATATACCTTTAAAATACACTATTAAATAGTTCGGGGGGGGGGGGTAAAATAAATATACTATTAAATAGTTCAGGGGATTAAAGTTCCTCCATAAAGTTTGATATCGTAAAAAAAAATTCGCAAAACTTGAAGTATTTTCAAATCCTTTTCCCATACATAAAATACTAAAAAATTCAATATTTTATTGTAATTCATACAACATGATAAAAAAAAGTATTATTTCCTTCCAAACATTCTACAATCAATCAATCATAACGTCTTCAATCCATATAAAAAATAATATTATTGCCGTCAACAGTTCTACAAAGATCGATGACAACTTTCTTCTGTGGTCTATGACTATGACCAAAAAGGAAATAAAAAAAGAAGAAAGAAATAATATACAAAAGATGAGAAAATGGATCTTAATTTATAAGAGAGAATTGACATTAACATAATTTAGTAAGAAAATTAGATATGAGATATGTAAGTTCATTTTCCTTTTTAGGTTACTTTAAATAGAAAAACCATAGGTGAGGGGAGATGTGTTCGAAATACTAATTCAAAGTGGGAGTAGGAATTGTCACATCCCAAGACCACACCCTAAAAGTTTGGACAGAATCTCGGATTGTAACCGGCGTACTCGACCTCCCGGAGGTCTTATACAAGCCCTTTCATATCATTCATCGCATATACATAGTGAGAAGTAGTGCGGAATTAAAACTTTTCACAAAACATATCATAATCTTTAAAAAGTCTTTCATATAAAAGTAATAGGAAATACTAAGTCTCAATCTCATCAAACTTAAGACACGAGAATACTTGGGACACGGCCCATATACAATACGAATATAGAAATACTTAGTTATTATAATACTTCAAAATAAAGACATAAAAGACATCTATATATGCCCTCGAGTCAATTGAGGACATAGTTCAAATTCTCTTGAACGATGCTACGGTCCAACTCTTGCTTCCCAAATTCTCCTCACCTACCAACAATTATAGATATAGATAAAAGCATGGATTAGTACATCCACATGTACTAAGTATGACATAATGCATAAAAATTATGAAAACGGACATTTATTGGAAATATGCCTCTTTGCTTTTAAATATCATAATATAATCATAATAACAACATTTATCAACTTAAAAACACATACGATAACATTTAGGAAATTTATTGCATTTTAAAGGTCACTTTACAGTAACCTCACTTCAGTGTACAGTGAAGCTCTTCACTGTTACAGTGAAGCCTCTTCTCTTCATTTTAAACCTCTTCTAGCATGTAATCATCCCACTAAAAGATATCCTAAGATTCACTTATCACATAAAGAGAGACCGCCCATACACCCTCTCTAAATGTGCCTAAACGATCCTCAAGGCTACTTATAATGGAACACATACGCACTTACAATACACTAAACACATAACATATAAGATATGACATTCTCCTTACCAAGGCTATCAAAAAGACTTACTTAAGTACTCCTAGAAGAGAAAGCTCATACACCCTCTTCAAGGTTACCTAAATAATCCTTAAGACTTCCTAAGTTTAGGTCATGTCAAACATAACAACCACTTCCCTAACTAGAGTCATTCTCAAGACCTCCATATATAAGACATGAAGAGATCATCCCATATGCTCTCTTCACACTTTAGCTAAGGAATCCTTAAGTCACTTTAGATTAGGTACTCATGCATTTACATACTTTCTAATATAAGTCATTAATTCATTAGTTCATTAAGAGACACTTACAATATAAAGGACATTCAAGTAATGGTCTTGGAGAAGACCTAGGGACTCTTACTAACACCTTCAAACCCTATTGTGCAATGTCTAAAACTTCATAGAACTTCTCTAATGCTAATAGGTATCCCACATGATGAGAATATAAAATAACCGACATAGACCATGGTAGCAAAACATGGAATCCGGAGTTCTATCCTACTCCAATGAGGTTGTTCTACTTGCCAATGGTAGAACTTGGACACATCCAATGTAGGCACATGGTTAAGGAATATGAAGGGCTTACTTTGTATTCTAGCCTCATTCTTTAACTAGAACTACTTACCTTACCATACTCACTCGGTGCTAGCCTTCATTCTCATAGATTAAATCACATTAACGTTCATACAAAAGGGTTCCATATCAAGTTCATAACCCAATTACATTTACCCTACCAAAGAAAGGTCCACTAGGGCTACCTCACAATGGCGACAAGAATCTCATTATGACTTTCCTAAGGATTGATATGATGCCGTTCCATCCAATCAACCTTAACTCCATCATTCATTACATGAAGGATACCATTACAGCTTTCGACTTCAAGTTTCATAACCTTACCACTTGGTTCAAGATTTCACATAAAGGACCCTATTATCATCATTCAAGGTCTAACATAACATTCATTCATTCAAGACTAAGACGCTTTAGCTTCCTAAGTCAAGACATCACATATTCACTATCATACATGCATCAAGTAAGGCACCTAAGTCAACCTAGACAAGACACAACATTACTTCAATTTAGCACATTTTACATGTCATTCTAGAAGCACATAAGGACAACCATTGTCATCTTAAAGTCATCCTATACACTACTATGTCATCATCAATATAATCATCTTAGACTCATATAGTCAAGTAAGAACAATCATGCATCAACTCTAAGACTACACACCTCAACACATAGTCATTAGTCTAAAATGATCACCTAAATAACATCAATAGAATAACACATGCTTTCACATTACTTAACATAGGTAGATATGATCATACTTCACATAATAAGCTACACAAATCATCATAATACTTCAAGTAGTGCCGACAAGGCCATGATCATCATAATACATAATATAACGCCGACAAGGCCACATCAATTCACATAACACCGCCATCATAAGTGGACCATACCAATCACAATATATTTGAATTCTAATTAACATAAAATAAAAGTAAATAGGGCAGCGTACCACCACTTCATCCTCAACATTTCAATCCAATGCTAAATCACCCAATTCAATATCACAAGGACCTTACCCACGACCATGAACATCAATTCAATCCATGAATCATAATACTCAATGAATATAATTCAATTCAATATAGATTTATAAATCTAAGACCAATTAGATATCAATTGAATAAAATTCTTACATCATTAGATAGCCCATAAGAAACTACACATTAATTCATAAACATTAGGCCAATATCAAGTAACCCATAAATTAGTCAAAAACTAGGGTTCATAAACTACATGGGTTCATAGATTATTTAGGTTAAAATCATCAATACAATAACAATTCAATTCATAATCAACTATTAAAAAACATTAATGCAAAATCCCATGGTAGATCATGAAATAGGTCAAGTTCAACTTTGAAAACTTTAGAAAACATCTTTGAAAGTTGGGCTCCTTGATGAAACGAGTTTGAAGCATCAAAAACCATACCTCAACAATTCTAATACTCCAATTTGATGAAGAATCACCACTCAAATCTCCAATCTAAGCTCTTCCTTGAATTTTAGCTTTAATGGAGTCTTAAGGAATTTCTAAGGGATTTTGGGGTTTTGATTTTGAAGATGAAATCTTCCAAGTGTTAAGTGCTTATAAACACATTTAAAATACCCAAAAGACCCTTAGGGAACCTCCAAACCTCTTATTTGGAAGTGGGATGAAATTATAATATCACCCCTCACTTAACAGTGATGCTGCGCGGGGAACCAGTGCCATCGACGAACCATTTGTCCACAAATGGACCGTCCTGTCCTTCCGTCGTTTGGTTCAGAGACTTGAGTTTGGTCTCTTCTCTCCCACGACTAAGTCTCCACCAACGGCACCCATCGACGGGGCGTCGACTGGCCCACGAGCCATCGATTGCCTCAGTTGTTTTGGGCTGTCTAGGCAGACTTGGACACCAACTTTGGGTCCTTCCTCAAGGACCCTTGGATGGTCCTTGGGGATATTTTTCCCATACGTTTCCAACCCAAACATGACCTTGTACTAGTTTAGCACCTCTCAAATGAATTTCACCCAAAACGAACACGTAAAACTCGACGAAACATGCCTAGATACACAAGGTCATTTCAAGGCACATCTTTCGAACGTCATGGACGTTCTTGGACGTTTGACCTCCAAACTTCACGAAAATTGACACACTGCCTATATATACCATAATAACTCATTTAGGGACCTTACAACCTCATGATTCACACATAAACACATAGAACCACATATGAGGCACATAGGTGACTTAGTCGTCGAACGTCTTGGTCGTCCCTTGACGTTTGACTTCCAATGCACCTAAACTCTCCGCTACTGCCTCAATATAACCTTATAACCATTTTAGGACCTTATACCACCATGAAAAACATGTTAGGCTCTAGTTCACCTAAGTCATATTCGGGATCTTACATTCTCCCCCACTTGGACTACATTCGTCCTCGAATGACACTTGCCACTCTCTGAACACTTCCAATAATAGAGATTCAACTAGAAGCTCATGAACGTACCACATAAAACACAATCAAGTAGAAAACATCCATTTCACATAGTAAAGAGATTCACAACACAACAAGAAACTAGAACAAATTATATAACTCATTATGGTACAAAACTCACATGCTTCATTCCAAATAGCACAAACTCATTTTATATTCATTATTATACTCGTACACATCAGTTCTAACCACATTACAATAATTTTAGACCAAATAATCAATTAGTCAAATTTTCAAAAATTTAACAGTGAGCAGGCAGTACCTTTACAGTGAATTTTGCAAATTTTTCAAAAATGCAACTTTTAGGCAATTCATGATAGAAACATGCTAATATGCAAAGCAAAATCATATAAACACCTTTTACAACATGATCATAGCTTCATAAGCACACAATGCAAGAATTTAATGAAATTCAATTTCAACCAAACTACTAAACACCATGCACATGCAACAAACTTCTAGGACTTTCTATCACATCTACTAACCATACTTCCCCACTTAGAAGGAACTAATATCACTAAAAAGAGAAATACAAGGACTTACCAACATCATCATCACTCTCATCCGGCTTCTCTCCTCTAGTCCGGAGTGCATAGAAACGCCTCGTTGCTTGAACATGATCCTTTGGAACATTTGGAGCAACTTTCTTACCCTCTTTTCCTCTAGAAACAATGTTAGGATAATCTCTCACCTTGTGTCCTTCCTTACCACAACCATAACAACTACCGGTACCCAATAGACACTCACCATAATGTTTCTTACCACAAGTGACACATGTAGGTTTGCCATTTTGAGAACCACCTCCTTTCTCAAACTTCACCTTAGGAGCGCTAGGTTCACCTTGAGTTTGAGCCCTCTTTTTGAACCTAGGTTGCCCTTGATCACTTGCACCACTCCTTTTCAAGTTTCTAGACATCCTCCTAAGTTTGGACTCTTAAATAGATTGGGCATACACCATGAGTCTATCTAAGGTCATATCATCATGTAGCATAGCCGTACGGCATTCCTCCCTCACTAGATTGGCGACACCCGTCACAAAATGACTCATTTCATCCCTTGGATTTGACACTAGGGATGGTGCATATCTAGACAAGGTTGAGAACTTCAAAGAGTATTCCTCAACACTTATATTGCCTTGCTTGAGATTGATAAACTCCTCTACCTTAACTTCCCTCCTCTCACGGGGAAAGTACTTGCCTAGAAAAGCTTCCTTAAATTCTTCCCACTCAATAGGACCCGACTCCACCAGCCTATTGTAAATTTGAGAAACATCCCTCAATTGATACGAAGCCAACTCCGCCTTCTCCCTTGATGTAACCTCCATAGCACTCAACACTTTGTACACACCATCAAGGAACTCTTGGAGATCCTCTCCCACCTTTGAGCCAAGAAAGATAGGAGGATTCATCCTCACAAAGTCTCTAACCCTAGAGGTCATAGTGCTCTCCACAACATTACCCTAGGCACCATACTCAAATTCGCTTGAGTAGTCACGGCTCGGGCTAAAGCAATCAAAGTCTCTCTAATCTCTCTATTAGTAAACTCCGGATGAACCTCCGGAACCTCATTACCTCCTTCCACATTAGGAACATGATCACCTTGGGGAGGCACTTGATCACCTTGAGCACCTTGGACTCCTTGCCCACCTTGAGGAACTTGCTCAACTTGAGGAGGAATCTCCTCATTCACCCTTTCCTCTTCCAACCTTCTAGCGGGAATCCTTCTAGTATTAATCTCCTAGAAACACAAGGAAACACATTAAGAAGGATACTCATAACATTTACTCTACCGCACGACATAGGAGTAGAAAAGAAGGGAAACTCTATCGTCCTATAACCTCTTGCCAATAGATGTGTCGCGACTAAAACCGATGGTCGAGACTCTACTAGACGTGACTTGATGAGACTTTTTTGATTCCTAAGACTACTTTCACAACCTATGCTTTGATACCAAGCTTGTCACATCCCAAGACCACACCCGAGAAGTTTGGGCAGAGTCTCGTATTGTAACCGGCGTACTCGACCTCTCGGAGGTCTTATACAAGCCCTCCCATATCATTCATCACATATACATAGTGAAAAGTAGTGCGGAATTAAAACTTTTAACAAAACATATCATAGTCTTTAAAAACTCTTTCATATAAAAGTAATAGAAAATACTAAGTCTCAGTCTCATCAAACTTAAGACACGAGAATACTTGGGACACGGCCCATATACAATACGAATATAGAAATACTTAGTTTATTAAAATAATTTGAAATAAAGGACATAAAAGACATCTATATATGCCCTCGAGTCAATTGATGACATACTTCAACTTCTCTTGAAAGATGCTACGGTCCAAGTCTTGCTTCCCAAATGCTCCTCACCTACCAACAACTTTATAGATAGATAAAAGCATGGATTAGTACAACCACATGTACTAAGTATGGCATAATGCATAAAAATCATGAAAACGGACATTTATTGGAAATATGCATCTTTGCTTTTAAATATCATAATATAATAATAATAACAACATTTATCAACTTAAAAACTCATACGATAACATTTAGGAAATTTAATGCATTTTAAAGGTCACTTTACAGTAACCTCACTTCACTGTACAGAGAAGCTCTTCACTGTACAGTGAAGCTCTTCACTGTTACAGTGAAGTCACTTCTCTTCATTTTAAATCTCTTCTAGCATGTAATCATCCCACTAAAAGCTATCATAAGATTACTTAAGTCACACAAAGAGAGACCGCCCATACACCCTCTCTAAATGTGCCTAAACGATCCTCAAGGTTACTTATAATGGAACACATACACACTTACAATACACCAAACACATAACATATAAGATATGACATTCTCCTTACCAAGGCTATCAAAAGACTTACTTAAGTACTCCTAGAAGAGAACGCCCATACGCCCTCTTCAAGGTTACCTAAATAATCCTTAAGAATTTCTAAGTTTAGGTCATGTAAAACATATAACCAACTTCCCTAACTAGAATCATTCTCAAGACTTCCATAGATAAGAAATGAAGAGATCTTCCCATATGCCCTCTTCACACTTTAGCTAAGGAATCCTTAAGTCACTTTAGATTAGGTACTCATGCATTTACATACTTTCTAACATAAGTCATTAATTCATTAGTTCATTAAGATACACTTACCACATAAAGGACATTCAAGTAATGGTCTTGGAGAAGACCTAGGGACTCTTACTAACACCTTCAAAGCCTATTGTGCAATGTCTAGATAGCGTTCCATACCACCACCTAAACTTCATAGAACTTCTCTAATGCTAATAAGTATCCCACATGATGAGAATAGGCAATAACCGACATAGACAATGGTTGCAAAACATGGAATCCGGAGTTCTATCCTATCCAATGAGGTTGTTCTAGTTGCCAATGGTATAACTTGGACATATCCTATGTAGGAACATGGTTAAGGAATATGAAGGGCTTACTTTGTATTCTAGCCTCATTCTTTAACTAGAACTACTTCCCTTACCATACTCACTCGGTGCTAGCCTTCGTTCTCATAGATTAAATGACATTAAGGTTCATATAAAAGGGTCCATATCATGTTCATAACCTAATTACATTTATCCTACCAAAGAAATGCCTACTAGGGCTACCTCACAATGGCGACAAGAAGCTCATTATGACTTTCCTAAGGATTGATATGATGCAGTTCCAGCCAATCAACCTTAAGTCCATCATTCATTACATGAAGGATACCATTACGGCTTTCGACTTCAAGTTTCATAACCTTACCACTTGGTTCAAGGTTTGACATAAAGGACCCTCTTATCATCATTCAAGGTCTCACATAACATTCATTCATTCAAGACTAAGATGGTTTAGCTTCCTAAGTTAAGACATCACATATTCACTATCATACATGCATCAAGTAAGGCACTTAAGTCAACCTAGACAAGACACAACATTACTTCACTTTAGCACATTTTACATGTTATTCTAGAAGCACATAAGGACAACATTGTAATCTTAAAGTCATCCTATACACTACTATGTCATCATCAATATAATCATCTTAGACGCATATAGTCAAGTAGGAACAATCATTCATCAACTCTAAGACTACACACCTCAACACATGGTCATTACTCTAACATGATCACCTAAATAGAATCAATAGAATAACACATGCTTTCACATTACTTAACATAGGCAGATATGATCATACTTCACATAATCAACTACACAAATCAACATAATACTTCAAGTAGTGCCGACAAGGCCATGATCATCATAATAGTTAAATAACACCGACAAGGCCACATCAAATCACATAACACCGCCACCATAAGTGGACCATACACATCACAAAATAATTGAAGTTTAATTAACATGAAATAAAAGGAAATAGGGCAGTGTACCACCAATTCATCCTCAACACTTCAATCCAATGCTAAATCACCCAATTCAATATCACAAGGCCCTTACCCACGGCCATGAGCATTAATTCATTTCTCCTAACTTCCTTGTCTATCCGAGAGGTTGTGGGTTCGATCCCCACACACCTCATTTTATTTTTCTTTCATTTTTCTCCTCTCTCCCTCACCTATCCGAGAGGTTGTGGGTTCGATCCCCACACCACTCATTTTATTTTTCTTTCATTTTTCTCCTAACTCTTCACTTGAGCCTTACCCCATTTCCAATCCCCCTTACCTCATTTTTATTATTGAATCTTTTTATAGCTTGCATATGGTGAGGTCTTTGGTTCAGCCCTAATGACCTCATACATTTTAATTTTTTTTTAAAACTCAAATTTTTTCGAGTAACTTGGCCGAACCAAATTTCCAGCAAATCTGGAAATTTGATCACACTTTCCAGTCCATTTCCTCAACATTTTATGCGTTAGATTTTCGGACAATTCATTGGACATTTCGTACGTTTATTTTAAGCATTTTCGTGGTTACATTTGATCTAGATTTTCACTAAATTCAGCCACATTACATCACTTATGAACATCACGATTTACTTCAAGTAATTGTATACAAAACACAAGAATTTAACATGCATATTACTCACTTCAACCCATAACCAAATTCACGGCATACACAATGCGCACACACACGTTTAACACATAGTTTCGGAAAGCATGCTTATTACTCACCTAAATCGAACATACATAATTGAACATAATCATCACGAAAACACATCACATCCCTAAATTCTACCAGAAAAACATACCCAACCTACAAATTCGATGGGAGCTAGTGACAGGGACATGCAACGGGGAACATTCCTAGTTTTCGGAATAGAATTCGACTAAATCCTAGGGGTCTCTTGGGAAAGGGACCAAGATGAAGAAAACCCATACCTTTTGTCAATCAACACCCTCCAAATCTTCTCCAATGGCAGCCCACTCCACGACACCAAAGCCTCACCACCAAACTTCAAGTACAACCCGTCAAGAACAATGTTTTTGCTTTTTGTTTTTAGTTTAGTTTTTCTTTTGAGTTTTAGTATTCAAGTTCTTTGTTATTCTACTGATAATAAACGTAAGAATAAGAGTAAATAAGCGTGAGAAGAGAGTGGATAGGCGTGAGAAAGAGAGTGGAGAGAGATGAGAGTAAGTGTAGGAGTTTAAGTTCAAACTAGGACTCCTTATTATTTATTAATTAAAAATCTGATTTTTTAAGGTTTAGGTGAAATGACTCATCATGACCTTACTTAAATCAGTATAATTAATATTAATTAATTCAATTTAACATTGCTTCCACCAAGGATCAAACCCGGGTGAAGCTTAACTTGCGAAAAGGGTCAAATTCGGCAAACCCTACCCGAATTGCCCACCTTTTTATATTAATTAATTAATTAATTAAATATTTAGGGTAATTACAAACCCCTAGCCTGGTAAAGACCATTTTATCCCTAGAACCTCCAAACCTAAGATTACCCCTTTTAAGTCCGGTAAAAACTCATCCGGGTGAATCTCTTCAATTCGGGTGCCCTACATGGTTGGTCCCAACCTTGCCTAGCTCAACTAACTCACCAAGTTGGTTGGCTTTTCTAGTGCATGGGTTCTGAGGTCTGGTTCCACGCGCAACAAGCCGTGTGAACCCGGTCTAATCTAGGCATTCTAGGTATGTTTAGGCATTACTTCGCATAGTTTTTTTGGGTTGTTACATTATTCCCCCCTTAGGAACATTCGTCCCCGAATGACACTACTCTTTACTAGCAACAAATACTTAATCTATAGAACATATGCATACATAGGAAATTCAATACTCCTCATTGGTGAATATCTGATTCACATATTATCATGATGGTGCACATCCTTGAAACCTACTAGCAGCTTCACATTAATAGACTAAGGAACTCTTTCCTAAACTAGTCTCATCAAAGCATACAATATAAGTAAACACATAAGTAACACAAATCAACAACCATCATGATGACTCAAACATATTAACTTCATAGTAGTGCATAAAACCATACACAGTCAAACACATGAAAGACTAATTAAGGCTAAGCACCCGAGACATCACAAGGAGTGTCTTCCCCTGCACCCCTAGACTTGAGTGCGAAGAATCGTTGTCTCCTTGGAGCCTCTTCACTTGGACCGTTCGGCTGAACTCTCTCCTTCCCTTTTTCTTGACCTCTCCTATTCGGACAATCCTTCATCATGTGACCCAGTTTGCCATAATTGTAACAAGCGTTAGAGCCCATTATACACTCTCCTCCATGCAGTTTGCCACACTTCCTACAAGGTGGCCTCTCCTGAAGTGTATCTACTTCATTGTTTCTCTTAACTCTGGGCTCAGAATCCCTATCATAGCGACCCTTGGATGAACTTGACTCCCTTTAATGGGAGAGTCCCTTCATAAACCTGGGCTTATCCCTGATTTCAGTACTACTCTTCCTCGAAAAATTCTCCTCAGCTTGCCTTGACATGGTCCCTGCCCTAGTGTGCTTCCTCTTCCTGCTTTCCTCCACTTGTTGGACATGGACCATAAGCCTGAAAAGTTCCATGCTGTCATGCAGCATAGCTACCCTACACTCCTCCTCGAGATCCTCAACAATCCCTGTCAAGAATTTACTCATCTCGTCTCTGTTGTTAGACACAAGAGAAGTGCACCTGGAAAGTTTTACGAACTTCAGGGAGTAATCCCTGACTGACATCGAGCCCTGCTTAAGGTTGATGAATTCCTCAACCTTAGCCTCCTTCATTTCTCAGTGTAAGAACCGCTCCAGAAAAGCCGTCTTGAAAAGATCCTAAGTCATAGGACCTCCTCCTAAGGCCCTGCTATACTGCCACATCTTATACCAAGATTGAGCTACATCATTTAGCTGGTAGGATGCCAGCTCAGCCTTCTCCACCTCAGTCTAACCCATTGCACACAGTATCTTGTGGATCTCATCTCTGCACAATCCTGGGGATCCTCCGCATCTTAGATCCAGTGTAAACGGGAGGATTCATCCTTGTGAAGTCCCTTAACCTGCTAGCCATGGTGCTGGAGGTGGGTTCTCTCTGGGAACACCTCGTTGCTCCGCCTGGGCTGTCATAGCCTGAGCTTGTAAAGTGATGGCTTGGGCCATCTGTGCCAGGGCTGTCCTCACTTCTCCATCTGTCAATCCAGCTGGGTTAACAGGCATCTCCATTCTAGCAGCTGGGGCCTGGGGTAGAACTTGGTTGCCCCCAGCAGCTGCTCTCCTCTTCCCCGACCAGCGTTCCTCCTTTGTGTCATTTACTGAAAGATAAGAATTGATGTTAGATACGCTCATAACACAAGTAATCAGACATTAGAGAAGGCACGATAAGACAGGAGAAGGGAATTTTCCTAAGCATTATGCAGTCTCTAATTCATGATAGTGGTGCACTTCACTACCATAACTTAGAAACTACTTAGCGTGGTTGACATGAGCCTGATGTCTTGGATATTTAACTAATGCTCTGATACCAAGTTTTTCACACCGAGGTCTAGACCCTAGCCGAAACCGCTCGTTGACCTCTCAGAGGTCGCAGACAAGCCTAATTACGTCGTCATTATATTCGTTAGGTTAATTTAGCGGAAAATTTGAAACTTTTTGTTGTTTGAAGTGTACATAGACTTAATAATTATAACATGCATATGCGTATAAGAAGTTCATGCTCATGTGTATCAACCATCTATAACGAGATATTCAAATGAAGGAAATTGTTCATAACTGCATAAATATAAAGTTGCCAATGGCACCAATACAACGTCTGAAATAAATAAGAAAGAAACACTAGTGGAACACTCTCCACTAGCTCTGCCTACGTCTAAGCTAGAATATAAAGATAAGCATCCTCAAAGCATGAGGCCTACCAAGTCCGGATGAATGTCCACGTCCGGATAGCTCAACGTAGTCTCTAAGCTCTAGCGTCCACCTGCACCTGCACCTAAAAGTAGAGTATTGTATGGGTATAGTACACACTTGTACTAAGTATGGGTGTATGCAAGACACACCAAGGACATACATGATTAAGGAAAGCTCTCTCCTAACGAATGAGTTACGGAAAGCCAGTCAGTTGGACTTGCCAAATCGGATTAGGAAAGTCATGCTATGAGAGTAACATGCATCATCATTCCTTTCATATTGCACACAACACATAACATATTTCATAAATCACATACATATACCACATATATTCGTTCATATGCCATGAGACCTTGGAATCATGGACTTAACATTAGGACTTCCCAAAATGAGGGCTCAACATATGGGACCTCAACTAGAGAGCCTTCTTTAGCAAACAAGAGTCTGCTTCATTCATTCATACGTACTTCATTTCATTGTTCGTAGGCTGGTGTGAACACCAGCTATGCCTAGGATGTTGTTTAACTCTCATCGGGTTCACTGTGCAATGACCTAGTGTCATTTCTTGAGTCTAGTTCACCTTTTATTATCCATCCAAACACCTTTGGTATCATTCATTTCTTTATCTTTCATACTTGAGGAACTTCAACTTTAACCGACATATATCATGTGAGATCATGAAATCCGGTGTCTTCCCCACACCGAAAAGAGGTGGAGTCACTGGCCAAAGTGAAACCAAAACATCCCTAGCTCGCTTAGGTGGAAAACCACTGGCTAGTTCCCTATGTTGGCAGCATAGTTCAAAGGTAGAAGATTTAGAGAGACCCATACCCACCTTGGTGGATAGTCTCATCTCTGAGAATTACGTGAACCTCCCCCTTCCCGAAAGAAGGCATCACCACTCATTTCTAGCCTATCGGTGCTCCGTTTAAAGTTCCTATTTACATTCAACTCATACATCGTCGAAGCTTGCTTCTAGCATGAGGTAGTCATAGCTCATAGATGATTTATCATCTCTTCTTTACGTATTAAGTGTGAATTGTACATATAGAGTTGATTGAGACTTGTCTCTTAATATTCAACACTCTCTTAGGTGAGTACTTTTGGTGACCTTATATTGGCGTAGTACAACTTGTCTCACTTGCACTAGCCTCATATTGTGATGCCACCCTGTTCTTTCTTAACATTTTCATTTCATCTTTACTCACCTTTCATTATTTATTCATCGTATAACATACATATGCTCTCTTGGAATTTACTTTGAGTACATTGATTCTAGGCGTAGATAGCTTGTGTCTCACTTGTACTAGCCTATCCTCATGTAGCCACTCTTTCTTGATTTATTCATCGTTGATCATAAATATACTCTCTTAGAAATTTCATTTAGTGACATTGATTTTTAGCGTAGATGCAGCTTGTCTCACTTGCACTAACCTATAGTCATGTAGTCACTCTTTTCATTAGCATCATAGTATAACATAATTACTCACCTCATCACGTGAATGTTCATTTCGTCTTATGCCAATGCACATGGACTTTTAGTGTGTTTGCACACTCTTACTTAACCCTCCTGGGTTCACATCATTTCATTACATACATCTTAGGTTCACTTACTTTAAACGTACCTGGACTTATGGATCCATACGTACAAGCCATGAGGCTTCGTTCATAATCCGTCTAAGTGATTCATACTTACCAAGATTATATTGTACAAGACTTATTGCATCTTGTAGGTATGCCAAGGTCTGGAGTTCTATTCCTATAGGCAACATTCATTAAATATTATTCATGTAAGACTTATGTATCAATATAGAATTGGGCAAGGAACCCGATTTCAAATCCCTTGAGCAACACTTAGTCTTATATTAATTTTGATTTTTAAATTTCAAGCTTGGGGACCCAAGTTCGAATCCCAACGCCTACATTTCTTTTCTTACTTTTCTCTTCTGACTTTTCTGTTTTAGCCGAGAGGATGTGGGATCGATCCCCCACAAACCTCATTTTCTCTTTATTTAATTTTTCTCCTAACTTCCTTGTCTATCCGAGAGGTTGTGGGTTCGATCCCCACACACCTCATTTTATTTTTCTTTCATTTTTCTCCTCTCTCCCTCACCTATTCGAGAGGTTGTGGGTTCGATCCCTACACCACTCATTTATTTTTCTTTCATTTTTCTCCTAACTCTTCACTTGAGCCTTACCCCATTTCCAATCCCCCTTACCTCATTTTTATTATTGAATTTTTTTATAGCTTGCATATGGTGAGGTCTTTGGTTCAACCCTAATGACCTCATACATTTTAATTTTTTTTTAAAACTCAAAATTTTTCCAGTAACTTGGCCGAACCAAATTTCCAGCAAATCTGGAAATTTGATCACACTTTCCAGTCCATTTCCTAACATTTTATCGTTAGATTTTTTGGACAATTCATTGGACATTTCGTACGTTTATTTTGTGCATTTTCGTGGTTACATTTGATCTAGATTTTCACTAAATTCAACCACCATTACATCACTTATGAAATCACGATTTACTTCAAGTAATTGATACAAAACACAAGAATTTAACATGCATATTACTCACTTCAACCATACCAAATCACGGCCATACACAATGCGCACACACCGTTTAACACATAGTTCGGAAAGCATGCTTATTACTCACCTAAATTCGAACATACATAATTGAACACAATCATCACAAAACACATCACATCCCTAAATTCTACCAGAAAAACATACCCAACCTACAAATTCGATGGGAGCTAGTGACAGGGACATGCAACGGGGAACATTCCTAGTTTTCGAATAGAATTCGACTAATCCTAGGGGTCTCTTGGGAAAGGGACCAAAAGGAAAAAACCCATACCTTTTGTCGATCAACACCCTCCAAATCTTCTCCAACGGCAGCCCCTCCACGACACCAAAGCCTCACCACAAAACTTCAAGACAACCCGTTAAGAACAATGTTTTTGCTTTTCGTTTTTAGTTTAGTTTTTCTTTTGAGTTTTAGGTTCAAGTTCTTTGTTTTCTACTGATAATAAATGTGAGAATAAGAGTAAATAAGCGTGAGAAAGAGTGGATAGGCTGTGAGAAAGAGGTGGAGAGAGATGAGAGTAACTGTAGGAGTTTAGTTGAAGACTTAGTCAAACTAGGACTCCTTATTATTTATAATTAAAATCCTTTTTTTAAGGTTTAGGTGAAATGATCATCATGCCCTTATTTAAATCAGTATAATTAATATTAATTAATTTAATTTAACATTGCTTCCACCAAGGATCAAACCCGGTGAAGCTTAACTTGCGAAAAGGGTCAAATTTGGCCAAACCCTACCCGAATTGCCCACTTTTTATATTAATTAATTAATTAAATAAATATTTAGGTAATTACAAACTACCCTATCCTGGAAAAGACCATTTACCCTAGACCTCCAAACCTAAGATTACCCCTTTAAGTCGGTAAAAACTCATCCGGCTGATACTCTTCAATTCGGGTGCCTACATGGTTGGTCCCAACCTTGCCTAGCTCAACTAACTCACCAAGTTGGTTGGCTTGCTAGTGCATGGGTCTGAGGTCTGGTTCCACGCGCAACAAGCCGTGTGAACCCGGTCTAATCTAGGCATTCTAGGTACGTTTAGCATTACTTTGCATAGTTTTTTCGGGTTGTTACACCTTGATTTGGTTTGATAGGGTGGTATGATGTTGAATTGAAATGTCTTGTCTATGGTTGTAAGGTTGATTAGGGTGAAATGTCATAAGGGTGTTGATAACTACCAATGTGCCTTATTTATGAATGAATATGTAAATGTGTTGACCTGACTTATACGGATTGTTGATTAGAGGATTATATTCATGCAATCTCTATTGAGCTATGATGATGAATGATTATGCAAGGGTAGACCCTATGACCTAAACTAATTATGATTGATAAACAAAAGACATTAAAGACATTTCAAGAAGGACTTAGCCTTAGCATCGAGTGATCTTGTGTTGAGGGGTGACACTTTCCCACATAGGGAATGTAGGGTTCACTACGGTCCCCACAGGGTGGATAGCCTCATGACCCAAATAGGGTGTAGAGTGATGTTATTAAGGCAGCCCCAAGTTCCTTAACTATGTTGCCACCATAGGAATACTAGTAAGTTGATCCACGTAGATGCTACGTTTTATGTTAGGTTCTATCTTGGCCGGTAGACCACCTTCCATCGATGTAAGGTTTACAAACACCGGATTCCACTTTAGCTCATGTGTTCTATATCGGTTTAGGCAAGTGGTCCCTAAACTAAAAAGAAGTAATAAAGTATAAAACTCGCAGATATTACTTCGGGTCCACTACTAGTATTCCTATAGGGGCAACAATAGTTCAAGAACTCGAAGATATTACTTGGTCCCTATTTATGACTTTGGTATTATAGTCTGCAATCTCATAAGTACAACAGTGAACCTTACCTTCCCTACTTGGGAAGGACACTCCTTCACTACTAGTTCACTCGGTGCCAAGATAGAGTCCCTTTTGAAATGTATTTCTGTAATAATTCATAACTTATGTTTATTTCATAGGAGAATAGATCCTTGTATAGTATAATCATTAGATCTATATATGGAATTGCATGAGAACACCTTTCATTACAACCCTCATATGTTAGATTAGCACATTAACATCATTATATTCATAGTAAGGCACAATAGGTACTTCATAACCAACCTTATATCATTACATCCTACGCATAATCTCACAATCACATAATCAAGATATTTCAATTTCATCGATCATACCACGCCTACCTAATCCAATTACAAGACATACTTCAATTGAACTCATCACCAAAGTACAATCCATCATATATGAAGTAAAGGTTTAGGATAACAAAACACTTACCCAATCTCCTCAAAAGCATCGCGTCATGGTTGTAACATTAACAAAGTCCAATTCAATCCAATAATAGGTTATAACATAAATAATAGTAATTAACACAATAGTAGAGTACAATTGCATCTCTACACTCATTCAACACTAGTTCATTAACCTAGGGTTAGGGACTTGGGTCAATTTCATGATCATTCCAACAAACTAGGTTAACTCATTAAGAACTAGCATAATTGAATCATAATAAATCATAATCCTAAGCATAATAATCAAAATAAACCATAGAAAATACAATTTAGAAAGATCAAATTCGTATTAGAAAGAAATTCATATGAAATCATCTTTTTGAAAACCAATTTTGCAAGAACCTTTGGGGAAAGGAATCCCAAAGGGAAGGTTCCCATACCTTGTTATTTGTTGAAGATTGATGGTGAAGAGAACTCTTCTTGATTCCCTAATTACACTTGACCTAGCCTTCAATGGAGTTCTTCTTTGGGAGAGAGAAAGTAGAGAGAAGGAAGAGCAAATTGTGTTTTAGAATCGGGGGTGTTAAGTTAGGTTTAGGCTTAGGGTAGTTTATATAGTCATTTAACTATCTTAATTAACGACCCATAATCCCTAATTAACTCCCTAAATAACTAACTTAATTAAATGAACTAGACTAAACCTTCACGAGAGAAGTGCAGACTTGACCTGCTGGAGACCCCGACCTATTGGGCCGTAGGTCAGTCGACGGCGAGGACCCCCACCTGTCATGTCCAACCGTAGTTTTGGTCAGAGAGTTTCATTTTTCCATTTGAAAAATTGGCTAAGTGACCATAGATGGAGGCAATCGATGCCTCGTCGATTGAACCATGCCTCATCGTCTGCCATCGTTGGTAGACACTGTCCATGACAACTTTTGGTCAAAATGAAGGGTCCTCCTCAAAGGACCCCTTAGGGTGGTCCTTGAGGATTTGTACCCGACATTTTTGACCCTAAACCTACTCTAAAATGTGTTAGACACCTTTTCACCAAATTTCATCAATTTCCCAACTCTTAAAACCCCGTGAAATTGGCCCAGACAACCTAGGCACCTTTTGCCACTAGTCTCCGGACGTCATGGACGTCTCTTGACGTTTTGACTCTAAAAACTTCCTAAATGACTTTTATACACAATTATTGACCTTAAAACAGTTTTTAAAGCCCTTAGACACTCATGTGAGTCTCTATATTAGGTTTTGGACTTTCGGAGTGTTACATTATCCCTCCTTAGGAACATTGTCCCGAATGACCTAAAAAATCTTTTGAAGAAAAGATAGACTCAATACTAGAAGCCCAATCAACAACATGCAAAATCAATATGAGTCAAAACTCAATTATAACAACATGGCATTTACATAAAGTAACTCAAATCATCATTTGCACCACATAAGAGCTCAAAACCACATTATGAGGAATTACGTTCTCAACATCAACATGAACTCAACACAACATATAGAGTCACTTTATGCCAAAATCTCTTTTAACACCATATCAACATGTTTCAATCTCACTTGTTGAAAACAAGTCAAATTCAATTTATTTCATTATTTTCACTATCAATTGGGACAACTAACCTTAATCAACAAAGGGATGATTCGTAACGGGAACTTCATGTCGGCCTCGGCCTCCTATGTTGCTCCCTCAACTAGGTGGTTCTTCCATAACACTTTTACGAAAGTCACCTCTTGTTCCTCAACTTCTTCACTTGTCATATCAAGTATTTCAACCGGAACCTCCTCATTTGAGAGGTTCTCATCCACACCTAGAACCTCAATAGGAAGAATGGACTCGAGATCACCGATGCACTATCTCTAAGCAATGGAAATAAGGAACACCGGATGAACCAAGCTAGTTCACTAGGTAATCTCAACTCGTTTGCAACCTTGCCAACCCTTTGAAAAATTTCAGAGGGACCCACATAACGAGACTCAACTTCCCTTTCTTGTCAAATATCATCACCCCATTCATCGGGTGGAAATTGTTTATACACGTTATCACCTTCTTTCAACTCTAACTCTTCTCTAAACCTTATTGTCGGCATAAGACTTTGCTGGCTATAGGCTGTTTTCAACCGTTTCCTTATCAATATAACAATTTCTCAAAGTCATTGTAGACCACATTCGGCGACCAAAAAGTGAAGACTCACCCACTTCAAACAATCCAATTGGAGATCTACATCTCCTACCATACAAGGCCTCAAAAGGAGCCATGGAAATCAGTCGAATGGTAAATATTATTATAAGAGAAACTCCCACCAAGAGTGCAGAGTATATGCATAACCCAAAC
>CM040622.1:34353181-34708427 GCA_022817965.1 Solanum lycopersicoides | reverse complement strand
GATCTCATCCACAAATTCCTGGGGATCCTCCGCACTCTTAGATCCAGTGTAAACGGGAGGATTCATCCTTGTGAAGTCCCTTAACCTGCTAGCCATGGTGCTGGCAGGTGGGTTCTCTCTGGGAACACCTCGTTGCTCCGCCTGGGCTGTCATAGCCTGAGCTTGTAAAGTGATGTCTTGGGCCATCTGTGCCAGGGCTGTCCTCACTTCTCCATCTGTCAATCCAGCTGGGTTAACAGGCATCTCCATTCTAGCAGCTGGGGCCTGGGGTAGAACTTGGTTGCCCCCAGCAGCTGCTCCTCCTCTTCCCCGACCAGCGTTCCTCCTTGTGTTCATTTACTGAAAGATAAGAATTGATGTTAGATACGCTCATAACACCAAGTAATCAGACATTAGAGAAGGCACGATAAGATCAGGAGAAGGGAATTTTCCTAAGCATTATGCAGTCTCTAATTCATGATAGTGGTGCACTTCACTACCATAACTTAGAAACTACTTAGCGTGGTTGACATGAGCCTGATGTCTTGGATATTTAACTAATGCTCTGATACCAAGTTTTTCACTACCGAGGTCTAGACCCTAGCCGAAACCGGCGTCGTTGACCTCTCAGAGGTCGCAGACAAGCCTAATTACGTCGTCATTATATTCGTTAGGTTAATTTAGCGGAAAATTTGAAACTTTTTGTTTTGTTTGAAGTGTACATAGACTTAATAATTATAACATGCATATGCGTATAAAGAAGTTCACTGCTCATGTGTATCAACCATCTAATAACGAGATATTCAAATGAAGGAAATAGTTCATAACTGCATAAATATAAAGTTGCCAAAATGGCACCAATACAACGTCTGAAATAAATAAGAAAGAAACACTAGTGGAACACTCTCCACTAGCTCCTGCCTACGTCTAAGCTAGAATATAAAAGATAAGCATCCTCAAAAGCATGAGGGCCTACCAAGTCCGGATGAATGTTCCACGTCCGGATAGCTCAACGTAGTCTCATAAGCTCTAGCGTCCACCTGCACCTGCACCTAAAAGTAGAGTATTGTATGGGATTAGTACACACTTGTACTAAGTATGGGTGTATGCAAGTACACACCAAGGACATACATGATTAAGGAAAGCTCTCTCCTAACGACATGAGTTACGGAAAGGCCAGTCAGTTGGACTTGCCAAATCGGATTAGGAAAGTCATGCTATGAGAGTAACATGCATCATCATTCCTTTCATATTGCACACAGCACATAACATATTTCATATATCACATACATATACCACATATATTTCGTTCATATGCCATGAGACCTTGGAATCATGGACTTAACATTAGGACTTCCCAAAATGAGGGCTCAACATATGGGACCTCAACTAGAGAGCCTTCTTTAGCAAACACAGAGTCTGCTTCATTCATTCATACGTACTTCATTTTCATTTGTTCGTAGGCTGGTGTGAACACCAGCTATGCCTAGGATGTTGTTTAAGACTCTCATCGGGTTCACTGTGCAATGACCTAGTGTCATTTCTTGAGTCTAGTTCACCTTTTTATTATCCTATCCAAACACCTTTGGTATCATTCATTTCTTTATCTTTCATACTTTGAGGAACTTCAACTTTAACCGACATATATCATGTGAGCATCATGAAATCTGGTGTCTTCCCCACACCGAAAAGAGGTGGAGTCACTGGCCAAAGTGAAACCAAAACATCCCTAGCTCGCTTAGGTGGAAAACCACTGGCTAGTTCCCTATGTTGGCAGCATAGTTCAAAGAGTAGAAGATTTAGAGAGACCCATACCCACCTTGGTGGATAGTCTCATCTCATGAGAATTACGTGAACCTCCTCCCTTCCCGAAAGAAGGCATCACCACTCATTTCTAGCCTATCGGTGCTCCGTTTAAAGTTCCTATTTACATTCAACTCATACATCGTCGAAGCTTGCTTCTAGCATGAGGTAGTCATAGCTCATTAGATGATTTATCATCTCTTCTTTACGTATTAAGTGTGAATTGTACATATAGAGTGTGATTGAGACTTGTCTCTTAATATTCAACACTCTCTTAGGTGAGTACTTTTGGTGACCTTATATTGGCGTAGGTACAACTTGTCTCACTTGCACTAGCCTCATATTGTGATGCCACCCTGTTCTTTCTTAACATATTTTCATTTTATCTTTACTCACCTTTCATTATTTATTCATCGTATAACATACATATGCTCTCTTGGAATTTACTTTGAGGTACATTGATTCTAGGCGTAGATATAGCTTGTCTCACTTGTACTAGCCTATCCTCATGTAGCCACTCTTTCTTGATTTATTCATCGTTGATCATAAATATACTCTCTTAGAAATTTCATTTAGTGACATTGATTTTTAGGCGTAGATGCAGCTTGTCTCACTTGCACTAACCTATAGTCATGTAGTCACTCTTTTCATTAGCATCATAGTATAACATAATTACTCACCTCATCACGTGAATGTTCATTTCGTCTTATGCCAATGCACTTGGACTTTTAGTGTGTTTCACACTCTTACTTAACCCTCCTGGGTTCACATCATTTCATTACATACATCTTAGGTTCACTTACTTTTAAACGTACCTGGACTTATGGATCCATACGTACAAGCCATGAGGCTTCGTTCATAATCCGTCTAAGTGATTCATACTTACCCAAGATTATATGGTACAAGACTTATGCATCTTGTAGGTATGCCAAGGTCTGGAGTTCTATTCCTATAGGCAACATTCATTAAATATTTATTCACGTAAGACTTATGTATCAATACGGAATTGGGCAAGGGAACCCGATTTCAAATCCCTTGAGCAACACTTAGTCTTATATTAAATTTTGATTTAAAATTTCAGCTTGGGGACCCAAGTTCGAATCCCAACGCCTACATTTCTTTTCTTACTTTTCTCTTCTTGACTTTTCTGTTTTAGGCCGAGAGGATGTGGGATCGATCCCCCACAACCTCATTTTTCTTTTATTTAATTTTTCTCCTAACTTCCTTGTCTATCCGAGAGGTTGTGGGTTCGATCCCCACACACCTCATTTTATTTTTCTTTCATTTTTCTCCTCTCTCCCTCACCTATCCGAGAGGTTGTGGGTTCGATCCCTACACCACTCATATTATTTTTCTTTCATTTTTCTCCTAACTCTTCACTTGAGCCTTACCCCATTTCCAATCCCCCTTACCTCATTTTTATTATTGAATTTTTTTATAGCTTGCATATGGTGAGGTCTTTGGTTCAATCCCTAATGACCTCATACATTTTAATTTTTTTTTAAAACTCAAAATTTTTCCAGTAACTTGGCCGAACCAAATTTCCAGCAAATCTGGAAATTTGATCACACTTTCCAGTCCATTTCCTAAACATTTTATACGTTAGATTTTTGGACAATTCATTGGACATTTCGTACGTTTATTTTGTGCATTTTCGTGGTTACATTTGATCTAGATTTTCACTAAATTCAACCACATTACATCACTTATGAATATCACGATTTACTTCAAGTAATTGCATACAAAACACAAGAATTTAACATGCATATTACTCACTTCAACCCATGACCAAAGTCACGGCATACACAATGCGCACACACACGTTTAACACATAGTGTCGGAAAGCATGCTTATTACTCACCTAAATTCGAACATACATAAATGAACACAATCATCACTAAAACACATCACATCCCTAAATTCTACCAGAAAAACATACCCAACCTACAAATTCGATGGGAGCTAGTGACAGGGACATGCAACGGGGAACATTCCTAGTTTTCAGAATAGAATTCGACTGAATCCTAGGGGTCTCTTGGGAAAGGGACCAAAAGGAATAAAACCCATACCTTTTGTCGATCAACACCCTCCAAATCTTCTCCAACGGCAGCCCCCTCCACGACACCAAAGCCTCACCACAAAACTTCAAGCACAACCCGTTAAGAACAATGTTTTTGCTTTTCGTTTTTAGTTTAGTTTTTCTTTTGAGTTTTAGCGTTCAAGTTCTTTGTTCTTCTACTGATAATAAATGTGAGAATAAGAGTAAATAAGCGTGAGAAGAGAGTGGATAGGCGTGAGAAAGAGAGTGGAGAGAGATGAGAGTAACTGTAGGAGTTTTAGTTGAAGACTTAGTCAAACTAGGACTCCTTATTATTTAATAATTAAAAATCTCTTTTTTTAAGGTTTAGGTGAAATGACTCATCATGCCCTTATTTAAATCAGATAATTAATATTAATTAATTTAATTTAACATTGCTTCCACCAAGGATCAAACCCGGGTGAAGCTTAACTTGCGAAAAGGGTCAAATTTGGCCAACCCTACCCGAATTGCCCACCTTTTTATATTAATTAATTAATTAAATAAATATTTAGGATAATTACAATACTACCCCTATCCTGGAAAAGACCATTTTACCCCTAGACCCTCCAAACCTAAGATTACCCCTTTCAAGTTCGGTAAAAACTCATCCGGCTGAATCTCTTCAATTCGGGTGCCCTACATGGTTGGTCCCAACCTTGCCTAGCTCAACTAACTCACCAAGTTGGTTGGCTTTGCTAGTGCATGGGTTCTGAGGTCTGGTTCCACGCGCAACAAGCCGTGTGAACCCGGTCTAATCTAGGCATTCTAGGTACGTTTAGGCATTACTTTGCATAGTTATTTTCGGGTTGTTACAGCCTTGATTTGGTTTGATAGGGTGGTATGATGTTGAATTGAAATGTCTTGTCTATGGTTGTAAGGTTGATTAGGGTGAAATGTCATAAGGGTGTTGATAACTACCAATGTGCCTTATTATGAATGAATATGTAAATGTGTTGACCTGACTTATACGGATTGTGATTAGAGGATTATATTCATGCAATCTCTATTGAGCTATGATGATGATGATTATGCAAGGGTAGACCCTATGACCTAAACTAAGTTATGATTGATAAACAAAGACATTAAAGACATTTCAAGAAGGACTTAGCTTAGCATCGAGTGATCTTGTGTGTGAGGGGGTGACACTTTCCCACATAGGGAATGTAGGGTTCACTACGGTCCCCACAGGGTGGATAGCCTCATGACCCAAATAGGGTGTAGAGTGATGTATTTAAGGCAGCCCCAAGTTCCTTAACTATGTTGCCACCATAGGAATACTAGTAAGTTGATCCACGTAGATGCTACGTTTTATGTTAGGTTCTATCTTGGCCGGTAGACCACCTTCCATCGATGTAAGGTTTTACAACACCGGATTCCACTTAGCTCATGTGTTCTATATCGGTTAAGGCAAGTGGTCCCTAAACTAAAAAGAAGTAATAAAGTATAAACTCGCAGATATTACTTGGGTCCACTACCTAGTATTCCTATAGGGGCAACATAGTTCAAGAACTCGAAGATATTACTTGGGTCCCTATTTATGACTTTGGTATTATAGTCTGCAATCTCATAAGTACAACAGTGAACCTACCTTCCCTACTTGGGAAGGGACACTCCTCACTACTAGTTCACTCGGTGCTAAGATAGAGTCCCTTTTGAAATGTATTTCTTTAATAATCATAACTTAGTTTTATTCATAGGAGAATAGATCCTTGTATAGTATAATCATTAGATCTATAGGAATTGCATGAGAACACCTTTCATTACAACCCTCATATGTTAGATTAGCACATTAACATCATTATATCATAGTAAGGCACATAGGTACTTCATAACCAACCTTATATCATTACATCCTACGCATAATCTCACAATCACATAATCAAGATATTTCAATTTCATCATCATACCACGCCTACCTAATCCAATTACAAGACATACTTCAATTGAACTTCATCACCAAGTACAATCCATCATAATTGAAGTAAAGGTTTAGGATAACAAACACTTACCCAATCTCCTCAAAAGCCATCGTCATGGTTGTAACATTAACAAAGTCAATTCAATCCAATAATAGGTGTAATAACATCAAATAATAGTAATTAACACAATAGTAGAGTAAATTGCATCTCTACAACTCAATTCAACACTAGTTCATAACCTAGGGTTAGGGACTTGGGTCAATTTCATGATCTATTCCACAAACTAGGTTAACTCATTAAGAACTAGCATAATTGAATCATAATAAATCATAATCTAAGCATAATAATCAAAATAAACCATAGAAAATACAATTTAGAAGATCAAATTCGTATTAGAAAGAAATTCATATGAAATCATCTTTTTGAAAACCAATTTTGCAAGAACCCTTTGGGGAAAGGAATCCCAAAGGTGAAAGGTTCCCATACCTTGTTATTTGTTGAAGATTGATGGTGAAGAGAACTCTTCTTGATTCCCTAATTACCTTGACCTAGCCCTTCAATGGAGTTCTTCTTTGGGAGAGAGAAAGTAGAGAGAAGGAAGAGCAAATTGGTGTTTTAGAATCGGGGGTGTTAAGTTAGGTTTAGGCTTAGGGTAGTTTATATAGTCATTTAACTATCTTAATTAACGACCCCATAATCCCTAATTAACTCCCTAAATAACTAACTTAATTAAATGAACTAACTAAACCTTCACAGAGAAGTGCAGACTTGACCTACGAGACCCCGACCTATGGGCCGTAGGTCAGTCGACGGCGAGGACCCCCACTGTCATGTCCAACCGTAGTTTTGGTCAGAGAGTTTTCATTTTTCCATTTGGAAAATTGGCTAAGTGACCATAGATGGAGGCAATCGATGCCTCGTCGATTGAACCATGCCTCATCGTCTGCCATCGTTGGTAGACACTGTCCATGACAACTTTTTGGTCAAAATGGAAGGGTCCTCCTCAAAGACCCTTAGGGTGGTCCTTGAGGATTTGTACCCGGACATTTTGACCCTAAACCTACTCTAAAATGTGTTAGACACCTTTTCACCAAATTTCATCAATTTCCAACTCTTAAAACCCCGTGAAATTGGCCAAGACACACTAGCACCTTTTGCACTAGTCTCCGGACGTCATGGACGTCTCTTGACGTTTTGACTCTAAAACTTCCTAAATGACTTTTATACACAATTATTGACCTTAAAACAGTTTTAAAGCCCTTAGACACTCATGTGAGTCTCTATATTAGGTTTTGGACTTTCGGAGTGTTACATTATCCCTCCTTAGGAACATTCGTCCCCGAATGACACTAAAAATCTTTTGAAGAAAAGATAGACTCAATACTAGAAGCCCAATCAACAACATGCAAAATCAATATGAGTCAAAACTCAAATTATAACAACATGGCATTTACATAAAGTAACTCAAATCATCATTTGCACCACATAAGAGCTCAAAACCACATTATGAGGAATTACGTTCTCAACATCAACATGAACTCAACACAACATATAGAGTCACTTATGCCAAAATCTCTTTTAACACATATCAACATGTTCAATCTCATCTTTGAAAACAAGTCAAATTCAATTTATTCATTATTTTCACTATCAATTGGGACAACTAACCTTAATCAACAAAGGGATGATGGTAACGGGACTTCATGTCGGCCTCGGCCTCCTATGTTGCTCCCTCAACTAGGTGGTTCTTCCATAACACTTTTACGAAAGTCACCTCCTTGTTCCTCAACTTCTTCACTTGTCTATCAAGTATTTCAACCGGAACCTCCTCATTTGAGAGGTTCTCATCCACACCTAGAACTCAATAGGAAGAATGGACTCGAGATCACCGATGCACTTCTTAAGCATGGAAATAAGGAACACCGGATGAACCAAAGCTAGTTCACTAGGTAATCTCAACTCGTTTGCAACCTTGCCAACCCTTTGAAAAATTTCAGAGGGACCCACATAACGAGGACTCAACTTCCCTTTCTTGTCAAATATCATCACCCCATTCATGGGTGAAATTTTTAAATACACGTTATCACCTTCTTCAAACTCTAACTCTCTTCTCCTATTGTCGGCATAAGACTTTTGCTGGCTATAGGCTGTTTTCAACCGTTCCTTATCATATAAACTTTCTCCAAAGTCTTGTAGACCAATTCGGGACCAAAAAGTGAAGACTCACCCACTTCAAACAATCCAATTGGAGATCTACATCTCCTACCATACAAGGCCTCAAAAGGAGCCATGGAAATAGTCGAATGGTAAATATTATTATAAGAGAACTCCACCAAATGCAAGTATTCATCCCAACTCCCCTTAAAGCGGTGCTTAACTTTACTTGAATACGCAACCCTTTTTGGAATGACCTCCAAAACCTAGATGTGAATTGTGCACCCCTATCCGATATGATGGATAACGGAATACCATGAGGACACACAATCTCATATATGAAGATCATTGCATAATCTTTCGTCGAGTGAGTGGACTAAATGGGAATAAAATGAGCGGACTATGTCAATCTATCCACTACCACCCATAAAGAGTCATTTTGCCTTCTATTCCGAGGAAAACCCACTACGAAGTCCATCTTAATGTATTCCCACTTCCAAGCGAGAACTTTTATTTATTGGAGTAAACAACCCGGCTTTAGGTGTTCGGCTTTCACTTATTGACAATCTGGATATTTTGCAACAAATTCCGATATATCCTTTTTCAAACCATCCCACCAAAACACCTCTCTAAGGTGATGATACATCTTAGTAGAACCCGGATGAATGGAATAACGGGAACCATGAGCTTGCTCAAGAATCTGGTTTCTCAAGTCATCAATATTGGGCACACACAACCTTTCTTGATACCTCAAGAAACCATCCCTCTAAGGAGAAAGACTCATTAAGCTTACCAAGAACCAATTTCTTCAAATCTATCAATGATTTATCAAGGAACAACTTAGACTTCACCTCAACCACCAAAGATGATTCGGAGTTATGATGGACCATAAAACCACCATTAGGAGAATCTTCCAATCTAATACCCAATCTAGCCGACCTATGAACATCTTTCACTAGGTCTTTCTTGGATTCTTCTACATGAGACACGCTACATGGTCATACGACTTAGAGCATCCGCAACCACATTGGCTTTGCCTGGGTGGTAGAGAACACTCATGTAGTAATCTTTCAACAATTCCAATCATCTTCTTTGTCGGAGATTTAACTCCTTTTGAGTAAACACATATTGAAGACTCTTGTGGTTAGTATACACAGCAACATGAACACCATACAAATAATGCCTCCATATTTGTAAGGCAAATACCATGGCCGCTAACTCAAGATCATGAGTTGGATAATTCTTCTCATGCACCTTAAGTTGTCTAGAAGCATAAGCTACTACTTTCTGCATAAGGACATACCCTAATCCCACTCGGCATGCATCACAATATACAACGAAATCCTTTGTAACCCTCTGGTAAAGTCAACACCAGAGCGGAGGTAAACCTATCCTTCAAGATCTGCAAACTTCTTTCACATGCCTGCGACCACTCAAATTTCATACTCTTTTCGGTAAAGGTAGACAAGGGAGAAGCAATGGACGAAAAACCATCCACAAACCTCCTATAATATCCCGCAAGACCCAAGAAACTTCTAATGTCGATTGGAGTCAATGGTATAGGCCAAATTATTACCGCCTCGGTTTTCCTTGGATCAACCTCATCTCCTTCACTAAAGATGATATGACCAAGAAACTCCACCGACCTTAACCAAAACTCACATTTGCTATACTTGGCAAATAGTTGATTTTTCTTAAAAACTTGCAACACCACTCTCAAATGGTCCATGTGTTCACCCTCAATTTTCGAATATACCAAGATGTCATCAATGAAGACAATGACAAATTAATCCAGGTAACTTCAAAACACCCTATTCATGAGGTCCATAAATGTTGTCGGGGCATTAGGGAGACCAAAGGACATTACTAGAAACTCATAGTGATCATATCTAGTTCGAAATGACATTTTTGGTATATCCTCACCTCTCACCCTAAGTTGGTGATACCCCGATCTCAAGTAAATCTTAGAAAAATATCTTGCCCCTTGGAGTTGATCAAACAAGTTGTCAATCCGAGAAAGAGGATACTTGTTCTTAATGTTTTATACATTTTCGAAAAAATATTTATTTTTTGTAAGTTTTAAGACTTTATAGAGTTGCCACTTAATTTTTGAGAAAAATTAAGAAAACCTTTGTTTTCAAAAGACTTAAACAGAAAAATCGATTGAAAAGGGGTTCGGGGATTCCTATTTATATTTTAGGAAGGTATTTAAGGCACCTAAAATACCCACTAATGTGGTTTTCCGGCAACTAACTTATTTGGCTAAAATATCTAACTTAATTTTTTGAGATAAAATTTATTAAAAATTGTTTGAAGAGAAGTATTTATTATTTAAGTAAACTATGGTTTGTAAAATTTGTTTAAATCGTTAAAACCGAAGCGACGTTTTGCAGGGATTTGGATTCGTCAACCCTAAGACTAGCGGCAATTAAGCAACGAGTAATTAAACAAAGGTAGAGAGAGAGAGAGAGAGAGAGATTGGGTCCAAACAGGTTTCTGTCCGCCTGGACCGGTATTTGGACCCACTTGTTTTGGGTTTTTGGCCCACTTTCTTTGTCCTGTCATAGACTAATCGTACAATAGTAAATAAATAAAGGTCAACAAGGGCTTAGGCCCAACATAACAAAATACAACACTTAGAAAATAAATTTGGGCCCTTATGGCCCACTCTCTTCCTCTTCTGTCACTTTGGTTTCCTTCATTTTGGGACTTGTACGTCTGTTCAAATATGGATGGTTGATCGATAGGGTAATTTGGAGCTTTTAAAGGCTCGATCCGGGATCGCGAAGGGAAGAAACCCACCATAGATTTGGAAGGGTTTTATACAACAAAAACAAAAGAGGCAAGAGTTAGCATTCGGATCAAATAGGATAAATGAGACACAACTTGAGATAAATCTATCTAAGAGATCAAATCAAGATGCCGCCAAACTCAACTAATAGACTAAAATAACAAGTGAATATCAAGGGAGACACAAGCAAGCCATACAAACAAATGGCAAGACTTAACAAATAAATCTCAACATCCAACAGTAACAAGAAAGTATGCTTGAACAAAGAAAATTAGGGGGTTATTCAAGAGGATAACAAGGAAAGTTATATTATAGGGGATATAGCCAACAACCAACAACAAAACAATTATAAACTCAAAAAAAAGATAAGGCAGTATGCTAAACCATTTTGTTAAATGATATGTTCCATGAAATAATTTTCGAACCAATTCCCTTAACGGATTCTGATGAAGACAAATTGTCATGCTAAAGGGGGCACAGAGAACCACAAGACATTAGCAAAACCGAACCACTTTCTTTTCTCCACTCTTTTTAAAAAATATATATATAAAATAAAAAGAAATGGAATGAACTTGCTATATTCTAACATGACAAACACCTTTACTCCATTCAAAATTTATAAATACTTATGGATAAAATCGAACACAACATTTAAGGAGGCTAACAATTATCCGAAGCATGAATCCCACATAAAAGACTTGAAACTATCTGGTTCTCAAACGAAATAGTTAAACCATAAATATTTGAAGAAGAGTTTAGAACACTGCATTAAATAAAACAAATATTGTCCATAAGCATCTCAACGCATCACATATAGCACTTCATCATTCACGATTCAATATAAGCGAGGGGAGAGAGAAAGTGTGAAAGGGAACGAACCTCTTTTGGAGCAGCGAACTCTAGACAAAAACGAGTTAGAGCGACTGCTTTCCCCACACAAAACTCCAACTTTGAATATTCAAAGTTATGGACAAAATTCAAATCCCGACACCGAAATTGTTATCTACCAAACGAATGAAATGCTTTGAAGTATCCCCTCAAACTCCCTCGCCTTTCCTGCTAAAAGAACCCCCAAAAATTCCCGACTCTTTTACTTCCTCTCAAAAAGTATCAAGAATTTTCCTTTTCGACCAAACTAAAAAGAAAACGTTCCCTCTCCCAATCACGAAGACAACTCACAAAAAAACTTAAGCCTATCAACTGTATGCCACTAAGAAGAAAACAAAAAAAACACAGTGTCTTTCCCGGCTTCCAAAAAATTTCTCCCTTTCTCCTAAAAATCATCAAAAAAAATCCTTTTCAATGAATAATAAAAGAGCTTTTATAGGAAGAGATGGGGACTGATTTAGGGGAGAAAACGGGAGGGCAAAATCGAGATTCCAAATTCGATCCCCATTTCAAAATTCAAAAATCTCTAAAAAGTTGTTGGCTGAGCTCTGCGTGACGTCGTACGATTGTTCAACGGCAAAATGATCTGGGGCATCCAACCTTGGGAAGGACGAACAAACCATTAGATTTCGCCACCTCACCTTGTTCGTCGTACAAACCCGTACCAACAAGCAGAGGAAGACAGAAAACGCGTGACAACCTTTGGTTTCCGTCCAACGCCGTTGGAGTTGACGCCGCATGACAGAGACGAGGCGCGTCCAAGAGTATGGAGGTCTGATGGTATGCTCACGCGTGTTTTCGTTGATGCTCTTCCGTCCTTTTGCTTTCACGCCGTGAGTTCCTGAAATTTTGCTGTTAGAATGTACGTGTTGCTGGGGTTTCACTTTTGGAAGAGATTGGGGATGGGTCGGGTCTACGGAATGGGTCGCGAATTAAAGGGATTAGATGGGGCAGTTGAATTTTTGGGGAATTGGGCTGCTGGAACGAAAAGGTGGGCCGGGATTTTGGGTTTCTTATAATAAAAAGACATTGGGCTAGAAAAATAGGAAAGGGTCCCCAGAAATTTGACCGGTTTGAATTGGGAAAAATTGAAGGGAATTGTGAATGGGCTGGGATTTAGGAAAAGGAAATGGGTCCAAAACTTAAACTTTGAATTAGTAAAATTAGCCCCCCAAAGTGAACTTGCTTGGCGGATTTCGCTAAAGTAAATAAATCAGAAGAATCGAGATTAATTAACTAATAAGCTTCTTACTTTTAACGAAATAAAATAATTAACTTAGTTATAAGATAATTGATCTGAAATATAAGCTACTATATAACTAAAGATATTTTAACAAAATAAAATCTTTTTTCGAATAATCATAAAAATATACTAATTATATATATAATTACGTAAAACACATACACTATCTAAAAATTATAAGAAGGTGATAAGATAAATCTTAAAATATTTTAAACTTTATAAAATCTAATTATTTTAAATCGTGTAGAAATATGAAGCTCGTAATTAATTCATATCGTCGAGGGTCAAAATTGGGTGTCAACAACTGTCCCTCATTTTACTTGGATTGATGCAAGAAATTCGAGGAAAATAAAATTGACCAAACTAATTTTGACCGACCACCTATTTATCTTTAGGAAAGGGATTTTGTCGGTCTTTGAGAATTATGGCCGAACCCCGAAAATAGGTTTCCTATTTATCTCAGGCTATATGAGAATTCAGGCCACTTGTAGTTCGATGTGCTTGATTTAACGCACGATGTTGAAAGGAATAAAAAGTCATCCCGATACCGAATTATAAAGAGATCGGAATGCTCGAGAATAGGATTTAAGGGCGAAGGTTGGAATATAGCCGAGTTTTCGCTATAGAGCCTACATATCCTTAAACCTTAGGAATCAGGCTGTTTGTAGTTCGACTCGATCGGTTGAAAAGGAAATCTGTTATGCTAGATAACACCCATGATTAAGAACTTACACGGACATAATTTCCAAAGCTCTTGGCGCATTGTCACTCAGATTGGAAACTTGCCTCTGGTAGATCGAAATTTCCGGGTGCTAGACTGAAACTGACAAACTGAAAGGAAAACCCACATGCCTCAGGATAGGGGTGTGGTTTGATTGTGGTGGAATTCGCTCCTCTGCTCGCGTCCTAAGAGTCTGATACTCCTCTTTGGACTATGTCCCAGTTCACTGCTAAGAAAAAGTTCCACGTTGTGCTGCATCCTTTTTGATGAAACTGAAATGAGAGGTAGTGTCTTTTACCGTGTTGACACTTAGTTGCTCTCCTTCAATATTTGTCGTCAACTCCATTGGGTTTGACGTAAAGCAAATAAAGCTTATGTCTTGTGTTTGCAATATAATCTTCAATGTATTCTTCATTTGATATCGAAATAAATAAAAGTTGATGCGTTGTTGATATTTTCTTGACGTCGTCTTTGATGCTCTTCTTGATGTTTACTTTTGTCCAAATAAAATAATGCAGTTGATGTTGATGGGTAAATACTTTCTCGAGATACACGATTTCCTTATCTGCAGTGCATGATTTTTTGCGGGGCATGAATATCTTTCCGCGATGAGTGATTTCTTGCGGGGCATGAATATCTTCCCGCGATGCATGAATATTAACTCATGATGCATGATCTTCGGCGATGCATGAATATTGACTCGCGATGCATGACTTTCCGCGATGCATTATTTTCTGTGGAGCATGAATATCTTCCCGCGATGAGTGATTTCTTGTGGGACATGAATATCTTCCCGCGATGCGTGAATATTAACTCGCGATGCATGAGTATTAACTCGCGATGCATGATCTTCCGCGATGCATAATTTTCTGCGGGGCATGAATATCTTCCCGCGATGAGTGATTTCTAACTCGCGATGCATGATCTTCCGCGATGCATGAATATTAACTCGCAATGCATGATCTTCCGCGATGCATAATTTTTTGCGGGGCATGAATATCTTCCCGCGATGAGTGATTATTAACTCTTGATGTCATCCTTGGTGCCAAAAGAAGATAGTGTTTTAATCGAGCAACATAGTTATCTTCTGAGTGCCTTCTGGATAATCATATCGTCTCGATTGACAATAACGGTAAAATGACCCTTCAGGTAGTATATCGTCTCAATCGACAATAGAAATACACTGATCCTCCAAGTAGCATATCATCTCAAACGACAATACTAATAAAATGACCCTTCTGGTAGCGACAATATCGTGTCTGATAATGTGATGCAGATAATGTCCTTGACGAAAAACCGTAAGCTGTCTTTCTAGGGGTTTTCATTTGGTTCATCTTTGAACCTAGCTGGACGCTCCTTATAGGCTTCATGTTGTTGAGAATTGAATGAAATAAACCCTTCACATTTCCAAATCTTCGATATGAGCGGTATAAAATAATTCATGTATCCACAGAAAATTTGTGATTTGGGAGATGCCTTTGTTCCCTTGACTTCTCAATATTCATCGATCGGAGAAATCTGGTGATTTCAAAGCGAGACTATAAACTTGGGTTCACAGAAAAATTGTTAGTTTTTAAAATGAACTGATCTGTGTCGATTCTTCAGCCGTCTGCTCCCTGTCATGCTATCTTCGATTGATTTTTCTGATCTCCCGACTCTTGATAGATAAGACAAAATATGTTTTAAGCCAAAACAAATGAAAAACAGATGTAAAATTTTAAGAAAAAAATAAATTTTCGAAAAGTAGCATTTTGAAAAGGATTATTGCCAAGTATCATGTCACGTCAGGCTTAGCCAACTTCTGTAAGTCTGATGCTTTGAGGTCTATCTGATTATTCGCTGAGAAATATTCAGAGTTAACTATAGACTGTTGATGAACTCTAGTTGAAAGTTTGAGGCCTTCCTCAAAATTTTTGTCCCAGTTACAAGCTTCGGCTTATCTTCAACTGTCGGTAAGTAAATCATGGAATTTTGTAGATCCTCTCGAAAATTCTGTCCAGTTGCAAATTTTGAAGTATCTTCAGTCTTGACTTGCTGAGGAAAAATCTTCTTCTCGAGAATTTTTGAGACCCTCTCAAAAATTTTGTCCCAGTTTCTATTGTAAAGAGGAAAATAGAAATCTTACGGGAGATATGACCGAACCCTTGTGGCATCTACATATCCCGTTGAGGCAGGAATCAGGTCAAATGTAGTTCCACCTTCAAGGTTGACAATAATAAGTAATTTTACAAAAAAGACCAAGGCCGACATAGGTCGCCTACGTATCTCATTTTTGAGAATCCAGGTCTAACGTAGTTCAAATACAAAGAAAAATTAAAAGGGACAAATGGGGTGACCGAGGCCGACATAGGCCGCCTACGTATCTTATTCTTGAGAATTCAGGCCAGACGTAGTTCATTACAAGAGGGGTAAAATTTTAAACAAAGCAATTACAAGCAAACAGAACGAATACAAGTAAATGACAGAAATACAAACTGAAGCTTTACACATAATATCTCTTGACAGCATCTGAGTTGATTGGTTTCGGCCATGCGGTGCCATCCATCTCCGACAGGATCAAAGCACCTCCAGATAATACTTTGCGAACCATGTAGGGTCCTTGCCAATTTGGTGTGAATTTTCCTTTGTACTCGTCTTGATGAGGAAAAATGCACTTAAGGACCAACTGACCAATTTCAATAATTCTAGCCCTTACTCTCTTGTGGAAAGCGTGAATCATTCTTTGTCGATATAGTTTACCATGATAAATGACAACCATTCTCTTCTCGTCAATCAAGGTCAATTGGTCAATTCTTTTGCTGACCCATTCAGCATTACTCAATTCAGCTTCTTGGATGATTCTCAAGGACGATATCTCGACTTCAGTAGGTAGGACTGCTTCTGTTCAATACACTAGCAAGTACGGAGTAGCTCCAATCGACTCTGACAATCGTTCAATAACCCAACAAAGCATATGTCAACACCTCATGCCAACCTCGATGATTGTCAATCATTTTCCTCATAATCTTCTTGATATTCTTATTTGCGGCTTCTACAGCTCCATTCACATATATCTCTCATCAAGTGACTGTTGAGATTTGCACCATTATCAGTAATGATGGATTCTGGCACTCCAAACCTGCATATCAAATTGTTGCGAACAAAATCAGCTACAACTTTCTTGGTCACCGACTTGTAAGAAGCTGCTTCCACCCACTTGGTGAAATAATCAATAGCAACCAAAGTAAATTTGTGTCCATTAGAGGCGGCTGGCTCTATCGGACCGATGCCATCCATGCCCCAAGCTACAAACAGCCAAGGTGAACTCATAGCATTAAGTTCGTGAGACGGCAGTCGAATCAAATCACTGTTCACCTGACATTTATGACATTTCTGCACAAACTTGCAACAATCATTTTCCATAGTCATCCAGAAATAACCGACTCGAAGGATCTTTCTTGCCAAAGTGATCCCATTCGTATGCGTGCCACAAACTCGAGCATGTATTTGTTCAATAAGCTTTGCAGCTTCAGTCGCATCGACATATCTGAGAAGACTTAAATCTGGAGTTTTCCTATAAAGGACTTCTCCATTTAGAAAGAAGTTGAGAGCCATATGGCGTATCGACTTCTTCTGGTTGGATGTTGCATCCTCAGGATAATTCCCGGTCTCTCAGTACCTCTTTATATCAAAATACCATGGCAAGCCGTCTGATTCCGCTTCAACATGTGAACAATGGACTGGATGTTCTTTCAGCTCTATGTCCAGAGGATCAATATAATCAGTATCTGGATGCTTAATCATCGACGCGATGGTGGCAAGAGCATCAACCAACTCATTCTGTGTTCTGGGAGTGTCTCTGAACTCAATCTGGCGGAATCTCTTGCACAACTTCTGTACATACTGCACGTACGGTGTGATCTTTGGGTTCTTCACGACCCATTCTCCTTGAACCTGATGAATCAATAAATCTGAGTCTCCAATAACCAATAGCTCATGGACATCCATGTTAATGGCCATTTTCAAACCAAGAATACAAGCTTCATATTCAGCCATGTTGTTCGTGCAATTAAACCAGAGTTTCGCTGCAGTAGGATAGTGTTGACCTGATTTTGACACCAAGACCGCTCCAATACCTTTCCCTTGGTGATTTGCCGCTCCATCAAAGAATAATCTCCAGCCATGATATATTTCAGAAATATCTTCACCCACAAACGATACTTCTTCATCGTGAAAATAAGTCTTGAGCGGTTCATATTCTTCATCAACAGGATTTTCTGCAAGATGATCATCCAGGGTGTGTGCTTTTATCGCCTTCTGAGTCACATACAGAATATCAAATTCACTCAACAGCATCTGCCATTTGGCTAACTTTCCGGTCGGCATCGCCTTCTGGAAAATATACTTCAGCGAATCCATTTTGGAAATGAGATATGTATTATAAGAAGACAAATAATGTCTCAGCTTCTGTTCAAGCCAAGTCAAAGCACAACAAGTTCTCTCCAAAAGAGTATAACGAGATTCATAGGGTGTGAAATTCTTACTTATATAATAGATAGCTCGCTCATTCTTCCCTGTTTCATCATGTTGACCAAGTACGCATCCAAAGGCGCTATATGAGACAGATAGATATAATAACAAAGGACTCCCTTCACGTGGAGGAACCAACACCGGTGGATTGGATAAATAGTTCTTGATAGCGTCAAAAGCGGTCTGGCATTCTTCAGTCCACTTTGTCAAAGCATCTTTCTTCAGCAGCTTGAAGATAGGCTCACACACCAGAGTTGATTGAGCTATGAATCGACTGATGTAGTTCAACCTTCCTAAGAAACTCATCACTTCCTTCTTAGTATTCGGAGGAGGTAGCTCTTGAATGGCCTTGATCTTGGAAGGATCGAGCTCAATACCCTTTTTGCTAACTATAAATCCTAACAACTTGTCGGCTGGCACCCTGAAAGCGCACTTAGCGGGATTTAACTTCAAGTTTTAACGATGCAGACGGTCAAAGAACTTCCTTAGATGTGTTAAGTGGTCCGAACTCTCGCGGGACTTGATTATGACATCATCTACGTACACCTCAATCTCCTTATGAATCATATCATGAAATATGGTCATCATTGCCCTCATGTAAGTAGCACCCGCATTTTTGAGACCAAATGGCATCACCCATAATGATATACACCCCAAGGCGTTATAAAAGCTGTCTTTTCTGCATCTTCCTCGTCCATCAGAATCTGATGATAACCTACGTAACAATCCATAAATGACTGTATTTCATGCTTAGCACAGTTATCGATCAAAATATGAATGTTCGGCAATGGAAAATTATCCTTTGGGCTAGCTTTATTGAGATCTCTATAATCGACGCAAATTCTGATCTTCCCATCCTTCTTGGCAACTGGAACAACATTGGGCAACCAAGTTGGGTATTGCATCACTTCCA
This sequence comes from Solanum lycopersicoides, assembly GCA_022817965.1. NCBI lineage: Eukaryota > Viridiplantae > Streptophyta > Magnoliopsida > Solanales > Solanaceae > Solanum > Solanum lycopersicoides. The sequence goes on along the minus strand of CM040622.1, from coordinate 34,689,427 downwards.
CCAACCGAGACTCGATTTGCTTGGTGATCTCCTCTATAATCTTCAAACTCAACTCGGGCTTGAACTTCTGAGCCTTCTGTTTCACGGGACTAAACCATGGATTAATCGGCAACTTGTGAGACACGACGTTGGTACTCAGCCCTAGCATGTCGCTGACCTCCGAGACGAACACATCAACATATTCAGTAAGCAAATGAATTAGATCTTTTCTTTGAGCCTCACTCAAGTGGACGCTGATTTTGTCCTCTTGGGCACACTCTTGGTCTCCCAGTTTAACGGTTTCCGTTACTTCCAAATTCAGCTTGTGCTGATTTTCAAACTGTCTAAATTCCTCAGCAACAAACTCCGGTGTCTCATCCTCTTCTTCGTAGTCATAAGCCTCATCATCAACTGCCTCATTTTGTTCGTTCAGCTCGTGACATGACATGACATTTGCAGGTTTAAAACTTATATTACTGAAACCATAAATAGACAAAGTTAGAAAAGTAAAATATAGCCAATAAGTAAATAAACAAATTTTCAATAAAAGAGGCTTTCATTCAAATTGAGAAATAATGCAAACTTTGGCCATGGCAAAGGGCCATGTTGCTTTTTTTTAAAACATCACAGGAAAAGTTAAAAGTTCAGTTAATTAAAGCAAAATGGTGGGTCTCGGGCCTCTTCCGGACTACCACGAATTTAAACATGCATAAATGATGCCCTTCTACCAAGGAATTCGGGGAATCATAATTGGTGTGGAGGTCCAATTTTGCAGCATCTCCCCAGGCTCAGCATCGCAGATTCCCATCAGCTCGACCTCGTCCTCAATGACAGCATCGATCTCTTTGAAGAGGCCGCAAATCCCTTCCCCAAGGTCATCGTGATCGGCGTACTCCTGGACTGGAAATGATTGATAGAGATGGGGGATTGGCTTAGGCAATGCTTGATCCTTGTTCTTCTTCATCTTCATATCCTCATCTGTGGGGATGTACCCCAAACCAAATCTCGCTCCTTTGACAGGAACTTGAATGGGCTCAATAATCCCTTGGGAATTCCTTCCCAATCCGAAGGTTGGTTCAAAACCATTATGCAGCATGACAATGGCGATCATCTTGTACATGGCAGGCATAGGAGGCTGTGGGGCCAAATCCTCACCGGTGGCATTTACCAACTCCACCGTGTAAAAATTGGTGCCTCGCGAGACTTCATCAATAATTAGCGCTTGCCTGCCAGAGTGACTCCCTTCGCCATGAATAACCACTTCTTGGTCCTTCAAAATGAGTTTCATCATCTGATGAAGAGTAGAGGGTACAACTCCAGCCATATGGATGAAAGGCCTTCCTAGAAGAAGGTTATAGCTTGTATCAATGTCAAAGAATTGAAACTGTGCACTGAATTCCGCCGGGCCCATTTGGATGACCAAATTCACCGCTCCCAACGTGTCTCTATGTACCCCGTCGAAGGCTCTTACATTGACTTGGTTCTCCTCCAGCTTCCCAAATCAAATCGTAACTGCCTCAGTGTCGATAACAAGCAAATATTCAAACCAGATCCGTCATCCACCAAGATGCGATTTATGACCTTCTTGCGGCATACGACAGTGATGTGCAGCGCCTTGTTGTGTGACATCTCTTCAAAAGGCAACTCGTCGTCACAAAAGCTAATCTGATGCCTTCGGATAACTTGGTTGATCATAGCTACCACATTATCGCTGCTCGTGTCCACGGGCACATATGTATCATCAAGGCCTTCCTGTGCAGCTGGGAGCTCATCAACAGGGCCCACAAGGAAATCAGAGCTGGAGTTTTTTCCAAATTCTTCACGATCGAATAGTCTTTTGGTTGCATCTTTCTCCAGAATTCCTCTGCCTCGCCTTCACTTATCGTCCTTTTACCCTGATCCTTGGTATGTCCTCCAAGAGCCAACTCTTCAGGAGTATAACACCTCCCAGATTGGGTCATACGCTGAGCGGCAACGGTTTCAATCACAAACTTTGACCTGACAAGAGTTTTTGATGGCACCAAGGCAACAACCTTTGCGGGTGTCAGGATCACGGACTCTTTCTTCTCTTTGATGCTCAACGAGTCCATAGCCTTTTCTAACTCGTCATGAATAATTGTAGTTATCATCTTAGTCACGCACCAAATCATCATTCGACTCTATCATGTTGATATTGACGCCTCCATGATTTGGCAAAGGTTTGGTATTGACGTTAGGTGCGGCTGCATGAAGAGAAACCACCTCTTGGTCGATTAGATCTTAAATCTGGTGCTTGAGGTTGATGCAGTCCTCGGTATCATGTCCAACCCTGTTGGAGTGATACACACACCTTTGATCGGGCCTGTAGAATTTTGAACTAGTACCCCCCGGCTTGGGCCCCACCGGGTGGATATATCCAGCCGCAGCCAGACGCTCGTACAGCTTTGTTCGGCTTTTGATGAGTGCGGTAAAGTTCCTGGGAGGCTTCTTCTCAAATCTAGGTCGAGGTGGATCGTAGCTTCCTTGTGGAGGAGGCATCTGTTGATAACTTCTGGTATTTGGACGGGGAGCTTGGTTTCTTGGATAAGAGTTTGTTTGGTAATTTGGCGATGGAGCTTGGTAATTTGTAGGGATATTTTGGTAGAGTGGAGGTTGGACTTGATATGCGGGGGGCGGTGCTCTGTATCTTGAATGTACGTTGGAACAGTTAGGTGCAACATTTTGGTAGACAGAGGATGGAATTTGGTATAGTGGAGGAGGATTTTGGTAAATAGGAGATGGACTTTGGTAATTTGGAGGTGGAGCATTTTGGTATGTGGAGGGGGTATTTTGGTAGACTGGAGGAGGATTATTCGGATGACTAGCTTGCGTGTAGCCAACCTGGTAGGAATTCTAGGAAGGTCGAGAATGACCTTCGGAGGATGATGATCTTCTGGGGGTTTTCTTCCCCTCATAAGATACGGCAGCCACGTCCTCTCTCTTTTTCTTCAACAATCCTGATGATCCGGGCGATGCGTCTACACGGGCTATCTTTCCTGTTTTCAAACCATCTTCGATAGTCTCGCCAATCTTGACTATCTCAGCAAATTTTTCTCCAATGAGCAACATGATCCTATCGTAGTATTTGAGCTCTTGCACCCGCACAAACACTTCCACTATTTCTTTCTCGGACATAGGTGGCCTTACTCTAGCTGCCTCCTATCTCCATCTGTAGGCAAACTCTCTGTAGCTTTCGGTGGATTTCTGCTTCATCTTTTCGAGAGAGTAGCAATCGGGGACGATTTCTATGTTGTAAGAAAACCGATCGATGAAATCCTTTGCCAGAGAATTACAGCTAGGCCACTGCATGGTCTCGTGAGAGGTGAACCATTCCAGAGCCTCCCCGCATAGACTTCGACTAAAGAGCCGCATCAGCAAGGCTTCATCCTTACCAACTCCGACGAGCTGGTCGCAATAGGCTCTTGGATGGGCCATAGGATTCCCTACTCCAAAAGCATCAAATTTGGGAATCTTGAACCCTTTTGGGAGGTCCAGATTTGGATGGATGCATAAATCCTCATAGTTAAGACCAGCGGCATCGGGGATGCTTCAAAACTCTTTCATGGCTTTCTTGATCTCTTCTTTTATATCAACCTTTTCCTCTTATTTTGCTCTCCATTCTCTTTGTTGTTCCTCATAATGGTCCAGCTCAGAATTGTGCACGTCGTGCTTAGTAGGGACGGGAATCTGGAAAGTTGTTCTTTAAGGTAGGGGTGGAGCTACGGAAGGACTGTGGGCATTTTGTGTGGTTTGGTAGTTTTGAGGATAGGTTTGAGGATTGGTATTTTGATTTAAGTAATGGTGGGAAGTTTGAAGATTGAAAGTATTTTGGTTTAGATTTTGGGTTTGGTTTTGTGGAGGTGGAGCGGTTTGAGTATTTTGGGGAGGAGGTGGTATTTGAGAATGATTATTTTGAGGGGGAGGCGTTCGGTAAGAAGCCAAAGCGTACTGGGGTTTTGAGCAGTCAGGTCTATAATGGAGGGATTCTGAGCGGGTGGCACGTTCTTAGTTGGATCCACGTTCGAAGAAGGGAAGTAGATAGGAGGTCTTCCATCAACAGCATTAGCAGTAAAACCTGGTGGAGGCAGATCCTGTCTCCTTTGCATGTCCACCCTCATCTCCGCGATTTGTTGCATTAATTGGATAATTAGTTCGTTCTGGTCTGCTATGGTGGGTTGAGCCACCACAACGTCGGTGAGACTGACTTCTTCATTACTATCTCCCATAACTGTTTTTCCTTTGTGTGAACCTTGTTTGAGAAAGGAGTCTGCGGGCCCTTTGGATATGGTTAGTAGGGATGATCTACCAGCTTAATCAACACACATCAGTTTCAAAGTACCTGAGGAGGAAAACAACTCAAAGGCAAATTTTTCAGTTTAAGTTAAGAATACAAAAAATGCAAATTATCACACAAAGAACAGATAAGCACACAAGTTGCTTTGTTTGAGGATATCTTTAACACACGAATAAGGACGGAAACAGATTTTCAACAAGCAGGAGTTTGCTTGCTTTTTAGTTTGACACCATCTCAAAAAGGCTAAATCACGTTGAGCTACGGTCTTCTTGCAGCTGTTCTTTGACGTCCGTTTATCTAGTCTTCACATTTCCTTGTAGCATGAGAGGGGGAGAATGAAAATTTTGAAGATAGGGGTCGGGCCTTAAAAGGCTGCCTACGTATCTCACAAGGAGAATTTAGGCCCAACGTAGTTCGAACAAAAAATAAAATATTGATTTTCATTCATTCATTTTGGACGGTTACATGGAAATTGAAAGACAACAACAAAGCTTTAAAGATAAAATAATGACTACATCTCAGTCATTCTCCTTCTCAATGTCATCTCAGCCACGGGGAACAAACTTCGACTCTAATTTTTCCCATGTTCACGAGGGCTTTGACTTCGTAGCGGAAATTGAGGCATCTTGAGAGGTAATGATTGATAGCATCATGGTAAGCACAAGGTTTCCAGATTTTTCCTCCAACGGGATTGAGACCTCTGTCATCATCGTGGATAGGGGCTAAGACCCCATTCTTGACCAAATCCATGTAGATATGCAACATTGATCCTCTGAACGGTGTGAAATAATGGCAAACAAACTGAGTGCGCTCAATTGGCTCCGAATGGTTATACGTGAGAACGGTATTATTACCCCACGTGTGAGGGATGTTCCCAATGTCGATCTGGCGGCAAATTCTCGCCTTAAGTTGCACGCATTCTTTTATAGTATGCCATCGCTGGTTCGGGTGGAAGGCACATACCTTTGAAGAGTTCTCTTGCCCAACGACTGAAGTTGCTCCCTCATGAGGTTTCCACCCAAGATGTTCGTACAAAAGAGCGCAGGACATAACCTTCTCTTCCACGCTATGTGTCGGCTCGTAGGCCGGAAGGGTGACCCAATTGTCTCCTCCTCTCAGACGGCCTAGGAACGGAGGCTTTTAGATGATTTCCTCGTCAATGTCTTGCTAAGTCGCTCCAGGGTGAGCGTCATCGGGACCACTATCAGCTTCTTGCCCGCGAATAGAGTATTTTCTGCGGATTTTCTGCAGTTTGTCGATCATATTATTATGGAAGACGTTGTTCTTCTTCCTCAATGCGGCCATCCTTTCCTCATGGTGGTGAATTCCTCCATCTCCGCTGTCAAATCCTCGTCAAGTGCTGCATTTCTAGCTAACATACTTGCGGTTTCGGAGTCTATCTTAGCTTCTCTTGCTTCCCTCTCCTGAATCTTTAGTCGAAGCACATCCAACTTCTTACTTAAGTCTTCTATCTCTATCTCAATGTCTTTCTTCTTTTTCATTTTCGACCCCAAATCCTCATCCAGCATCGCGGTTGCGGCTTTGTAGACCGCTGTGGCAACTTCGACCCTGATTCCTTCTTCCTTAACCTCTTGAATTTCCTGCGTGATTTGTTCTATCTTTCTCTGCAATTCCTCTCCAGTAAGTTCCATTTTGATGTTTTTACCTTTTCCCATAGCAATGATCTTGCCTTTCCTGAGATGGTAGAGTAGTTGTTTTAGGATTTACTTTTGATTGAGAAACTTAAGACTCGAAAAGTTTGGTCGGACATTTTGTAATAGTGACTTGTATATTTCAGGAAATTTTTGGTAGGGAGTGGATTTCCGATATCCTCATTCGCAGCAACATAGAACATAAGCAATTAAAAAAACATATCGTGTCCTAAACATACAGGGGACCCTTTTGTGCCAAGGGTAGGCCTAGCGCATTTTAATGATGTACACATGGAATTGAACCAGATAATAAAAACCCCCAAACAACTTTCACAAATGAATACTTAATGTTCACAAGGGAAAGCAAAATACGAAATAGCAGACCTACGCAGGGGCCATTTAAATGTACTGAAATGGAATAAAGGCAGGCCCACGCATGGGCTGAAAAACGACAAGATACATGTAGAAAACCCGCGCAGGGGAGAAATCCACTATGATGTCCCTGATGGCTCTGCTCCTTCGCCGTTTTCCTGGGTCTTGTATTGCTGAAACATGCAATGTAGTATCAACGTGAAACCTTCACCCAAGCATCCTTTTTCTTCCCAGCTCTCGTATTGCATCCTTTCAATCTTTTCTTTGAACCATGAGTCAAATTCATCATAGCCACGTCTCAGATTTTCCACTTCTTGAGTTGTCTTCTCAAGAGCATCTATGTTTTCAATAAATTTGGCGTACATTTCTTGGGCTTCGCGTTTTACCTCCCTTAGCTCAATTACAGCTTTAGCCTGCAAAAACTGCGCGGGATTGGAGAAGAGATATTTTGTATGTTATCTTTCAACCAGGCTTTGTAAGTCTCGTCATACCCAGCATTTTATCGGTCTGGGGCAATGGTGTCTTTATCCATCCACTTGGCTCTTTTCCATTCTCTCAGCATTTCTGAAGCATCGTGTACTCTGTCGTCCCCAATATCGTACACATAGGCGCCATACTACGCCACTCAGGGTGTGGTTTGCATCCTCCCAAACTGTCAAAGGACTCGGAAGGAGGGCGTAAGGGAGAATTCCCCGAATACCTGGCAATGGAAGTACGAGTTGTCTGCGGCCCACTACGACGACTTCTCTCGAGATAAAACGATCGAGCATCCATTGGAGATCTTCTTCTCTTCGTTCAGAAAAAATCTGAGCCCATCTTTCCCTAGTCCTCTGATTCTCCAAATTTGCCCAGTACAACATATCATTCAAATCTCTGAGAGCGTTCTTATTGTCTAGAGTATGAAATTCCTGAGTCCCAACCCCCTTTGCTACATGACTCAAAATCCACCACTGAAGAAGCAGATTAAATCCTTGAAAGTAACGATGCCCTTCTTTGCATTTTCCTAGGGCTCGATACATGTCGGACAATATGACCAGAGCAATAGGATAGTATTTCACTTGTCCTTGGTTCTTGTATCCCTTGAACAGAGTGCGCGCGAGCGTTATAACTTGGGTGTTGATACTCAAGCTCGGGCCAAGTGGAAAGACCAATGTTCACAACAATGCTACAGCAAATGCTAAAGGACGAATCTCGTTCCATTCTCTGTAAGTGATCTTGAACTCTTGGTTATAATTGGCGCGTAAATGCTCGCATGCCCGAATCTGACATAAATGTATCTGAATGATATGTTAGACTCTTGGTGTCACGACCCAACCCGATGGGCCGTGACTAGTGCCCGTTTTGGACACTCACATATAAACCTGTTAAGTATAACCAACTGAAACTAAGACAATATGGAATTTAATCAATTCAAGCCAACCCCAACGCCATATATATATAAAGTGGATCTGCCTCATAAGGAGTCATAACCATTCAACCGTAACAACATACGCGAGCCGACAAGGCCGCCACTATCCAAAGCATAATAGCATACGCAAGCCGACAAGGGTGCCACTACACAATACACAATGATGTACGCAGCCGACAAGGCTGCCCCTGTACAAGCGGACATCCCAAACAAACCATGTCCAGACCATTATCCAAAACATATATATGCAACCCACATAATGTCTACAGACCTCTAAGAGTATAGTAGTGAAACTCGACGGGACAGGGCCCCGCTGTACCCATAGATAAGCAAAAGACTACATAGAAAGTTATGTACCAAAACGACTGGGCTCCGGAACAGTGGAGCTCTCCCAACCAGCAGAGTAGATATCCTAGGCGGGAGGATCACCGAACTGTGTGTCTACACCTGCGGGCATGAAACGCAGCCCCCCGAGGAAAGGGGTCAGTACAGACAATGTACTGAGTATGTAAAGCATAAGGTAAAAATAACAGGATACCGACATGATAAGTCGAAACAAGATATCGCTACACATGTACCTTATAAGTGAAAATCATGCATATCTTTAACATATAAGGTGCCCAGCTTCCCTAGTAAGGGACTCGGCAAAATAATCATCATATATATATATATATATCATACGTACCCGGCCCTCTAGTGAGGGACTCGGTGAAATAGTCATCACATCATCTCCGTCATCATCATCATCATAACCATCCTCATCACCAATCATATATATAATATACATACCCGGCCCTCTAGTGAGGGACTCGGTGACATATGAAAGAAACTCCGCACGAACATTACCCGGCCCGGGACTCGGTGAAATGATAAATGACTCTATGCACGAGCAGAACATTATGAGCAACCATATGCAATTAAAATAATTTCTTATAACTCAATAGAACAATCAACGTGAACCAGCAAGGAGTATTACCAAAGATTAACGTTTTATCAAGATTATGAACCTTTAACATCATATGAAAACGTAAAATCTCAATGACTCTAAGAAGCACTACCATAGATATGAGAAATCACCATAGCCTCAGACATAGCCAATATATATAGAGGAATAGTTTGTGGAAGCAAGAATATACGTCACCTAGACGCTCTAGAAGTAAGTATCAAACCTGTCCGTCAGTCGCTCATTTTTAAAAGTCATGCCAAACAAAGAAAGAAAGGATAGCGTTACATACCGTATAGTCGAGCCGCACGTTCAATATTTACTGCCCAAGCTATTAATCTATAACAAGCAACAATCGTGCCGCAATTAGATAGACGTCGCGCTTTACTACTTATTGTAAGCTAGCTAATAATCTAACGAAAATCCGGCAGCACTTCCCCTATTTTCCTTACTTCGTCCTAATCCGACAACAACCCAAATTATCCACAGCAATACCAATAACACATATAACCCAACGAATCATATTAAACAGCCCCCCCCCCCCAAAACAGTTCCGTCTCGGCAATCATAGTAACGAAACAACGACACACCGAGCGATAACCCATTTTATAATTCGCAACACATCTACCTTATCATATTAATCCCTTGGAGTATATACCCATAATCACATTAACATATACATAACGCCAAAACAGAATTTCCCGCATTTTGCTTTAATCAAAACAGCCCAAACACTAACACAACACCACTAATAATCCGATTATGGTTTCTGTTCATACTTAGCACATTCAATAACTAAAACAAATTTCCTAAGCTAATGGTCACGCCCCCTTCTTAACATTAATGGCTAATTAACAATGGCATTCTAAGGAATTAACACACCAAGCAAAGAGATTACTCACCAATTTCTTTGAAGCTGCTGGCCGAGAGTTGCATGGTGGGTTTTCTCCATTTCCATGGCTGCCTAAGCTAAGGGTGAAGAAGAGATATGTTTGCAATGCATTTCACCACTTCATTCATTAATGAAGTGGAGACAGCCCCCCTTTACACGTGCCCCACTAAGGGCCAGCTCCCAAAATGATTCCTTTTACTTTGCCTTGAGTGGTCCCACTTGATTAATTTAATCCTAATCAGCCACTAAGCTCCCAAGCTGATTTCTTTTAATTTGCCTTGAGTGGTGGGGCCCACTTGATTAATTTAATCCTAATCAGCCACTAATTAATCCCTCACTTAAAGTTAATGACACTTACGTAAGCCAAAATCATACTTAATATCACATTTGGAATTAACATCCTTGCCTAATATTTCTTTAATCACTTGGAACTTAAAATAAAATTTCATTCCCCGGACTTACATCGACTAGCTCATGACGCGCACTACGTATAAAAATACGAGGCGTAACATCCTTCCCCCCTTAGGAACATTCGTCCTCGAATGTTAAGTTAGCGTCTTACAAAAAAAAATTCCAGCGAGGTCTCTCTAACAGTTATACCTATCAACCTGCATTCCGTAACTTACAGATGCCTCACAGAGTCACAACTTACTACATAATCTCGTTTATCAATCAATATAGTCAAGCTAGGAATTGAATTACCTGCAGGTACGGGGAACAAGTAAGGATACTTATTCTTCATTTCGTCTTCCGCTTCCCAAGTCATCTCCTCCCTATTATTATTTCGCCACAACACTTTGACGGAAGCCACATCCTTAGTACGTAACCTTCTAACCTGGCGATCAAGTATAGCTACGGGTTTCTCCTCATATGACAACTCCTCTGTTACCTGAACATCATCTACAGGGAATACTCTAGAAGGATCACCAATACATTTACGTAGCATCGATACATGGAAGACTGGATGTACCGCCTCCAAATCAGATGGTAGATCCAACTCATAGGCAACCTTGCCTATCCTACGAACAATCTGATAAGGCCCAATGTATCTCGGACTGAGCTTCCCCTTCCTGCCGAATCTCATCACACCCTTCATGGGTGATACCTTCAGGAATACCCAGTCACCAATCTGAAACTCCAAATCTCGACGCCGATTATCTGCATATGACTTCTGTCGACTCTGGGCTGCTAATAATCTTTCCTGAATAAGCTTCACCTTGTCAACAGCTTGCTGAATCATATCCGGGCCTATTAACTTAGTCTCGCCAACATCGAACCAACCAATAGGTGACCTGCACTTCCTCCCATATAAGGCCTCGTACGGTGCCATCTGGATACTAGAATGGTAGCTATTATTATAGGCAAACTCAATGAGCGGCAAGTGGTCATCCCAGCTACCTTTGAAGTCAATAATACAGGCCCGCAACATATCTTCTAATGTCTGAATAGTACGCTCAGCCTGCCCATCAGTCTGAGGGTGAAATGATGTGCTAAGGTTCACCTGTGTCCCCAATCCCTTCTGAAACGATCTCCAAAAGTTGGCTGTAAATTGAGCTCCTCTGTCTGATATAATGGACGTGGGAACCCCATGAAGTCTCACTATCTCCCTGACATATAACCTCGCATAATCTTCAGCCGAATAAGTAGTCCTGACTGGAAGAAAATGGGCCGATTTCGTCAGCCTATCTACAATAACCCATATAGAGTCATACTTCCGTTGAGTGCGAGGTAAGCCTGTAATGAAGTCCATATTAATCATCTCCCATTTCCAAGTCGGGATCTCTATCTCCTGTAATAATCCACCAGGCTTTTGATGTTCGATCTTGACTTGTTGACAATTCGGGCACTGAGCAACAAACTCCGCTATGTCCTTTTTCATGCCATCCCACCAGTATAAGCATCTGAGGTCATGATACATTTTCGTTGACCCTGGGTGAATAGAATAACGGGCAGAGTGTGCCTCTCCCATAACCTGCCGTCGTAGCCCGCAATATCAGGTACACACAATCTGCCTTCATATCGTAACACTCCGTCAGGTGTAACCTTAAATGGGGTCTTTTCCTTTTGAAGAGCTGCATCTCTATACTGTGCCAGAATAGGGTCCTCGTACTGGTGTCTCTTTACCTCATCTATGATTGAGGACTCAGCAACCTCTCGAATAGAAACTCCACTATCTTCTGAATTAGCCAGACGGACTCCAAGGCTGGATAGCCGCTGAATCTCCCGAACCATCTCCCTCCTTTCTGGTTGTACATCTGTCAAGCTACCCATGGACTTACGGCTAAGAGCATCTGCTACAACATTTGCTTTCCCTGGATGATATAAAATATCAACATCATAATCCTTTAGCAACTCTAACCACCGCCTCTGTCGTAAGTTCAGCTCCTTCTGTTTAAAGATATATTGGAGACTCTTATGATCTGTATAGATGTCCACATGGACACCATATAAATAATGCCTCCATATCTTCAAGGCATGAACCACGACTGCTAACTCCAGATCGTGAGTAGGATAATTCTTTTCATGCTTCCTAAGCTGTCGGGAGGCATAGGCTATAACTTTGCCATGCTGCATCAATACACATCCTAGCCCAACACCCGAAGCATCACAATAAATAACATAGCCGTCTGGTCCCTCCGGAAGAGTTAGGACTGGAGCTGTAGTCAATTTGTCTTTCAATAGCTGGAAGCTTCGCTCACAAGCATCAGTCCACTGGAACTTGGCTGCCTTTTGAGTTAGCCTTGTCAAAGGCGCTGAAATTGAGGCAAACTTTTCTACGAATCTCCTGTAATATCCTGCTAACCCCAGAAAGCTGCGTACCTCAGTAGGTGTCGTAGGTCTGGGCCAAGTCTTTACCGCCTCAATCTTCTGCGTGTCTACCCGAATACCATCAGCTCCAATAATATGCCCCAAGAATGCCACTGAAGTCAACCAGAACTCGCACTTGGAGAACTTAGCATACAACTTCTGGTGCTGAAGCACCCTAAGTACCGTCCTTAAATGGTCTGCATGCTCCTCTTCTGAACGTGAATAGACCAGAATATCGTCTATAAATACAATAACAAACATATCAAGGAATGGTTTAAACACTCGATTCATTAAATCCATAAACACCGCTGGAGCATTAGTCAGCCCAAAAGACAGCACTCTAAACTCATAATGCCCGTATCGGGTCCGGAATGCCGTCTTTGGAATATCTGCCTCCCTTACCCGCACCTGATGATAACCTGACCGCAAGTCTATCTTTGAAAAACACTTAGCACCCTGCAACTGGTCAAATAGATCGTCAATCCTTGGGAGGGGATACCTGTTCTTTACTGTTACTTTGTTCAGCTGCCTATAATCAATACACATCCGCAGCGACCCATCCTTCTTCCTCACAAACAGTACCGGTGCTCCCCAAGGTGACGTACTAGGCCTGATGAAGCCCTTTTCTAGCAAATCTCTCAATTGCTCTTTCAACTCTTTCAACTCAGCAGGTGCCATTCTATAAGGAGGTATAGATATAGGCTGGGTATCTGGCAGTACATCTATAGTAAACTCTATCTCTCGTTCTGGAGGAAGGCCTGGAAGTTCCTCTGGGAATACATCGGGAAATTCATTAACTACCGGGACTGATTGAAGAGTCGGTGCCTCTGCCTTTATGTCATGCACCCGAACCAGATGATAAATATAGCCTTTTCTAACCATCTTCCTGGCCTTAAGGTATGAAATAAACTTACCTTTCGGCGATACTGTACTCCCCTTCCACTCTATAATCGGTTCCCCTGGAAATTGAAATCGAACTATCTTTCCTCTGCAATCAACATTAGCATAACAAGCAGCCAACCAATCCATGCCCATGATAATATCAAACTCAATCATATTTAACTCTATTAGATCTGCTACGGTACGACGACTATATATAACCACTGAACAATTCTTATATACTCGCGTAGCTATGACAGAATCTCCTACAGGTGTAGCTACCTCAAATGGTTCTATCAACTCAGACTCTATTCCGATCCTACTAGCAACGAAGGGGGATATAAATGATAAGGTGGAACCTGGGTCTATCAATGCATACACACTTCGGGAGAATAGTGATAATATACCTGTGATCACATTAGGTGACGCCTCCTGATCCTGCCTACTAGTCAAAGCATATATGCGGTTCGAGGGACCGCTAGAACTGGAAGCTCCACCACGACCTCTACCACGGCCTGCTGGCGCCTGAATACCCTGCCCCGTAGGGCGCATAGCCACAGAAGAAGATGAACCAGCAACGGACCCAGTAGGCTGTGCCATACCACCTGCACTACCTCTAAGGTGACACTCCCTCATAGTATGACCCTGACGGCCGCAAGAAAAACACGCACCTGTAGCCCAACGACATTCCCCAGGATGGGACCTACCACAGCGAGAACACCGAGGCAAAGGTGGCCTCGACTGGCTCAAACCCCTGCCCATCTGTGACCCTGACGCCCTAGAGCTCTGACCAGCTTCCGAATATCCCGTACGATCGAACCCCCTACCCATGGAACGTGGGGGTGCACTCTGTGCTGGCTGGGAAGAAAATCTAACATGCTGCTGAGACTGCCCGCCTCGAAACTCGTCAGGATAACCTGCTGATCTAGCCCTCTTATGCTGGCCTCTATTATAATCTCTATCTGGCTGACGTCCCCGGTGCCGATCCTCTACCCCCTGTGCATATGCCTGCACCCGAGCAATGTCCATACCTGGCTGAAGAGTCACTGCCATACAACCGTCAATCAGATAACGATCCAATCCCATCACATAACGATGTACCCTGTCTGCCATATCAGCCACAATAGTAGGCGCATGCCTAGCCAATGAATCAAACTCGAGGCTATACTCTCGAACGCTCCTGCCATTCTGCCTTAAACGCAAGAATCTATCGACTCTAGCTCGCTTCATCTCTGGAGGCAGGAAGTGGCCCTGGAAAGCATCCACAAATTCTATCCCATACCGCTGGAGGAGCACCCTCACCCCTAGATAACTCCCAAGACTCATACCAATTAATAGCTACATCCCGCAAATGATACGTAGCCAACTAAATAGACTCGGTCTCCGAAGCCTTGATTATCCTTAATGTACGCTGCATCTGACGAATAAACTCTTGCGGATCATCCTGGGTCCTTGACCCAAAGAACTCTGGAGGATTACAACTTAAGAAGTCACGAGCCCTTAAGCTATCAGATCTGTCCGCATGATCAACTCCTAGTCCATGCCTGCGAGCCTGACCTGCCACTAATCTAGTCAGCAACTGAACCGCATCTCTCATGGCCCTATCCTCCGCCCCTGGCTGAGGAGCTGGAGGTTCAGGTGCTGGGGCCTCGGGGGCTGGTGGTGTCCCCCGAACTGGAGCTGCTGCTGCTCTAAGCTCCTCTGGCGGTGGCGGTGTAGCAGAGCTCTCCGACTGGAGCACAATACCAGGCATAGACTGGGCACGGGCCCTAGTAACTCTCCGGGTCTGACTAGTACCTTCTGCTACCGATTTGCCCTTCTGGGCGGCTGTCGCTTTCTTTGGAGGCATAGCTGAAAACACAGGGATTCGTTAGAGAGGGATTATCCTGTTAATATAGCTCTATCGCACGATCTAGAATAAGAAGAAAGGATGACATCCTAAATGTCCTGTAGCTTCCTGTTTATAGATGTGGTGCACAACACACCGATAAACAAGACTCTACTAGACACGGTCTGTAGACACTTCCGAGGAAGAACTGCTCTGATACCACTTTTGTCACGACCCAACCCGATGGGCCGTGACTAGTGCCCGTTTTGGACACTCACATACAAACCTGTTAAGTATAACCAACTGAAACTAAGACAATATGGAATTTAATCAATTCAAGCCAACCCCAACGCCATATATATATAAAGTGGATCTGCCTCATAAGGAGTCATAACCATTCAACCGTAACAACATACGCGAGCCGACAAGGCCGCCACTATCCAAAGCATAATAGCATACGCAAGCCGACAAGGCTGCCACTACACAATACACAATGTCCAGACCATTATCCAAAACATATATATGCAACCCACATAATGTCTACATACCTCTAAGAGTATAGTAGTGAAACTCGACGGGACAGGGCCCCGCCGTACCCATAGATAAGCAGAAGACTACATAGAAAGTTATGTACCAAAATGACTGGGCTCCGGAACAGTGGAGCTCTCCCAACCAGCAGAGTAGATATCCTAGGCGGAAGGATCACCGAACTGTGCGTCTACACCTGCGGGCATGAAACGCAGCCCCCCGAGGAAAGGGGGTCAGTACGGACAATGTACTGAGTATGTAAAGCATAAGGTAAAAATGACAGGATACCGACATGATAAGTCGAAACAAGATATCGCTAAACATGTACCTTATAAGTGAAAATCATGCATATCTTTAACATATAAGGTGCCCAGCTTCCCTAGTAAGGGACTCGGCAAAATAATCATCATATATATATATATATATATCATACGTACCCGGCCCTCTAGTGAGGGACTCGGTGAAATAGTCATCACATCATCTCCGTCATCATCATCATCATAACCATCCTCATCACCAATCATATATATAATATACATACCCGGCCCTCTAGTGAGGGACTCGGTGACATATGCAAGAAACTCCGCACGAACATTACCCGGCCCGGGACTCGGTGAAATGATAAATGACTCTATGCACGAGCAGAACATTATGAGCAACCATATGCAATTAAAATCATTATAACTCAATAGAACAATCAACGTGAACCAACAAGGAGTATTACCAAAGATTAACGTTTTATCAAGATTATGAACCTTTAACACGATATGAAAACGTAAAATCTCAATGACTCTAAGAAGCACTACCATAGATATGAGAAATCACCATAGCCTCAGACATAGCCGATATATATAGAGGAATAGTTTGTGGAAGCAAGAATATACGTCACCTAGACGCTCTAGAAGTAAGTATCAAACCTGTCCGTCAGTCGCTCATTTTTAAAAGTCATGCCAAACAAAGAAAGAAAGGATAGCGTTACATACCGTATAGTCGAGCCGCACGTTCAATATTTACTGCCCAAGCTATTAATCTATAACAAGCAACAATCGTGCCGCAATTAGATAGACGTCGCGCTTTACTACTTATTGTAAGCTAGCTAATAATCTAACGAAAATCCGGCAGCACTTCCCCTATTTTCCTTACTTCGTCCCAATCCGACAACAACCCAAATTATCCACAGCAATACCAATAACACATATAACCCAACGAATCATATTAAACAGCCCCCCCAAAACAGTTTTGTCTCGGCAATCATAGTAAAGAAACAACGACACACCGAGCGATAACCCATTTTATAATTCGCAACACATCTACCTTATCATATTCATCCCTTGGAGTATATACCCATAATCACATTAACATATACATAACACCAAAACAGAATTTCCCGCATTTTGCTTTAATCAAAACAGCCCAAACACTAACACAACACCACTAATAATCCGATTATGGTTTCCGTTCATACTTAGCACATTCAATAACTAAAACAAATTTCCTAAGCTACTGGTCACGCCCCCTTCTTAACATTAATGGCTAATTAACAATGGCATTCTAAGGAATTAACACACCAAGCAAAGAGATTACTCACCAAATTCTTTGAAGCTGCTGGCCGAGAGTTGCATGGTGGGTTTTCTCCATTTCCATGGCTGCCTAAGCTAAGGTGAAGAAGAGGATATGTTTGCAATGCATTTCACCACTTCATTCATTAATGAAGTGGAGACAGCCCCCCTCTACACGTGCCCCACTAAGGGCCAGCTCCCAAAATGATTCCTTTTACTTTGCCTTGAGTGGTGGGGCCCACTTGATTAATTTAATCCTAATCAGCCACTAAGCTCCCAAGCTGATTTCTTTTAATTTGCCTTGAGTGGTGGGGCCCACTTGATTAATTTAATCCTAATCAGCCACTAATTAATCCCTCACTTAAAGTTAATGACACTTACGTAAGCCAAAATCATACTTAATATCACATTTGGAATTAACATCCTTGCCTAATATTTCTTTAATCACTTGGAACTTAAAATAAAATCTCATTCCCCGGACTTACATCGACTAGCTCATGACGCGCACTACGTATAAAAATACGAGGCGTAACACTTGGCACCAGTAGACATAATATTTTCCTAACCCGAGCCAATCTGCGATATCCTCTACAGATGGTTTGTTGGGTATTACGCCATCTTAGGCTAATGCTTAAGTTCAGTTTTGGTTTCGCTCTATCTTAGATTATCTAGAATTTATTTCAAAGTGACGGTTACCCGAGTCAGACAGACAACGGGGTGAAGCTAACAAACAACGTTGGATGACGCATTCCAAATATTCGCTTGATACTTCCAAATAAAATCTTGTGTATTTCTGAAAGAAGTCGTGGTAAGCCACATAATTTCCGTTGTCCTAATGCAACTATTTGCCGTTTGGCAGAAATATGCCATGGAAATAAAACAGTTTAATATTAAGAATAAAGAAAACAAGCAAACAAATATATCACGTAGCCAAATAAAATTAGTTTTAAGATTAGAATCCTCCAAATTCCCCAGCAGAGTCGCCATTTCTGTTTTATACGTTTTCAAAAATATATTTGTTTTTTGTAAGTTTTAAGACTTTATAGAGTCGCCACATAATTTTTGAGAAAAATTAAGAAAACCTTTGTTTTCAAAAGACTTAAACAGAAAAACCGATTGAAAAGGGGTTCGGGGATTCCTATTTATATTTTAGAAAGGTGTTTAAGAAACCTAAAATACCCACTAATGTGGTTTTTCGGCAACTAAATTATTTGTCTAAAATATCTACCTTAATTTTTTGAGATAAAATTTATAAAAAATTGTTTGAAGAGAAGTATTTATTATTTAAGTAAACTTTAGTTTGTAAAATTTATTTTAAGTTCATTTTATTTTGATCGATTTAAATCGTTAAAACCGAAGTGGCGTTTTGCAGGGATTTGGATTCGTCAACCCTAAGACTAGTGGCAATTAATCAACGAGTAATTAAACAAAGGTAGAGAGAGAGAGAGAAAGAGAGAAAGAGAGAGAGAGAGATTGGGTCCAAACCGGTTTCTATCCGCCTGGACCGGTATTTGGACCCACCTGTTTTGGGTTTTTGGCCCACTTTCTTTGTCCTGTCATAGACTAATCGTACAATAGTAAATAAATAAAGGGCGACAAGGGCTTAGGCCCAAATTAACAAAATACAACACTTAAAAAATAAATTTGGGCACTTATGGCCCACTCTCTTCCTCTTCTGTCACTTCGGTTTCCTTCATTTTGGGACTTGTACGTCTGTTCAAATATGGATGGTTGACTCGATAGGATAATTTGGAGCTTTTTAAGGCTCGATCCGGGATCGCAAAGGGAAGAAACCCACCATAGATTTGCAAGGGTTTATACAACAAAAACAAAAGAGGCAAGAGTTAGCATTCGGATCAAATAGGACAAATGAGACACAACTTGAGATAAATCTATCTAAGAGATCAAATCAAGATGCCGCCAAACTCAACTAATAGACTAAAGTAACAAGTGAATATCAAGGGGTCAAGCAAGCCAACTCAACAAATGGCAAGACTTAACAAATAAATCTCAACATGCAACATTAACAAGAAAGTATTCTTGAACAAAGAAAATTAGGGGGTTATTCAAGAGGATAACAAAGAAGGTTATATTATAGGGGATATAGCCAACAACCAACAATAAAACAATAATAAACTCAAAAAAAAGATAAGGCAGTATGCTAAACTATTTTGTTAAATGATATGTTCCATGCAATAATTTTTGAACCAATTCCCTTAACGGATTCTGATGAAGCCAAATTGTCATGCTAAAGGGGGCACAGAGAACCACGAGACAGTAGCAAAACCGAATCATTTTCTTTTCTCCACTCTTTTTTTTTTAAAAAATATATAAAATAAAAAGAAATGGAATGAACTTGCTATATTCTAACATGAAAAACACCTTTAATCCATTCAAAATTTATAAATACTTATGGATAAAATGGAACACAACATTTAAGGAGGCTAACAATTATCCGAAGCATGAATCCCACATAAAAGACTTGAAACTATCTGGTTCTCAAACGAAATAGTTAAACCATAAATATTTTGACGAAGAGTTTAGAACAGTGCATTAAATAAAACAAATATTGTCCCTAAGCATCTCAACGCAGCACATATATCACTTCATCATTCACGATTCAAAATAAGCGAGGGGAGAGAGAAAGTGCGAAAGGGAACAAACCTTTTTTGGAGCAGCGAACTCTAGACAAAAACGAGGTGGAGCGACTTCTTTCCCCACAGAAAACTCCAACTTTGAATATTCAAAGTTATGGACAAAATTTGAATTCCGACACCGAAATTGTTATCTACCAAACGAGTGAAATGCTTTAAAGTATCCCCTCAAACTCCCTCGCCTTTCCTGCTAAAAGAAAATGACCCCCGAAAATTCCCGACTCTTTTACTTCCTCTCAAAAAGTATCAAGAATTTTCCTTTTAAACCAAACTAAAAAAGAAAACATTCCCTCTCTCAATCACGAAGACAACTCACAAAAAACTTAAGCCTATCAACTGTATGCCACTAAAAAGAAAAAGAAAAACTCACTCTGTCTTTCCCGGCTTTCAAAAAATTTCTCCCTTTCTCCTAAAAATCGTCTAAAAAAACCCTTTTCAATGAAGAATAAAAGAGCTTTTATAGGAAGAGATGGGACTGATTTAGGGGGGAAAATGGGAGGGCAAAATCGAGATTCCAAATTCGATCCCCATTTCAAAATTCAAAATTCTCTAAAAAGTTGTTGGCTGACCTCTGCATGATGTCGTACTATTGTTCAACGGCAAAATGATCCGGGGCGTCCAATTCTTTGGCAAGGACGAACAAACCATGAGATTTCGCCACCTCGCCTTGTTCGTCGTACAAACCCGTACCAAGAAGCAGAGGAAGACAGAAAACGCGTGACAACCTTTGAATTTCGTCCGATGCCGTTGGAGTTGGCACCGCGTGAAAGAGACGAGGCGCGTCCAGGAGTATGGAAGTCTGATGGTATGCTCACGCGTGTTGTCGTTGCTGCTCTTCCATCCTTTTGCTTTCACGCCGTGAGTTCCCAAAATTTTGTCGTTGGAATGTACGTGTTGCTGGGGTTTCACTTTGGGAAGAGATTGGGGATGGGTCGGGTCTACGGAATGGGTCGCGAATTAAAGGGATTAGATGGGCAGTTTAATTTTTTGGGAATTGGGCTGCTGGAACGAAAGGGTGGGCCGGGATTTTGGTTTCTTAAAATCAAAAGACATTGGGCTGGGAAAATAGGAAAGGGGCCCCAGAAATGGACCGGTTTGAATTGGGAAAAAGAGAAGGGAATTGTGAATGGGATGGGATTTAGGAAAAGAAAATGGGTCCAAAGCTTAATCTTTGAATTTGTATAATTAGCCCCCCATAGTGAACTTGCTTGGCGGATTTCGCTAAAGTAAATAAATAAGAAATTTTGAGATTAACTAATAAGCTTCTTACTTTTAACGAAATAAAATAATTAACTTAGTTATAAGATAATTGATCCAAAATATAAGCTACTATATAACTAAAGATATTTAAACAAAATAAAATCTTTTGAGATGGGTTTCGAATAATCATAAAAATATACTAATTATATACATAATTACGTAAAACACATACACTATCTAAAAGTTATAAGAAGGTGATGAGATAAATCTTAAAATATTTTAAACTTTATAAAATCTAATTATTTTATATCTTGTAGAAATATGAAGCTCGTTAATTAATTCATATCGTCGAGGGTCAAAATTGGGTGTCAACAACTGTCCCTCATTTTACTTGGATTGATTCAAGAAATTCGAGGAAAATGAAATTGACCAAACCAATTTTGACCGACCACCTATTTATATTTAGGAAAGGAATTTTGTCAGTCTTTGGGAATTATGGCCGAATCCCGAAAATGGGTTTCCTACATATCTCAGACTATATGAGAATTCAGGCCACTTGTAGTTCGATGCGCTTGATTTACCGCACGATGTTGAAAGGAATCAAAAGCCGTCCCGATACCGAATTATGAAGAGACCGAAATGCTCGAGAATAGGATTTAAGGGCGAATGTTGGAATACAGTCGAGTTTTCGCTATAGAGCCCGCCTACATATCCTTAAACCTTAGGAATCAGGTTGTTTGTAGTTCGACTCGATCGGTTCAAAGGAAATCTGTTATGCTAGATAACCCTTCGCTCTGGACAAGTGACAAAATTAAAGGAGTATGAAAAGGAGGCTTGTAACCTCTTATCCATGAATGTGGCGCGCTTCACACCCATGATTAAGAACTTACACGGACACAATTTCCAAAGCTCTTTGCGCATTGTCACTCAGATTGGAAACTTGCCTCCGGTAGATCGAAATTTCTGGGTGCTAGACTGAAACTGACAAACTGAAAGAAAAACCACATGCCTCAGGATAGGGGTGTGGTTTGATTGTGGTGGAAGTCACTCCGCTGCTCGCGACCTAAGAGTCTTCTCTTTGGACTATGTACCAGTTCACTTCTAATAAAAAGTTCCACGTTGTGCTGCATTCTTTTTGATGTCGTCCGCACCTGTGGTTTATTTTTGGTGAATTCATCCTTCCGATGCTCTCCACAAAGGCTGAGATAAAACTCATTAGCATAAAAATGAAATTGAAATGGGAAGTAGTGTCTTTTACCGTGTCGACACTTAGTTGCTTTCCTTCAATTTTGTCGTCAACTCCATTGGGTTTGACGTAAAGCAAATAAAGCTTATGTCTTGTGTTTGCAATATAATCTTCAATGTATTCTTTATTTGATGTCGAAATAAATAAAAGTTGATGCGTTGTTGATATTTTACTTGATGTCGTCTTCTATGCTCTTCTTGATGTTTACTTTTGTCCAAATAAAAGAATGCAGTTGATGTTGATGGGTAAATATTTTCTCGAGATGCACAATTTCCTTCTCTGATAGTGCATGATTTTCTGCGGGGCATGAATATCATCTCGCGATGGCTGATTTCTTGTGGGGCATGAATATCTACCCGCGATGCATGAATATTAACTCGTGATGCATGATCTTCAGCGATGCATGAATATTGACTCGCGATGCCGCGATGCATGATTTTCTGCGGAGCATGAATATCTTCCCGCGATGAGTGATTTCTTGCGGGGCATGAATATCTTCCCGCGATGTGTGAATATTAACTCGCGATGCATGATCTTCCGCGATGCATGATTTTCTGCGGGGCATGAATATCTTCCCGCGATGAGTGATTTCTAACTCGCGATGCATGATCTTCCGCGATGCATGAATATTAACTCGCAATGAATGATCTTCCGCGATGCATGATTTTCTGCCGGGCATGAATATCTTCCCGCGATGAGTGATTATTAACTCTTGATGTCATCCTTGGTGCCAAAAGAAGATAGTGTTTTAATCGAGCAACATAGTTATCTTCTGAGTGCCTTCTGGATAATCATATCGTCTCGATTGACAATAACGGTAAAATGAACCTTCAGGTAGTGTATCTTCTCAATCGACAATAGAAATACACTGATCCTCCTAGTAGCGTATTGTCTCAAACGACAATACTAATAAAATGGCCCTTCTGGTAGCGACACTATCGTGTCTGATAATGTGATGCAGGTAACGTCCTTGACGAAAAACCGTAATTTGTCTTTCTAGGGGGTTTCATTTGGTTCATCTTTGAACCTAGCTGGACGCTCCTTATAGACTTCATGTTGTTGAGAATTGAATGAAATAAACCCTTCACATTTCCAAATCTTCGATATGAGCAATATATAATAATTTCGTGTATCCACAAAAAAATTGTGAATTAGGAGATACCTTTGTCCCCTTGACTTCTCCATATTCATCGATCGGAGAAATCTGGAGATTTCAAAGCGAGACTATAAACCTGCGTTCACAGAAAAATCGCTAGTTTTTAAAATGAACTGATCTGTGTCGATTCTTCAGTCGCGTGCTCCCAGTCATGCTATCTTCGGTTGATTTTTTTCTGATCTCCTGACTCTTGATAGATAAGACAAAATATGTTTTAAGCCAAAACAAATGAAACACATATGTAAAATTTTAAGAAAAAAAAAAAATTTCGAAAAGTAGCATTTCGAAAAGGATTATTGCCAAGTATCATGTCACGTCAGGCTTAGCGAACTTCTTTGAGTCTGATGCTTGGAGGTCTATCTGATTATTCGCTGAGGAGTATTCAGATTCAACTATAGACTGTTGATGAACCCGAGTTGAAATTTTGAGGCCTTCCTGAAAATTTTTGTCCCAGTTACAAGCTTCGGCTTCTCTTCAACTGTTGGTAAGTAAATCATGGAATTTTCGAGATCCTCTCGAAAATTTTGTCCCAGTTGTAAATTTTGAAGTATCTTCAGTCTTGACTTGCTGAGGAAAAATCTTCTTCTCGAGAATTTTTGAGACCCTCTCGAAAATTCTGTCCCAGTTTCTATTGTAAAGAGGAAAATAAAAATCTTATGGGAGATACGCCAAACCCTTGTGGCGCCTACGTATCTCGTTGAGGCAGGAATCAGGTAAAACGTAGTTCCTCCTTCAAGGTTGACAATAATAAGGAATTTTACAAAAAAAACGACTGAGGCTGACATAGGCCGCCTACGTATCTCATTTTTGAGAATTCAGGTCGAACGTAGTTCAAATGCAAAGAAAAATTAAAAGGGATAAATGGGGTGACCTAGGCCGACAGAGGCCGCCTACGTATCTCATTCTTCAGAATTCAGGCCAGACGTAGTTCATTACAAGAGGGGTAAATTTTAAACAAAGCAATTACAAGCAAATAGAACGAATACAAGTAAATGACAAAAATACAAACTGAAGCTTTACACATAATATATCTTGACAGCATCTGAGTTGATTGGTTTCGGCCATGCGGTGACATCTATCTCCGACAGGATCAAAGCACCTCCAGATAATACTTTGTGAACCATGTAGTGTCTTTGCCAATTTGGTGCGAATTTTCCTTTGTACTCGTCTTGATGAGGGAAAATGTGCTTAAGGACCAACTGACCAATTTCAAAAATTCTAGCCCTTACTCTCTTGTGGAAAGCGCGAATCATTCTCTGTCGATATAGTTGACCATGACAAACGACAACCATTATCTTCTCATCAATCAAGGTCAATAGGTCAATTCTTTTGCTGACCCATTCAAGATTAATCAATTCAGATTCTTGGATGATTCTCAAGGATGGTATCTCGACTTCAGCCAGTATGACTGCTTCTGTTCCAAACACTAGAAAGTACGGAGTAGCTCCAATCGACATTCTGACAGTCGTTCGATAACCCAATTAAGCATATGGCAACACCTCATGCCAACCTCGATGATTGTCAATCATTTTCCTCAATTTCTTCTTGATATTCTTATTTGCGGCTTCTACAACTCCATTCATTTGAGGACGATAAGCGGTTGAGTTTCAGTGAGTAATCTTAAACTGCTCACATATATCTCTCATCAAGTGACTGTTGAGATTTGCACCATTATCAGTAATGATGGATTCTGGCACTTCAAACCTGCATATCAGATTGTTGCGAACAAAATCACCTACAACTTTCTTGATCACCGACTTGTAAGAAGCTGCTTCCACCCACTTGGTGAAATAATCAATAGCAACTAAAATGAATCTGTGTTCATTAGAGGCGGCTGGCTATATCGGACCGATGACATCCATACCCCAATCTACAAACGGCCAAGGTGAACTCATAGCATTAAGTTCGTGAGGCGGCACTCGAATCAAATCACCGTCCACCTGACATTTATGACATTTCTGCACAAACTTACAACAATCATTTTCCATAGTCATCCAGAAATAACTGGCTCAAAGGATCTTTCTTGCGAAAGTGAGCCCATTCATATGCGTGCCACAAACTCCAGCATGTATTTGTTCAATAAGCTTTGCAGCTTCAGTAGCATCGACACATCTGAGAAGACTTAAATCTGGAGTTCTCATATAAAGGACTTCTCCATTTAGAAAGAAGTTGAGAGCCATACGGCGTATCGACTTCTTCTGGTTGGATGTTGCATCCTCAGGATAATTCCCGGTCTCTAAGTACCTCTTTATATCAAAATACCATGGCAAACCGTTTGGTTCCGCTTCAACGTATGAACAATGTACTGGATGTTCTTTCAGCTCTATGTCCAGAGGATCAATATAATCAGTATCTGGATGCTTAATTATCGACGCGATGGTGGCAAGAGCATCAGCCAACTCATTCTGTGTTCTGGGAGTGTGTCTGAACTCAATATTGCAGAATATTTTGCACAGCTTCTGTACATACTGCACGTACGGTGTGATCTTCGGGTTCTTCACAGCCCATTCTCCTTGAACTTGATGAATCAACAAATCTGAGTCTCCAATAACCAATAGCTCATGGGCATCCATGTAAATGGCCATTTTCAAACCAAGAATACAAGCTTCATATTCAGCCATGTTGTTCATGCAATTAAACCGGAGTTTAGCTGCAGTAGGATAGTGTTGACCAGATTCTGACACCAAGACCGCTCCAATACCTTTCCCTTGGTGATTTGCCGCTCCATCAAAGAATAATCTCCAGACAGGATATATTTTAGATATATCTTCACCCACAAATGATACTTCTTCATCGTGAAAATAAGTCTTGAGCGGTTCATATTCTTCATCAACAGGATTTTCTGCAAGATGATCAACCAGGGCCTGTGCTTTTATCGCCTTCTGAGTAACATACAGAATATCAAATTCACTCAACAGCATCTATCATTTGGCTAACTTTCCGGTCGGCATCGCCTTCTGGAAAATATACTTCAGCGGATCCATTCTGGAAATGAGATATGTAGTATAAGAAGACAAATAATGTCTCAGCTTCTGGGCAAGCCAACTCAAAGCACAACAAGTTCTCTCCAAAAGAGTATAACGAGATTCATAGGGTGTGAAATTCTTGCTTATATAATATATAGCTCGCTCTTTCTTCCCTGTTTCGTCATGTTGACCAAGTACGCATCCAAAGGCGCTATCTGAGACAGATATATATAACAACGAAGGACTCCCTTCATGTGGAGGAACCAACACTGGTGGATTGGATAAATAGCTCTTGATAGCGTCAAAAGCGGTCTGACATTCTTCAGTCCACTTTGTCAAAGCATCTTTCTTCAGCAGCTTGAAGATAGGCTCACACACCACAGTTGATTGAGCTATGAATCGACTGATGTAGTTCAACCTTCCTAAGAAACTCATCACTTCCTTCTTAGTCTTCGGAGGAGGTAGCTCTTGAATGTCCTTGATCTTGGAAGGATGAAGCTCAATACCCTTTCTGCTAACTATAAAACCTAACAACTTGCC
This sequence comes from Solanum lycopersicoides, assembly GCA_022817965.1. Taxonomy (NCBI): domain Eukaryota; kingdom Viridiplantae; phylum Streptophyta; class Magnoliopsida; order Solanales; family Solanaceae; genus Solanum; species Solanum lycopersicoides. The sequence goes on along the minus strand of CM040622.1, from coordinate 34,662,505 downwards.
GGCTGTCACCCCGAAAGCGCACTTAGCGGGATTTAACTTCAAGTTATAACGACGCAGATGGTCAAAGAACTTCCTTATATGTGTCAAGTTGTTCGAAATCTCGCCGGACTTGATTATTACGTCATCTACGTACACCTCGATCTCCTTATGAATCATATCATGAAATATGGTCGTTATTGCACTCATGTAAGTAGCACCCGCATTTTTTAGACCAAATGGCATCACCCTGTAATGATATACACCCCAAGGCGTTATAATGACTTTTCTGCATCTTCCTCGTCTATCAGAATCTGATGATAACCTGCGTAACAATCCACAAATGACTGCATTTCATGCTTAGCACAGTTATCGATCAAAATATGAATGTTCGACAATGGAAAATTATCCTTTGGGCTAGCTTTATTGAGATCTCTATAATTGACGCAAATTTTGATCTTTCCATCCTTCTTAGCAACCGGAACAACATTGGCCAACCAAGTTGGGTATTGCGTCACTTCCACCAACCGAGACTCGATTTTCTTGGCGATCTCCTCTTTAATCTTCAAACTCAACTCGGGCTAGAAATTTTGAGCCTTCTGTTTCGCGGGACTGAACCCTGGATTAATCGGCAACTTGTGAGACACGACGTTGGTACTCAGCCCTAGCATGTCGCTGACCTCCCAGACGAACACATTAACATATTCAGTAAGCAAATGAATCATATATTTTCTTTGAGCCTCACTCAAGTGGACGCTGATTTTGACCTCTTGTACACACTCTTGGTCTCCCAGATTTATGGTTTCCGTTTCTTCCAAATTCAGCTTGAGCTGATTTTCAAACTGTCTAAATTCCTCAGCAACATACTCCGATGTCTCATCCTCTTCTTCGTAGTCATCAGCCTCGTCATCACCTGCCTCATTTTGTTCGTTCATCTCGTGACATGACATGACATTGGCAGGTTTATAACTTATATTACTCAAACCATAAATAGACAAAGTTAGGAAAGTAAAATATAGCCAATAAGTAAATAAACAATTTTCAATAAAAGAGGCTTACATTCAAATTGGGAAATAATGCAAACTTTGGCCATGGCAAAGGGCCATGTTGACTTTTTTTAAAACATCACGGGAAAATTTAAAAGTTAAGTTAATTAAAGCAAAATGATGGGTCTCGGGCCTCTTCCGGACTACCACCAATTTAAACATGCATAAATGATGCCCTTCTACCAAGGAATTCGGGGAATCAGAATTGGTGTGGAGGTCCAATTTTGTAGCATCTCCCTAGGCTCAGCATTGCGGATTCCCGTCAGCTCAACCTCATCCTCAGTGACAGCATCGATCTCTTCGAAGAGGCCGCAAATCCCTTCCCCAAGGTCGTCGTGATCGGCGTACTCCTGGTCTGGAAATCATTGATAGAGATGGGGGATTGGCTTATCCAATGCTTGATCCTTGTTCTTCTTCATCTTCATATCCTCATCCGTGAGGATGTACCCCAAACCATATCTCGCTCCTTTGACGGGAACTTGAATGGGCTTAATAATCCCTTGGGAATTCCTTCCCAATCCGAAGCCTCGTTAAAAAACATTCTGCAGCATGACAGTGGCGATCATCTTGTACACGGCAGGCATAGGAGGTTGTGGGGCCAAATCCTCCCCGGTGGCATTTACAAGTTCCACCGTGTAAAAATCGGTACCTCGCGAGACTTCATCAATAATTGGCGCTTGCCTGCCAGAGTGACTCCCTTCGCCATGAATAACCACTTCTTGGTCCTTCCAAATGAGTTTCATCATCTGATGAAGAGTAGAGGGCACAACTCCAGCTATATGGATGAAAGACCTTCCCAGAAAAAGGTTATAGCTGGTATCAATGTCCAAGACTTGAAACTGTGCATTAAATTCCGTCGGTACAATTTGAATGACCAAATTCACCGCTCCCAACGTGTCTCTATGTAACCCATCGAAGGCTCTTACATTGACTTGGTTCTCCTCCAGCTTTCCCAAATCAAACCGTAACTGCCTCAGTGTAGACAACGGGCAAATATTCAGACCAGATCTGTCATCCACCAAGACACGATTTATGACCTTCTCACGGCATACGACAGTGATGTGCAGCGCCTTGTTGTGTGACTTCCCTTCAAAAGGCAACTCGTCATCGCAAAAGCTAATCTGATGCCCTCGGATAACTTGGTTGATCATAGCCTTCATCAAGAGCCTTTATCAAGGCCTGCCTGTGCAGCTGGGAGCTCATCAATAGGGCCCACACGGAAATCTGAGATGGAGTTTTTTCCAAATGCTTCACGATCGAATATTCTTTTGGTTGCATCTTTCTCCAGAATTCCTCTGCCTCGCCTTCGCTTATCGGCCTTTTACCCTGATCCTTCTTCTGTCCTCCAAGAGACAACTCTTCAGGAGTATAACACCTCCCAGATCGGGTCATACCCTGAGCGGCAGCGGTTTCAATCACAAACTTCGGCCTGACAAGAGTTTCTGATGGCACCAAGGACTCAAACTTTGCGGGTGTCAGGATCACGAACTCTTTCTTCTTTTTGATGCTCAACGAGGCCACAGCCCTTTCTAACTCATCATGAATAATTGGAGTTATCACCTTAGTCACGTACCAATCATAATCCGTCTCTATCATGTTGATATTGATGCCTCTATGATTCGGCAAAGGGTTGGTGTTGACGTTAGGTGCGGCTGCATGAAGAGAAACCACCTCTTGGTCGATTAGATCTTAAATATTGTGCTTGAGGTTGATGCAGTCCTCGGTATCATGTACAACACTGTTGGAGTGACATGCACACCTTTTATCGGTCCTGTAGAATTTTGAACTAGTATCCACTGGCTTGGGCCCCACCAGGTGGATATATCCAGCCGCAACCAGTCGATTGTACATCTTTGTTCATCTTTCGACGAGTGCGGTAAAGTTCCTAGGAGGCTTCTTCTCAAATCTAGGTCGAGGTGGCATCTGTTGATAACTTCTTGTATTTGGACAGGGAGCTTGGTTTCTTGGATAAGAATTTGTTTGGTAATTTGGCGATGGAGCTTGGTAATTCGAATGGATATTTGGTAGAGTGGAGCTTGGACTTGATATGCGGGGGGCGGTGCTCTGTAGCTTGACTGTAGGAGCAACATTTTGGTAGACAGGGGATGGAATTTGGTATAGTGGAGGAGGATTTTGGTAAATAGGAGATGGACTTTGGTAATTTGGAGGTGGAGCATTTTGGTATGTGGAGGGGGTATTTTGGTAGACTGGAGGAGGATTATTCGGATGACTAGCTTGCATGTAGCCAACTTGGTAGGAATTCTGGGAAGGTCGAGAATGAACTTGGGAGGACGATGATCTTCTGGGGGGTTTCTTCCCCTCATAAGAGACGACAGCCACATCCTCTCTCTTTTTCTTCAACATTCCCGTTGATCCGGGCGATGCGGCTACACAGGCTATCTTTCCTCTTTTCAAACCATCTTCGATAGTGTTGCCAATCTTGACTATCTCAGCAATTTTTTCTCCAACGAGCAACATGATCCTATCGTAGTATTCGGGCTCTTGCACCCGCACAAACACTTCCACTATTTCTTTCTCGGACATAGGTGTCCTTACTCTAGCTGCCTCCTATCTCCATCTGTAGGCAAACTCTATGTAGATTTCGGTGGATTTCTGCTTCATCTTTTGGAGAGAGTAGCGATCGGGGATGATTTCTACGTTGTAAGCAAACTGATCGATGAAATTCTTTGCCAGAGAATTACAGCTAGGCCACTGCATGGTCTCGTGAGAGGTGAACCATTCCAGAGCCTCCCCGCATAGACTTCGGCTAAAGAGCCGCATCAGCAAGGCGTCGTCCCTACCAACTCCGACGAGCTGGTCGCAATAGGTTCTCAGATGGGCCATAGGATTACCTACTCCAAAAGTATCAAATTTGGGAATCTTGAACCCTTATGGGAGGTCCAGATTTGGATGGATGCATAAATTCTCATAGTTAAGACCAGCGGCATTGGGGATGCTTCGGAACTCTTTCATGGCTTTCTTGATCTCTTCTTTTATATCCACCTTTTCCTCTTCTTTTGCTGTCCATTCTCTTTCCTGTTCCTCGTAATGGTCCAGCTCAGAATTGTGCACGTCGTGCTCAATAGGGACGGGAATCTGGAAAGTTGTTCTTTTAGGTAGGGGTGGAGCTACGGAAGGACTTTGCGCATTTTGTGTGGTTTGGTAGTTTTGCGGATAGGTTTGAGGATTGGTATTTTGATTTAAGTGATGGTGGGAAGTTTGAAGATTGAAAGTATTTTGGTTTGGATTTTGGGTTTGGGTTTGTGGAGGTGGAGCGGTTTGAGTATTTTGGGGAGGAGGTGGTATTTGAGAATGATTATTTTGAGAAGGAGGCGTTTGGTAAGAAGTCGAAGCGTACTGGGGTTTTTGAGCAGTCAGGTCTATAATGGAGGGATTCTGAGCGGGTGGCACGTTCTGAGTTGGATCCACGTTCGAAGAAGGGAAGTATATAGGAGGTCTTCCATCAGCAGCATTAGCAGTAAAACCTGGTGGAGGCAGATCCTGTCTCCTTTGCATCTCCACCCTCATCTCCGCGATCTGTTGCATTAATTGCATAATTAGTTCGTTCTGGTCTGCTATGGTGGGTTGAGCCACCACAACGTCGGTGAGACTGACTTCTTCATTACTATCTCCCATAACTTTTTTTCCTTTGTGTGAACCTTGTGTGGGGAAGGAGTCTGTGGGCCCTTTGGATATGGTAAAGTAGGGATGATCTACCAGCTTAATCAACACACATCAGTTTCAAAGTACCTGAGGAGGAAAACAACTCAAAGGCAAATGGGTTGTCGGTTTTCTTTGTCGGTTCTGTTAACGGGTTGATTTGTCTGTGCAATTATGCGAGGGAGACATATATATATGGAATCCCACCATTAAAATGTCAAAGAAAGTACTTTATCCCAAATTGGGCAACTGTTTCTATAACAAATATGGTTTTGGATACGATGAGTCTAGTGACGATTATAAAGCTGTATTTGTGGATTATTATCGTAATTCATACAATGATGATGTGTCCAAAATGAAGACTGTGATAAGCATTTACAGTTTGAGGACTAATTCTTGGACAACACTCTGTGACAAGCTTCAGGGCATCTTTCTACTAAATCATCCGGGAAGATTTATTGGGCTGCATCTAATCGTATTGGTAATTACGATGTGGACAACATCATTTCTTTTGATGTAGCTGATGAGATATGGGGAAGCTTGGAGCTTCCCAGTTGTGGAGAAGTTAATGCTATATTCTAACTCGGAGTTGTGGAAAGTGACCTTTATGTGATGTATACATGTTATCTAAATACTGCGACTTCTGATGTCTGGATTTGGAAAGATTGCAGTTTATCATGGATGAAACTGTTCACTATCGAATATCCTCAAAATACGGTGCTAGTTATGTTTTCTGCACTAATTTTCACATTTTCTATACACCTTAGCAAGTCAGAAAAGGGTGACATTTTACTTTCGCTTCCGGGATTAATCATGATATTTTATGGTTCAACTAAAATAATAGAGCACACTGCTAATATTGAGGGATACAATCCTGCGGAAAACTACACAGAAAGCATTGTTAATCCCCTAATGATATCCGGTAAGAAGAATCCTACTTTTGGTTTATATTTTACTAGTTTCGACACATGCATTGCACATAGTCCTCTATTATAGTGTTTCTATACATGATGGACTCATTTTTGGTGAATTGAGAATTGATTAGAACTTATTTTGTACTATTGAATTCAGGAAGTGGAAGCCAACGTTGAACACTCATCAGGACTTGTTGACATCAGATCATAGAAGCCTTGTTATGATCCATTTTCTTTCTCCATCGTGTCTGTTGTCTTTAGTATCAGACTTGTCATTCTATCTCGTAAAATTAGATATTTAAAGCAAATGGATATCGCAGATACATATAACTGATTTTGACTTGTGGATTGTTCCCTGCTTTTCAGGGGGAAAGAGTATTATTAGTTGTATCAATTAAACTTGGCAATTATGGAAATGCTCCGGATCTAATTATTGTTACGTGGAAGTTTATTTTTTGGTAAAATATTTAACCTATAATTATACTTATTCTTAGAGCTGTCAATATGGGTTGGCGCACCCCATCCGGGCTAATCCATACAGGCTTTGCAATGTGACAGGTCAGGCCGGGCTAGCCTATTTTTTATGTGGACCAGAAAATGGTCGGCCCAGCCCACAAGTGTGTAGGCTACGGGTTTTGCCGGACCAACCCTCTTTTCTTAAAAATATATTTCTTAAAATCTTTTAAATTAAGTTATAATTTAAAACTATTATCATAAATATCGACAAAACAATATTACATGAGGTTAGTGTTACTATTTTTTAATCAAATACACAAATAAAATTATCTATATAGGTGTATTTATTAAATTTGATTTCAAATAAAAACATAAATAGTTAAATAGAAATATTAACCTAATTGTTTTCCAATGATCATAATAAAACATAAAAACTATGATAATATTCCATAGACTATGATCTATGTAGTGATTCCCTAGAAATTTAGGAATTTTTAATTTTATGTAGCACATATTTTATAAACATAATTTGTATTTAACTTGTAATATTTCAAACTTTAACAGATTTTGAGGGTAAACACCTATTATTTTTAATACTCTATTTTTATTTTTATTTTTTAATTAATTTTTAATTGGCCCATGGGACGACCCTATCCATGTTTCTCAAGCCCTACAAATCGACAAACTTATTCACGCCAAGATAAAAAGCCTTTTTCTTAAATGAGCTTCAAAAATCATAGCTCAATCCTATCAAATCACGGGTTAGGTCAGGTCGACCCAACATGGCTAACCCATGTTGACAACTCTACTTATTCTAGAAGTAGGAAGCCCCATATTTGATGGCCAAGTTAAATGACATATTTATGCATTATGCTAATTGGGATTGATGCATAAATAGTAAATTAATAAGATCGTCCTTTCTTATTTATGATTTTTTAAGGAAAAACAATTAATATACTCCCTCTATTTCATAGATTCAAATTAACTAGAGATAAGATATAGAAATGCACTAAAACTATTTATGAAATTATCCATTACACATTTGAATATGCGGGGATCAAGGGCGGACCTAAAGAGGGATGAACCCCTTTAATAGAAAAAATACTAATACTATTTGTACATGATTAAAATTATTCTAAATATATACATAATATATATTCAATCATGTTGAATCTCTTTAAATTCTTTCTTATCTTATTTTCTAGAAGGAATATAAATATATGAGTCACACAAAGTCATTTACACCCAAATCCTACTTCACTGCTCTGCTACTTCCTCACTTCAGAAAAAAATATTTGAACATGTTTTCATTTCCTGCTTTTCGAGATTGGACTCATCAGACCGTTCTATTCAAATTTCTTCTCTCATGGTATCATTTCATTTTCACTACAAATCATCATTTCAATTTCACTACAAATCATGACTCGATACTCCCAAATGAAATCATAACAGACATTCGCTTAAGGTTGCCCACAAAGTCTCTCTTGAAATGTATATGTGTGTCAAAATCATGGCATCAACTCATATCTAGCCCTGATTTTGTGAATACCCATCTCAAATTAAACAAACATCATATAGTTCAATCCCTCCTTTGTTTAACAAACAACAACTCACTCAAGAGCTATTTCACATGGATCCTCCTTGTTCACCACCATTCTTTGTGGGTTCTGCCAATGGGTTGATTTGTCTTTTCAATTGGAGAATGGATACATATATATGGAACCCCACCATTAGGAAGTCTAAGAAATTACTTAAATCGCCGTGGGATACCTCTTGCTATACCAAATATAGTTTTGGATACGATGACTCACGAGACTATTATAAAGCCCTATTTATTGATTATTGTGGTAATTCTTACAATGGTGAATTTTCCAACACGAGGGTTGTTCTCAATATTTACGATTCGAGAATTAATTCTTGGACAACACTCCATGACTAGCATCAGGGAATCTTTCTATTAAATTATTCGGGTAAATTTATCAATGGAAATATTTATTAGGCTGCATCTACAGGTATTCATGATCACAATGTGCGCAACATCATTTCTTTTGATGTAGCAAACGAAACATGGGGAACTTCCCATTTGTGGAGAAAATCTTTTTAATATCAAACTGGGAGTTGTGGAAAGTGACCTTTCTGTGCTCTATACTTGTTATCCGGGTACTATTTCCGATGTCAGGATTTTGAAAGATTGTAGAGTTAATGTATCATGAATGAAACGGTTCACCATCGAATTTCCTCAATATGTTGTGTTGTATGGGTTTGATTCACCCATATTCACATTTTCTGTATATCTCCACCAGTCATATAAGGGTGACATTTTACTCTTGATTCTCGGCAAAAATCATGATATTTGATGGTTCAACTAGAAAACTCAAGCACACTGCTTTTGTTAAGGAATGCAATACTACAGAAATCTATGCAGAAAGCATTGTTAATCCCTAACAATATCCTGTAAGAGTTCTGCTTAGTTTAAAATATATACGAATCCATACATCATATTTTGTTGTTAGCATTTCTAGATTTGCACGTGCAATATTTGTATTCGAAAGTAATAAATCTGGAGCAATGTACATGTTTCAAAAGCGTTTGTTTGAATTATTAATTGCTCAAAAATGTATAAAGATAAGTTTTCATTAAATGTACTAAGACTTACTCCTACCTCGTGGAGATAGAAAGACTGTTTTTTTACAACTTACAATTCTACATGACAAGTTTTTAGTGTAAAATAAAGGCATGTGGCATCTCCAATAGGGAAGCTTCTCAAGGGAATTCCTTCAGATGAAACTCAGTTCTTCTATGCACATAATTATAATTACCCAATTCACTAAAATGACAACTAAAATTATAGCATGTTTTGACATATTTAATGATATTTCTTCTTCTCCAAATATGCCAAATGATAAATACAAAACTTCATTCAAGGAAAACACAAATTTGGAAAATATTTCAAACATCCATCTTGAACTTTGAATTTTAAAATTATTCAAAATAAATGTTATAGATATTAGATCACATTTAAAAATTATTATATATATATATATACACACATACATACTAGTCTTTGGAAACGTGCATTGCACGTTTATTTCCTATTATTTTCATAAAATTTGTATGTGCCTAATTTTATATCTTCAAATTAACGTTTTAAAAAAAAATATTTTTATAAAATTTGTACATGCCTAATTTTATGTATTCTTCTACTAAGTATGTGTTTAGTCAAACCCAACAATATCATCTAATTTGAACACAATTTTAGTTATAACTCCCACTATTCCTTTCTAGTTGTCGTATTGTGCTTTTTTGAGAGTCAACTTGATTAATTTTTAAAGTTAATTTAGATTACACTAATTTGATATTTTGAAACAAGAATTTAGATATTCAAAAACTATAAGTACTATAAATTGCAATATTTTTTATATCAATATATGAAAAAATACATCTGAAAATGTTAGTTAAAATTTATATCATTTGAATATTAAAAAGAAAATAGTAACAGCTACAAAAGAACGGAGGGAGTAGTTCACAAAATAGGAAATGTTGAACTATGTAAAACTAATTAAGATAATATAACATCTAACATTATCGGAGTTGTTGACGTTGATACTTATAATATTAAAAAAAATGATTAAAACACCTAAATAGGACTAACTTGCTTTTAACCAACAAAAAAAAGGCACAAGTGTATAATAATGATGTACCACATTTGAGGAAACCATGCTATTTCCATGTATTCATGTCTAGTAATTTCATTATCTTTAGAATATAATACATAATCTTTAGGTTTAAAAGTATGTAACTTTAGTTTGGTTAATAGATGCAACAAGAAAATAACAAAAACCTTCATTTCATATAACAAATACCTTTTCAAGAAGCAACATATAAAAGGCAACCAGGATTATATCCCCATGTTGGTTCACTACTAAATCATCAAAAACTTAATTATGCTAAATCATGATTATAACTTCTAAACTCTTTGTGTATGGAGAAAATGAATGAAAAGGCTGAGTATATTTTATTAGGAAAATGAATCCTTGATGGTTTACATGTATATTGACATTTCAAAAGTTAATATTGCAATAAAATCGGAAGATGAAGCAATTCAAGATTGACATTAAATAAAAATAAAAAGACTAAAGAAGTGATACAAAGTTCAAGAAATGGTAAATACACATTATTAAGTCTTTGAGAATTTAAAATACACGTCTCATGAACTATAAAGAAAAGCCTAAACATCTATTTTATTCATATACTAATGACATAAGGCTAAATGTATATTGTCTCTTACTATTAACTGATAAATTAATTGTATGAATAGTATTTACTACAACTTTTGGGTTTTCTAGTGTTCTATACTATAATATTATATTATTACTATCTAAATAAAATTAAATAAATATTTTATAATATTTTAGTGTAGAGTAATTTTTTTATTGACATTATTGTACTCACTTAATTTTATAGGGATATTTTGATATTTCAACTTTCAACTTTTTTTTGTTGCCGATATGATATAATACATATTCGATAACATTTAAAATTATTATTATTATAAAAAAATACTAGATCACATTACATTTAAAATTATTCTAAATATATATAATAGACATTAGATCACATTTAAAATTATTGTAAATATATGTGATAGATACTAGCTAGATCACATTTAAAATTATTCTAAATATATATAATAGACACTAGATCACATTTAAAGTTATTCCAAAAATATATACTAGCTACATCACATTTAAAATTATTCTAAATATATATATATAACAAATATTAGAACACACATAAAATTATTCTAAATATTTATAACATATATTATATAACATTTAAAATTATTCTAAATATATTTAATATTCCATCATCTTTTAATTAGGTTTAACAATCTCTTTTTTTATTTGACGTTCCGACACCTTTAATATATAAGTGAGAGCCGTTAAATGACATATTTATGTATTATGTCAATTTGGATTGATGCATAAATAGTAAATTAATAAAATTGCCCTTTCTTATTTATGATCTTTTAAGGAAAAACAATTACTATACTCCATCTATTTCATACCTTATATATAATTCTCTTTTAAGGAAAATCAATTAATAAAATTGGATCATGTTGAATCTCTTTAAATTCTTCTTTATCTTATTTTCATGAATGAATATAACTATATGAGAAATACAAAGTCATTTTAAGAGAACATAATTTTAGACCCAAATCCTACTTCACTACTCTACTACTTCCTCACTAACATTCGATCATGTTTTCATTTCTTGCTTTTCGGAATTGGATTCATCAGATCGTTCTATTCAAATTCCCATGTTTTTGTTTCTTGCTTTTCGGAATTGGATTCATCAGACCGTTCTATTCAAATTCCTTCTCTAGTGGTATCATTTCATTATCACTACAAATCATCATGTCGTTTCACTACAAATCATGATTCGATACTCCCAAATAAAATCATAACAAACGTTCTCTTAAGGCTACCCACAGTCTCTCTTGAAATGTATGTGTGTGTCAAAATCATGGCCTCAACACATATCTATCCCCGATTTTGTGAATACCCATCTCAAATTAAACAAACAACATACAGTTTTATTTCCAGTCTACTTCGAAAATATCAAGTTTTGTTCACTCCCTTCTCTGTTTAAAAAACAACAACTCACTCAAAAGTTATATCACATGGTTCCTCCCTATTCACCACCTTTCTTTGTGGGTTCTGTCAATGGGTTTATTTGTCTTTTCAATCGCAGAGGGGATACATATATATGAAACCCCATCATAAGGAAGTCTAAGAAATTTCTTAAGTCGTCATGGGGTACCTTTTACTATACAAAATATGGTTTTGGATAGGATGACTCATGTAACGATTATAAGACCCTATTTATTGATCATTATGGTAATTCATGCAATGGTGAGTTGTCCAACCTGAGGGTTGTTGTCAATATTTATAGTTCAAAAACATCATTTCTTTTGATGTAGCAGACAATACATGGGGAAGCTTGGAGCTTCCCATTTGTGGCGAAGAAGTTTTTAATATCAAAATGGGAGTTGTGGATAGTGAACTTTCTGTGCTCTATACTTGTAAGTCAGGTACTACCTCTGATGTCTGGATTTTGAAAGATCGCAGAGGTAATGTATCATGGAGGAAACGGTTCACCATTGAATATCCTCAATATGCTATATTGTTTGGGTTTGATTCACCCATATTCACATTTTCTATATACCTCAACCTGTCAGATAAGGATGAGATTTTCCTCTTGATTTCTGGAAAAATCATGATATTTGATGGTTCAACTAAAAAATTCAAGCACAGTGCTAGTGTTAAGGAATGCAATACTGCAGAATCTATGGAGAAGCATGGTTAATCCCCTAACAATATCCTGTAAAAGTTCTGCTTTGTTTAAAATATTTGTATTCAAAAGCATTTGATTGAATTATTAAGTTTTTATTGGAAATAGATTTGGATTTTGTAATATGTTTATGTGCTCTATTACACCTTTTATCAATTTCGTGTGAGTGTGTATATAACATCCTTCTATCATTGAACACTAAAGTATTTATCTGCTAAAAAAGCTAAATACAATATGCACCAACTATGCTAAAAAGACAAAATAAAAAAGGAAAAATGAATTGCACATGTATTCAAGACAAGCTATTGTTTCTATACCTTGATCAAAGAAATTTATAGACGAGATAATTTTTTTTCCTTCGTTCATTTTTTTCCATTAATAAATATAAGAACCTTCGAATAGACGAGATATCATTCCACACAAAATACTAAAATTAAAATCACTTTAAGTTTTAGTGGATTTTTGTATTGTCACTAAAAACAAAGTTTTAATGGCGACTTTTAGTTGACTTAGTGGAGGTTTTAGTTGCCACAAAAACCTATCTATAGCGGCGACCCTTCTTAGTTTTAGTGGCTGTGTTTATTAAAATGATACTAAAACTTATCTTTAGCGACAACTTTATTTGATTTAGTGGCAGTATTAGTTACCACTACTTACCTTTAGCAGCGACTGTTGTTTGTTTTAGTGTAAGTTGCCACTAAAATAGTTCCTTAGTTGCCACAAATACTTGCCTTTAGCGGCGACTTTTATTTGATTTAGCGGTTTTAGTTGCTACTAAAACTTTCCATTAGCGGCGACTGTTGTTGGTTTTAGTGGCGGTTTAAGTTGCCACTAAAATTGACGTTTAGCTGCGACTATTATTGTTTTTGTGGCAATTTAAGTTGCCACTAAAATTGTCCTTTAGCGGCAACTGTTATTGGTTTTAGTAGCGTCTTAGTTGCCAGTAATACTTAACCTTTAGAAGCGATTGTTATTTGTTTTAATGGTGGTTTTAGTTGCCAAAAATACCTATGTTTAGCGGCTATCATTATTTGTTTTAGTGGCAGTTTAAGATAGCTACTTTAAACAGAAACGATTGAGACTATCAAAATGTTTTGAGAGATTCAACATGATTAGCTCTTATCCTCAAAATAGTTAATAATAAATATAAATTGGGACTACTTTTATTATATTTATATACTAAAGATAAAAGAAATAAAGAATACAAAAGTATATATGATAATCAATAACAAAGTTATATTTGAAAATTCAAAAAGATGGAGGTATGAAAAATCAAAATTCACTCACAATTTTGTATTTTATAAACATCCATCTTGTAACCATTCCAATTCACATATTTCTCAACAAAAAGAAAATAAATATATATGAATAAAATTATAAAGAACACAAATATAAGAATTTGTAAGGATCCTTACAATTACAAACTGATAATCATTTTTTTTTACAAATGGTGCATATTAATCTACAGAAAGCAAGATGATCACAAATTTTGAAGAAAGAAGAGAATTTATATAATGTTGTTGGTGAGTATGTCTGATAGACTCCTCATCACCCCCAATTATTATAAATTAAAACTAAAAGTTATTTTTTTGACTCTTCGTTATCCACATTTAGTACATGAATAACTTCCTCAAACATTTATTACACTAAACTAATAGACATATTTAGTCTATTTTCTTATAAAATTTGTTGAAGTTAAGCCTATATTTTATTAGTTAGAATGTATTAATTAAAAGGGTATGTTTACTCTTTTTGATTAAAATTATATAAGGACTGCTTTCCAGCAGAGGAAAACTTCTCGTTGCTGCGCTTGCCATTAAAGAGTAAGATGCTGATTCTATAGCAGCTCCGATTCCTTCACCGAGAACAAGAAGGGTGAATTAGGTGAAAGTGCGGAAAGAGAGGGATTCGAACCCTCGGTAAACAAAAGCCTACATAGCAAAACTGACTGATAGTGAGAAGTCTAGAACTATTGAAAGATGATAGAGCTTTAGAGACTGATAGTGAGAAGTCTAGAACTATTGAAATATGATGGGCTTGGCGACCTCTAGTTTGAAGCTTGTTGGTTGGGAGTGAAGTGATTCCAGGGCGGCCCGATCGGCCCGACTTCCCCAAATGCCCCCCACCGACCCTTCTCCTTTACGGGTCTGGATTTTTCGCGTCGTTTCAGTCGTCGTGGTCGACGGGGAAGAACTAGCCTTAGGGGCGAAATCTATTCTAAAATACAAAAATGAACGAGTTACTAGAAGCTGTCGCGCCTTAAAACTATTTACGTAGTAATAGTAAGTAGTAGCGAGAACAGGAAAGGTATAATTGCATCAGTCCTTCCAATCAAGCAAGCGACCCCAGTTGCTTCCCTTCCAGTCGCTTCCTAAAATTCTGGATCCCGCTCTCAGCTTCGTCGATCCTCTCGTGTGAGATTTCTTTTGTCATTTTCTTTATACTCAATTTATACTCATCAGCTTGAAAAGAAGACTCTTTAAGTTCAAGAGTTTAGAAAGGCTCTTAGCATGGGAAGGAAAGTAGAAAAACGATGAGATAGAAAATTTAATATCCCAAAGAATTTGATCGATTGTGTCTAGATGCATGAATTTAAATAAAATAAATTATATATTATATTTAATTTAGTTTAGGGATAAAATAAGGTCAGAATGGTTATTTAACTTTGAAGTTGTATAATAGATACTAGCTAGATCACATTAAAAATTATTCTAAATCTATATAACACATATTAGATCATATTTAAAATTATTCAAAATATATATAACATATTAGATCACACTTAGAATTACTCTCTCTATCTATCTATCTATCTATCTCTCTCTATATATATATATATCAAATAACATTACAAATTATTCTAAATATGTTTAGTATTCCATCATCTTATAATTAGGTTTACCAGTCTCTATATAAGTCTTAGAGCCGTTGGAAAAACAAAAATACTCCTCCTCCTTCACCCCTCACTCTCTGCTCGCCCGCCATGTTTTCGTTTCTTGCTTTTCAGAATTGGATTTGTCGGATTCTTCTATTCAAATTCCTTCTCTCATGGTATTGTTTCATTTTCATACAAATCATCATTTCATTTTCACTACAAATCATGATTCGATACTCCCAAATGAAATTATAACATACATTCTCTTAAGGCTATCCACAAAGTCCCTCTTGAAATGTATGTGTGTGTTAAAATCATGGCATCAACTCATATCTAGCCCCAATTTTGTGAGCATCCATCTCAAATTAAACAAACATCATACTACTATTTCCACGCTACTTAGAAAATATCAGGTTTTGTTCACTTCCTCCTCTGTTTAACAAACAACTCACTCAAAAGCAATATCACATGGATCCTCCGTGTTCACCACCTTTATTTGTGGGTTCTGTCAATGGGTTGATTGTGTTTACAATCGCAAAAGGGATACATATATGTATGGAATCCCACCGTTAGGAAGTCTAAGAAATTTCTTAAGTCGTCGTGTGGTACCTCTCGCTATACCAAATATGGTTTTGGATACGATGGCTCAAGTAACGATTATAAAGCCCTATTTATTGATCACTATGGTAATTCTAACTATGGTATGTTGTCCAACTTGAGGTTTTTTGTCAATATTTACAGTTCGAGAACTCATTCTTGGACAACACTCCATGACCAGCTTCAGGGAATCCTTCTATTATCAATGGGAAGATTTTTTGGTCTGCATCTACGGGGATTCATGATTACAATGTGTGCAACATCATTTATTTTGATGTAGCAGACGATACATGGGGCAGCTTAGAGCTTCCCATTTGTGGAGAAGAAGTTTTTAGTATCAGAACTGGAGTTGTGGATAGTGAAATTTCTGTGCTCTATACTTGTAAGCTAGGTACTACCTCTGATGTCTTGATTTTGAAAGATCGCAGAGTTAATGTATCATGGATGAAACAGTTCACCATCGAATATCCTCAAGATGTTGTATTAAATGGGTTTGATTCACCCGTTTTCACATTTTCTATATACCATCATCAGTCAGATAACAGTGACATTTTCTATATTCCTGGAAAAATCATGATATTTGATGGTTCAACTACAAAATTCAAGCACGTTGCTATTGTTAAGGAATGCAATACTGCATAAATCTGTGGAGAAAGCATGGTTAATACCCTAACATTGTAAAAGTTCTGCTTAGTTTAAAATATATATGAATCCAAACATTATATTTTCTTGTTAGCATTTCTAGATTCGTGCAATATTTGTATTCAAAAGTTTGTTGAATTGTGAAGTTTTTATAGGAAATAGATTTGGATTTTGTAATAAGTTAATGTGCTGTATGACACCTTTTACCCTTGATCCAAAGCAATTTATAGACGAGATGATTTTTTTTTCCTTCGTTCTATTTTGTTTTCACTAATAAATAGAACCTTCGAATAGATGAGATATCATTCCTCCAAAAATACTAAAAGTAAAATCACTATAAGTTACCTAGTGTAATTTGACAAGAAAATTAATATTCCTTAATTTGAGGTTGCTTAATTTCCTCGTATTGACATACCACTCGGTTGTCTACCTACTACTTTTAGCTACAATTAAGAGTGAATTACCTCCATATAATCCATCTTCACATTGAGCCGACAATAACAATAAACCCAGCGTAGTAGCATAATGAGGTAGATCATGAGGACAGAGTGTACTCGGACTTATTTCTACCCCATGGAGATAGAAAGACTGTTTTTATGACTTACAATTGCACATGACAAGTTATTAGTGTAAAATAAATGTGGTATTCAAATAGGGAAGTCTTCGACTTTGAGGTAAGCTTCTCAAGGGAATGGCTGCTGATGAAACTCAGTTCTTCTATCCATTAACCGTGTTTTTATGAACGCAAGCGAGCCAAATGCCAATTCACATGACTTTGTCACTTTATTATTTTCCATGCAAAAAATTATTATGATATTATTTGCTGGCTTAGACAAGAAGAGATTTGACTCTTGATCTCCCATATTTTCACTATTATCCTTTGTGAAATCATAAATTTAGCTTCGCAAATTGTTCAATTTATCTCCTAGAAAACACGAAACTCCATTCTAGGAAAAGGCAAAAGTGGAAAAAATTTCAAACATTCATCTTGGAATTTGAATTTAAATTTTTTCTAAATATACTCCCTCCATCCACTTTTATTTGTCATGTTGCGATTGTCGAAAGTCAATTTGACTAATTTTTAAAGTTAAATTAAATTATATTTATTCGATATTTTTTTAAAAAAAAATTAGATATTAAAAAATTATAATTTTGCATATCAATATGATAAAAAAAAATTATCTTAAAATATTAATCAAAGTTATTATAGTTTGACTCTAAAACTAGATTCCCTGACAAACAATATAATAAAAGTAGATGACCAAAATTAATTGTCAATTTAAACAATCAAGAAATAATTAGTCATTTTTTTCCAATCCTACCCTTAATAATTATTCCATTTTGTTCAATTGAAAATTCATGTAGACTTTTGATTATATGAGTCAAATTACACCTTGTATTAAATTTTCCTTGATGGGAGTGCATAACCTTACCCAGACAAACAATTGTGGGCGGAGGGCGTATTAGATCACATTTAAAATTATTCTATATTATTATATAATAAATGCTAGATCACATATAAAATTATTCTAAATGTATATAATATATATTAGATTTAAGATTATTCTATATATATATATAATAGATATTAGATGACATTTAAAATTATTCTAAATATATTTATTATTCCATCCTCTTTTAAACAAAAAAATACTACTCCGCCTCACTTGACAGAAAAACATCCTTCTCTGTTTTCACTCTCTGCTCTGTTTCACCACGTTTTCGTTTCTTTCATTTCGGGGTTGGATTTATCAGACCTTCTATTCAAGTTCCTTCTCTCATGGTTTCGTTTCATTTTCACAACTCCTATTTCTACAACAACTGAAATAGTAATCCCAAATGAAATCCTTACAGACATTCTCTTAAGGCTGCCTATAAAGTCTCTAATGAGATTTACATCCGTTTCAAAATCGTGGAATCAACAAATTACTAGCCCTCATTTTGTGAATACGCATCTGAAAATAGCAGCCAATGATAAAAAATTCAGAGGAGCTTAGAGCAGCAGCAGCTCCAGTTCGGGGGACACCACCACCAGCCCCCGAGGCCCCAGCACCTGAACCTCCAGCTCCTCAGCCAGGGGCGGAGGATAGGGCCATGAGAGATGCGGTTCAGTTGTTGACTAGATTAGTGGCAGGTCAGGCTCGCAGGCATGGACTAGGAGTTGATCATGCGGACAGATCTGATAGCTTAAGGGCTCGTGACTTCTTAAGTTGTAATCCTCCAGAGTTCTTTGGGTCAAGGCCCCAGGATGATCCGCAAGAGTTTATTCATCAGATGCAGCGTACATTGAGGATAATCAAGGCTTCGGAGACCGAGTCTGTTGAGTTGGCTACGTATCATTTGCGGGATGTAGCTATTAATTGGTATGAGTCTTGGGAGTTATCTAGGGGTGAGGGTGCTCCTACAGCGGTATGGGATGAATTTGTGGAGGCTTTCCAGGGCCACTTACTGCCTCCAGAGATGAAGCGAGCTAGAGTCGATAGATTCTTGAGTTTGAGGCAGAATGGCAGGAGCGTTCGAGAGTATAGCCTCGAGTTTGATTCATTGGCTAGGCATGCGCCTACTATTGTGGCTGATATGGCAGACAGGGTACATCGTTATATGATGGGACTGGATCGTTATCTGATTGACGATTGTATGGCAGTGACTCTTCAGCCAGGTATGGACATTGCTCGGGTGCAGGCATATGCACTGGGGGTAGAGGATCGGCACCGGGGACGTCAGCCAGATAGAGATTATAATAGAGGCCAGCATAAGAGGGCTAGATCAGCAGGTTATCCTGACGAGTTTCGAGGCGGGCAGTCTCAGCAGCATGTTAGATTTTCTTCCCAGCCAGCACAGAGTGCACCCCCACGTTCCATGGGTAGGGGGTTCGATCGTACGGGATATTCGGAAGCTGGTCAGAGCTCTAAGGCGTCAGGGTCATAGATGGGCAGGGGTTTGAGCCAGTCGAGGCCACCTTTGCCTCAGTGTTCTCGCTATGGTAGGTCCCATCCTGGGGAATGTCGTTGGGCTACAGGTGCGTGTTTTTCTTGCGGCCGTCAGGGTCATACTATGAGGGAGTGTCACTTTAGAGGTAGTGCAGGTGGTATGGCACAGCCTACTGGGTCCGTTGCTGGTTCATCTTCTTCTGTGGCTATGCGCCCTACGGGGCAGGGTATTCAGGCGCCAGCAGGCCGTGGTAGAGGTCGTGGTGGAGCTTCCAGTTCTAGCGGTCCCTCGAACCGCATATATGCTTTGACTAGTAGGCAGGATCAGGAGGCGTCACCTAATGTGATCACAGGTATATTATCACTATTCTCCCGAAGTGTGTATGCATTGATAGACCCAGGTTCCACCTTATCATTTATATCCCCCTTCGTTGCTAGTAGGATCGGAATAGAGTCTGAGTTGATAGAACCATTTGAGGTAGCTACACCTGTAGAAGATTCTGTCATAGCTACGCGAGTATATAAGAATTGTTCAGTGGTTATATATAGTCGTCGTACCGTAGCAGATCTAATAGAGTTAAATATGATTGAGTTTGATATTATCATAGGCATGGATTGGTTGGCTGCTTGTTATGCTAATGTTGATTGCAGAGGAAAGATAGTTCGATTTCAATTTCCAGGGGAACCGATTATAGAGTGGAAGGGGAGTACAGTATCGCCGAAAGGTAAGTTTATTTCATACCTTAAGGCCAGGAAGATGGTTAGAAAAGGCTATATTTATCATCTGGTTCGGGTGCATGACATAAAGGCAGAGGAACCGACTCTTCAATCAGTCCCGGTAGTTAATGAATTTCCCGATGTATTCCCAGAGGAACTTCCAGGCCTTTCTCCAGAATGAGAGATAGAGTTTACTATAGATGTACTGCCAGATACCCAGCCTATATCTATACCTCCTTATAGAATGGCACCTGCTGAGTTGAAAGAGTTGAAAGAGCAATTGAGAGATTTGCTAGAAAAGGGCTTCATCAGTCCTAGTACGTCACCTTGGGGTGCACCGGTACTGTTTATGATGAAGAAGGATGGGTCACTGCAGATGTGTATTGATTATAGGCAGCTGAACAAAGTAACAGTAAAGAACAGGTATCCCCTCCCAAGGATTGACGATCTATTTGACCAGTTGCAGGGTGCTAAGTGTTTTTCAAAGATAGACTTGCGGTCAGGTTATCATCAGGTGCGGGTAAGGGAGGCAGATATTCCAAAGATGGCATTCCGGACCCGATACGGGCATTATGAGTTTAGAGTACTGTCTTTTGGGCTGACTAATGCTCCAGCGGTGTTTATGGATTTAATGAATCGAGTGTTTAAACCATTCCTTGATATGTTTGTTATTGTATTTATAGACGATATTCTGGTCTATTCACGTTCAGAAGAGGAGCATGCAGACCATTTAAGGACGGTACTTAGTGTGCTTCAGCACCAGAAGTTGTATGCTAAGTTCTCCAAGTGCGAGTTCTGGTTGACTTCAGTGGCATTCTTGGGGTATATTGTTGGAGCTGATGGTATTCGGGTAGACACGCAGAAGATTGAGGCGGTAAAGACTTGGCCCAGACCTACGACACCTACTGAGGTACGCAACTTTCTGGGGTTAGCAGGATATTACAGGAGATTCGTAGAAAAGTTTGCCTCAATTTCAGTGCCTTTGACAAGGCTAACTCAAAAGGCAGCCAAGTTCCAGTGGACTGATGCTTGTGAGCGAAGCTCCAGCTATTGAAAGACAAATTGACTACAGCTCTAGTCCTAACTCTTCCGGAGGGACCAGACGGCTATGTTATTTATTGTGATGCTTCGGGTGTTGGGCTAGGATGTGTATTGATGCAGCATGGCAAAGTTATAGCCTATGCCTCCCGACAGCTTAGGAAGCATGAAAAAAATTATCCTACTCATGATCTGGAGTTAGCAGTCGTGGTTCATGCCTTGAAGATATGGAGGCATTATTTATATGGTGTCCATGTGGACATCTATACAGATCATAAGAGTCTCCAATATATCTTTAAACAGAAGGAGCTGAACTTACGACAGAGGCGGTGGTTAGAGTTGCTAAAGGATTATGATGTTGATATTTTATATCATCCAGGGAAAGCAAATGTTGTAGCAGATGCTTTTAGCCGTAAGTCCATGGGTAGCTTGACAGATGTACAACCAGAAAGGAGGGAGATGGTTCGGGAGATTCAGCGGCTATCCAGCCTTGGAGTCCGTCTGGCTAATTCAGAAGATAGTGGAGTTTCTATTCGAGAGGTTGCTGAGTCCTCAATCATAGATGAGGTAAAGAGACCAGTACGAGGACCCTATTCTGGCACAGTATAGAGATGCAACTCTTCAAAAGGAAAAGACCCCATTTAAGGTTACACCTGACGGAGTGTTACGATATGAAGGCAGATTGTGTGTACCTGATATTGCGGGGCTACGACGGCAGGTTATGGGAGAGGCACACTCTGCCCGTTATTCTATTCACCCAGGGTCAACGAAAATGTATCATGACCTCAGATGCTTATACTGGTGGGATGGCATGAAAAAGGACATAGCGGAGTTTGTTGCTCAGTGCCCGAATTGTCAACAAGTCAAGATCGAACATCAAAAGCCTGGTGGATTATTACAGGAGATAGAGATCCCGACTTGGAAATGGGAGATGATTAATATGGACTTCATTACAGGCTTACCTCGCACTCAACGGAAGTATGACTCTATATGGGTTATTGTAGATAGGCTGACGAAATCGGCCCATTTTCTTCCAGTCAGGACTACTTATTCGGCTGAAGATTATGCGAGGTTATATGTCAGGGAGATAGTGAGACTTCATGGGTTCCCACGTCCATTATATCAGACAGAGGAGCTCAATTTACAGCCAACTTTTGGAGATCGTTTCAGAAGGGATTGGGGACACAGGTGAACCTTAGCACAGCATTTCACCCTCAGACTGATGGGCAGGCTGAGCGTACTATTCAGACATTAGAAGATATGTTGCGGGCCTGTATTATTGACTTCAAAGGTAGCTGGGATGACCACTTGCCGCTCATTGAGTTTGCCTATAATAATAGCTACCATTCTAGTATCCAGATGGCACCGTACGAGGCCTTATATGGGAGGAAGTGCAGGTCACCTATTGGTTGGTTCGATGTTGGCGAGACTAAGTTAATAGGCCCGGATATGATTCAGCAAGCTGTTGACAAGGTGAAGCTTATTCAGGAAAGATTATTAGCAGCCCAGAGTCGACAGAAGTCATATGCAGATAATCGGCGTCGAGATTTGGAGTTTCAGATTGGTGACTGGGTATTCCTGAAGGTATCACCCATGAAGGGTGTGATGAGATTCGGCAGGAAGGGGAAGCTCAGTCCGAGATACATTGGGCCTTATCAGATTGTTCGTAGGATAGGCAAGGTTGCCTATGAGTTGGATCTACCATCTGATTTGGAGGCGGTACATCCAGTCTTCCATGTATCGATGCTACGTAAATGTATTGGTGATCCTTCTAGAGTATTCCCTGTAGATGATGTTCAGGTAACAGAGGAGTTGTCATATGAGGAGAAACCCGTAGCTATACTTGATCGCCAGGTTAGAAGGTTACGTACTAAGGATGTGGCTTCCGTCAAAGTGTTGTGGCGAAATAATAATAGGGAGGAGATGACTTGGGAAGCGGAAGACGAAATGAAGAATAAGTATCCTTACTTGTTCCCCGTACCTGCAGGTAATTCAATTCCTAGCTTGACTATATTGATTGATAAACGAGATTATGTAGTAAGTTGTGACTCTGTGAGGCATCTGTAAGTTACGGAATGCAGGTTGATAGGTATAACTGTTAGAGAGACCTCGCTGGATTTTTTTTGTAAGACGCTGACTTAACATTCGAGGACGAATGTTCCTAAGGGGGGAAGGATGTTACGCCTCGTATTTTTATACGTAGTGCGCATCATGAGCTAGTCGATGTAAGTCCGGGGAATGAGATTTTATTTTAAGTTCCAAGTGATTAAAGAAATATTAGGCAAGGATGTTAATTCCACATGTGATATTAAGTATGATTTGGCTGATTAGGATTAAATTAATCAAGTGGGCCCCACCACTCAAGGCAAATTAAAAGAAATCAGATTGGGAGCTGGCCCTTAGTGGGGCACGTGTAGAGGGGGGCTGCCTCCACTTCATATTATGAATGAGGTGGTGAAATGCATTGCAAACATATCATCTTCTTCACCACTTAGCTTAGGCAGCTATGGAAATGGAGAAAACCAACCATGCAACTCTCAGCCAGCAGCTACAAAAGAATTTGGTTAGTAATCTCTTTGCTTGGTGTGTTAATTCCTTAGAATGCCATTGTTAATTCGCCATTAATGTTAAGAAGGGGGCGTGACCAGTAGCTTAGGAAATTTGTTTTAGTTATTGAATGTGCTAAGTATGAACGGAAACCATAATCGGATTATTAGTGGTGTCGTGTTAGTGTTTGGGCTGTTTTGATTAAAGCAAAATGCGGGAAATTCTGTTTTGGCGTTATGTATATGTTAATGTGATTATGGGTATATACTCCAAGGGATGAATACGATAAGGTAGATGTGTTGCGAATTATAAAACGAGTTATCGCTCGGTGTGTCGTTGTTTCGTTACTATGGTTGCCGAGACGGAACTGCCGGATTTTCGTTAGATTATTAGCTAGCTTACAATAAGTAGTAAAGCGCGACGTCTATCTCATTGCGGCACGATTGTTGCTTGTTATAGATTAATAGCTTGGGCAGTAAATATTGGACGTGCGGCTCGACTATACGGTATGTAACGCTATCCTTTCTTTCTTTGTTTGGCATGACTTTTAAAAATGAGCGAATGACGGACAGGTTTGATACTTACTTGTAGAGCGTCTAGGTGACGTATATTCTTGCTTCCACAAACTATTCCTCTATATATCGGCTATGTCTAAGGCTATGGTAATTTCTCATATCTATGGTAGTGCTTCTTAGAGTCATTGAGATTTTACGTTTTCATATCGTATTAAAGGTTCATAATCTTGATAAAACGTTAATCTTTGGTAATAATCCTTGCTGGTTCACGTTGATTGTTCTATTGAGTTATAAGAAATGATTTTAATTGCATATGGTTGCTCATAATGTTCTGCTCGTGCATAGAGTCATTTATCATTTCACCGAGTCCCGGGCCGGGTAATGTTCGTGCGGAGTTTCTTGCATATGTCTCCGAGTCCCTCACTAGAGGGCCGGGTATGTATATTATTTATATGATTGGTGATGAGGATGGTTATGATGATGATGATGACGGAGATGATGTGATGACTATTTCACCGAGTCCCTCACTAGAGGGCCGGGTACGCATGATGTATATATATGATGATTATTTTGCCGAGTCCCTTACTAGGGAAGCTGGGCACCTTATATGTTAAAGATATGCATGATTTTCACTTATAAGGTACATGTGTAGCGATATCTTGTTTCGACTTATCATGTTGGTATCCTGTCATCTTTACCTTATGCTTTACATACTCAGTACATTGTCCGTACTGACCCCCTTTCCTCGGGGGGCTGCGTTTCATGCCCGCAGGTGTAGACGCACAGTTCGGTGATCCTCCCGCCTAGGATATTTACTCTGCTGATTGGGAGAGCTCCACTATTTCGGAGCCCAGTCGTTTTGGTACATAACTTTCTATGTAGTCTTTTGCTTATCTATGGGTACGGCGGGGCCCTGTCCCGTCGAGTTTCACTACTATACTCTTAGAGGTCTGTAGACATTATGTGGGTTGCATATATATATTTTGGATAATGGTCTGGACATGGTTTGTTTGGGATGTCCGCTTGTACAGGGGCAGCCTTGTCGGCTGCGTACATCATTGTGTATTGTGTAGTGGCAGCCTTGTCGGCTTGCGTATGCTATTATGCTTTGGATAGTGGCGGCCTTGTCGGCTCGCGTATGTTGTTACGGTTGAATGGTTATGACTCCTTATGAGACAGATCCACTTTATATATATATGGCGTTGGGGTTGGCTTGATTTGATTAAATTCCATATTGTCTTAGTTTCAGATGGTTATACTTAACAGGTTTGTATGTGAGTGTCCAAAGCGGGCACTAGTCACGGACCATCGGGTTGGGTCGTGACATAATTGAACTAAAAAGGTTTACACAAAACAATGGATCATTTAGAATTGGGAAATGCCCAAGTACCCCCCAATCTATTCCCAAAATCTCAGAGACACACTTATACTATACTAAGGTCCTATTACCCCCTGAACTTATTTTATAAATAATTTTCTACCCCTTTTAGACCTATGTGGCACTATCTTTTGGGCCCAGTGCGTGTTGACATTTTTTTCAAGCTAATGCCACGTAGGCCGAAAAGGGGTAGAAAATTATTTATAAAATAAGTCCAGGGGTAATAGGACCTTAGTATAGTATAAGCGTGTCTGTAGAATTCGGGCATAGATTTGGGGGTACTAATGCATTTTCCCTTTATATTTTGAAGTTTAGATAAACTATCAAATGGTCATTTGGAATTTAATGTCAAATCTTGTATTTTACATCCTTTTTTTTTAACATGGATAAAAATTTACAAACATCAAGTTTTGGATCCGTCTTTATCAATCCATTCAGTCAACGAGTATACATGAAGGCTGACGAAGTGTGGATATAAAGGTTGTTTATTATTGGCGCGAAAAAAAATGTTTAGAGAAGTTCTGTAAGGGATAATGAGAAAAATATGAATCTTATTTTTGGGTCGGCGTAGGTCAAAGTATTAGGAAATTGTGCTACTTCACTGCCTGCTCTGCTGCTTTTGCTGCCTCACTTTCTGCTTTGTTCTTCTTAACTTGACAGAAAATCATTCGGTGGCGATGTTTCTGTTTGTTTCTTTTCGGGATTGAATTCATCAGGCGATTCACATCATTCATCTCAAATTCTTCTCATGGTATGATTTTATCTTCAGTCCTATGGCTACTTGTACAACAACTGATTCCGAAATTCCAAATGAGATCATAACAGACATACTCTTAAGGCTGTCCCCCAAATCTCTCTTCAAATGGATGCCCGTTTCTAAATAATGGAATCAACTCATATCTAGACCTGATTTCGTGAATACACATCTCAAATTAAACTTAAATCATAGATTTGTGTTTCCAGGCATCAATGGATATTTCAACTTTACTTCTCTCCTCCCTTCCACTTTTCAAATGAATTCTATCGCTTTAATATCTTCCTTTGTGGTATTGCCAATGGGATAATTTGTTTGTACAATTACAAAGGGGATATATATATATTTATATGGAACCCCACCATTAGCAAGTCAAAGAAACTACTTAATTTTCCGTGGGATTCCAATTGCTATATGAAATATGGTTTTGGATATGATGAATCATGTGATGATTACAAAGCTCTGTTTATTGATGATGAATCCGACCTGAGTTATGTGGTCAAAATTTATAGTTTGAGCACGGATTCTTGGAAAACACTTCATGATCAGCTTAAGGGTATCTTTCTAATAAATCTTTCGGCTAAATTTGTCAACGGGAAGCTTTATTGGATTGCATCTACGAGTTTTTGTGATATCAATGTGCGCAAGATCATTTCTTTTGATGTTGCAGCCGAGACATGGGGTAGCTTGAAACTTCCCATTTGTGTAGAAGCCAATTCGAATTTCAAATTGGGAGCTGTCGGAAGTGACCTTTCTCTGATTTACACAACTAATTTAGTTGCTACTTCTTTAGATGTCTGGATTTTGAAGAATAGCGGCTTACATGTATCTTAGACGAAACAGTTCACCATTGAATATCCTCAAAATATTGGGATACATATGGGTTCAACCACTTACCCATTCTCTACACATCTTCGCCACTCAACCACGGGCGACATTTTACCTTCCCTTCCCGGAGTTATACTGATATTTGGGGGTTCAACAAGAAAGCTAGAGCACACTTTTGATCTCGTGGGATGTGATCCGGTAGATTCTACACAGAAAGCATTGTTAATCCCTTACGATTACTGGTAAGAATTCTGCTTAGTTTTTTAGGTTGTATGCACTTTTTGCACTTCTTTTTCTATCAAATATAGGACGAGGCATTGAACATGTTTTTCCCCTGAAAACGAGACACAACATTCAATATATTTGCTTGTATAGCTCGTAGTTCCTGTAAGCATTTCTCCTTTTTACTTTACTAGTTTCTGGACACGTGCATTGCACTTTGTCCTCTATCATCAATTATGATATTGTTTGTATTTTTAAAGCAATATATATTTAACAATATACATGTTTCAAAAGCATTTTTTATAGACAGTTGGTCTAATTTGGTACGAACAGTGTTGAGTTAGAGTTTCAATATAGTGTTGCTTTCGGTTTCATTACTGACATCCTTTTACATTGAGAAATGATGATTCACTTGCATCTATGTTGTTGATATTGCTTATACTAGCTAGGTGACTACTTTTGTAGTACTATGTTATTTTTAGTTTTGATGATTTGACAAACAATGGGATCTAATAAGGGGACCTGATCCCATAAAGGAATGATGTTTCTGTGCTAGAAAGGGACAACTGGAAAAAGCACACTGCAACCTCTGTCACCTGTAGGGATCTGCACGCGTCTGTGCTCGTCTCTCGTACAACCTCAGTTTTTGCATCCTGAAAAGTTCAAGAACACAGCAAAAAACCATCCTTTCCAGAAGTATTTTCCTCAAGAACACCAAGGACCTAATAGAATTGTTAGCATCATTAGTTGTCTTAGGGTTTATACTTCAGTATTTATCTTTGTAGATCTAATCCTAAGCTATAAAGGAATTAGATCAGTGTTTCATTTCAGTTTTAATCTTGAGTCATTGCTAGAGTTAGCTATGGCTAGTGGATGAAGTCTAAGTCAACTAGAGTTAGTTGGGTTAGTGGGATACAAAGTTGTTGCTCAGTTTGAAAAGAAGTTTGAATCAATTAGAGTTAGTTGATTTAGTGGGCAACAGAGTTGTTGCTTAGAGGGGGAAGGGATTTAGAGTTAAATTCCTAGGTTACAAGAGTCTATAATCTGAAATTGTTGCTCCTTTTGAGATAAATGGAGTTTTGGTTGAAATCCTGTGAGTACCGATCGTGGTGTTCACTGCCCTTGAGCAAGAGGGTTTCACATAAATTGCTTTGTTGTTTATTACTTATTATTGTTGTTCTTGTTGTGTCAAGGGACCTGGTTTATTGACTGATAGTGGAAGATTACATCCGAACATACTATACAGTTTTTTTGACGAAAATTTTGAGAGATGCATCCTTAACTTCTTTTGGAGTATTGAATTTCAGAAAATGGAATATGATTTCGTACTTGCTGGTGAGTGCATGGATCGAAATGATGAAGCCTTTTCATGATCTGTTCTCTTGCTGCATCTTGTCTGCTGCATTTAGTGTCAGAATTGTAGTTGTATCTTGATTCCGCCTTGTACACCGAGAATGTTAGAGAAACCTTGTGGATGGTTCCCCTGCTTTTCATGGTGAAAGATTATTATTTTGTCGTTCTAGTAAAACTTAGCAATTATGAAAATGCTTCAGATGTAATTATTGATCTACAACAACTTCTACTACTGTTGATCTAATTATTACATTCTTTAATCTTGCCATTAAACTTACCATAGTTGGGAAAGCTATTTATTAGCCAATTTCAGGTACTGGGATCGGTTAAAATAGCTTAATTAATTATAGAACTGACATCGATTTCTCTGATGAATAACATATTGTAATATCATTGAAAGCTTCAATAAGACCTATTTTTTGTCAGACATAAAGATACAACCAACCTCATTGTCCATGTCTCGCTGCTTTCTGTTCAGTGTTCTTTGGATTGTATTGAGAATACTCTATATCTCTTAATTTCTGAATTCTCACTATTGTATCTAGCTAACATTATCAATAATCTAGGAGTGATATAATAAATGATTTGTTAGGAGTCGAAAATAAATATGCATGGGAGAGTAGTAATTAAATTACACAATACAATAAAGATTAAGATCCAATTGAACTAATAAAGAAAATTTAACTGGAAAGTAATTAACTACCACCCTTTTTAACACCTATTTAGGGGCAGAATCCTATGTAAAGTAAACTGAATGACCAAACAAAAAAAGGAGAAAAAAAGAAGCATTATCCTATTCTCTTGCTTGATGATGACTGCAATATTTCCTCACTTTGCTTAGGAAAAATGGTACCCTCTTTGAGTATGTGTACTCTCTATAAAAACAATCAACTGAAATTATAGAAAGTAGTTAGCAGCATTGTGTAGATAACGAAATCTTACGCTTGAAAAAGGATATGATCAAATTGAATGCACAACCGTCCACCTTGATGCAAGAAGTGGTTGGATCCGACGCCAGTCCCCAAGAGGGAGCCATATTATCAACTGATGATGGAGACACATGAGTTGGTGAATCCACATTATCAACCGGAGATGGAGATGGAACCGCATTATCAACCGGAGATGGAGATGGAACCGCATTATCAACCGCATGACTACAACAGTTTCTTACTTTTCCAAGGAAAAATGGTACCCTTTTCGAGTGTGTTGAATCTCTGTAAAAGCAATCATCTCAAATAGTAGAAAGTGCTTGGCAGCATTAAGTGGATAATGACATTTTACGCTTCAAAACGGAAGTGATAAAATCTAATGCACAATCGTCTACCTTGGTGCAAGAAGTGGTTGGAGTAGGGGTTGTGTGTGGTGGTGAAACCACATTATCAACTGGGGATGGAGCCATATGTGTTGGTGAAGCAACATTATCAATCGGAGATGGAGATGGAGTTGGTGGTGATGGTATTTTTTGGTGATGATGCCACCACTATCGGGGCCACAATCGAATTGAAGAAGTACCAAACGATTCTGTTTTGGGTTTGGTTGCAGTGGAAGTAGCAATGCTTATGCAACCCAACAACAGAAACACACATAATAATGTGCCACTTCTCGATGACGACCACATGTTTCAAAAGAAAGAACGAATAATTAACTGAGATCAGAGGAAAAAAACTTCAAGCGGTACTTTGAATCCTTTAAAGTTGTATGAATAATTAATATGATTTGATATAAATAGACAAAGAATTTCAGGCGATACTTCCCAATCCCTTTATACTTAAAATATCAAATTCTATCCAAATTAGGATTTATGTTTATGTACAAACGCCAAAAACAATTTAAGCCATACTTAATCCCAAACCGTTTATACTTAGAATATCAACTTCTTGTTGAATATTTATTCGGTGTGGAGACTACGAGCACTCTATCGATTTCTCACAACTTGAATTTTATTATATCAAAGTAAGAACCCGCTTCGATCTTAAAATCTTTATCACACTTGTTGCTTTCTTCAGTAACATTTTTTACTTGAGCACTCACTCTTGTTTGCTCTCTTAATTTCTTACTTGGTTTGTTACTTTGTTTCTTGGTTGCTTTCTTTCTTTCTTGGTTGCTTTCTTTCTTAGTTACTTACAACTCAAATAGACCACCACTATTTATAGGTGGTGATGAAATAATCTAGCTAAGTATTTCGCTACTATATTCTAAAATGTTCTTCTAACTTCATATTTCTAAAACTACCTTCTCTAGAACATCTCTAGACTTTTCTCTCTATAATACTCATTCTAGAACTCTTACATTATTTCTTTATAACTCTTGAATATTCTAGATTGTTCTTTGAAATGTCTTGGATATTAATTAAGTTGGTGATGATTTCTTAACACTCCCCCTCAGCACCAACTTTATTTTCTCTTTCAATCATTCCAAGCGCTTCTCAAAATCTTATAAACTTCATGTTTTCCAGGATCTTTGTGAATATGTCTGCTACTTGCTCCTCTGTCTTGATTTGATTCATTCAATTTCCCCTTGAAGAAATTTTTCTCAAAGAAAATGATGTTGTACTTACACATACTTCATCCGGGCATGAATACAAGATTTTCAGCCAAACGAATAGCTGACAAGTTGTCACAATATAGTGGTACTGTATCATTTGATGGTTGATGCAAGTCTTTCATGAGTTGCTTTAGCCATGTGCTCTCTTGTGCTGCCATCGTTCCTACTCGATATTCTACTTCCGTAGTTGAAAGTGAAACAGTTGGTTGTCTTTTGCTGCACCATGATATTGCAGTTGATCCAAGGTTGAAAACATATCTGGTGGTTGATCTTCAAGTATCATGGTCACCAACATAATCCGTATCACAATATCCGATTATCTTGCTGGGAGATCCTTTTATATAGAATAGTCCATAGTAAAGAGTTCCTTTCACATACTTTAATATCTTCTTTATTGCTTCCAAATGAGGCTTCTTTGGTTTCTGCATAAATCGGCTAACTACTCCGACTCCGAATGCAATATCTGGTCAGGTCAATGTTAAGTAGATAATACTACCTACAAGTTGATGATACATTGTTTCTTTCTCCAAGTCTTTGCCTTCATGGGAACATAGTTTTAAGTTAGGCTCCATCGGTGTAGAAGATATCTCGCAACCCATCATTCCATATTTTTGGAGTAGATCTCTCGCATACTTTTGTTGTCCAAGGAATAATCCATCCTTTGTTTTTTCAACCTCAAGACCAAGGAAGTGTTTTAGTTCTCCCAACTCCTTCATTTGAAATCGTACCATCAAATTTCTTTTACTTTGATAGATCTCATCAAATCACCTCCCGTGATGATTAAATCATCCATGTAGACTTATATGATAGCTAACCTTCCTTCACGAGCTTTTATGAATAAGCTTGAATTTGCTGGTGCCACTTGATACCACATTTCTTGACACATATGTCCGATTTGTGGTAGGTTCACAACACTTCCATCCTTTTCTTTGTTCGTCCTTTCCAACAAAGATGCAACAAACAACTTTCTTATCAAACTTGCTATGGAGATGATCTGGCACGAACACATAGCACACACAACTAAAAACTCAAAAGTGGATTACGGTATCATTTTTTAAGTTTTTCAAATGATGAGATGAATCTCAATCTTGCTTGCGGCAGCCTGTTGGTGATGTGGACAACAATCTTCATGCATTCTGCCCAAAACCTTGCTGGTACATTCATACTATGCAGCATACTTCTGCATATCTCCGCCAAATGTCTATTTTTTCTTTCAACCACTCCATTTTGTTGTGGCGTATTTGGGAAGGTTAATGTCATCTTATCATATTCTCTTTAAGATAATCATTGAACTCTCATGATGTGTATTCTCCCCCATTGTCCGTACTGAGACATTTGATTTTTCTTCCAATATCATTCTCTACAGTATGTTGAAACTCTTTAAACTTCTTAAATACTTCAGATTTCTCTTTTAGGAAGTAAATCCATACGTACCTTGAGAAGTCATCAGTAAATGTTACCATGTAACAATAACCATTGATGGAGGACTGCTTCACTGGTCCAAACACGTCTGAGTGTACTAGCTCTAATGGCGCCTTCGCTTGATATTTCGATTCTCCATAGGCAAGTTGATGTGCTTTCCCAGATTGATATCCATAACATATAATGTCTCCTCTAATATCAAGCTTGAGAAGACCTTTTAATTTTGATTGTTGCATCATGATTTTTAAATTGCTATAGCTCACGTGCCCAAGATGTGCATGCCATAGATCAGTTGTTTCATTACTCTGCGTTTTTTCAAGATAAGTTGTCTCCACTGACATGACGTAGATTGATTATAATCTTCTCCCTTCCATGATTGCTGTGCTTGTAACTTTTAAGTTTCGGTATACTTTTACGTTATTTGGTCCAAACAAGACATAGTTCCCAGAATATGTTAGTTGTGATAGAGATAATAAGTTCTTCTTCATACCTGAAACATGATAGACATTTTGAAGTTCCACTTGTCTTGAGCTGTGATGAGACACCAAAATCGTCTTGCCAATATGAGTTGTTGACATTTTTGAATTATTTGCAGTCACCACAACTGGATATCCTTTATATTCACTTATGTTAATGAGCTTTTTCTCATCACCAGTCATGTGATTGGAACATCCTGAATCAACGATCCAATCATGTTCATAATCGACCAATTTCTCACTTACAGTTGCAAGTGCAATCTCCTCTTCTTTGTTAGAGTGACAGGTGACAAACTCCTCTTGTTGATTAGTTTATTCAATTGCATAAGAGGTCTCGAAATCCCAAACTTCTTCTTCATCTTTCTTATTTTGAGTAGAAGTAACTACATTACCTTCAACTTTCTTGTACCAGCAGTCTCTTGTATAATGTCCTTTCTTTCCACAATTGTAGCACTTCTGCATTTTCCGGGTGTTGAAGCCTTTCGCATGCTTGTTTTGTCGTTGAGTTTTTTGATGTTGCATCTCTTGGTCTCCCTCTGGTCGTGAGCTTCTCTCTGCTTCTCTTTTTTTATAGGCTTGCCTTTTGCTGAAGAGCGCCTTATCTTCGTCTTTTATAGTAAGACTTGATAGTGGTTTCTCCAAATCTTCTTCATTTGCCAACAGATTTTCCAACTAAGATAAAGTTGGTTTTGTGGCCCACCCTCGTGTGGTTGTGATTATGCCTTTGTACTACAACCTTAGACCATGAATAGTAACTCTCCTCATTCTTGTCTCTGTGATAGAATTCTCTGGATCTAATTTTGATATTTCATCTGATAAAGATTTTACCTTTGAGAAGTATTGACTGATTGTCATATTTTGTTGAGAGATCGACAGAAGCTCAGTTTCAAGCCTTTGTAATCTCACATCATTCTTCTTTGTAAAAATTGTTGCCTAGGTGTCCCAAACTTCTTTGGGTGTCTTGGCATTCTTAATTCATTGCAAGAACTCATCATCAATTGTTACAGAGAGAACAAACATGGCTTTTCCAGCTTTGACCTTCCACCTTTTTGCTACTTCAGCATCTATTGGTGGTGTGGTGTAGAATCCACCAATGATATCCCATGATTCCTCACCGAGAAAGTAATATTGCATTCTCGTGATCCATGATCCGTAGGTTCTTGCGTTGAGCTTCTCAACGCTATTGAGAGTGCTTGCGAAGCGTGCCATTGATAAGTGCCTCGTAACTTGTAGCCTCCGACAATAGCTTGTAGGATCTTCTTTAAGTTCTCGCCTCGCTCTTATCCAGCAGCCTCTAATACCACTTGTTGAATATTTATTGGATGTGGAGACTACGGGCACTCTATCCATGTCACACCCCGAGCTACCCCCGAGACGCGGACACGGGACCTAGGACCCAAGTGATCCCAAGCTAACCCTGCTGGCATGATCATGAACATACTAAAGAATATAAACTGATGCGGAAGCTAAATCATACTTTATATATGAAAAGATGGGGAATACCCATATTCTATAACTGAGATAATATGAAAACTGATGAGTTTAATACGAAGAAGTTATTAACTTAATACTAAGCTGAAACTAACTATGTATGAAAATAGCCTCTAAACTAGACTAGAAATACTGGGACAAGCCCCAGCTAAATCTAGCAAAACTGAAACTAAATGACTAAAAGACTGTAATGAAACTCATGACTGTTGTCCTCGGAGAATGAGGACTCACCACTGAATCTGCTGAACTGGAGATCAAAAATCGATCTATGCGTGATCTGGATGCTGAGAACCTCAACCTACATCACGAGAAGATGTAACGCACGTATGTGTCAGTACTTGAAAGGTACTGAGCATGTAGGATAGAATATAGCTGAAACAAAACATAACTGAACAAGCACAAAAGCAAGCATAATAATCTGAACATGATATAGAGAATTATGAGTAACTGAATGCAATGACCAATTTATAACATGTTGAAACTGAATACTGAATATACTGATAAATGGTCAATGCAGTAGAGTCTGACTGAACTGTGGGAGCTACTAATAACCGATAATAAAACCACATGACCTAAATGTGGAGTCTGATGCATACGCCCCATCGAGAGGACCCAATATACCCTACCAAAGGTATAAAGGCATGCTGGCATGATCACTAAATTGATGCCCACAGAGGGGACTTACAACCTACTTGGCTAGTTCTGGGACTAATTGGGTACGTTGAACCCTAGCCCAACTTGGTGTTATGCTACTTCCATTAATTTACGTAGTTAACTGATTATACGTGAATTTCTGTAAAATACTGGATAGCTCAAAACTTAACATGCAAACTGAGAATGCAATATTTAAATCTGATAATGATGCATTAATATCTGAGGCATGTATATCTGAAGTAACTAAAATATCTGACCTAGCATGTGTAATTCAAGAACTAAAGAAATACATAGCTAGGGTTCTAAAATTCATGCCATAAACTGAATAATAACCTTACAATCTGATTTGGAACATATATTTAATAAACTCATGAAGTTCTATCGAAGTTCTAGAAACCCTAGGTGTATTACTGATAAAGGAATCAAGAACTGACTGAAAACTAGGGACCCAATGGGTGAAAGAAACCCACTAGTGGAATCCCACATACCTGGTGATGAAATTCACGGAAAAACACTTGGGTTTCGGGGCTGGAACCTTGCTGCGTTCTTGAACTAGGGTTCTTGACCTTTTTTCTCCTTTCTTGCTTCTAATTTTTCTAAGTTTTGATTAATGATTTGACTTAGGTAAGTTTTAGTTATGTTTCTAGGCTTAAACTAACTAAAATATGATGATTTAGGGTCAAAATGACGTATCTTAGAGTTTAAACAAAGTGGAAAAAGACCAAAAGACCCTTGGGTAAGTGGCTATCGGACCAAATGATGACCTGGACAGACGTGTCACACCCGGAGAGCATACCCCGGATGAGACCGGCGTCGTCGTCCTCTCAGAGGACTCAGACAAGCCCTTAGCATTCGTCATAACATGTGATCAATAAAATTTGCGAAAAAATTAAAACTTTTAACATACTAATGAAATATATTTAGACTTCATACTTAAGATTCATAAAGACACACGATATTCTAAAACTGTCTCACATATATAGAAACCATCTAAGAGTGCAAATCTGGACTTAGCCAATAATAGTCAATATGCCACATAAGCCTTAATACAAAAGAATCCAAAGAACATAAATGGAAATCTAATATTCTTAAATTCTACTAATGTCTTCATAAAGCTGGAAAATGAAATTGTAGCGTCCCGAACATGAGGACCTACCGAGACTTGGAGAAGGAGTTCCAAGCTTCTTCAAATCGACCTCTTTAACTTCAATGGCCGGAACCTACAGTTGTAGTAATATAAAGTAATGGGGTTAGTACGCCACATGTACTAATTATGGGTATATGCACATAACACTTAAAGGACATGCATGAAAAAGGATAATTTATCATCTCTTTAGAAAACATGCTAAGTCATATGAAAGTCTTAAATGCACATACCATATAACATATACAAGTTAAATCATGATCATAA
Organism: Solanum lycopersicoides; assembly: GCA_022817965.1. Classification (NCBI taxonomy): domain Eukaryota; kingdom Viridiplantae; phylum Streptophyta; class Magnoliopsida; order Solanales; family Solanaceae; genus Solanum; species Solanum lycopersicoides. The sequence goes on along the minus strand of CM040622.1, from coordinate 34,625,705 downwards.
TCAAAGACATATTCTCATAGAGTCATGTTAACATTTCATATTCAATAGATCATAAGACACAACATACAAAACAGTTACCAATGACCTCATCCCCAACCTACAAGTGCAAAATGGTCATGTGAAGCCCCATAACCCCAAACAACCAAGTAGATAAGATAGGAGGCCATAAGTAAAGCCTTGCTTCATGTACTTGTAACATAAGTAGTCATCACTTCATATAGCAATATAACCAAATAACATATTCATCATAATGACCAACATTCATGTAAGAGTAACATCATATATCATCAACATATATCTTTTATATCATCATATTACATAAGAACAATCTCCTAGGACTTTCCTTAGAGTCAACTTGTGCAATGTCTAGGTAGAGTCCCATACCCCTACCTATACTAAGCAAACTCCTCAAGTCACCCTAGTCAACGTTCATTTACTTGTCTTTCATTTTACATGATGGAACATTCGCATCAACCGACATAGACCATATGAGCTAAACATGGAATCCGGTGTCATGAAACCCCACACCGAAAGAAGGTGGTCAACCGGCCAAAGTAGAACCTAACATGACATAGCTTTCTAGGTGGATCCACTAGCTAGTATCCTCTGGTGGCAACATAGTTTAAGAACTAGGAGATGTATTAGAGACCTTACATGGCATCCTCAATCTCATGAGAATCATTGTGAACCTACCTTCCAACTAGGGAAGGGACACTTCTCATATCTAGTTCATCGGTGCTTAGCTAAGTCCCTTTCTTGAATAACCTTTAAGTTGTCTTTTATCATAAACTTATCATAGGTCATAGGAGATTAACTCCTTGTGTAACATAATCATAAGCTCTTTTAGATTAGATGAGAATTTCCTTTCATCATAACACTTCATATGTGAGATTAACATAACATAATCACCTTGTGTAAAGCATACAAGGGATATCATAACTTGCATTTTCGTATTCTTATCACGGTCTCACAATTTACATGTTCATTGCCCAACATATTCACATAGCAAGATCATACATTCATTTTGTAAATATAACATCAGAATTATAGGCTAACATAAACATGGAGAGTAAACATAAACATGGAGAGTAATCGCACTTAGAAGACTTACCTCCTACTTCCAAGAATCTTATTCATCATGCAATATTCATAACCATACATAGTGAAATACTCAATGGCATAATCAAGAACAACTCATCAAGTCATGTACAAGATCAATGCGTAGCGTAGGAGAAGGTAAACGGGTCGTTAAAGGGTTCATTCAAGTCTTAATTCTAATCCTAACGTTAACACATTATCAAATACCATAAACAACCCATTCGAAACCATCACTTAGAAAAAGATCATGTATCACACGACATTCAAACATTATCAATCAATTAATCAGCAATTCGTGCAAAATTGAATATAGAAAACGTTTACTTTTCATTGAAAATCATAAATCTAGGGTTAGGAAGAAAATCCGTTTTGTAGAGTAAAAACCGTAGTATTTGAAGTTCTTGAAAACTTATCTTGAAAGGACCTCTTGAGAAAGGAATCCCAAAAGTGAAAAACCCATACCTTATAGATGAAAAATCCACAAAATCTGATTGGAAACTTCGAAACCTTCATCTTCTCCCTTAAGCTTTTCTTGTTCTTCAATGGAGTTTGGAAAAGAGAGTGTTCTTGAGAGATTCAGAGAAATTTCGTTTGACCTGATTTGGGACGTGTAAAAGTGGTCTAAAACTGACCTAATATCAATATATAGTCTTCCCATGAATTACCCAAAAGACCCTACACTTAAATTACCAAAACGCCCCTCCTAAATTGACTAAAAATAGGAGAGCATTTGACTGAGCCAAATTCTGAAAATTTGCTAAGGGTCTCGGGTTTGTCCATGAATTTATATTAATTAATTAAGTTGCTCATTTAATTAATTAAGTGATCCAAGGTAATTACTAAAGTACCCCTAAGTCACTAGGACCATAACCAACCCCTTTGGACCATCCTAGGTTAGGTACTAGGATGTTTCTTTAGTTAGCTACTCGGCTAGTGTCACCCGGTTAGGTCTTAGGATTTCAGGAACACTAGTTAGTTCATTTTTGTTAGTCCTAGGTTAGTTAGCTAGTTAGGTAAGTTAGTTAGAACCTAGGATTTGTTAGGAAGCTCTACCCCACGTGGCTTGACCTGACGCGTGCCTGTCCCATAGCCGCCCTAACCGAATCGGTTGGGCTTGGTCTCTCGGCCGGTAGCACATGTGTTGCCGTGCACTTTCCTAACCGTGCACTCTGGAAAGTTCACTTCTTGTCCCAAGGATCCTCACTATGTCCTTGGGCACTACTTAGTCTACATGATCATTTTAAATAATCATGTGCTATGGTAACTAGGCTTGACATTTGGATGCCTCGTACCTAATGTGTGTAAGCGATGAAAATAAGAATTTTAGCTTAGGGTCTTCATTGCACATACAATTCCTAAGCAAACTTGGATTGGAGCATTTGAACATCAAGGTTTATTTTAAGTTATAAGTTACTTGTGTATACATAGAAATTGGTTAACACCCTTAAGCCAATATTCTCTAACATGCCCAATATTACTCAATATTGGGCAATGGGATGCCTATGTGCCTCAATACATATTCTTAAAATCTAATAGACTCTTCACTAGACAAGTACATTTTCTGGAATGTTACATTATCTCCCCCTTAGGAAACATTCGTCCCCGAATGACACTAAATTCTTTTGGAGGGTAGAAAAAGACTCAACACTAGCAGCACAACCAGCACATATCATATCATTACATTTAGCACTCAGTTCATGATGCACAAACATATAAGAGCTACATATTCATAACACATAGTGAGGAATTTCCTTCTCAACCTTATCATAAGCTCAAAATGCATCAAAAAGTTACCATGCTATCAATCTTCTCAAGATATCAACAAAACAACAAAAATCTCAAGAAAACATATGCATACAAGTTTCACATAAGTGCAAGAATAGAGTATGAAAACATCTTCTTAAAACTCTTGTTGGTACTATCTTTTACCAAAACATGCACCTATTTAGTGAACAAGTTAATGTCATGATTATGCATTACTTACTCTATTAAGAGGAATATCTAACCTCAAAGAGTTAATGGATGAGGGTAGCGGGACTTCATGTCAGCTTCAACCTCCCATGTTGCACATCAACGAGATCGTTCCTCCATAGAACTTTTAAAGAGGCAACCTCCTTGTTTCTCAACTTCTTGACTTGGCGATCTAGGATCTCAACTGGAGCCTCTTTATAGGAGAGGTTCTCATCCACCCCTAAACCTTCAATAGGAAGAATGGACACCGGGTCGCCTATGCATTTCTTGAGCATAGAAACATGAAACACCGGATGAACCGAAGCTAGTTCACTAGGTAGTTTCAACTCATAGGCAACCTTCCCAATTCGTTGTAAAACCTCATAAGGACCAACATATCAGGGACTTAACTTCCCCTTTCTACCGAATCTCATCACCCCTTTCATAGGTGAAATCTTCAAGTAGACATGATCACCTATTTCAAACTCAAGATCTCTTCTTCTATTGTCGGCATAAGACTTTTGCCGATTATAGACTGTCTTCAATCTATATCTTATGATTCGAACCTTCTCTATAGCCTCATAGATAATCTCTGGACCAAGGAGTGAGGACTCACCAACCTCAAACCATCCAACCGAAGATGTACTTCTACCATAAAGAGCTTCAAAAGGTGCCATGGAGATGCTCGAATGATAGCTATTGTTGTAAGAGAACTCAATCAAAGGTAAGTGATCATTCCAACTTCCCTTGAAATCAGTGACACATGCTCTCAACATGTCTTCAAGGGTCTGAATGGTACGTTCTGCTTGACCATCCGTCTGAGGATGAAAAGTGGTACTAAGTTTCACTTGAGTACCTAAACCCTTCTGAAAAGCCTTCCAAAAACGAGAAGTGAATTGGGCACCTCTATCCGAGATGATGGACAAAGGAATCCCATGAAAACTCACAATCTCATTAATGTAGATTCTTGCATAATGTTCGGCAGTATATGTAGACTTAACAAGAATAAAATGGGCAGATTTGGTCAACCTGTCCACAATAACCCATATAGAATCATTCTGCTTTTGGGTTTGAGGCAACCCAACAACAAAGTCCATATTGATGGCTTCCCACTTCCAAGTAGGAACATCCATGATTTGGGTTAAACCACCAGGTTTTAGATGCTCGGCTTTAACTTGTTGGCAGTTTGGATACTTAGCAATGAACTCTTCTATGTCCCTCTTTAAACCATCCCACCAATAGACCTCTCTAAGGTCATGATACATTTTGGTGGCACCCGGATGTATAGAATACCGAAAACCATGGGCTTCTTCTAGAATCTGATTTCTCAAATCCTCAACATCGGGTACACATAATCTCCCATGGTACCTAAGAACAACATCCTTCCCTTGGGAGAATGACTCATTGAGATTACTAAGTACCGATTTCTTCAACTCCATCAATAGGGGATCAAGATGTTGCTTCGATTTCACATCAACCACTAATGATGAGTTGGAGTTATGATGGACCATGAAATCACCAATTGGAGAATCTTCTAACCGCACACCTAAGTGAGCCAACCTATGAACATCTTTCACAAGTTCTTTCTTCTCTTAATCCACATGAGACACACTACCCATAGTCATACGACTCGAAGCATCCGCAACCACGTTGTCTTTCCCGGGGTGGTAAAGGACACTCATGTCGTAATCCTTCAAATATTCTAACCATCTTCTCTGTCGTAGGGTCAACTCCTTTTGTGTAAACACATATTGAAGACTCTTATGGTCAGTAAACACATCAACATGCACACCATACAAATAATGCCTCCATATTTTTAAGGCAAAAACTACAGCGGCTAACTCAAGATCATGAGTTGAGTAATTCTTCTCTATGAACTTTGAGTTGTCTAGAAGCATAAGCTATCACCTTACCATGCTGCATGAGGACACAACCCAAGCCCACTCGAGAAGCATCACATTACACCACAAAGCCTTCTTTACCCTTCGGTAGGGTCAACACCGGAGCGGAGGTAAGCTTATCTTTCAACTCTTGAAAATCTTTCTCACAAGCTTCCGACCACTTAAACTTCACCTTCTTTTGGGTCAAAACTGTCAAAGGAGAAGCAATGGACGAAAATCCATCAACAAATCTTCTATAATAGCCGGCTAGACACCAAGAAACTCCTTATGTCTGTGGGAGTCAAAGGTCTAGGACAATTTTTGACCGCATCTGTCTTCTTCGGATCCACCTCTACACCATCACCAGAGATAATATGGCCAAGAAAAGCAACGACCTCAATCAAAATTCACACTTGCTAAATTTGGCATAAAGTTGGTGTTCTTTAAGGACTTGCAAGGGCAACCTCAAGTGACTCTCATGTTCATCTTCATTCTTGGAGTATATCAAAATATTATCAATGAACACAATCACAAATGAGTCGAGGTAATCTCGGAAGACTCTATTCAGTAGGTCCAAATGCCGCCGGGGCATTTGTAACCCAAAAGACATAACTAGAAATTCATAGTGACCATATCTAGTTCGAAAAGATGTTTTGGGAACATCTTCACCTCTCACCCTAAGTTGGTGATATCCCGACCTTAAGTCAATCTTGGAAAAGAAACTAGCACCTTAGAGCTGATCAAAGAGATCATCAATTCGAGGGAGAGGATACTTGTTCTTTATGGTGACCTTATTAAGTTGGCGATAATCAATGCACATTCTAAGGGACCCATCCTTCTTCTTAACAAATAAGACCGGAGCACCCCATGGAGAAATACTAGGTTGAATGAAACCCTTGTCTAGTAAGTCCTTGAGTTGGAACTTCAACTATTTCAATTCAGCCAGAGCCATCCTATATGGAGGAATTGAAATGGGATTCGTATCCGGTAATAAATCAATGCCAAAGTCAATTTTCCTTTCGGGAGGAACTCCTGGAAGGTCATTAGGAAAAACCTCTGGGAATTCTCTCACTACAGGGACTGACTCAATAGAAGGAGTTTCACCTTCTAGGTCCTTAACCCTCACTACATGGTATAAACAACCCTTGGCTATCATCTTACAAGCCTTTAAACACGAAATAATTTGACCCCTTGGCATAGAATTTCCCCCCTTCCACTCTAGAATAGGTTCATTAGGGAATTGAAACTTCACTACCCTTGTTCTACAATCTATGGAAGCAAAACAATCATGAAGCCAATTCATACCCAAGATGATATCAAAATCAAACATGTCAAGTTCTACCAAATCAACAAGAGTAACTCTATTGAGCAGCATGACAGGGCATTTCCTATAGACTCTTTTTGCAACTACAAAGTCACCCATTGGGGTACAAACGGAAAAGGGCTCAATCAAAACATCGGGAAGTACATCAAACTTCCTAGCTACCAAAGGTGTAACAAAAGAAAGAGTAGCACCTGGGTCAAGCAAAGCATAAACATTAACAGAGAAAACTTGTAACATACCCGTCACAACGTCGGGAGAGCTTTCTTGTTCACCCCTAGCCTTGAGTGCATAGAAACGGTTCCTTTTTGGAGCTTCAGAATTAGGACCGCTTAATTGAGCTTGACTATTACCCTTACCTTGGCTTCTCACATTAGGACAATCTTTCACCATGTGGCCACCTTTGCCACAACCATAGCAACTATTAGTTCCAACAAGACATTTGCCCCCATGCTTCTTACCACACTTACCACAAGTTGGTCTTTCTCTTGGTGGATCAACATTTCTCCCCTCTTGAGGTTTAGGATTAGAACCTCTATCATTGCTATTCTTGGAGAAATTTGAAGGAACTTGGTTTGAAAACCTCTTCTTAAACTTAGGCTTGTCTTGAACATCGAGCCTACTTTTAGGAGAACCACTCTCAATAGACTTTGCTTTCTTAGCTTCCCTATTCCTCTTCCTTAGGCGAATTTCCTTAACCGGTTGAGCATGAACATCAACCTAGAAAGATCCATATTGTCATGAAGCATGGATGCACGACATTCTTCTTCAAGCTCTTCGGACACGCCCGTTACATAACGGCTCATTTCATCCCTAGCATTAGAAACCAAAGAAGAAACATATTTGGACAGCTTAATGAACTTCAAGGAGTATTCCTTAACACTCATACCTCCTTGACGAAGGTTGATGAACTCCTCTACCTTAGCTTCTCTTTGCTCCCTTGTGAAAAATCTGTCTAGAAAGGCATTTTTGAAGGTCTCCCAAGTCACGGGACCATCTCCTAAAGCCCTACTATCCTTCCACAGATTGTACCATGTCTGAGCCACGTTCTTGAGTTGATAAGCAGCAAGTTCAGCCTTCTCAGTAGTACTCACCCCATAGAAAACAAAATCTTGTCGACCTCATCAAGGAAATATTGGGGGTCTTCATCAACTTTTGATCCAAAGTACATGGGAGGATTCATCCTCGTAAAGTCTCTCAAACGGCTAGCCATAGTACTAGCATGCTGGTTCTTTCGAGGTGCAACCTCTTTGTTAGCTTGAGCCGTGATGGCTTGAGCTTTAGTGGTGATGGTTTCGGCCATTTGGAACAGGGCTGCCCTCACCTCACCATCCGTCATAGCCGGAGGATTCACCGGAACTTGATAATTTGCAGCAGCTTGCATTTCAGGAGCATTTCGGTTACCTTGGGGGGTAGCTCTCGCATTCGCAATCTCCTCTCCTACCCTTCTAGCGGCTGTCCTTCTTGTGTTCATCGCCTATATACACAAGAAAGGTATTAGATGCTAATAGACACATAGTGTCAAAACTCTAAAGGCACGACATAGGAGTATCAAGAAAAGAGAAGTTTCCTAATCATCACATAGCCCCTCGCCCACAATTGTGGCGCGCTTCACAACCATGAACAAGACACTAGTTAATTTGGTTTAGTGAGACATTGATCCTAAGGATATTCAACCTCATGCTCTGATACCAAGTTTGTCACACCCGGAGAGCATACCCCGGATGAGACCGGCGTCGTCGTCCTCTCAGAAGACTCAGACAAGCCCTTAGTATTTGTCATAACATGTGATCAATAAAATTTGCGAATAAATTAAAACTTTTAACATACTAATGAAGTATACTTAGACTTCATACTTAAGATTCATAAAGACATACGATATTCTAAAACTGTCTCACATATATAGAAACCATCTAAGAGTGCATATCTAGACTTAGCCAATAATAGCCAATATGCCATATAGGCCTTAATACAAAAGAATTCAAAGAACATAAATGGAAATCTAATATTCTTAAATTCTACTAATGTCTTCATAAAGCTGGAAAATGAAATGGTAGCATCCCGAACATGAGGACCTACCGAGACTTGGAGAAAGAGTTCCAAGTTTCTTCAAATCGACCTCTTCAACTTCAATGGCCGGAACCTACAGTTATAGTAATATAAAGTATGGGGTTAGTACACCACATGTACTAAGTATGGGTATATGCACATAACACTTAAGGACATGCATGAAAAAGGATCATTTATCATCTCTTTAGAAAACATGCTAAGTCATATGAAAGTCATCAATGCACATACCATATAACATATACAAGTTAAAGCATGATCATAATCAAAGACATATTCTCATAGAGTCATGTTAACATTTCATATTCAATAGATCATATAGACACAACATACAAAACAGTTACCAATGACCTCATCCCCAACCTACAAGTGCAATGGTCATGTGAAGCCCCATAACCCCACACAACCAAGTAGATAAGATAGGAGACCATAAGTAAAGCCTTGCTTCATGTACTTGTAACATAAGTAGGCATCACTTCATATAGCAATATAACCAAATAGCATATTCATCATAATGACCAACATTATGTAAGAGTAACATCATATATCATCAACATATATCTTTCATATCATCATATTACATAAGAACAATCTCCTAGGATTTCCCTTAGAGTCAACTTGTGCAATGTCTAGGTAGAGTCCCATACCCCTACCTATACTAAGCAAACTCCTCAAGTCACCCTAGTCAACGTTCATTTACTTGTCTTTCATTTTACATGATGGAACATTTGCATCAACCGACATAGACCATGTGAGCTAAACATGGAATCCGGTGTCATGAAACCCCACACCGAAAGAAGGTGGTCTACCGGATAAAGTAGAACCTAACATGACATGGCTTTATAGGTGGATCCACTAGCTAGTATCCTCTGGTGGTAACATAGTTCAAGAACTAGGAGATGTATTATATACCCATAATTCCACATTAAATGGCAGCCTCAATCTCATGAGAATCATTGTGAACCTACCTTCCAACTAGGGAAGGGACACTTCTCATATCTAGTTCATCGGTGCTTAGCTTAAGTCCTTTTCTTGAATAACCTTTAAGTTATCTTTTATCATAAACTTATCATAGGTCATAGGAGATTAACTCCTTGTATAACATGATCATAAGCTCTTTTAGATTAGATGAGAATTTCCTTTCATTATAACACTTCATATGTTAGATTAACATAACATAATCACCTTGTGTAAAGCATACAAGGGATATCATAACTTGCATTTTCGTATTCTTATCATGATCTCACAATTTACATGTTCATAGACCAGCATATTCACATACAAACATCATACATTTCTTTCGTAATCATAGCATCATAATTATAGGCTAACAAAAACATGGAGAGTAATCACACTTAGAAGACTTACCTCTTGCTTCCAAGAATTTTATTCATCATGCAATATTCATAATCATACATAGTGAAATACTCAATGGCATAATCAAGAACAACTCATCAAGTCATGTACAAGATCAATGCATAGCGTAGGAGAAGGTTAACATTTCGTTAAAGGGTTCATTCAAGTCTTAATTCTAATCCTAACGTTTACACATTATCAAATACCATAAACAACCCATTCGAAACCATCACTAGAGAAAGATCATGTATCACACGACATTCAAACGTTATCAATCAATTACTCAACAATTCGTGCGAAATTGAATATAGAAAATATTTACTTTTCATTGAAAATCATAAATCTAGGATTAGGAAGAAAATCCGTTTTGTAGAGTAAAAACCCAAGTATTTGAAGTTCTTGAAAACTTTTCTTGAAAGGACCTCTTGGGGAAAGGAATCCCAAGAGTGGAAAACTCATACCTTATAGATGAAGAATCCACGAAATCTGATTGGAAACTTTGAAACATTCGTCTTCTCCCTTAAGCTTTTCTTGTTCTTCAATGGAGTTTGGAAAAGAGAGTGTTCTTGAGAGATTGAGAGAAATTTCGTTTGACCTGATCTGGGATGTGTAAAAGTGGTATAAAACTGACCTAATGTCAATATAGTCTTTCCATGAATTAATTACCCAAAATATCCTCCACTTAAATTACCAAAATGCCCCTCCTAAATTGACTAAAAATAGGAGAGCATTTGACTTAGCCAAATTCTAAAAATTTGCTAAGGGTCTTGGGTTTGACCATGAATTTAAATTAATTAATTAACTTGCTAATTTAATTAATTAAGTGACCTAGGATAATTACTAAAGTACCCCTAAGTCACTAGGACCATAACCAACCCCTTTGGACCATCCTAGGCTGGGTACTAGGATGTTTCTTTAGTTAGCTACTCGGCTAGTGTCACCCGGTTAGGTCTTAGGATTTCGGGTACACTAGTTAGTTCATTTTTGTTAGTCCTAGGTTAGTTAGCTAGTTAGCTAAGTTAGTTAGAACCTAGGATTGGTTAGGAATCTCAGCCCCACGTGGATTGACCCGACGCGTGCCTGTCCCCTAACCGCCCTAACCGAATCGGTTGGGCTTGGTCTCTCGGCCTGTAGCACATGTGTTTCCGTGCACTTTCCTAACCGTGCACTCTGGAAAGTTCACTTCTTGTCCCAAGGATCCTCACTATGTCCTTGGGCACTGCTTAGTCTACATGATCATTTTAAATGATCATGTGATATGGTACCTAGGCTTGACACTTGGATGCCTCGTACCTAATGTATATAAGCGATGAAAATAAGAATTTTAGCTTAGGGTCTTCATTGCAGGTATAATTCATAAACAAGCTTGGATTGGAGCATTCGAACATCAAGGTGTATTTTAAGTTATAAGTTACTTGTGTATACATAGAAATTGGCTAACACCCTTAAGCCAATATTCTCTAACATGCCCAATATTACTCAATATTGGCATTGGGATGCCTATGTACCTCAATACATATTCTTAAAACCTAATAGACTCTTCACTAGACACGTACATTTTCTGGAATGTTACAAGACGGTCCGTCGTTCAATCGACGGTCCGTCGTTTGGTCCGTAGGTTGGGTCTGCTCAGCAGGCCTTTACTAAAACGGGCATAACTGTTTACTCGGAGCTTTGATTTTAGCAAGGTTGGTGGCTATGGAAAGATAATTCAATTGTCTATCTTTTTGTATGTCATGGGACACCTAATTCATTTTGTGATAAGAGTTATGATCATTTGAAGTTGACCCAACTGCCTTTCCCCCCCTAACTGTCTGCTAATTCCCACCTACGGTCAGACCTACGGAGCGTGGGTCCACCTACAAACCGTGCTGGTCAACCATGGTTCTTGTCATAGAGTGGGTGAATGGGGTGTCGATCGACGGTCATGGACTACGGACCGTAGTCTGACCTACAGACCGTAGGTCTGTCCGTCGATCAGGACAACCAAATTTTCCTGGGCTGAGACTTTGGGGGTTTCTGACCCCATTGACGAATGTGTAGGACGGACCGTGGGTCAGGATATGGTCCGTCGATGGCCACGTTGGTCGCACCTGCAGGTTTTCTGAAAAAAACTTGTTTTTGGTCTGTTTTTGATACGAGGTGTTACAATCCATTTCTCAAAACTTGAATTTTATTATATCAAAGAAAGAATCCGCTTCGATCTTACAATCTTTATCACACTTGTTGCTTGCTTCAGCAACACTCTTTACTTGAGCACTCACTCTTGTTTTCTCTCTTACTTTCTTACTTGGTTTTTTACTTTATTTCTGGCTTGGTTTCTTTCTTTCTTGGTTTCTTTCTATCTTAGTTACTTACAACTCAAACCTCTATTTATAGGTGTTGATGGAAGAATCTAGCTAAGGGTTTTGTACTATATGCTAGAATGTTCTTCTAACTTCCTATTTTCAAAACTACCTTCTGTAGAACATCTATAGACTTTTCTCTCTAGAATACTCATTCTAGTGCTCTTCCTTTATTTATTTATAACTCTTGAATATTCTAGATTCTTCTGTGAAATGTCTTGGAGATTAATTAAGTTGGTGATGATTTCTTACTTCTATCCAAATTAGGATTTCTATATATGTTGTCACGTCCACTTTTAATAAATTTATAATTCAATTAGGATTTCTACTAATAGTAAATTTGTAATTGCAATCAAACTACAACTCCTTGTACTCAATCAACACAAACGCCAAAAACATCATACAGAGATCCTTCTGCTATGGCAAGTGATTCTCTTAAAGCTTCCTGTCAAATCTCTGTCGAAATTCATGTGTGTTTCTAAATCATGGCTTCAACTAATCTCTAGCCCTGATTTTGTGAAGAACCATATCAAGTTAACTGCTCATGACAAAGGATACATCTATCACAGACTTATATTTATCACAGACTTATATTTTGAAATACCAATGATGATTTTAAGTTTTGTCCTCTCCCTCCCTTGTTTACCAAACAACAACTCATTGAGGAGCTATTACACATCAAAAGATCCACTTTATGAACTCACATTGTCGACTCTATCAATGGGTCGATTTGTGTTTTCCATGGACAAAGAGAGGCATATATATGGAACCCCACTATTACCAAGTCAAAGGAATTACCAAAGTCTACGAGTAATATGTGCTCTGCTTCTATCAAATATGGTTTCGTATAGGATGAGTCACGTGATGATTATAAAGTTGTATTTATCAAATATCCATATAATCATTCTAGTAGTTCCGAATGAGGATTGTGGTCAACATATATAGTTTGATTACAAATTATTTCTTGTAAGTCAATTTGGTAGATTTGTTAATGGGAAGCTTTATTGGACTTCATCAACTTGTATTAATCAATACAAGGTGTGCAACATCACTTATTTTGATTTAGCAGACGGGACATGGGGAAGCTTGGAGCTTCCGAGTTGTGGAAAAGACAATTCTGATATCAATTTGGCAGTTGTGGGAAGTGATCTTTCTCTGCTTTATACTTGTATACGAGGTGCTGCTACCTCTGATGTATTGATTATGAATCATTCTCGAGTTAATGTATCTTAGACAAAATTGTTCACCTCAAATATTCTCAAAATATTAAGACACATATGTGTTTGGCATCTGTTTTCACATTCTCTATACATTTTCGCCACGGCGAAATTTTGCTTCTTCTTCACTCAACAATCATAATATATGATTGTTCAACAAGACAACTAAAGCACACTTTTGATGTTATGCAATGTGAAGAAATCTACGTAGAAAGCCTTGTTAATCCCCTAACGATATCTGACCAGGGATCTCGTAACCAGGAATCATCACATAGCTGATAATTTGTAAGGATTCTGCTTAGTGTAGCTTGTTATGCTCTTTTTGCACCTTTTTTTTGCTGCCAAAGATAGGGCAAGACATTGAATATATCTTTTTCCTGACGGAACTTTAATTATCGTGTCATAAAAGACTTACTAATTCCAAAATAAAGTTAGGACCGGTGAGAGGCTTCAATCATAAATTCTTGATTATAAGTAGACAGAAAAGAAAAGAACACTTGAATTGTTGAGTAATAGATTCAATAATCAATATGTTTGAAGTTCCAACATAGTGCTGGTTAGATCTCAATTAAGGAGTTTAGCTAATGATAACTGTTTGATTAAAACAACCTTTTACATCGAGTAATGATGATTCACTCACGTCCATGCTGTTGCTTTCGTTTAAACTAGATGGCTATTTTGTTACTCTATAAACAGAGTCATTGTGAAAATTTTGTCAGGCACAACTTTAACTATTCGTTTTGTACTATTGAATTTCAGGAAGTGGAAGCTAATGTTGAACACTAATCAATAGTTGATGCTGCGTTCATGGATTGAAATGATGAAACCTTGTAATGATCTATTTTCTTTTGTATTAGACTTGTAGTTCTATCTCGTTATAAGATTTACAATCATTTGCTATAAATTAGAATCCTGATAACAATTCTGCTAAAACTTGGTTTGCATAAAACTTTTCTTTTCTTCGTATAATTAGATATTTGAATCTCTAGAATGTGAAGAGAACTCGATATTGTCGAGTACTGAAATGAAACAGGTCCGAATGAAGAAAAATGGATATATAGAGGATTTACACAACTTGATTCCGACTAGTACACAATGAATGTTTAAGGAAACCTTGTGGATTGTTCCCCTTCTTTTCAGGGTGAAAGAGTATTATACGTATTACAGAAAATATAATTAGATTCATTTGTATGTTCATCAAATGGGAACAAGCTAATGAAGACATTCCAAACCTCATTTGAACTTATAAAATCCTATAATTACTCATTCAAACTAACACACATAATTTATCAAACCATCAGAAACACCCACGAAAACGTTTGGTCAAAAAACTACATGCAATCAATGTATGCCTCTCTTGAATGCAAAGAATGTATACAACCATATCTTTTAGTACGTAATGAATTAGGTGAGCCATGAATTAGGTGATCCATGACATATGAAAATTGTAGGTCAATGAGTTTTCTTTCAAATTCCACCAATTTTATATCATTTAATGTTTAAAGTAAAGCATTATGATCATTTTAACATAGACTAGTGTACTTGTAAATAAAAGAAACTTTGAACGTTCATAATTTTGGCTTTAGATGTTAGTTTCGGGTATAGAAACACTCTATTTCATGGTTCATACCTTATTTAAACTTATAAATACCTATACTTACTCATTCAAACTAACACACATAATTTATTAAATTATCACAAACACCACAAACAAAATGGTCAAAAACTACATGGAATCCATGTGTGCTTCTCTTGAAGGCAAACAATGTATTTTACCAAATCTTTTAGTACGTAATGAATTAGGTGAGTCATGATGTTGACACCCAAATTTTGACCTCCCCAAAATAATTAACCCTCGAGTTTCATTAATTTCAAACGATATAAAATAATTAGCTTTTAAAATTGAAGATGTTTTTCAAATTATTTTAAAATAATTTTAGTAGTTTTATAATTCTAAAATCGTCTTACAATTAGTTTATTTTATATTTAAAATAACATCAAAAGATTTTAATTTCGTAGGTGTTTTCGTTAGAATAGTTTAGTTAAATTATGCTATTGAGTTATTAGCTCGCGATTAAGTTAATCATTTTATGTCGTTAAGTTTATGAAGCTCGTTAGTTAATTGTACTAATTTATCCCGTTTAATTTTAGTCGATTTCGCCAATTGAGCTCGATTTGGCTAAGTCCAAGATTTTTTTTTTAGTTAATTGGGCCAAAATTTTGGGATCCTATCCCTCATCAGATCTGGGCCCTTTTCTACCCCTTAATCGCCCAACCCCCTTTTTCTCCTTTGTTTCCTAACATCAGCAGCCCAAACACCTTATCAATCTCCCAGCCCATACTCCCATTCCTTTAACCCGGCCCAAATCGGTTGTTTGCAGAAGCGACAACAACACCAACGCGATTTGGACGGGGAATATCCCTCAACTTTAACGTTCTTCACGCTTAACAGCAGAACGTCAATGTCATCGAGAAGACCCTCGCGCGCGTCGCCTCTTCTTCACGCGAGACGACGCTCCAACGTCTCCTTCCTCTTTTTCGTCATTTTCGTACTGCGGCAACAGAGATGCCAGACGCTAAATCGTCCTTGGTATTGTGGGATTCAGGCACGTCGCTCGCCCAGGACGAGTGGCCGATCTCAGCCCTCCACCTCGCCTCAAAGCTGGTCGAATCGTCTGCAAATCGAAAGTATATTCGATTTCTGGATAAATTTTGGAATTTGAATTCCAAATGGGCCGAAAATTTGGGGGATTGCCTGGTCTTTTCCCAATTTTTGTAAACCCTAATCTTTCCGCTATTTATATTTTCTAGTCTCACACTAGGGGGGGGATTATTTTTTTTAGTTTTGTTGAAGAAGAGTCACAGAGAGTTATAAGAGCTTGCGAAAAATAATCAAATTTCTTCAGTCGAAATTTAGTAGGAAAGATTTAGAAGTAGACATAGAGTGAAACATCTAAATACATTAGATAGAGCTCTGTTCTTGTCTTAATTTTTCGGGTTGTCGAGATTCGCCGGACTTCTTGGAATCTCACTTCAGTGTGGAAAGCTGCCTTTTCTCTCATTTTTCCTTGTTCGCTGCCCATAAAAAGGTAAAATCCTCTTTAACCCTCTGTATTTCTTTGTCTTGTTTGTGTTATGCTTTTTAATAGGTTGTTGGTTTTTTTTTATGCTAGTTTGAGTATGTTGTAGCCTAAGAGCTTCTTAAACCATTGCATTCTTAGTCCTTGTACAACATAATATCGAGTTATAATTTCGAAGACTCGCTGATTGTTCTGCTTGCCTTATATGAAGTATTGTATAGTTATTCTTACTTTTGGGTTCGTTTTCTTGAATATTTTGCAGAATCTTCTCTTTACTTGCTTAATACTCGACATCATGTCTTTCAGTTTTCCACCTCGAGTTGGAAGAATGAATCGAGATGTCAACATTTTGAGTAGTGTTAGAATAGTTGAAGCGTGAGATGAGTTTTTGTGTTTGTTTTTTTAATTTTTGTTTGATTAGGATTTTAGTTTTTTTTTAGTATCTCAATTAGTCGCTTTTCTATTTCTTGTTTCTCGTCGTCTCAATCAGTACCGTTTAATGCAGCGGGAATAGGCGTCTTTGGTTGTCCGTTGGACCTGGTCGTCCACCCTTTATGTATAGCAAATCTATAGCTAGCAGCTTCGAGTTTCCTTCATGAAGTTTAGGATCTGTTTAAGTTCTTTTTCTCATCTTTAGGCGTCTGTAACGTCTTCAAATTAGATTGAGGGGTCTGCATGTGTTGCTTTTGGGCGTTGTTCTATCTTATCCAGAATCGTGTTTCAGACTTTATTTAGTTTAATCGAAAAAGAATATCCATCAGAGCAGGTTCATGCATGAGTCTCATGGTATACCTTCTTGGACATTGTCATGTTAGCTTATTTTCAGATGAGGATCCTGTAGTGTTTTTCCTGTTTATCATGGTTTAGTCTATTCAACTTTGGATATATGTTGAAAGGGGCAGTAGGTTCTGTATCTCAACAACCTGAATGATATATACTTCTTTGCATTATTTGAAATTTTGTTTCAAAATTTAGGTATATATGTTTCTCAAGTCAAGTCGGGTTTGATGGAATCTTTAAGTATTGTGTTTGTTTTATGCTTGGTTGAGGGCTGTGTTTTCATCCCTTTCGATGCCTGCCCCTGTTCATTGTTGTAAGCCGACTAAAATCTGGAAACTGTGGCCAAGTCTATAATGTGATTTCTATGTATATTTTCAGTGATATTAGATGCTTCTCTAAATCTGCGTTTCATCAAAGTGTCATGCATATCATTATTTCTCTGTTATTGTTTTATTATTATGACTGTTGTTACTATCTTTAGTTCATAATTTTTACTCTATTTTATAATGTGTTTCTGAATTCCTAAGCCTCTAAAGGTGCATTTATGTGTCTTATGTGTTGATTGTCTCGCATCTTCGCATTTTGTTCTTGAGTAGTTATTTGGTGTCATACTGTCAGAGCATGTTTTTTTTTACCTGTATATTAATTGCCCCACTGTATAAAAGGCCAAGCTTTATTGGGTATTAGTTTACTCATAAGACTTCGAAATGATTTCCTACGAAAATGCCTCATCTGTTATATTGGGTTAGTGTTGGAAATATTGCCTTCTTGTTCCTCGAAAATTGTAAGTGAAACGAATGTCTCTGTTTGTCTGCTTTGTTTAAACTTTGTTGCCTCTCTCAGTGAACAAAAAATGTTGATTATAATGAGCAATTAGTTGTCATGGTTATTCGTATCTTTCAAGTATAAGTTCTGATTTTTCTCAAACATGCACTAATGTTTATATTTGTTCTTTTAACATGTAAAATTGCATTGAGCTCATCGTTGAACTGCCACCTCCTTTTCACCTCGAGAGAGCCATAAAGGCTTAATTTCATCTTTTTGAGTCAATTCATAAAATACGGCGTACAGATCCGAAGTTTGAAGAATTGAAGATAGTCGAAGAAATTGGGATTAGAAGACCCATTTTATTTTTTCTGCATTTCGTATTGTATTTATTTTGGGCATAAGCCCTTGTTGTCTTTTACTTTATTGTAGTTACTTTGTGTTATTATTTGTTTAGACTAGTACAGGTACGAAAGAAAATGGGTCGAAAACCCAAAAGTCAAATGGGTCAAAACCCAAAAACAGGTGGGTCCAAATACCGGTCAAGGCGAACAGAACCCGGATTTGGACCCAAATCTCTCTCCCTCTCTCTTTCTTTATATTTTTTTTTTATTATTTTTGTGTGTTTTATTTGTCATTAGTTAAAAGTTAGAAAACTCTGAATCCCCGCAAAACGCCGTAAATGTTTTATCAACTTGAAATTAAACGAAATAGATTTTACAAAGATAAATAACTTGTAAACAATTTTACTTATATTAAATACTACAATTTCCAAATAAACTCCAAGAAATATTTTATGTCAAATCTGTAAGTTTAGCCAAATTAAGGTAGTTGTCGGATAGCCGCAAGTAAGCGGATATTTTAGGTGCCTAACACCTTCCTAAAATATAAATAGGAATCCCCGACCCTTTTTTTTAAGTTTTCAAAATTATTTTATCTGTTTAAGTCTTTTGAAAACGCAAGTTTCTTGATTTTCTTAAAAATTAAGTGGCGACTCTAAAAAGTCAAAAATTTTTAAAACAAATATTTTTTTGATAAAACAGAAATGGCGACTTTGTTGGGGACTAGGAGGATTCTAACCTTAAAACTAACATTATTTGGCTATGTGCATAATTGTTTATTTGTTTACTTTATCGCTTTATTGAACTGTTGCATTCATGGCATAACATCTTCCGTCAAACGACGATTATTTCATTTCCACTAAAGGACGATTATGCGGGTTCGCAGTAGTTCATTAACCAAAAATTTTATCGGGGCACCCTGACGAGTGTAGTTGGCTACTTGATAGTCAACGATCATTAACTGTCCCAGCCCAAGTAGTCCGCTTGGGTTATCCTTTCCACTCTAAATACAACCCATTCCTAGTTAAACTAAGATAGAGTGAAACCCACTCCCAAAAAATAGCGCATTGGCCTAAGACGACCCAACACTCAAGGTGTGTGACCCAACACCCAAGGTGTGTTGGGCCCATTAGAAAGACCGCCTTGAGTCCAAAGAGCCCACGGCTCGATAGGACGATCATATTTGTGTGTTAAATCTAAAGGATGTATTGCGTGTTTAACTGTTTGTTGTATCGTAGGGGTGGCAATTAACTAGTTGTATGTTTTTGTAGATGTCGAGTCAGTTCCTCCATTCAACATGGTCACCAAGACGCCAGACATTCTCCGCGTATGGTGGGACAACCTCAAAGATTGTCAAAAGAGAGAAATCTTGATTCACCTGGGTCACTTACCTTCGATAATGGATTTTAAGGTTTCAACCACGTTTATCGAGGTTATCACTCGGTTCTGGACGATAAGAAGATGATTTTTCGATTTGGAGATGTCGAAATAACACCAACACTAGAAGAAATTAAGGATTGTCTGGACTCTATCGGAACATGTGGCAAGAGAAAAAAATGTCCCGATCATCACATCCTTCTGCCATTGAAAGAGGGTTGATTTATTTTTCTCAAACACCACCCTAGGCAGTCCTGCAAACGTCTGCAACACTTCAGCCTATCTCACTTGCGCAGTTTTGACTAAGTATAAAAATACTTATGCAGCAGAATTAAACAACACACAAAACGTACGGGAACTCTTCCCAACTTTCTATTAATCTCGAATTAATACAAAAAGAAGGCTTCACGAATTTGTCTAAGGCCAGAATTATTCTCTCTCTGAAAAATCTCTCTGCCTTAGATGAAATTTCCACCTTATAAAATTTCTGCACAATGGCAGTTACATGCGGCAATTACATGCGGCAGTTACATTTGACACCTGTCAGACACTTGTCACCACAGGATTCAAACTAATGTTCCCAACAGCTATAATTCTAACAGATAGAATTTAAATTCAAATTCAATCCTTATCCAAACGAAATACAAATATCCTAACACTTAGAATATTTTCTGACTATATTCTAACACTTAGAATATTTCAGCCAGCTTCCGACCCTTAGAATATTTCAGCTGCCCTTCAACACTTAGTTTATTTCAGCAATCCATATGAATGCCCTTGTCTTAGCCATTGTCAAGTCTTCACAGCCTTGTCTTGTCAAGCCAACACGCTGCCTTGCCAACGACCCCAGCCGCACGTCAACTTTGCACGTTCAGGTTGCCTTGTCAACACTCAAGCACCTCAAACCTGCATTGCACTGCTTTGCCACCAATCATGTCAAGACCAATGCCCAAGTCCTTGACATGCCTGCACGTGGTTAGATCAAGTAGTTCACGGGTCTAACAGACCACCCACACCACTTGAACTCGATGTCCTCATCGAGATTGTTTTAAGGTAGTCGTCGATTTGAGCATCGAATTGCCAAAGGTCCTTCGCCTTCTCCCAGACTGCTTCAGCCACACTCTTGCCCTTCCAGTGAACTAAGAATTCTTTCTTAGTATTTTTCTTACTTGTGCCCAACACCCGATGATCAAGGATCCTCTCAAACTCAGCCACAAATTGTGTAGGAACTGATGGAGGAGCCCTCTTTGATCTGTTTCTGTCCGGATCATTGACATCTGCAAAGTAAGGTTTTAAGAAACTCACATGGAAAGTGGGATGAATCTTCAACCTTTCAGGCAACTTCAATTTATAGGCAACTTCGCCCACTCGCTTCAACACCTCGAATGGACCATCGTACTTGGGAATCAAACCCCAGTGCCTAGTCGAACGTTGTTGTACGATGGTCCGGGGTTTGATATGTTCCTCCAACGTTGTGGTCCGGGGTTTGATTCCCAAGTACGATGGTCCATTCGAGGTGTTGAAGCGAGTGGGCGAAGTTGCCTATAAATTGAAGTTGCCTGAAAGGTTGAAGATTCATCCCACTTTCCATGTGAGTTTCTTAAAACCTTACTTTGCAGATGTCAATGATCCGGACAGAAACAGATCAAAGAGGGCTCCTCCATCAGTTCCTACACAATTTGAGGCTGAGATTGAGAGGATCCTTGATCACCGGTTGTTGGGCACAAGTAAGAAAAATACTAAGACAGAATTCTTAGTTCACTGGAAGGGCAAGAGTGTGGCTGATGCAGTCTGGGAGAAGGCGAAGGACCTTTGGCAATTCGATGCTCAAATCGACGACTACCTTAAAACAGTCTCGATGAGGACATCGAGTTCAAGTGGTGTGGGTGGTCTGTTAGACCCGTGAACTACTTGATCTAACCACGTGCAGGCATGTCAAGGACTTGGGCATTGGTCTTGACATGATTGGTGGCAAAGCAGTGCAACGCAGGTTTGAGGTGCTTGAGTGTTGACAAGGCAACCTGAACGTGCAAGGTTGACGTGCGGCTGGGGTCGTTGGCAAGGCAGCGTGTTGGCTTAACAAGGCAAGGCTGTAAAGGCTTGACAATGGCTAAGACAAGGGCATTCACATGGATTGCTGAAATAAACTAAGTGTTGAAGGGCAGCTGAAATATTCTAAGTGTCGGAAGCTGGCTGAAATATTCTAAGTGTTAGAATATAGTCAGAAAATATTCTAAGTGTTAGGATATTTGTATTTCGTTTGGATAAGGATTGAATTTGAATTTAAATTCTATCTGTTAGAATTATAGTTGTTGGGAACATTAGTTTGAATCCTGTGGTGACAAGTGTCTGACAGGTGTCAAATGTAACTGCCGCATGTAAATGCCGAATGTAACTGCCATTGTGCAGAAATTTTATAAGGTGGAAATTCGTCTAAGGCAGAGGAATTCAGAGAGAGAATAATTCTGGCCTTAGACAAATTCGTGAAGCCTTCTTTTTGTATTAATTCGAGATTAATAGAAAGTTGGGAAGAGTTCCCGTACGTTTTGTGTGTTGTTTAATTCTGCTGCATAAGTATTTTTATACTTAGTCAAAACTGCGCAAGTGAGATAGGCTGAAGTGTTGCAGACGTTTGCAGGACTGCCTAGGGTGGTGTTCGAGAAAAATAAATCGACCCTCTTTCAATGAGGAAGAAATTTACATGGAACAGCCCGAGAGTTTTATGGTTCCTGGTAAATAAAAGAAAGTGTGTGAACTTGTTAAGTCACATTATGGACTAAAACAAGCACCCAAACAATGTCATAAGAAATTTGACCAAACCATGTTGGCAAATGGATTTAAGAATGATAGAAGTGATAAATGTGTTCACATTAAAATCACAAGGTCATTGTGTGTTTGTATATTGGTGTTATGTTGATCATCAATAGAGACACAAATGACATAAATGATACTAAACGTATGCTAGAAAGCAAGTTCGGAATGAAATATCTTAGAGTTGCTGATGCGATCTTTGGTATAAGAATCCTTAGAACTCCATAATGTTTAGCATTTTCACGGTTTCATTGCGTTGAAAAGGTACTTGACTAGTTAAAATATTTGGATTTCAATATTGTTAAATCTCCAATAAATGTGAGTTTTGCATTTCAAAAGATTGAAAGTGAAAGTGACTCACAATTGGATTGTGCTAGAGTATTGCGAAGTATCATATATATCTTGAATTGTGCGCGATCAGATATAGCATTTAATATTAATGAACTGATCTGGTTCACAAGTGATCCCAATATAACTCATTAAATGACAATAAAAAGTGTTTTGGAGTATTTTAGAAATACTTGAAACTATGTCTTGCATTATAACAATATCAAGTAGTATTGAAAGGATATCGTAATGCAAATTGGATCACCGGACAAATGAAGTAAAATCCACGAGTGGATATGTATTACTCCTGGTAGAGAGGAGCAGTCTCTTGGAAATATTTCAAAAGAGTTGTATCTCTAGCTCTACAATGATCTCTGAGCTAGATGTTTAAGATAAGGTCGGTGAATAAGTTGAAAGACTCCGGAAATTCTTGATAAATATTCTTTTTGGCCCAAACATTGGCATTAGTATGCATACACATTGATAGTCAAGAAGCAATAGGTAGGGCATGGAGCATGATGTATAACAAAAAGTCTCGTCATATAGGACATAGACATGATACCATTAGAAAACTACTCTCTAGTGGAATTATCATAATTTACTATGTAAAGTCAAAGGATAATGTGTCGGATCCACTTACAAAAAGGTCTAACTAGTGAGAAAGTTTATAGATCATCTAAGGGAATAGATTTACGGCTTAGGAAAAGTCATCATGGCGGTAACTCTATCTAGCAGACTGGAGATCCCAAGATTCAAGGAGAAAAATAAAGTTGTGAATGACGGTTCGGCATTGTCAACCAACTCAATCCATTCTCATAATGAAGAAAATGCTCTAGAATAAGGATACAACATTAAGGATTGTTAATGAGTTAATAAAGCTTAATGGCTTTAATGATTTGCTAAGTTTGGCAGAGTTGACCAAATAGTGTATCTACGCGATAACACGGTTAGAAATCATCTATGTGAGTGTGAAGTGTAAGTTGCTTTGAAGAAGATGTCAAAAGCCAATCTCTTTATACACTCATGAAACCAGGAGGTGTTCATGGCTGAAACGAACACAACCGTAAAAACCATAAACGGTAAAAGGTTAATTGTGTAACATATGTTTGTCTAGGTATACACCAAAGCTTGACGGTTCAAAGATATCGCATCTACCGATTGACCGAGTATATATGACATATGTTCACTACGGAAAGTCCAAGGGGAAACCTACTTATCCAGATGCAATTAATTCTTGCTTGTAAAGTACACATACTTGTCCGTTTCATTGTGTTGGAGTCATTCCCCATTCATGCGGGGGATTGTTGGGTTTTAAAAAGTGTGAATGGAAAATGAAGAGTTGCGACTTTTATAAAAAGTTGTTACTTTTATGAAAGGTTGCGACTTTTATGAAAAATTGTGACTTTTATGGAAAGTTGTGACTTTTATGAAAGGTGATGAGCTTTCCAAAAGATTGTGACTTTTCCAAAGGTTTGTGACCTTTCCGGTAAGGCACAATAAGAACCTTTTCGCACTACCCTTTGTTTTCTATAAATTGAGGGATTTCCTCTCATTTTAAAAGAGATTTTTCTAGACTTCTTCTTCTACTACTAAATCTAGTATTCTACGTGTACTTTACTGTCGTTGAGTGGCTCGCTGACACCAGTGTTTTGGGTATCAATACAGTGGTGAGATCATTCTATCCTGGGAGGACATATTCCAAATCAAACCTCGGATACTAGAGGGGAATAATTTCTTTAAGGGGACACTGTACATTCAGTGAGCTTGATCTTCTTTCTGTTTTTCCAGATTCTAGTATGTGTAACAGATTTTAGATTTGTGAATTAATTTATGTTCTTCTGTTCTTCACTGGTTCATTAACCTTTGGTAACTTCGTGTTTCTACAAAGTTTTTTGGAATCAGTAAGATTCTTTTAACACAGATTAACAACAATTTTTCTTTAAGAAAAATATTTTGTATATTTTTTCTAATATGTTTATGATTCTAGTTTCTCTACTAGTTTTAATTTTGTAGTTGTGAAAATGTTCTTAAACTTTGTTTTGTTACAAAGTTTTTCAAAGTTTTGTTCTAAGTATGTTAGGAATACAAGATGAACAACAGTTTTGACTAAAACCTTAACTAACTTTTATAAGGAAAAGATATTATTTTTCCTATAAAACTAATACCTTTTCCGAATAGAATTTATTTGCCTCTAGCCGACTTCTATAAGGAAGAAATTATTGTTTCCTTAAAAACTAAGTTCTTTTGCAAATAGGACTTGTTTGCTTCTTTCCGTATTTGCCTAGGAAGCGACTCTTTTTGTGGTATGCTGCTTGGGATACGTTTTCCTTCTTCTGAGTGTAATATGTGACTGGCTCTTTTTTTTATCTCACTTGATAAGTGTATGTGAACCTGGTTCATGTTGGTTCATGTTGTCATCATCAAAAGCTTTATTTTTTTAAGGCTGCTAAATCATCAAACTCTTTTACCAAACAAAACCAATAACTTTTTGTTTATCTTAATTAAGGCTCTATATCAGTTGTGAAGCTAGATGTCCTAAATTTTAGTATAAACCGCTAAGATGTTTTGATTTATATACACAATATGATTTTCTATGTTCACAATATAATATTTTGATGAAGTGTGTTTGAGTGACCACCATGTGGTTAACATAGCAACATCCCTACTGTGTATGATAAAATTGATGAGCTTGCTTCGTAGTCAATTTGGGATAGCTATTTAACACAAATCAGAGGAACTTTTAGATGAATTAAATTGAACGGGTTAAAATTACTTGAGTTAATAATACGCGATTAAACAAACTTATACTACTTAATTGCTCATCATAGCTATAATTTGCTATAATTACCACTTGCGACTAACATTATACATTAATTACATGGGTTGACTTCGAGTTTCTAGAATTAGCAAGTTTGTATATGTATAATTTGCCAGAATATACAAATATATATATATATATATATATATATATATATAGGTATAATATATAATTATCTAACCTATATACATATAATTCACCTCTCTCCGACTCTCTCGCTTGCCTCTCTCCTCCTCTCCTAATCTCGCTTGCCATATATACAAAAGCATATTATAATATACAACTATCTAACCTATAGATATATATACAATGCACCTCTCTCCCACTCTTTGCCCTCTCTCGTTTGCCTCTCTCCTCCCTCTCCCAATATCGCTTGCCTTTGTCCTCCCTCTCTCAGTCTCTCTTTCCATATATAGAAATACATATGTATAATATACAATTATCTAACTGATACACATATACAATTCACCTCTTTGCCCTCTCTCCTCTCTCTCCAGTCTCGCTCGCCTCTCTCCTCCCTATAACATGTAGCTACTAATTGTAATTATCAATTATAGTTATGGAGAGTAATTAGGTTATTTTTGAGTTGCTATATGTGAAAGTTCCTCATGAATGTATGAGTGATTACATTAACCTATTCAAACTTAAATAATAAGGTGAATCATGATTTCATGGGCTAGTGTTATCATTCTTATATATTTGAGTGACATTATCCTAAAAATTATATTCTTTCATTCTTTTACACGGGATAGCTATTTAATTGAATGAAAATAGTTTTAGTAGATATGACAATTCTTGTAAATTTCTGCACCCTGTGTTACTTAAGACGAAGACAAAAATATGCTCCAAATTAAAGTTTCATTAAATTAGAACTTTCTGTACCTATATTGGATTTTAAAAAAAACTCTTTCTATACGTTTGTGAGATTTTCCTTGAAACAAATGTCTTGGAGCAAAATCTGAAGGTTAACTGCAAAATTATCAATTAACTTTAAGTGCAACAACATAAAACTTTTTTTGGGGGTGGGTGTGGGGAGATAAGGGGAAGGTAATCTTCACAATAGATGAGGGGCGGAAGGTGCTCAACCAACTGAGCAATCCTCAAACTCGATTATCATCATTTTAATTAAATACTAGTAGTTGTATAAAGACCCTTGTCTTACAATGAAATGTAGAATTGACACAACATAAATATTGTACAATTAAAAATCAATTGCTTTTCAATATACTTGGACAGGGTTATTCCAATACAATTGACAATACCTAAAAATACAATAACCTTTTGTGAATCTTGATCTTCACAATTTCTTATAGGTAATACCTAGAAAGGGTCAAAGGTTTATGCTTTCTCCTTTTTGCCGATAAACCTTCTTAATATAACTACCTAGGCCCTCCTTACTTTCCTTTTCCTTCAATGTTTTTTTTTCTTTTCAAGATTAGCTATAAACACATGACAAACAAAGGGCAAGTGTAAAAATAGAAGTGATGAAATTGTATAAAAATACAATGGGACCTTCTAAATTCTTAATAGAAGAAGAGAAAACAAATAGCAAAGAAAAAATCATTCATGAGCCCTAAACATTCAATCATCACTAAGACCATGGTAGTTACTCACTCAAAAATAAGTGAAGATCCTGCATAAAAAATATCAAGGTTTCTTGTTAAATAATTATACAATCAAAATCACAACATACATCATAAAAAGAGTATTGGACAAGTGCCTAACTAAAGAAGATAAATTCACACAAAAGCGTGGAGTGACTTCAATTGTCATCTACCTAAATTTTGGTTGACAAAGTTACCCATTATATTGCCACTAAGAGCCACTAAAAGTACCTACCAAAGTAATTGAGATATACACCAATAGCACTTGTACTAAAAAAGAAAACGACTGATGAGAAAAAAGAAAATAAATTCTCACAAAAGCGTGGCTTGACTTCAATAGTCATCTACCTAAATTTTGGTTGACAAAGTTACCCATTATATTGCCACTAAGAGCTGCTAAAGGTACCTACCAAAATAATCGAGATATACACCAATAGCACTTGTGGTGAAAAAGAAAAGAAATGATGAGAAAAAGAAGATAGATTCACACAAAAGCACGGAGTGACTTTAATTGTGTGATCTACCTAAATTTTGATTGGCAGAGTCACCTACTGCCACTAAAAGGTAAAGGTACGTAGATACCTAAATAGTCGAGGTGTACACCAATAGCACTTGTGGTGAAAAACAAAAACAAATGATGAGAAAAAGAGGATAAATTCACACAAAAGCGCAGAGTGACTTCTATTATCATGTGTCTAAATCTTGGTTGACAGAGTTATCAGTGTCACTTGGAGGTGAAATAGTGGAGGTGGATACCAATAGCAATTGTGTTGACAAAAACGAAGAAGAAAGCTAATTACCAGAATGGTGTTGATGAAGAGAAGAGGAAGGTTGATCTCTTTGATGATTTTCCATGCACTTCATGAGAAACTTGAAGGTCTCAATCTCACAAGGTATAGTGAGTCCACCAGTATGATCAAACCCAAACTCTTCCTCAACTTTTTCCAGCAACAATTTAAACAATGGATCACTAAGATAACTTGTGGGAATTATAAACCTTCGAAGCTCCGGTCCAACATAAACAGCCAAATAGCCTCTAGGGACACCATGGGGTGGCTCTGGACTTTGACAACTCTCTTCATCTGAATCACAATATATATTGTAATTCCTCAACCTCATACTAATCGAAGGTGATATTCCTCTAGGGGAATTGCTACCGTGTTTCAACGATGATCCAAGATTATTATTATTATTATCGTTGTTGTTGCAATTGTTACCATTTCCCTTAGGACCAAGTGTGACATGTTGCCATTTACTTAGAAATTCTTTTAGTCTTACAATCTGCTTAATGCCTGTCACCTTGCTTCCTCCATGTTCATCCATTTTCCTTTGCTTACCGCGACATGATTGATTATGAGATGAAAATCCAGCTGACATTGATTTTAAGCCCTTAGGCTCTTGGAATATTTCACTCATTTGATCTTTTTTTTAGCTGCACAACAATGCCATGACTTAAACTTTCATTTTCGATTGAACTTTGAAATTAAATAAAGGTATGTAACAATAATAATTATGTCTCAAGTTCAAAGAATTAAATCCTTCTATATAAATTTAACTATCTAAATCTCTATATGAGAGAACTATTTTGTTTTAAACATTGTTCCTCAACTATGATTCTCTTAATATATTCAGATAGGTTCATGTAAAAAGAATGAGGGACTAATATGAATTTTTAGATTGATTTCTTAGAAATTACATAAAAACATTGTAAATCATAATTGGTTCCAAGTCAAATTGAAAATCCATGGCAAAAATACAAGGCATTGAAGAATAAACGTAATCCGAATTACAAATTTTAAATTCCAAAACGATAGAAAGAAAAACATATATATATTCATCTTTTTGAATTACCAGAACAGGGTGAACAGAATTATTTACCTTTCAGATGGAAAATATGAATGGAGGAACGAGGAGACGGAGATTTCAGCAATTAAGAAACGTCATTGTATGACTCATGAAGAAATGAAAATATCAACCAGCCCCAGAGGAGGAGGATGGAAGAGTTAGGCTATAATTCTTTAAATTTTTCAGAATTCTATAAATGGAGTAATGATTTTGAATACAAAATGATATTACTAAGTAACAACTTCTATCACTATTTGTTACCCTCTTTTGTCGCAATAATTTTCTCTTTAACCAATTGGTAAAACCATTATTTTGTGTGAACATTAGTTGCTCTAATTTTATTTTTTATATATATAATTTATATTTAATTAGTTTATTTGTTTTGTATATTTGGCTAGCCATCTCCTAAACATGTAACAAAGTGTTTATCTTTAGCATTTTAATATTAATATTAGTAATATTAAGATTGCTTCACAGTTGCAAGTGTGTGCTGGATGGACTGTTGCAGGCATTTGTGGTCTTTCTCTTTTGTTGGCTTAAAAGTTTAGTGGCTTGCACTTTGTTTGGATGGTTGTTAATTACCTATTGTTTTATAATGTATCGTATTAAAGTGTTTTAATGAATACAATATTTGGATAGATTGTATCGTTCTTTGTTGTTACATAATGTCACACATCCATAATTTGAGTGATAAACCTACGAGAGAAATAGCTTAAGGGGTAGAGCTATTATGAGAGGATAGGATAAAAGATGAAATATGATTATAAATAAAATATAACATGAGACGAAAATGTTAAGATAACGATGCAATCACACCAAATCGGTCGTTACATAGACCAGGTCATTTCGTTGTTACCTAATGATGGATTTAAATGATACGATACAATAGAAATTAAGTAAAAATCAAAACAAACATTATATTTAAACTAACAATACTAATACAACGGATAACAATCATCTAAACGAAGTGTTAATTGACATTATACACGAATAAACATTCCAGAGAATGTTGGGGTCAACAATCCTGGGCAACATCTTTATCAGCCATTGAACGCATTTGTTACCTCTCACTTTGTTTATTTTTTATTCCTCAATTATACCTTCTAACATATGTAACCTCTAAATCATTTTTCTTCTCTTATTACTATCACATTATCTTCTTATTCATTGTTAAGAAGACTTCCTGAACAATAAATAGTGGTGGTATTCATTTCTTTTTTGTACAAGAAAATATAGAATGCATAAAGTTAGTCAAAAAGAGAGTTTGTATTCGTTGAAGAGAGATGTTCTTTTTGTGGATCTTTGGACTCAACTCTTCTCCAGAGTTTGTTGAGTTATACTTTGTGATTGAGTTGTTTTATCCTGGAGGGGACAAGTCAAAAACACTACTGCTGGACCGGTGAAAAGATTTGTTGTAGTGGACTTGAATCTCGTTAAAGAGAGGGAGATATTCACACCTTATCCTGAAGAGATGTTATGTAATGACCTCTAAGTCATTTTTTATTTATGTCTTTTGTTCATCGTTTATTTCTTTTATGTAAGCAACCCCAAGTCATTTATGACTTGTTGGGACTGATAGTCCGGTCACTTGGACATTCATTTGGTTTTTGTGTGAGTTTTAGTGTTTTGGAGCTTTACAACCTTAAATGGTTAGTTTTACTCAAAATTTCCAGAAGACGACCTCAAAATCCCATTTTGTTGATCCCATAAGCTCTGTAAGGGTTATTTTAGGCTAGTAGAATGGTCGATATAATTATTTTCTGAGGCTTTAGTGTGAGTCTGTCTGATTAGGCACTTTAACAATCAAGTTAAGGCCTAAGTTTGACTTTAGTCATTATTTTGAGTAAACGAGATCATATGAGAATTCTGTCAGCACAGCATAGTTAACTCCAGAATGGTGAATTTGTGATAACATTCCAATTGGGAAGAAATCCAATTGAAATAAAAAAGTGGAATTAAACAACACAAAAGTAAGATAGATTAGAAATAAGAGATGAGAAAGAAGAAAGAAAATTGATTAAACAATCAACCAAGGAAGAAGAGAAGCTTGAATTCAAAAAGAAACAACTCAAATTGAAAACCACAAATGAGCAATCTCAAGTGAAATCAAGGTTAAGAAGTCCTAAATCAACAATGAGAATCCACCCATCACTAATCTAGATTAAGCTACACTAAGCTAAGCTAACCTAAAGGGATTCCACCCTTAAACTACACTCTTGAAAGAGTTTGTGCATTTAAAATTTAAAATCCATATATTCTAAATCTTCCAAAATAAAAGAAACTACTATTTATACTAATAAAATAAAGAAGACACTTCTTTGATAATTTTACCCTTAATGAGGTAAGGGCCTTGTTTGGTTGTCTTCTTTTGTGAATTCTTGAAAATTATGAGATGACCATTTGCAACAAATGGTCTCTTTCTTCTTTCTCTTAACTTAGATGAACATTACACACATTGTACTTCTTGATTTTGTGTCCATCAAGCTCCTCTAAGTCTTTTATGCGATCTATGCTATCCATGTTGTTATCATCCTCCCCTTCTTGAAAAGGATTCGTCCTCGAATCCAAACCTTGCAAAGCCATGAAAAGGACAAACAACAAATATATCCTCATAGCATGAGGGTAAGTACAATGGTTAGCACAAAAAACATTACACCAAGGAGACTCAATCTTAAGAAAGAACCAAGTATCCTTTATTATCATGACTATTAAGCCCGTAGGTAAAGAACAAGGAAATGGGCTTTCCTCACATCAAGAGGATAATACCACCCAAAATATGCCATTATTACAAGCTCAAAAACTTCAAATTCTCACCGGGGTCAAAATGATAATAGGTCCACATAATGGGGTCATACAAACAAGTATAGACCTCAATAATATCCCCAACGAAATGTAATGCCCATTTAAGACAAATATGTGTCTCATCATATGCAAAGAGATAGTAGAGAAATGTCGCATGCACATAAGGGTCATCTAAGGTGTTCCTATATGCAAGATCACAATTAGGTTTAAGGATCATAACACTCTTCACATCACAAGATGGAACACACAAAGACATCATGAAGAATTTAAGAGAAACTTTCCCTTCTCCTAACAAATGACTCCTACCACCACAAAAGGCACAATCAACAAGATCATACGCAAAGAGATAGTAAAGAAATGGGGTTAGAAAACTACCCTTCCCTGTGCACAACGTAGGCCCCTCAAGTGGATTGTAAGCCCTCAAGAAGAACATTCCATCATAGGTAAAGGTGTCACATAAATGAACTTCAATAAAGGTGTTCCCAACTTTAGCCTCCACTTCATATACTAAAGAATCACAACTCATATTAAGAATTGGAACACACAAGGAAGAAGTAACACTACCCTCTCCAATAAATGTACTATCCTCTTCACAAAAGAGATCTCCATCTTTGGAAAGTGTGTCATCACACCATAGGGGATTCTAAAACAATTGATAGCCTCCAAGAGTGGCTACACTTCCAACATTATAAGGCATTTCACTATTCACACTCTCAAAAGTCATGTCATCATCAAACAAGAGATTATCCTTACACAAATATTCTACCTCAAGATTCTCATGAGAAAAACAAGAAATTGTGTTAAGGTATAAAGATTCATTCAAATTACTAATGCCAACACTAGGTGGACACAAATTGATCTTTCTAGAAGAATCAACTTGGTCATCAATAAGATCAACTAGTGTAGCATCACTTTCATCGCATGATAATGTACCCTCATTCAAGCTACAAGTACCAACACTAGGTGGACACAAATTGACCTTACTAGAAAAGTCGATTCGGTCATCAATAGGATCAACTAGTGCTTGCTCACTCACAACAAGGATATTATCATCACACGACAAAGTGCTATCAAGAACATCACAAGGTAAAGACTCACTATGCTCACATAAAGACAAGCTATTACTTACACTCAATGGTCTACTAGGTACAGAGTGATGTTCCAAGTTAAAGGAAATGTAAGTGTTCGCATTGTTACCTTGTAGCTCATAGGAAGAAGTGTCTTCACCTTGCCTATCAACATTGGAGCACATTTTTTTCTTTTGGAAGCTTTCAAGAACCTCATGATTTTTCACATTTTGAGGTTCCTCACTTGGCTTGCTTCCAAGTATACCTGCACAAGTTTTCAAACAACTAGAGAAAGAAAAGTTACATGAGTTAGGAGAAAAATGTGAAAACCCTCTCACATCACTCCACCCAACCTCTCCTTTTTCCACTCTAGAGTTGTCACTTTTCACACCCTTACTCCTCTCGATCTTTTGTCTCTCAATTTTATAGGAGTTAGGGCAAGTGCCAAGGATTCCTTTTGAAGGGTTAGAAGATCCCTTCAAGTTCAACTTCAATATGGGACGATTAAATATTTTTTCATTCATTCCATCCAATCAAAAAAGACTTTTTTCGAATTTTTTTGAGTTTTTTCTGGATTTTGATGAGTTGTAAGATAAAAAAAACCCTTTTTCTCAATTTTATCAATTATTTGATAATTATTAATACCAATACGTTGTTGTATTCCTGCAAATATTTCTCTTTCTAACCAAACAATTACTAGTACACCTATTGTGATTCCTAATACAAGAGTCACAATAGGGACAAGCATCCATATGATCCCATAGACTTCTTTTAAGGATTCCAATTTGGAAAAAGAATTGATAGTCTCTATTTCTCTTGTATCAATTATCATTTCAACGATCAACTTCTCCCATAATGATATCTATGCTACCTAGTATTGTCATAATATCAGCCAATTTCATTCTTTTAACTAACTGAGGAAGAATTTGCAAATTGATAAAACCTGGTGGGCGAATTTTCCATCTCCAAGGAAAAACGCTCTGATCTCCTATCAGAAAAATCCCCAATTCTCCTTTTGGGGCTTCAACTCTCACATAAAGTTCTTGTTTCTCGAATTCAAAAGTTGGAGAAGTCTTTTTACTAATAAACCTATATTCAAAATCATTCCATTCAGGATCTTTTAATCTGTCAAAACGTCACATTTCTAAATTTTCGTAAGGCCCTCCTGGAATTCCTTCCAGAGCCTGTTGAATAATCTTTATGGATTCTGTCATTTCACCGATTCGTACTAAATAACGAGCTAATGAATCCCCTTCTCGTTGCCATTGAACCTGCCAATCAAATTCGTCGTAAGACTCATAATGATCAACTTTACGAAGATCCCATTCTATTCCGGAAGCTCGTAGCATTGGTCCCGATAAACCCCAATTTAATGCCTCATCTCTCCCAATAATGCCTACGCCTTCAACTCGTTCTAAAAAAATAGGATTCCGAGTAATAAGTTTTTGATACTCAGCAACCCCTGTTAAAAAATAATCGCAAAAATCCAAACATTTATCTATCCAGCCATAGGGTAGATCGGCAGCCACTCCTCCAATCCTAAAATAATTATGCATCATTCGCATACCGGTGGAAGCTTCGAATAGGTCATATATCAATTCTCTTTCTCTAAAAATATAGAAGAAAGGGGTTTGTGCACCAATATCCGCCATAAAAGGACCGAGCCATAACAAATGAGAAGCTATCCGACTCAACTCCAACATAATGACTCTGATATAGCTAGCCCTTTTAGGTACTTGAATATTGCCTAATTGTTCGGGTCCATTTATGGTTATTGCTTCTGTGAACATAGTAGCTAAATAATCCCAACGTGTTACATAAGGCAAATATTGTATAATTGTTCGGTTTTCCGCAATTTTCTCCATCCCTCTATGTAAATAACCCAATATTGGTTCGCAGTCGACAACATCTTCACCATCTAGAGTAACGATGAGTCGAAGAACACCGTGCATTGATGGGTGCTGAGGCCCCATATTGACTATCATGAGGTCTTTTCTTGTAGTTGGTGCAGTCATAAGTTTTTTAACGATTCATTCTTCCATGAATTACTGAAAGTGAAAAGAAGTTCATCAAAATTTAGTCGAAACATATAAGTGAAAATGAAATAACTCTTCAAATTAATCAAATTAACGAGTTTTTGTCTATCGAATGTCCAACTGATTAATTAATTCTTTATAACGTACTCTATTTTTTTTGCCAAATAAGCTAGCAGTCGTTGACGTTTTCCCAAAATTTTCTTCAAACCTCTCTGAGATAAATAGTCTTTTTTGTGCAATTCTAAATGTGAAGTAAGTATCCGTATCTTATTGGTGAAATTGAATAATTGAAATTCAACAGATCCTTTCTTTTCTTCTTGATAAATAACTGAAATGACAGAATTTTTTACCATAAATGAATTTCCCCTTTCTTTATTTTACAGATATGGATTTTTTCGAAGTTTCTTAGGCTTATCTTCATGATGAATAACTTTCCTCGTTTGTACCATAGACTTGACCTTTTCAAACATCCGCAAGAAATCATCAAAATCTTCCCTCAACGTTGTAAAAGATTCTCTTAACTCTACCACTTCACGGCTTAGTGTTCCTCCTCCTCTACCTCCAACCTCATCACCATACACATAACAAGAAACATTGGAACTAGGATGAGAAGAATAAGTCATCATATTTCGAAAAGTAGTGAATGTACTGCCTCTATGGTCCACACGACAACCTTGAAATGGTCCCGCCCAAACATCTATGCCTTCTTTTATAAAATAGGAAGTAGCACAAGATGAGGAAGAAAATTCGACCTCACAACTTCCATGTCCTTCTAGATTCAGCTCAAAGCATTCATTAGATCTATTAGAGAAAGAATTGTACCTCATATCACCATCATAACCATGGTGCTAGTCTTGAGAACCTTCATTGTCGCAATGGTATACACCATAAGCTCCTTCTACCCCTTCAACATCATCACAAGAGTCATAAGTTCCATTCATCTCAAAATCATCTCCGGAGTAGTAGTTCTCACCACTATCTTGTTCATTATCCCATGAGCCAACATAAGAATCACCATCATAAACAATAGTCCCATTTCCATGCTCATAAGGACTATCATAGACATCACAAAACTCATTTTCATCATGGTCATAGCTCACATTGCTACAAGCGTATTCACTAATGTCATCTCCATCATATTCTAAAATTACGAATGACATTGTTCTTTGTAATCAGCTTGGGTACCTACAAAACTTAGCAAACAAGGTTAGTGGAAAAATTCCTTACACCTCTTGTATTTGATCTCACACTCACCTTCCTAAAGCGTCTTCCCAAAGTTGATAGAGAACTACCTTTGCACAATCAATTCACAAGATCACTAATTCTTTGTGGTGGAGTGGATTCTTGTGACTCTTGAAAGTAGGATTACCCAAAAATCTAAAGAAATTGAATCAAGAAGGTTATCAAGAGATTAAGATGAGAAAAGTAGAAGAAATAAGTACCAAAAGATTCGAAATCAAAATAAATCAAGTAACAAAAGTAGAAGAATTACTACTTGTTACTTAATTTGAAGGATCAAAGAAATGATTTAATGATTAAAAACTAGTTAACAAGTAATCAAAGATGTTAATTAATTGTTAAATAGTTGAAAAATAGAAGGAAAATGAGTTTAGAAGAAGAAGAAGTGAATTTGGACACTTAGAAAAATTTCAAGCCTAAAAAAAGTTCATCACTTGTAAGATGTTGATTGGATGATTTGATGATCAAAACTAGTTAACAAGTAATTAAAGATGTTAATTTATTGTTAATTAGTTGAGGAATTATAGGGAAAAATGATAGAAAAAAATATCACGAAGTTTGGACACTTAAAAAAATTTCTAGGTCCAAAAAACTCCCCATACTTAGAATATTTTTGGGCTGTCAAGGGAAAACCTGCAAATTTCAGCCTCTGAAAGTGAGCCCCACGCGCTGACTAGGCGTCTGGGCCTTGTTGGCTGGTTCTGCTGCGCTGGCTGCTGATGCAATGCCGTGTGGAACTGGCGTGGCAGATGGTGTCAGTCCACGTGGAAAATATATTTTTTTAATTTATTTA
Source organism: Solanum lycopersicoides (assembly GCA_022817965.1). Lineage (NCBI taxonomy): Eukaryota > Viridiplantae > Streptophyta > Magnoliopsida > Solanales > Solanaceae > Solanum > Solanum lycopersicoides. The sequence goes on along the minus strand of CM040622.1, from coordinate 34,588,786 downwards.
TTTTTCAATTTTTTTTTCAGATTTCAATTTTTTTTTCTTTTCAAAATTCCACTAATGGACCCCCCCAAAAAAACACATTTGACTAACTTTGACTTGAAAAGTTGGATCAAATGTACTTTCTTCTTCTTCAAGAACAACTTGAAGAACACCAAGAACACACACTACACCCCAATACACTCAAATCAACTCGAAATTGACTCAAATTTTAGGATTTTCTTCTCTTCAACTAAGAGAACAAAGCCCACTAATTATTAACCTCCAATTTTTCCTCTATCAAATGGCACACTTTCAAAATTTGGAAAGTTTTAAAAGCTTGAAACCCTTCAATGGCAACTTCACTTCTACAACTCCAAATTGAACAAAATTTGAAACCTAGACTCAAAATACACCAGGGAACAAGGATCTAGTGTCAACCCAAGACTAGATTTGTAAGAACAAATCTAAACCTAGGCTCTGATACCAAATGATAACATTCCAATTGGGAAGAAACCCAATTGAAATAAAAAAGTGGAATTAAACAACACAAAAGTAAGATAGATTAGAAATAAGAGATGAGAAAGAAGAAAGAAAGGCTAATTGATTAAACAATCAACCAAGGAAGAAGAGAAGCTTGAATTCGAAAAGAAACAACTCAAATTGAAAACCACAAATGAGCAATCTCAAGTGAAATCAAGGTTAAGAAGTCCTAAATCAACAATGAGAATCCACCCATCACTAATCTAGATTAAGCTACACTAAGCTAACCTAACCTAAAGGGATTCCACCCATAAACTACACTCTTGAAAGAGTTTGTGCATTTAAAATTCAAAATCCATATATTCTAAATCTTCCAAAATAAAAGAAACTACTATTTATACTAATAAAATAAAGAAGACACTTCTTTGACAATTTTACCCTTAATGAGGTAAGGGCCTTGTTTGGTTGTCTTCTTTTGTGAATTCTTGAAAATTATGAGATGACCATTTGCACAAATGGTCTCTTTCTTCTTTCTCTTAACTTAAATGAACAGTACACACATTGTACTTCTTGATTTTCTGTCCATCAATCTCCTCTAAGTCTTTTATGCGATCTATGCTATCCATGTTGTTATCAATTTGGTCTCAAACGACCCTTCATTTAGAAGCCGAGTCTTTCGAGCTGATTCGGAGCCCCGTTATGGATTTTGACTTAAAGTAGAGTTTGGGTGTCAGACCCACTATTTGGTTAGATGATCTCGTATACGAATTTTAACTGTTCCATTGAGTCCGAACTATCAAATTTGATAGGGTGCATATCTAGTTTGCGTGCATGGGAGTTCGAATGAATTTTGGACACCCCATCGGAGAATGTGGAGTTTAACAAAACCAGCAGAAGTGCTAATATCTTATGTAGGTTCTTAGCGACCAGAAGTGGACTTTTAGCGACAAGATCTCGGCTATTTATATAAAAAAAATTGTAGCCTCATTTCTTATTTTTCAAAAGGTGATCTCTCCCTCATCTGATCTCTGATTTGAGTGATAAGATGTCTTGAGTAATCGTTGGAAGCGTGGATACGTGGGGAAGTCATTGGGAGAACTACTAGAAAACATGTTTGTTGCAACACAAGAATAATTATTGCCATAGGCTCAAAGAGTGTTGCAATTGAGTTATGGCAACGGAAATTGGCGTGTTGCATATAAGGCTGTTGGATATATCTATAGTAATGGTTTACTAGCAACAATTGAAAGTCGTTGCCACAGACCATCTATAGCAACATTTATTCTTTAGTCTAGGAACTTAGGAATGACTTGAATGAACTCTCTTTGGTTCTTCTTGGAACTCAAGGTGCTACATCTAGTGACTTTAACACTCAAGAAATTTTAAATTCCTCGGTAAAATTCTACTCACAACGAAGGATGGTTCGTGTCTAAGTTCAAAAAATTCTTGGGGTGTTACACTAGGGTTGCTGGTATTAGTGATCTATTAATTCAAGTTAGACAACCAATGAAGATTTTGGGGAATGCTAAAGGAAATTCAAGACAAAGAGAGATTTATCAAATTATTCCCATTCTTATTTATGGTCTATATGGAAGAGGAGAAATGTTATGTTAATATGGAGGAAATTTCTCTAAGAAGAAGGTATTTTTTGGATATCAATTCTAACATTTGCAACTTTGCCAGGCTAAGGTTCAATTGGGATTTGAACTCATCCCACACTTGGCCTCAATTGTGTCTTTAGTTGAAAATGTTAGACCAAGTTTTCAACAAAAGATAGTTAGATTGTCTCCCGCTCCTGTTGCTTGGTTGAAATGTAACACTGATGGGGCATTTAAGGGGAATCGTGGTCCTAGTGGTGGTGCATTTTGTATAAGAGATTACAGTGGTGACCTTCTAGGGGCAAAAAGGATGAAGATTCCAGATTCAACTAATCTAGTTGCAGGACCGATCGCCATAAGAGAAGGATTGAAATACATTTTAGAGAATCAATTCTCCCATATAATAATGGAATTTGATTCCCTAGAAATGGTGAATATTATGTATGGAGTTTGGGAAACACCTTGGGGTGTGACAATGGAGGCCAACTCTATTAATGTGATGATACATTCTGTCATGCCCCGAGGCTACCCCCTAGTAGTAACACAGGACCTAGGATCATAAGTGACCCCAAGGTAATCCTGAATTGACATATCATGAGAATACTTAAAGATTTATTAAAATTAATTTTTTTATGCGGAAGATTAAACATGATATAAAATGAAACGATGGGGAATACCCACTCTAAATCTGAATATATAAAAGACTGAAAGTCGATAACAACCGAAAGATCAAACTCAAATCTAAAACTGAATCTCACTATGTCTCAATAAAAGGCCTCTAACTGACTAGAGATGTTGGGAAATTCTCTCAATTAACTCTAGCAAAACTGAAACTGAAAGATTGAAAGTAAAAGAAAACACGCATGTCGTCCTCGAAGAATGAGGACTCACCACCGATATTGCTGAACTAGAGATTGGGAACCAATCTATTCGTGATCTTAATGTTGAGGACATGAACCTACAACATGAGAAGATGTAGCGCACAATATGCGTTAGTACTTAAAAGGTATTGAGCATGCAGGATAGGATAAAGTTGAACAATATACACATAACTGAACAGAGCGATAAGAGCAATGATATAATATGAACTGAATATAAATAATGAATATGTTGACTATTGAGCAAACTGAATGTAATGACCAAATACATAACATGCTTAGACTGAATACTGAACAGTAATGGTAACCTGGTCAATGCACTAGAGTGGGAGTTACTATTAACCGACATAAAACCATGAGAGCTATCCGTAGAGTCCGATGTTTATGCCCCATCGAGAGGACCCAATATGCCTTATCGGTGGTATAAAGGCATGACTGGCGTGATCACTAAATATTTTATCCACAAGGGGACTTATCCTACGGGGGTACGTAGTTCTGGGACTATGAGGGTTACTGAACCTAGTCCACTCGGTGTGAAGCCTACTCCCAACATAATATCTAAGTAACACATTATATCTTAATTTATGTAATGCTAAATAGCTCAAAACACTGACATGCTAACTGAAAATTTAACATTATTGTAGTGATAATGAAACATTCTTAACTGGGGCATGTAAATCTGAATAAACTGACCAAGCAAGTGTAATTCATGAACTAAAGAAATTTACACAACTAGGGTTCTCAGTTTCATGTAGGGAACTAAGCAACAATTCCTGAAAAACATGATAATCTGATTTGGATAAGTCTAATAGCCGAATCACAACACCTTTCTAAAGTTTAAGAAACCCTAGGTCTAATAATGATATAGAGAATCAAGAATCTGACTGAATTCTAGAGACCTAATGGGTGAAAGGAACCCTTTAGTGAAATTCCACATGCTTGGTGACGAATCTCAAGGAGAAATCTTTTGATTGTAGGGCTGGAATTGGAGGAAACCTTGTTGTGTTCTTGGAGAGGGTTTGGTCGATGCTTTCTTCTCCTTTTTGTTCAAATTTTATGAATTTTAGAGAATTACATGATTAGGGTAAGTTCTAATTTAGTTACTAGGATAAAGCTGACCAAAAGGACGTATTTTAGGTGTTAAACAACGTAGTTTAAGTGTCCAACACATAGAAAAAAGACCAAAGGACCTCTGACTTAAATATGTCGGGGCCAACGACGGGCTGACCGCCGACGGACCGTGGATGGACCTACGGTCCGTCCTGGTCAACCATCATTTGGCTTCAGAAAATGAGATCGGGGGGTCTGAACGATGGATTTGGACCACGAACCGTGGTCCAACCTACGGTCCGTAGCGTGCTTCTGGACTTGGCAAATTTTTTTGGGCATTCTGGGGAGGGGCTGCGAGAGGTAGCACCGTTGGTGGCACCTGCAACTTTTGGAGTTCTGCATTTCTAGTCTGTCTAGAATACGGGGTCTTACATATTTTATATCAGTGAGAGTGCAACATTTCTTAAGGAGAAGGAATGCTCTAGCTTATGTTATCGCTAAATGGGTGTTTAATTTTGCAGGTTCTTTTGAGTTCAAGAATTTTGAAAAGGTCCTATCAGAATAGGAAGATTATCAATTCAGACAAGAGTAACACTCTATACATGATAATCAATACTCACAGTAGCCAGTTAATCAGGTCAATATGCAAATCAACAAGTACACACAATGATTACTTCAAGTCATGCAAAGTTATCAGGAAAACAACTAGCTTAGCAAGAAGGACGCAGGAGTAACAGGGTGATACTTCTTCAAAGTTCTTCTAGAGTTGGAAATAAGTTCTATTGGTTATCAATGCCACGAACCTGGTGAGAGCTTTGAGGTGTACAAATGGCATAAAACCAGCACTCAGAAGACTTGTGAAGAGCACTATTCTGAAAATACTGTGCAAACTTCAGCACAAAGCCAAGAGGCCCAATTTTTGCCCAGTCACTAGTAATACATAGTACTGAGTCGGGTAAGTTTATACATTCAAAGGATTAAAATTTAGATAGTGGTATTAATTTCTTAGTGGGATTCAACCCGTCAAATTATAAACTAGAGAAAGAAAAAAATTGAAAAAGCAATCAAATATACCTGGGGATTTGAGGATAAACAAGAAGTTTCTCTTAAACACATGTGAAGCTTGTTGGACAAATTGATAATCACACCCAGGATAATGTCCAAACTAAATAACAATAGGAAGAGAGTAACAACGACACAAAATATTTAAATGGGGTAATGATAACCGAATAAGTAATACAATAATATTGATGAAAAACTTGGTAGTGTCAACAGACTACTACTCAACACTCTTTTATTTCTTACAACTCACAATAATATTACTTGCACACTATTTTCTCAAGTAGTTTATGGATTACTCTCTCTACTCTCTATTGTTTCTCTATTTTGATGTATCTTTAAGTGTTCAATTACTACTCTGTTTATAGAGTTTATTGAACACTTGATTACATCATTAATGACATAAAGTGGTAGCCAATTTCCAAAAAAAAATTGTCTACCAAACTTTGACAACCTACTTCCACAAATGTGGCTACCAACTTTCACATTGGCGGCTACCACATTTGTGGCTAGTAATTTCAACAAGTATGGCTGCCAAATTAATTGCTGCCAAGATTTTATTCACACAAAATATCTCTCTTAATTTTGATTTTTCTTCTTTACTCCAAGGCTTGATCTCAATCTTTGAAAATCTTCAAACTTGAGAGGCTTTGTAAAGATATCCGCAACTTGATCATGAGATTTCACATATTGGAGATCTACCTCTTTATTGGCAATACATTCTCGGATAAAGTGATACCTTGTGTCTATGTGCTTGCTTCGATCATAATACACATGATTCTTTGCAAGTGTTTGCGCAGATTTGTTATCAACACAAATCATTGTGGCTTCAATTTGAGGCAAATTTAGTTACTTCAACAATCTTCTCAACCAAATAGCATGAAACATACATGATGTTGCTGCCACATATTCAGCTTCACAAGTCAAGAGTAACAATTGATTGTTTCTTTGAACTCCAAGAAATAACACAATCACCAAGAAAAACACAAAACCCGATGTGCTTTTTCTATTATCAACATCTCCCGCATAATCACTATCACAATATCCCAATAGATTAAAATCATCAGAAGAAGAATAAAATAGCCCAAGGTCGATTGTACCTTTTAGGTAGAGAAGAATTCTTTTAGCGACCTTCAAGTGAGTGGAGGTAGGAACTTCCATGAAGCGACTTACTACTCCAACTGCAAAGAGTATATGTGATCTCATCATCTAGCCCCCCCATACTTTGATGGGGTATAGAACTCGTTAACTAAGTGGATCCACTAGTACATTCTAAAAAGAATAAGGGAAACATCTAAAAAGTATGACCATTTTCTACCCACGTTGGCTACATGATTTATGGGGGTTGTGAGTTGTTACAACTCTCCCCCATATTGATGCTCAATACTATTCCCAAAATATACTTAGCTCATTATGATTTAAAGAAAACATTTCCTCTTCTTCAACTTTGAGATTATTACTCAAAAGGTTTCTCTAAAAAGAGACAATATTGAAAATTTTCATGAAATATTTGGAAATTAGTGTTACCTCTTTTCTTAAATGTAAAAATATTTCTTTTGAGAATAGTTAGTTCCCATATATCATTTTAAAGAAAATGAACTCAAATCTTACTCTTCCTCAACTCAAAGCTCAAAGTCCTAAAACAAGTTTTAAAATGTTTTGTAAAAGAACTCTTGGTTTTAAAATGTTTTGTAAAAGAACTCTCAAGACTTGACTTCTTGTATGTAATTATAAATTCAAGGTTATGATTCATATTATGAATGATTTCTAGATGTTTAGAAGTAGCTTAGAGTAGTTAGAATCAATAGGTATTAAATATATACTTCAAAAGAACTTAGATCGGTAAAACGACGGAAAAATGGTGGGCAGACAACCCTGGCGCATTGCTGGCGCGGGACGCCAGAACTTGAAGTTCAAAGAGTCCAATATGGTGCACTGCTGGCACACATGCCAGAACTGCCGGCACATCTGGGGTGCGCCGCGCCACCCCTTTCCCAAATCATCCCGACAATTTTTTCTTCTTGTTTCCTGACCCTAATTCATCTAGAATTGAATGGTTTCTCAATTTCTCCTTAGCTTAAATTATCCAATACAAGTACTCAAAAATCTACTCAAAAAAACTCTTAAACTCGATACGATTATCTCAAGAACTCATCAAACCCATCCTAATTCAAGAACGAAAGCATAACTTCAAAAACGCTAATCAAGAACTCTAATCCTTCAACTTTCAAGAACAAAATTTTGCTAAAAATAGCATGATTGGCGTGTGGGTGAATGAACTCAAAACTATGAGAACTCACATAACTCGGTTTGGTGAAACAACTCCTCGATTCGCGAAAACCTTGCTCGTTCTTAATTTTTCTTCTCTTTTCCTCTTCTTGAATTTTCCCTAAAACCCTAAGCGTAAATTTTTTAGGGATGATTGAACTAAATCAGTTTATCCCTAATTATTTACTAAAAATGAATTAATGTGATTGGGTAAGGAAAAGACCAAAATACCCCTTATATTTTCGGGTAACTTTCTTTATTTGGACAGCCCGACTTCAAACAGGTATATCTCCCTCATACGAGCTCAAAAATTAGCAAACTCGGTGGCGTTGGAAATAGTATTCCAAGACCTATAATTTGATATCTTGTTATACTCTTAACTCATCTTGTACTGAAAGTTATGATCGTTTGATTTGACCCCAAACTCACCACTCAAGCATAAGTTGAAAAATTTCAGATTTTTGCTATTTCTAATTTAGTTCTTTCTATTGTTAGCTCTTTAAAAACAAAGGTGTTACAAAATCCTTAGTCCACAAAATGATGTCCACAAGCCATAAAAGATTGTGCCTTGGATGATTACACCTTCGGAATATAAATAATGAGTAAAAAAAGTGTATCTGTTGTGATGTAATTCGGGTATCTATTCATACTTGTTGCTTGATTCGATAGAAACTCTATATAGATGTATTTGTTGGAGCTATATGTTACTTCCATGACTGGAATCAACAGTAGCTCAAATAGTCCTCGGGCTCAATATAATCTCATGTTCAATATAACATCCGAGCGCAACCTAGATGTAATTCTTGGGCATAGTGTAACTTTCGAGCACACAAAATTCTCGAGCCTAATGCAATTTTCTGGCACAATGCAATCTTTGGGCACATGCAATTTTTGGGCAAAATATATTCTTCAAGAACATGCAATATCTCGGGCACAATGCGAATCTCAGACATTTGCAAATCTCGAGCATAATGCAAGATTAGGCACATGTAATTATCGGGCACAATGCAATTCTTGGGCACATGAAATTCTCGAGCACAATGCGATCTCGGACACGTGCAATTTTCTCATCCACATGCAATTCTCGGGCACATGTAATTCTCAGACACAATGCAATCTTGGGCACATGCAATTTTCGGGCACAATTCAACCTCGGGCACAAGCTATTCTCGATCACAATGCAGTCTTGGACACTAAACAATCTTTCGAACACAATACAATTTTCTGGGTACAATATTATAGTCGAGAGCATGAAGAAACTTTGACTTCCGCCTTGTATGAAGGATCGAGTGTCATTTATTGGCGATTGTCAAGCACATTATAAAGTAGCTTGACCCTTATAAACAAAAAAACAAAACAAATAGTACTTAAGAATAAAAAAGCAATCCTAAATTAATAATATTTTTGTGTATGTGTATAAATAATTAAAGCCTCTTGTCATAATTTGGTGTTAGGGCTTCTAGTTTTATTGAAATGTACTTTCTAGCACAAACTTTGTATTATCAAATAAGCACACACAAGACTATTCTAATGTACTTTATTTGCTGGGTTACGGGCGAACGATTTTAAAGAGGACTCCCCATTCATTAGATAGAGAAGATCACCAGGATTTCGCGATCCGCTGCTACCCAAACTTTTCTGGTTCACCCCAATATTCCCCACTTGTCCAACTGTTGCTGAGCAGTTTTTGGATATCAAATAATTTTATAAATAAATTAAAACATGAAATTTAAGCAATTTTTCTGAGTTCTTGTGAAGAAAACAGTAATACCAATAATATTTTGAAAACGGACATGTTCAAGAGAAAAAAAATTCAAACGCTAAAAATGGAGAGAAACACATATAGTGAAAAATAACAATGTCTGCTGATAATGTAGAGAGTGGGAGATAAGAGCAACGTATGTATGGAGAAAAAATAATTGTGTTTGAGCTTTACGAAGAATAAATTATATAGCGTTAAAAAGAGTCTGAGAAATAAGACTCTCTCGTAGATCTGGGCGAATCAGATGATTTCAGACCCATTAAGTGATTTTTTATAAAAATAACAAACGCACTTAATGACCCAATATCCGAACCATTCAAATTCAAACTTCTATTAAATGCAAATAAATGAGGCCTAAATACTCTTACATGCAGATCCTGTTATGATTAGATTGTGTTGCTACTTAAGAATCAAATGTCTATTTTTACAATCCAAAACCACAATTATTTATATTTTTTAAGAAGATAATATAAGGATCGTGTCTCACTTTCTACTCGACATAGAAATCTCTTGCTAACTCATATTTAATTTATTAGTAGTAGTAATTAATTGTCTTTAGAATGATTTAGCTAGAGGAATCTTTAGCATATATCATTTCAAAATCATTAATTAATAATGATGTTTTATTCTGTATACTAATGAACCAACTACTTTTCATGTGAACCTACAAATTCCCCTATTTCTCCATATTTTAATAAATGAATATTAGTAAAGTACAGGCATACTGGAATTTATTAGAAACATTTGGCCGTTAATTAACAATCATTATTAACCAAAATCACAATTCACATGAATATTGTTAGTATTAAATTTGTAATGAACAATTGAATGCAAGTTACGTTCTTGAATTCTTGAAATCCATATGGCCTTCTCTCAATATTTATCAAATACTTTATCAGCTTCAATTTGTTTGCTTTATTTTTTATTCAAAAACAATTCAAATAATTAATTACTTTAAATAAAAGGAGTAACTGGTTGGTTAAACCTGCATAATTTATTAAAAATGCATCAATTTCGTGCTACATGCATACAAAATATAATAATATATTTTGGCTGCTCATATATATCCATATGATCATGAGGCATATCACAAGGGAAAAAAATAACAGAACTTCAAGAACTAATAAATAAATGGACTAAAGTGTATTAAATAAAACTTAAAGGGGTTCAATTTTGATTTAGCGAAAGTGTAATAAAGACATTCGAATTAACTAGTCATTTGTCTGTCAGCCTGTAAAACAGAAGAACTATTTCTCGTAAGGCTATTATGTATGCGTGAAATGTAAAAGGGTAGGTATTTGATGTTGAGAACTCTCAAATCGAAAAGGAATTTTAAAATATCTCAAGCTGTGTTTAAAACGTGGAGGGTTTACTTAGTGTAGAGATAGACGTAAGTCTCGAGACGTGGGTGTAAGCCTTATGGATCTTTAAATTTTTAATTTATAATATAATATAATAATATAATAACATAAAATTACAAAAATACATGAATAGTTTGAAATAATTACAAACATGACCAAGAAAACTCATAGAAAATAGAATTTCTAACATGATTATACAAGTATAAATAATCTAATATCTTAACTTTCTAATAATAGAATCATTATTTCTAAAAATAACTTTTTATCAACTATACAATTTATCTCCTTAAAGAAAACAATTAATAAGACTTATTAATGAATAAAAATAAAATTATTTCGAATAGCTAAATATAATATAATAATTTTGAGACATATGACAAAACCAAGACCAATGATAAGTGGAAAAGTAAATTTTCACTATGTATTTTTAAAAGAAACGTTACGTAATATATAATCAGCTTCAAAGTGTTACCAAATAGTAAAGATGTGATACTATAACTTGTTATTTGAGTTACTCTCAATCTTCTTATCTTTATAGATTAAAAAATTAGTAACTATCATTCATAATTTCAAGAATTATGAGGGCCAACAATGTTAACTAAAGATTTTAACATATAATTTTTGTAAGATCTGTTAGGCAAGCTTCGAATTTTGGGTGTTGGGCGTGCTTAAGGGGTACAGTCAAACACTTACGACACAAGTCTTTCAAAATTAAGCTCCTCCCTTGAGTCACGGGGCATTTTTCTAGAGCCCCGCCCCACCCCGAAGCAAGCCCCAAAATGAGTCCGAACAAAATCTTTTAAAACACTAATCTCCAATATAGAATTATTAGGGTGGGGGGAGGGGTGAAGGAGGAACACTTATTCTCTAGAATGCCACGAAAAATAAAGTGTTTCTACTCAAACTAAGATCAAGAAAATGTCATGAATTGAGGTAATTATAATTAAAAAGAAAACGATTGTTTTATGTATATATTGTGAAAACGAAAATCGTCTGATTCGAAGATTCTAATACCATGTTTAGAATATGCTACTATTTGCTTATAATGATTTTCTTTATAATGGTTCGCATTCAAATATAGAATGTGGTAAGAAATTCTCAAGTATGATTAGTCAATGTCAGACAAGAACAGTTAATGATCCATTTCTTAAACATAAACAATGAAAGAACGAAAAGTCCTTTGTTCCTTGTGAGTACAAATCTTTTGCACCAGATCCACTCATGTGTTGCCAAGTGATATATATATATATATATATATTAACTGTATACGTATGTAGATATATATTTATTATGAAATATTTATTTATTTAAAAAAAGAATGATTATGTATTTATTTGTGTGTCAACTTATTTATATTGTAGACGATTTAGGTTAAGAAGTTTAACTTATACATGAAAGGTTAGATTATTGATTCTTATACCTAGAAAGTGTATGTTAACAAATAAATATCCTCAAAATTTGAATAATCAGCAGATGAACTAGATCATACTATAATTTAAATTTTCTTTGATTTTGTGTTTTGCCTTTTTATTGACGTTTGCTTAATCATACCAATGTTGGGGGTGCGAAATTCACCGTAGAGTAAGATACATTTATTGTAAAGTAAAATATATTTTATCATAAAGTTCTTTTGATAATTGTTCTAATCTGGATATTTCTTTAATGTTATTTATTATATATTCTATGTATAACATATCTTGGGTTTTTTGGTACATGTATAAATTTTCTTGTATTAAGTGTTTTGATAATCTTATATTTTCCATAGTTTCTATCCAATATTCTAAATATTCATAGTTCATTTTAATCTGAATCTATTTCTAAATCGTATATATCTATTCTTTCTAAATCTAATTATTGTAAATCTATTTCATACCATTCTTGATTCATTATATCTTCTAATTCAAAATCAAATATTTTTTCCCATATAATTCTTTTTTCATCAATTTTTATATCTTTAAGTATATATAAGATTAAAATTTTATAACTTTCTATCATTTCTTCATGCATGTATGTGGTCATGTTTGTTTATTTATGCAGGTTTGTTTTCAACTATTCCTTCCTATCATATTCATAATTCAATTAAATTCATATTAGTTTATTATAAACCAGAGTATCGTTATCATGTTTTCCGGTCACTACTAACATCGTACTTTAGCGAATAATTACTGCTTATCAGCGCCTCAACCTTGTGTACTCCCCTAACGGCATCACTCGCCTACCGGTTTCCACTGTGGGATGGCATAGTCTAGCAGTTTTCTCCCTGTTTCCCGTTTACTAGCAAACTAGAACTCATGCTTCAAATAATTCTAGTATATAATAACTAATATAAATTTATTCAATCATATATATGATATTCAGGAATATATGAAATTAATTCTGCATATCTATTAAACAATATACCTTTGCCTCTTGATTTGCCATGCTATCTGAAATATCTGACTTGATTTCAGATTTCTCCTTTTTTAACTTAGTTTATATCTTTTGTTGAGAGAGATTTTTTGAAAGGCATTTTATTAACTTAAGCTTTTGTTTGGCATTGCCTGCCTTTCATTTATAATTTGGCAATCTATATATACTAAATTCTAAACCTGCACATAAGTGCGCCTACTGTATACTTTACGATCACTACTATTTACTTTACGACTATTTTACAAAACTTTACAAGTGACCGCTATACATTGGTTTATGAAAAAGTAAAAGCTATCTACAAAAGAATCTTATCTTTTTTGCTTTTATCTTTGTCTGCCACTTATCTTTACATAATTTCAAACTTTCTTTTTATCTTGTCTGCCACCTTATGTCCTTTGTTTGTATCTGCTTTTGTCCCTGTCATCTTTATCTCTTTTTTATCTTCTTCGTCTTTCATCATTATCTTCTTTGATTTATTCCAATTCAACATCTGGTATAACGTTATCTTCTCCATTGCATTTGGAACATGTGTGATCTGGATATTTGTGTCCAATAAGTTTACAATATCTAATTAATAAGTCTTCTGAAATAAATCCTTTCTTTAATGCTCGTGTTGTAGGTTGTTCCTCTGGTTTTAGTAATGATAAAATCCATCGTTGAACTTCATCCATATCTGCTCTTCTTAATTCCCTTGAGTTTGAATATATCATAACTTGATCTCTAGCGTAATAGTTCCATATGGCATTTCCATTTAAATAATTATTTGCTAATTCTTGTATGATATTTGATATACCAATTATTCTTTTATTGGCATAAAAACTTGGTACTTCTATCTTTGGTATTTCATTCTGATGTCCAATATCTTCTGGTATGATCATATCTTTTGTTAATCCTATCTTAATAACTTGAATTGGAGATTTTACCTCCTCATATAATATTTCCGCTGGTGCTGTATAAAACTTAATATAAAATAAGTTTCCTTTTGTAACTCTTTTATATGTAATAAGTGCTTTGTATAACTCTGGTATTCCACTGATTTCTTCTCCGTCATATGCATATACTGTACTTAGTAATCCATAACTGTAACATGTCTTAACTAGATTAGCACTAGTTTTTGGTTGTGCTATAAGTCTATTGTATCCTTGTAATTTTTGAGTTACATAGTCTTGACTTGGATCTTTGGTTTGGTTAGATCTGGGGTTGAGATTTAAATAAGTTTGGATTCTATATATATTTTCAATGTAGGTTTGTGTAATATAATTGTATCTTTTCTTTTCACTCTGGTCTTGTATACTCACTGCATAGGTAGAAGTTTGTGGTTCTATAGGTATTTGTTTGGATGTATTTTGAATAAATGGTTTTATAAATAACTGGTTCAAATTTGTATTTCGTGGTTTTTCACTAACTTTTTTGCTTGTACCTGCAGCTGTATGTAAACAAACGTTATGGGTTTTTAAGAGTTTTCCGTCGTCTCTTTCTAGCTCTGGAATTTTATTGTCTTCCGATCGACATAGCTACGCATTTTTATAGTCATGCTGCTGACTTTCATTAACTTTAGACTTCAGTTTATCTTCATTAGTCTTAAGTTTTTGTATCTCATTATCAATACTGTCCACTTTTATACAAAGTGTAGTAATAGATTTGAGTATATTTTCAATTGTATCTTGTTCTTTACTCTCAGTTTGAGTAGCTTTGTCTTGATAAGTAATCTGCAATAACATTCTTGTTAGTCTTTATCACTTCAATTGTAAATGTAAAGTTTAGTATATTTAATACCAATCTTTTAATTTCTTTTGTTGTTACCGAATCTTGTATTTTTCTTGTTAGCCACCATTTTACTTGTGTATTATCTGTTCTTATAATAAATTTGTTGTATACAATATATGGTTCAAATGCTAATAAACATTTATATACTGAATATAATTCTTTTTTATTTATTTTTCATTTTATTTCTGTATTTGTAAATGTTCCTGAATAATATCTACAATGATATTCTATACTATCTTCATCATATTTATATTTCAAAACTCCTCCATAACTTTTCTCACTCGCATCTGTCTCTACTATATAAGTAAATTTTTTATTCTCATCTGGAAAATATAATTTTGGTAATGTTTTACATAATAATTTTATCTTTTGTATTTGTGCTTGATCTTTTTCATCAAACTGATATTCTATATCTTTCTTTAATTTTTGTTGTAATGATTTTAGATTTTCTGCTAATTTTGGTATGTATTATCTTACTTGATTAACTAGTCCTAAGAATGATTGTAATTTCTTTTTTGTATCTAATTGCTCATTCGAGCTTATTATTTTTTGTACTACATGTGTTTGCATTTTTATTCCATTTTTATCTAGTTGTATTCCTAAGAATTCTATTTGTTTTTTCATTACTTCTGCTTTCTTTTTACTTAAACTTATACTTGAATATTCTATTATTATATGTATAAATTTTTCTAGTAATCTTATGTGTTCATCTTGGGTTTTAGAATATAGTAGTATATCATCAATATATACTATACAATTTTCTAATTGTTTAAAATAGTTATCCATAAAATGTTGATATCTTCCTGGTGCATTTTTGTATCCAAATGGTAATACATTCCATTCATAAAATCCTTGTGGTACTGTGAATGCTGTAAGTTTTTTAGATTCTTCTTCTAACTTTAAGTGATAAAATCCTGATTTACAATCAAATTTACTAAGATAATGATATCCTTGTATTTGTCTTATCTTTAGTATTTTATTTGGTATTGGATAATTATATGTTTTAGTTTTAGCATTTAAATTTCTATAGTCAATAACCATCCTACTTTTTCCTCTTTTTTGTGCACTATTTTTATTTACAATAAATGCCGGGCTTGTATGTTTACTATTACTTTCTTGTATATATTTTTTCTCTAGTAATTCATTTATATGTAATTTGAATTCAGTTAAATCATTAAAATTATATTTTAATGGTTTTTGGGTTATTATACTGTTATCATCAATTAGCTCAATTTTAACTTTCGTTTTATGTTTTTCCCATCTTTGTAAAGGATCTTCATTATATAATAATTCTAATTTCTCCTGGATTATTTTTACTTTATCTATAGAGAATATAATTAATTCTATTCTAGGATCTTCTTCTTTTATATTTTCTAATTTTTGTGTAATTTTTTCACTACATTTAATTCATTCTGTTGTTTTTCTTCTTTTGTTACCTACCCTTTTCGCTCCTATTTTTTGTTTACAAGGTCTTGTAAATCATCATTGTGTTTTTGTTATTATATGTGGATATAATTTATCTAAAAATGGCATTCCTAATAACATATCCTTTGTTGTTAATTCAAAATTATATATTTCTTTTATAGTTAATATTTTATCCCATATTTGTATTTTATATTTTTTGCCTTGTATGTGATCATACTTCCTTCATTATTAAATCCTGTTACTACTATTGGTGTTTTTAATTTTTCCCATTTCTCTTCTGGTAAACAATTGTATTTACATATATTAGCTTCTGCTCGTGTATCTATCATTGGTGTATAATATCTGTTATAATATTCTTCTATTATTATTTTTGCAAGTATATATATTTTCATGTTTTTATCATATTAAGGTTCTTTTTATTATTACTCTTTTATTTTCATAAATTATTGTCAATTGTTTGTCTTCTAGATTATATGGTTTTACTTGTTCTAACCATTTTATTCCTAAGGTTATATTTTCATTTCCTTGATATATTTTAAATTTTATTACTATTGGTATTCCTCCAATTATTATTTCCTTTTCTGTAGTTTCTTCAGTATATGTTAATACTTTTGATAATTCTGGGCATGATTGTTCAGTAGTTATTATTTTATCTTCCATTACTAATTCTCTTGTAATATAGTTTTCTTCTAGTCCTGTATTAATTAGTATTAAATATTTCGTTGTTCCATTATTCCTTTTATATAATAATGATGTGGTTTTATTTCTTCTTCTATTAGTTTTTGTGGGATTTTATTTATTCTTTTTGAGGTGCTTGAGGTACTCATTTTTTATGATATTTGTGGTATTTCATGGTCTATATTCACTCTTTTTGTTGTACTTAATCTTTCTTGTACTATTTCTAAATCTTCTTCTATGTCAATTTCATTATAACTATATTCATTATTATCTATGACCGTAACTATCTTTTCAAAGGGGTTTTCTATTTTTATTTTATTTATTTTATTTTTTGCTGTTATTTTATGTTTTGTTGTTAAAACATATAAATTTTTACATCTAGCTGTAAATATTTTACTTCCAGGTGCTAGTTCTATTCCTGACATTTTCTAATATAATACTAATGATTTATCTATATTTCTGTCATTAATTGCTACTGAGTAAGCACTTATTATAAATTTAAATTTTTGGTAGATTAAATTACCTTTTACTGCACTTATTATACTTTTTTCTATAGGTTGTATAATTCTGTCATCTGCTAAATATATTTCTATAGGTGTATCTATTCCTTCTCTAAGACATGCTTTTATTAGTATTTCAGTTCCTCCTAAATGTACATATTTAATTGGGGTTTTTGTTTTTATTTCTTGTATTTTTTTATTAATTATTCTTTTATTTATTATTGGTATTTTAGCTTTTCCTTTAGTATACTTACAATCTATGATATGTTCTTTTTGACTTACTACATAATATTCTTCTTTTTGTCTTTTAAATCAATTTTTTATTTTTGGTACTTCTAATATTTTTTCTACACTTAGATCTAATTCTTTTTCTTTTATTTGTTCAAATATACTATTATCAAATATTATTTTTTGTTCTAAAGATTCTTCATCTTGACGTTCTTCTTTATTTATTATTTGTATATCTGCTTCAGTCATTTTTTATATTATAGAATTCATTATCTGATTCTAGTTCTATATTATTATCATTATCTATTTCATTTTCTGATATTTCATATATACTATCTTCACTTTCTAAATCATAATCTACATATTCTATTTGTGTATATTTTTCATTTTCCATAATTATTTCTGATATCTGTTTTTTCTTTGGATTTTTAGGTAATTTACAATCTTTAGCTATATGTCCTAGTTTTCCACAATTATAGCAAGTACATTCCGTTAGTTTTCTTTTTGGTCTATATGGTCTTTTAGTTTCGTAATTTTTCACGTAATATTTCTTTCTTGGCTTTTTATATTTATATATTGATCTATATTTTTTTATAGTTTTTATTTTTATTATACTTCTTTTTATAATACCTATCTGTGCAACCAAATTGAGGTGCTATTTTATTTTTACAACATACTAAGTTCTTTACTAATACTTTTTTCATTTTTATATCTTCTTTATGTTTTTCACATAGTTCTGTAAACCATCGTTGTAAAAATTTTATTCTAGCTCCTAAGGTATCTGTTAATTCTGCTTCATTCCAACTTTTTATTATTTTTGAACTAAAAGGTTCTGGTAATTTTGTAAAATATAATTTTCTTATTTCTTTACTTTCTTCTAAGTTATATGTTCCTTTATAATAATATTCTCTAAATGCACATGTATATTCATCTATATAACACATATTACATATCGCCAATTTTGTCATTAAATTTCTATTTATAACTTTTTCTTTATTTTGTTCTTCTACTTCTGTTGTCATACTACTAAATTCATTTCTTATAGCTATTTCATATTTATATAATATTTTCATAGACGTAGTAGCTATTTCTCCATCAAATTTTTTATTATTTCTTAAAGTTTTTAAACTCTCATCACTTAGATTTTGTAACCATAGTTTTACTGTTCCTATAAGTGTTCTTTGTATATATCCTGGGGTTTCTGTCATTCCTATTTTATTATCTATTAATTGTTTTGATATATATCCCATCCATAATTGAATTGTTTTATTTATATCTGCTACACAATCTAAATCTAAAAAATTATGTTGTTCAGTTGTTGATTTAGGTGTCCATTTATTTAACCTTTTATTCCATAATGTTTTTTCTCTATCATATTTTTCATAATTTGCATTATAATATATTGGATTTAAATTTTTTAGATTTTTTACTCCTGATGTACTAGGTTTCTCATTCATGTCTATATCTCCCGTATTTATTTCTACATTTTTTGTATTATCTATGTTTTCTAAAAGTTCTGTATGTGTTTCATTTGTCTCTGAGTATTGCTCTTCTAAATCATCATTGATATCATCAATTCTTATTTCTGGTAGATTAGGTAGATTATCTTGGTTATTTTCTTCTTTCTCTTCTGATTTTTCTTCTAATTGCAATTTCTCTTTAAATTTATTTATCTCATCTGCTAATTTTCTTTTTTGTTCTTTTTCTTTTTGTTTTATTTCATACATTTCTTTTAACATTGCTAACTCTTTTTCTAATTCTATTATATTAATATTTTTTACTTCTTCTAATTGTTGTGCTTCTTTTTCGCTTGTTGTTTTATTTTTTCAATTTCCAATTTTCTATCTATTTCTTCATTTTCTTTTGTTATTCTCACCATAGCAGTTAAACTATCTTCTAATTTTACCGTTTCCTTTTCTAACATTAAACTTAAATTATCACCTATTTTCTTATATCTTCTTCCTAAATTAGAAAATATTATCTTTATTTTTAATCCTTCATAGTTTTCATATGTTTTTTCATCTATTGCATATTCTTCCTTATTAATTTATAAATTATGTTGTAGTTTATATTCTAGATTATTTATTTATATTTCTAGATATAATATAGTCTTTCTTTGTGCTATTAGAGATTTATTACAGACTCCTGCAAATATATTACTATTAAGTCTAGTTTGTCTATATCTTAGTTCTTTTCTTTTTGCCATAATTATTTTATTAAATTCTTGCCTATATTCGTCATTCATGATAATTTTAAATATTTGATATATTTATATTATATTTTAGAAATAATATCTAGACAACGAAAATCTCGTGTCACTTATATGACCAATTTGCAAAGTGTTACAACCGAGATTGATTCAGATCACTCTTCTTCAATCGTTTAGATTTTAATACATTATGAACAATATTTAGTAAAATTTTAGATTTCTCATTTTAAAAGTATTTCAGCAAAAAGTATCATAAGATAGTGGTAAAGAACCTAACATCAAGGCCTTATGCTCACTCACAACTTTAATATCTACATTATTCAAGATCAGTAATATTTGAATTAAATTTATCAAGGTAAATTTTAATTGGTGTACCCTCGTTCACACGAAAATCCTACAACTTTTTTTAGATAAAGACAACTTTATTATTATCGATTTCTTAAAATATATATCTTTCAACAATATTCTTGTTGTTGCTGCAAATATTTGTTCATTAATTTTTTGAAGAATACTATATGTAACGCTCATCAAGGTCCCACTCAAAGCTCTATCCTTCAAGTATTTTACAAATTTATATTACTAAACAGTGTCTTTTGATATTTTATCAAAAATAAAAACAAAAATAAAAATCTCAAACTATGTTTGACCATCTAAATGCTTGTCATATGATTAATAAATAAAAATTAAATTCTCTAATCAGTGTGATGAGGCAATTTAGGATAATTTTGGCATATATGAAAAAGAAATTATTTACTAAATCTTAAAACTATTATTGGAGAAAAAATTTTAATTGTCAAAATAAGAATGGTCAAGTAATTTAGGATAAAACAAGTATAAACATGGATAATTTCCTATTAACTAATCTTTGACTCGAAAGTTTGAAAAAATAAATAATTTTACCTTCTTTTTTTTTCCCATTTAGGGGATCCCAATCAATTACTAATAAATTATGAAATCTCATTTTAGATTCTTTAATTAGACTTAAATGACATAACATAGTCGATTTAGCTCAACATATTATTATATATATTTCGTAAACCATGTTGTATAGGATCACTTGTTATATACCCATGGGCCTTCTCTTTCTCTCTAGCAAAATAACCCATTACACTTAGAAACACTCTCTAACTAATTTCTCTGGAGAATTTACTGGCGAGATGAAATTGAGGTAAACTGCTTAAACTCAATCGTTTCGATTTGTTCATCGATTTTGTTAGATTTCATCATGTAGAATTTACTTGTGACTTGTGATCATCTTTCATTTTATTAAACTGTAACCTGATTTTTATTGTTAAAGCATATGAACTTTCTCATAAAAATGAGAAAAAGGAAAATATTTTTTATTATTATTCATTTTAAACAAATGATTTTAGTGATGATTTTGATTTTTTTTTGTTGTTAATGTTAGCAATGATTTAGAAATTAGTAAATCTACCTGAATGGGATTTATTTATTTTAGACCTTCAATATTTTTGGTGTTCTGTTTGACGGTATTCTCCATAATGGACTTTCAGTTGGGGAGAGATTCTCTCTTTTTTATTTTTGTTTTTCAGATTTATATAATATGTTCTAATTATTTTATGTACATTTTTTTGTTTGATTTTGAAGTGGAAATTCTAGCATTGGTAGAGCTCGATAGTTGTTATTCGTTGTTGGAGGACTGCATCTGAAATAGTTGAAAATTGTAAAGTTTTTTACTTGAATTATTTCAATGTACAATTATGTAAATTTTATTTGAACAACAGTATTTTAAAATTTTGTAAGAGTACTCTTGCTTTGATCTATGTTATTTTTTTCAATCTTGAATGTGCACTTTGATCTTTTTCTTTGTGTAAAAGATTACCTTTCCTCTCCCGTTCTTTCTAATGACTAAAAAAAGTAAATCATCTCATGAAATTTGGTATGCTAGAACATGTCGTTGCTGCATAGAAAGGTATAATTTATATGCAATGACATCCCTTTGCATGTAGAATTTCATATGATGATTTTCTTTCTTCAGACACTAAGAAGAAAGGGCAAACAAATTATTGACGACGAACTTAACTTGAAAGCGTTGGTCAAAACCGTAATTAATGAAGATGATTAGAGAAAATTAAGAAAGAAAGATAAAATTTTCAACATTGGCAGATTCATCATTAAAAGTAAATGAAATATCCTAATGAAATAATTTTTTTTAATTTATTCATTGATTGTTGTAGTTTTGACTCAGTTGCTAATACATATGTGAAGAATCTTAGTCTCATAAGAGAAGGTTGAAAGTATAGAGCTTTTATGTTAAATGCTACTAACTTGTATATGAAATATTATTTCTCAAGATAAATCATAAATATGACATAGTTAAAAGCGGCATGAGAATTGAGGGGGTGGGTGATCACATATGTTAAGGTAGTAACTAATGATGGAGAAATTTGATTTTTGTTTTTATAGTTCTTCCAATATTCATAGATTTTTATGTTGATATAAGCATCTTGTATCATCTATGAGAGAAAAATAAGATTCTCATAAAGTTTTGCTTATTATATGCATCTAATTTATTGCTCTGCCGTTATTGTATGTGGAAGAAGTATATAGTAGATGATCTCTCTCAACTATGATTGGTGAAGAATTTTATCACCATAGAAAATATCTTATTTATTTGTGTTTCAAATCAGAACTATCATATGTGTGATTTTCTTACATGAACTATCACCAACTATTATTGAAACACACATCAATTATTTATTATTCCTTTTTACTACCTGAATGACGGTGATATTTCAGGTACGAAAATTAATAATTAATATTAATAGTTGATGATAGTTTAGGTAGAAAACTCATAAACAACCTGATAGTTGATATATGAAACTAAAAAAAAAGAAGATATTTTAGGTTTATTTTTCACTATTGACTTTGAATCATTTCTGCCTTTATATGCCTTCTACCAGAAAATATTTTGGTGAAACTCGAATAGCCTTAATAATCTCTTTTTCACTCTTCAACAACTATTTTATGATCTTTCCAGTCTTTGGAGAACAAGGCCCTGAGATGCTAAATGATGTTGATGTTCTAGCTGAGACATGTGCGAACTTGTCCAACACCAATAGCATAAATGCTACATCTCTCGAACATGGAAAAAGAAAAGTCATTTCTATTGGGGAGAACTCTGAAAAGGGAAAAAACCTCATCTCTTGATACAAGGCTTATCAAATGCCTTATATAATCCTCATAACACTGATCTCATTTTACTCTTTCACAGACTGAAACTAGACCCTGCTTCAAAATTTATATTCCTAATATTTTGTTGAAAATGATGAAAGACATTTTAACCCTTAATTGTGACTAGAAAATTTTAGATGTGCAATGATGTCAATTGTTGCTAAAAGATTGTGGGTTAAATAACACACAATCACAAACAAAATAAATAAGGAAGAAAAATAACATAAGAATTTAAGAAGCTACGGGTACACCTAATCCTCCAAGGAGAAGTAAAGAAACTTTTTCACTATGAAAGAGAAAGAAGTGTACAATGCTTTATCCTCACGACTCAAATCACTTGACCGTGCGGACATCTAATCCTACACCTAGATAGTAGAATCCTTACAATAAATTTTAAACTGAAATGCGGAATAAACAAAATATCAATATATCACCTTATTTATATAAAAGAGCTACTCAACCTTATTTTAACAAACACACTTTTTAAAAATATATAGAACCCTCTCTAGGAACTAGTCTAAATAGGTACAAGTGCTTCAAAGAGAAAATAATATTTGAAAATAAGACACAACTTCAATCATAAGGGGGAGAGGAGTAAAAGTTATTGGAGATTATCAGCGCCTACACCTAAGAAATATCACTGATCCTGCACCAGACCATGTAAAATGGCATATAAATAGTAGCATCAGTACAAACAACACGTGCTGGTAGGCATTATCGATCAATCTGAATTCACCACATAATATAATGCAAATATTTAAAAGAAACATATAACTTAAAGCTATATAACCCGGATCCTTCAATCACAACCATTACTACCAAGTAATAATGCCTCTGAACTCATCCACTCCATCTCAACTCTCCCTACCTCATTTTGCTACCAACTCCATCATTGAAAGTCATTCCACCCTCCTATCTTGTCGTAACCTAACCTATCTATCACCCGGAGACTTTACAAACATGGTCATTCTACCAAAGACTGTAATTGCCTCACTGATTCCATATCCTGAATATAAATTTATTAAATCTCTGTTAACCAACTTATGACCTCTTCTAAAATCCTTTACCAACACCCTAGCTCTTCACTAATGGTGGATTACTTGCAAAACTATTGTTCCCCTTCACTTGACCTATACATGATTCCACCCATTTCTCTAGTAATATGGACCACCCAAATATTCCTAATATATCATCTACGGTGTTAACATGCAATTTCAGTCTACACAAGAATCATTCGAGCGTTTAAACAAACGAATTCAGCCACTAATAGATCAACATTTGATGAATACATCATAATGAATAAAATTGGTTTATTCATTTATCCAACACCCCCAATTGAACAACAAATATATACATGGCACCCGAGCCAACCGATATATTAAACTTGCACCGGGCCTTGTATCCAAACAATCAATAGATATGAGCATATTAATAATTTGTAGCCAACACGGCATATGAATCAATCGAGAATAACAAACACCACACAATCATAACCATATTTTCAAGACCAAAATAATTAAAACAAGTTTATTGCATGAGACTCACAAAAAAAGATAATTTTATATTAGTCTCTTTTTACTCCCTAACCACATATGGTACAAGTGATACTAGTGAAAGAGTTAACTTTTCCTTGGAAGATGAATACAATGAATCTCTAACGATATACCTTCTAGCAACATAAGTGTATCAAAAAAGTAAATTAGGAAATAACTCAATCATCAGCTACCATCCAATTTTGAACCCACCTCAACTCAAATTACCGAAAGATATACAACCTTAGAGAAACGTCCACCGCCATTCATCGAGTCAATGCAACCTACCACAATGGTTCCTTACCTTAAATAACAATAATCAACATGTTTCATCCACCTAGACTCCATGCTCGCAGGACTAAGCATTAAATATCCTGTCAATTTACATATATTATGAATTCAAGAACAGGTCTAACGACTCAGTTAAGTCTATGCAACTAGAATGCTAAGAAACTATTGAAGAAATTTAAACATAAACTTCAGACACAAAGGGGGAAAGTTATGATGAAAGTAGACTTGGAATCCATAGGTTTTGATGTCATTTGTGCTGGAATTTTTCCTTTATATTTTACGAAAGTACTGAGAAGCCTAATGCTAATCCAGGCAAAAAAGGGCTAGGGTCTGAACTGTGCATACTTCACTAAAGAAGATAAAAATCCACATATATGAGGAACACGTCAAAATCCCATGTTATGGAACTAGAAGAGATTCTCAAATCTATTTCCAAACACATCATTTGTTGACAAAGTTGATTAATTTTAATTTCATGGATTGGTCATAGTTGTATTTTACTTCCTCTTTTTGTCGTTATTAGAACTAACCAAGCCACTACTTGAGCAACAAAGTCTAGTTCTTTCAAGAAGAATTAATTTTTAAATGATTCCTCAACCATCTTCATTATTTTAAGAACCTAATTTAGATTTTTGTTTTAAAAAACAATTGTAGATGAACAATTTGGCTCAACTTCTGTGCGGCTGCACATGCATGTCTGTCGCTTTCAGCAACAAATTTTCTTATCAAATACAAAATTAAAATTCTCAAACATTGCATGTAACCAAAAAGTTCTTAATCTTTGTTTGATAAAAAAAAAGATAATGAACAAGTACCCCTTTAACCTATGTCTAAAATCTCAGAGACACATTTATATTATACTAAGGTCCTATTACCCCCTGAACTTATTTTATTAATAATTTTTTACCCCTTTTGCTCCTATGTGGCGCTATCTTGTGGGCCTAAAGCTGATTGACTTTTTTTTTCAAGCTAGTGCCACGTAGGCAGAAAAGGGGTAGAAAATTACTTATAAAATAAGTTCAGTGGGTAATAGGACCTTAGTATAGTATAAGTGTGTCTCTGAGATTTCGGGCATATGTTGAGGGTGTACTTGTGCATTTTCCCATAAAAAAATAAAAAAAGTAGTCGACATGGGTCCCAAAATACAATTTCTGATATGATTTAAAATGATACATTTTCTAAGATGGATAAATGCAGTTACTTCACAAAATGAGACATTTTCTAATATGGTTGGACATTAATAAATCAATAAGCAAGAAGTATCAGAATACACATAAAAATATATAGTGTGTTAGTATTTTTATCTTATACACTAGTACAAGGAAATCAAAATCAACTCATTACCTTAAAATTAAGCAATTTTATAAGCAAATAGAGACCCATAATCAAAATCTCCGTCAATTCTAATTTGAATTTTTTATATGACATATTGAAAATTATAACGTTAAAAAATATTTTAATTCATTTAACATATCATTAATTTAAATCACTAAAATTAAAAGTGTTTTATTATTTTAAATTATATATCAAATCAAAGTCAGAATAAATAAATTGAAATAGGGGAGTAAAGTAAAGATGGTTGAACCAGCTGTAAAAATCTGTGATTCATTGCAATCATTTTCTTACAACTTGGACATCAATTGTGAAGTAGTTGAATTGGCAGCAAATAGTAAGAAAATAAAGTAAATAAAAATTGGGGTGTGCATTCAATTTATTTAATGTATTATTAGTTTGGTTTATTGATTTTTTATTTTTAAATATTTTAAATCAATAAGATATTTTAAAATTAATTTTTAGTCATAAAGGTTCAATTTTCGTTATAACCAATAAGAAATTGTTCATAAAATAAATATATGACCTCCAATAATTTAGCGCGATGAATAATAATGTAATTTTACATAGTACTCTTAAAATAGAAATACTAATAACTAACATAAAGGAAATTATACGAGTTCAACTTAAATGAAAGAATAAATCAATAACCTCCGTTATTGATTTATTTAATATTCCAATATAAAAAAAATCAAAATCAAACCAATTACTCCCTCCGTTTAAAAAAGAATGTCCCTATTTTCTTTTTAGTTTGTTTTAAAAAGAATGATCCCTTTCCTTTTTTGGCAACAATTTACTTTAACTTTCCACGTGACATGTTTAAGACAAGATTAAAGGACATTTTGGTACATTTGACATAACTTTAATTTAGAACCACAAGATTAAAAAGTCTTCTTTCTTTTCTTAAACTCCGTTCCAAGTCAAACTAGGCCAATCTTTTTAAAACGGAGGGAGTATAATTTTTTTCTTCAATAAATTAATAATATATATATATTTGTTTTGAGCATCAAGTAGAACACATGGCCCGCCAAGTGTTTATTCTATTTAATTAATTGTGTAACGGCTGCCCAATGCCCATCATATATTCCATATTTCACTCTTCCCTTTATATATATGATGAACCTTCCTATCTCTTTCTCTCAAACCATATTCTTATTTCTTTCTCTAATTCATCAAATTAATTCTAAGCATGGCCAAAGGACTCAAAAAGTTCAAATCAGTATTAAAAAAAATGAAATCTTTCAAACCAGGCCGTACCGATTCATGCTCCGACCACGATTCGTATTGTTCTAACGAGGACCTACATCCGGTCTACGTTGGTAAGTCACGCCGTCGATACCTAGTCAGATCGGACGTTGTCTACCATCCACTATTCAAAGAACTTGTCGAAAAGTCAGGAGATTCAGATGATTCCATTGCCATCACATGTGAAGTTGTTCTCTTCCAACATTTACTTTGGATGCTCCAAAATGCTGATCCACAACCCGACTCATTTGATGAGCTCGTCCAGTTTTACGTATAATTACGGGAATATATTCATCTTCTAATAACATGAATCTAGCTCTTACATGCTTCGTATATACAAGTCAAAATCCTTTTCTAGAGTTACAATTTCATAAGGTAGATCAGAAAGGGATTGAGAGTCATCTTTTAAGAATGAACCATATTTTATTATACTCTACTTTTTTTCTTTTTTCTATGTATACATAATTTAAAGTCTCCACATTTTATTATATACTACTATTTCTTTCTTTTCTCTATGTATATATAATTTGAGATCTCTCCATTTTATTATATATAACTCCTTCTGTTTGTTAATTTACTTGATATAGAGTTAAAGAAAGAAAAAAAACTTTTGAAATTTGTGCTTTAAAATAAGTAATACATATTTATGTGACTATAAATCATTTCATTAAGGATAAAATGAACATTTTGTAGTTAAATTAAATCTTAATAAGTTTGAGACTAAATTAACAAAAGAAAAATTATATAAACTGAGACAGAGGAAGTAACACTTTTTTTTTCATTTTGCCTATGTACACATAATTTGATATGTCCATATTTTATTATATACTAGTATTTTTTTTCTTTTGCCTAGGTGTACATAATTTGAAATCTCTTCCACATTGATGTAAAAATGGTTTGCGGAGAAAAATAGAGTCAAAACTTTGCAAGTGGTTAGATAACGACATTGACAATTGGCCAAATTAGTCATCTAGCTAGCTTTAAAAGAATGTGATAGATCTATGGTCATATCTAAGTAGCTTGTCAGATCAAGTTTGCAACTTGAAAAATAAAAATGCTCATATTTGGCTAACAGCTTAGCTAGCTTTTAGAAGATGTACAAATTTGGTGTTTCAAAATAACCTCAAATATTTATTCAGAATTTTGGTTGGGTTCAAAATTATTTGAATTGAATTCAATCTCAATCCATTCAAATCTTAACCTCTTTTAAAAGAATTTCAATTGAGCCCAATTTAATCTCCAATTTCAACCCATTTTAAAACTCTTTATTTGCATTTATGTAATTGATGTTTCTATATTGAAGGTATAAATTATTATCGATTTTGTATCTTATAGGATTTATCTATCCATTAGTAATTTTTAAAAAAAGATTTTCTTGAGCTGAAATTGAAATTGTGGTTATAAAACTTAAATAACAATAAATTAAAATTAATGAGATTAAGCGGGTCAAGACCAACCCATTTTTAGCCCATTGGAGTCCAACTCATTATGTATTGTATATCAGCATTATGTCCATGACCTATACTCATGCACTTCAAACAAATTCATGTCTATGCCCAGTCCCATGAACTCATGATATACCCTCAATTTCTACAAAATTAAGTGGTATGATAAATTTTCAACTACACTCCTTAATTATAAAAGTAGGCGGTCGTATGGAAAACAATACCCAACTTATGTTGTTGTGATTGATTCCCACAAGAAAATATGTAGGGGTGATAGAAGAGATAAAGAATTACAAACCACTAATTTGAATCCAAACAATAGATACAAGTTTTTATTCCGGGGTGGGGGGTGGGGTGGGGTGGGTGGGTGGGGATTTGGTAAGAGACAAACACTAAAACTAAAATAATAAAAATAACAGATAGTTTGATCAAAGACCTTTCGAACCAGAGGTAGAAAATATATTCAGTTTCTCATGTTCAACCTTAATGTCATAGGCCGAACTACCCCCAGATGCGACACGACAAATAAAATCCCGAAAGACTCTAGAAAAGCCACTTGACATAAGCATGACACTATCAGAACAACGCAACTGAAATGGGAGATAAAATGAAAATTAAATCTCAACACAACAATCTCTTGTGATACCTAAATCAATACAATGTCTGATAACACGCATCTACTAAACATAGATGTGTCTAGGACAAGCCCTAGATCACGAACTAATCTTAAAACTAAATCGACATGAAAGAACCAATAATGTGGACATGACCTCGAACCATGAGGATTAACCAAAAGATAAATAAAGTTGATCAATCCACTACTAGCCCTAACCAAATTAGGAGCGTCAGAACCTATATTATAATACAATTTCGGCACAAGATATGTATTTTGTCAGTACTCGAAATATACTGGTGTGGGAAAATAAACATGGGTATAACAAGAGCAGTGTACTACCCTCATACCGAAATCTGATAAGTTGAGTTCATAAATCATAAGACACATTCAATGCAGAAGTCTAAAACCATATCAAAAGTAGAAGACATGACATATGTATAAAACATAAGCTATTTTCAAATAAGATTCTTTTGTGTGAGATACCGTTAACCTACATAAATCATGTGAGTAATAACTTGGAGTACAATGTAATGCTCCCACACCAAAATCAAAGTGTCCTACTTGCCAAGATAAGAAGTATGTTCTTAAGATTATGTGGATCTACTAGATATTTTTCAATCTCGACATTCTATGGGGGCTCATAGTTTAGGGACATGGATAATCGCACTAGTCTGACTTGGTGCTAAGTAAACTCCCATTGAACATGTTTAATTAAGTCATATCCATAATCTTAGTCTTTAAAATTGTATGAATCTAGTAATATCAATCATATCATAAAGACTCATAATCATAAGAATAACTACTTTAAAATATCATGATTTCATAACATAATCAATTCGTTGAAGACACTTAATCGGAAACATCTAAATCATAATAATATTTTCATGATAAGAATATATCAATCAGGAATAATCTAGTTTGGAAATATGATGTTGACACTTTATATGAATGTATCCATAAACCATACCCTATTCTATTCATAATGTATGCATATCATTAAAGCTTGATTTCAAAATCAATAGACTCATATAGGATGGTTTCATGTACAAATAATTGAAAAAATATAACATGATCAAATCATACATAGTAACATCACTTATGGTTTTAAAAAAAAGTCTTAAATCAATCGAGCTCATTGCAAAATCATGAAAACCCTAGAGTTTGGGTAAGAATCATACGAGAGATTTTGAGGATTATTTGGGACTCAATGCATGAAAAAGAATTCATGATGAACTTCCCACATACCTTGATGAACCCTAGCCTCGAGCTTGGAAATGAAGACTTAAAGCTTGAAGAAACCCTAAATCACATTGAGATAAATACTCAGAGAAGAAGACTTAAGAGTTTTTGTGGTTTTGAGAGAAAGATGGTGAATAGGGAAAAGTTTGAAGTGTAAAAATCAGTTATACTTGGGAATAGTCTAGAAATGATGTAGTGTAGGTATTAAAAGAGTAGAAAAAGTCCCAATTAACCCTTACTTAAAACTGCCAAAGTGACTCTACGACACCATGTACGGTCCACACATTATTTTAAGGAACACACTGCTTATATGTAGGTCACTTTACAAGAAACCCAATTTCTAAAGATCAACCACAGACCTACCTATAGATCCATGTACAATTTGTACTGCCCACTTTTAAATCCCAAGGCATCAAATCTAACCATGTATGGAACTCCATCTGTGAGTCTCATCTACGCCCTAAAGAACACAGTACAAAATGTACTATAGGTACGTTAAAGGCATTTGATACTTGCCATATTCCCCAGCAATCAGTACATCAAACCACGACTTTCCTCTATGGACCGTCGTTCAAAGTACAGTCCGTACTTGACCTCATACAAACTGGCTCCAACAATGTATTTATGGACTTTTCTTTCCATATCAACTTTCCAACTTCTGAGACATTACAATATCTCCCCCTTGATAACATTCATCCTTGAATGGGACTCAAGCTAGCATGGATAGAGTGGGTAAAGAAATCTAACAACCCAACATGAATGCAAAATACATCAAAATTCATATTACGGTTTCATGAATATGAATTCTTATGGGAACATGAGAATAGCTAAAATCCATGAATCCGAAAATGTTAAAATGAGGATCTAATACCTTAAGATGAACTTGAAGTGGAGGGGAAAATGTGTGTGTGTGTGTGTGGGGGGGGGTACTTGGACATCATATTAGTTTCGGCCTCCTAAGTAGCACACTCAACTAACTAATTCCTCCAAAGAACATTCACAGAAGCAACCTCTCTAAGACTGTCATCTTAGCCATGCCTGGTATTCAATCGGTGGTGTGGAAGGGCTCCATTAGTAGCACACCAATTGGAGCTATCTCTTTTGTTTAAGTTTGGAGTCTAGTAGCTTGCACGTGTTTGTATTATTTAGCCTTTGTGAGTGATGTGAGTAGGGAGATCCCTTTACTTGAGTCCATTCTAGTTGTCCATGATTTTTTAGATGTTTTTCCTAATAACTTACCTAACCTACCCTGTGAGCATGATATTGACTTTCTTATCGAGCTTGAGCCAGTTACTTGGCCTATTTACGTTCCTCCATATCGGATGGCTCCTGAAACGCTTAAAGGCCTCCCTTTTCAACTTAAGGATCTCTTCAGTAATGGATTTATTAGGCCTAGTACGTAACCTTGGGACACTCCTATTCTTATTGTGAAGAAGAATAGTGGTACTATGTGCATGTTTATTGATTATAGGTAGTTAAATAAGGCGACGGTGAAGAACTGCTGCTGCCTATCCCTAGGATTGATGATATATTTTACTAGCTTCACCTACCACCCTCCGTCTTTGATTTCTTATTGCATTAGGGACAATTGCAGTTTTTTTGTTGGGGATGGGGTAAATGGAAAGTGAGTTGTAGGGTGAAGCCTGAGTAACCCAACTCACAATCCTCTCTTGGAGTTTTCTTGCCTGTGTTCTTTTTCTCCAAGAGACTGCTTAAATTTCTGTTGAACCGACATGTATTAGTGAGTACAATTATAGAAGTATGAAAAACAAAGCATGATGGCTAATAAAAATGATACTCGTCCATTGTTTTGCTTGCATGTATAGGCTGATATTAGTTGAATGTGTTGTCTCTAAAGATGACATAAATAGGCACCCACTTCATGACCTTCAACTAAAACCGAAATTGAGAAATCTGATAATCTAATAGTGCAACGATGTGCCAAGAGAGTGTGAGGAGATTTGAGTGTTCAAAAAGTTGGTGCCTAGCTAGAACCTGCTATGTTAGTCATGCGAAGGGAATCAACTCTAGAAACTAGGAAGTGATCATAGGCCCTTGTTCGAAATAGCCAATATCTATCCTAAAAGAAAGTTGAGCAAATGAAATAATTTTCCCTTTTGATCAAAATATGTTGAGCCTGTAATAGACCAATTTATTTCATTCACCAACTCACCTTCCTAGGGTCTAATGTTTTGGCCCCAGTCCCTCCTTAGACATGTGCACCACGACTTAGGCCAAAGCCTAAGTTGAGGGTGGCTAATGCAAAAAGTGACCTCGTCTTGGCCCTGACCCGACTTTGGGTATTGTGTACTTCAACCCGTAGAAAAACCATGAGTTGCGGGTGGCTATTATGAGAAAAGACTCAAAAGTAGGTATGAAAAGAGTTGGTTGTTGAAAATAAGAGCTTAAGTAAAAGAAAGATGTGAATTGTTGAAAAATGAAAGGTTTGAAAAAGAAAAGAAAGAATAAAAGAAAAAAGAAAAGTGGAAAGAGTATTAAGAGAAAAAGATGCAAAAGAAGTGAAAGTCACATCCCAAAAGGGAAATAAAGGAAAATAAAAGAAGAGAAAAATAAATAGGGGGTCAAAAGCAATGAAAAGAGGTAGAGAGCTTAGCGGTAATGACAAGGAGGGAAGAAAGCCACTAAACATACCCAAATTTACCACACCTAACCTTGAGCGTACGTTACAAGCCAAGAAAGTTCTACCGTGATCCTAGAGTCTAGTGTGGTGAACCTAAGCAGCGAAAATAAGGGCAAGCCTATGACGTAGAGTACTAACTGTATTTGAACTTGTTCCTGAGTGTGAGTGTTGAAAGAAAGATCCTTTTACCCAAAATCTTTAATCATTGTGTGAGGATTTCTTTTGAAGTGAGGGCACTAGTTGCGTTATGAGAAAGTTGGTACCTTGTTATAAGGAAAACAGTAGAAGTGTATGCTGCATGGTGAATCTTTGTCATGATGTGATCTGCATGAGTTAGCTTGTCTAGCCTGAGAGAGTAGGCCTGCACTCAGTCAACAAAGAGTCGGGATTGATAGTCATGTGATTGCTAGAGTTTAAAAAGATATACTTTTGTACAAGTCTCATTTAGGGTCATAGTGCGTCACTTGAGGAGAAACAACGAATTTAAGGTGAGGGTGTTGATATGCCATGATTTCACGATATTTCTAATGCATTTCACTTAAGAGTTGTGTGTGTCTAAAGCCTTTTTGTAGTGATCTTAACAAGTTTTGTGTTTTGTTTTGCAGGAAAGATGTTCAGGTGGCAAGGGAAGAAAACAACTAAAACATAGTGTAGAACCAGACTTTGGATGCAATCGACGGTCCGTCGTTCAATCGATGGACCGTAGGTGAGATCGTAGATGAGCAGCTCACGACATTGAAGGAAAATTTGGGAAGTCTGAATAAGTGTGGAACCAGGAGAGACGACGGTCCATTGATTGATCGACGGGCCGTACTGGTAAATCGTCATTTGGTTCAGAGAAGGTTCCAGTATCTGATTTTTGAAGATTCTAAGTATGGAGCTAGGGAGGAGCATCAATGGCCCGTAGATGGATCGACGTACCGTGCTATTGGTCTATCGTTTGATTCAGAGAGGGTGCAATCGGAGGAGAGAAATATATTTTAAGTCTTGATAGACGGAAGTAGTCTACGGACCGTTGATTGATTGATGATCCGTCAGTTGGTTCGCAAATTGATGTCGCGTCACCTGAACAAACTTTCCTTATTTTAATTCTTTTTTCTTTAGGACTATTTTTTCTATATATAGGGTTTTAAAACCTCGTTTTTGAGGTTAGCTACTATTACTTTTGTGTACTTTGTGTATTGGAGATATTTTGTTGCAACTTTAGCAATTAATTGATTTCCAGAGTTGGTTTGAAGAATTATTCTTGCAATTTCAATCTAGATTTCTGGGTTAATTCTTCTTGTTAAGTAAGTTCATGATTTTTTCATCTAAAACTATGAATTGTAATCTTTATAGCATGGGTAACTAATTCCACAACTATGGTTGTGGGAACTATAGGTGATTAACAAAGTTATCCTAGCAATTAAGAAATTCTTGAATAGTGTTTTGCATGCATTGAAAATTATTTCGTTTAGAAGTCTTTTTAACGAGTGCACGAGTTAGAACTCGCCTTGTTGCTACTTGCCGGACCAAGGAGGTAGTTAATAAGAAAATAATTATCAACATAGATTTAGTGTGATACATAGGCTAGTGTCAATTGATGAAAAGTAATAACTAAGCCATACATCGATTATGATGTCTAATATGAGGAAATGGTAAGGGTTAGTAAATTATAAACACGTAGCCGAACCAAGGTGTAAGGTGAAATTCTTTAGATGTCGGACCAAAGATTTAGAGATACCTAACTTATAACTTTGTATGTAACATACTAGGAAATGATTGCTATTGCTAGGAATACTGTGTTATGAACCTGTGGGGAACACATATACCCTAGTTACTCTCTCATCTTGTCAAAACCAAAGTTAATTTTTGTTCAACTGCTAATTACACTGTTAAAGGAACTTATTTCACAAACCCCCTTTACTTACTTGCTTTGGAAAGACATTGACTAAATAGATATAATCGTGAGTTAAAGTTAAGTCTAAACTATTTTTCTCTTGGGATCGACCCCAACCTACTAGTTGGGTTGTCTACTTGATAACGATCGCTTATGCTTCTTTAGGGAGATATAGTTTAAACGTATCAAAGAACCTATCAAGGAAAGCAACTTTAAACTTTTCCCAATCGCGAGGACCCATATCAACTACGCTTCCTTCCTTCCATTGGTTGAACGAAACTTGAGAAACACCCTTAAGTTGGTAAGTGGCCAATTTCTCCTTTTCCACCGGCGTCACTCCCATGATCATCAAAACTTTATAAATCTCATCAATGAACTATTGAAGATCTTCGTCAACCGTAGAACCATGAAATTTTGAAGGATTCATTCTAGTGAAGTCGCTCACCCTGGTTGCCATCGGACCCACATTTGGGTTCACAGGGACCATAACTTCCCTATTATCCTTAGCCTTCATGGCATGAGCCAACACTTGAAAAGCAGCCCTAAATTCCGCATTCGCCACTTGCTCAGCGGAAGGGTCGAGTAGAACTTGAGGAGCTTGAGTAATATCCCTTTGATTCGCATTTTCTCCCCCCATTACTTCTAGAATTTTCCGTTCGAGTGGCCATATCCTATAGAGAATCAGATAAGGAGTCGGAGAGAGATATTATAGAGTTCAACTGTATCCCAAAACTTTAAAGTAATTAAAAAAGTAGAGTTTCCTAAACATCTTATAGCCTCTCTTTCATAAATGTGACTTGCTTCACACACATGACCAAGATTTTACTCGACGTGGCTTATGAGACTTCATAAGACCTTTATAAACCTTATGCTTTAATTTGCAGATTTGTTACGACTAAAGGTAGAAACTAGGTATAATATGGCGTATAAGACCCTAACAGGGCCCCATACAAGCCGCTTAGCATACATAGACAAGATAATAGAATTAAGAGATTTAAAAGATCATTTCAAAACATAAAGTTTTATAAAACAAAGTGGAAATCCAATAATATCTCAAAGCAATGTAGTACATAATGAAGTAAGTGGGACGTAACACGTACATCAAGTTTGAAATGGAAAGGTAAAGACACAATGAAATAACGGCTCTGCCTTCAAGGAATTAGGATTCACCAATCTTCCAAATTCTACTAATAGAGAGCCACAAACGTGTGAGTATAGAGCGTCAAAACCTATATAGAGGGAAATATAGGAAAGAGTATCCGTTAGTATACAATGTACCAAGTATGACAATAATGCATAAAACATGTGAAATCATGCTAAATAAGACATTTTTATATATGCCATAACCAAGTTAAAACATGAAAGAAAGAAGTTAGAAAACATAAGTCATGAAAACAAGGTCAATGCAAGCAATCAACTTTAAGACATTGACAATAAACTTCCTTAAGAAACCTCGATTAATTAGTGTGAGAGAATTATCTTAAACCAAAATTTAAGACCATGTGAGCTATTAGCATGGAATCGAGTATCTACCTCACACCGGAAAAAGGTGTTCTAACAAGCCAAGGTAAGAACCATGAACTACTATCTTACGTGGATCCGCTAGCTAATTTCTATCTAGGCAATCCTATATTCTCAAATAGTTTATGGGACATGGGTAATCACAACATGTACACTCAGTGCTAAGCAAACCCCCACAAAATATTGATTATTCTTAACTTTCCTTAACATGTATGAGACATGAATAATCATCACTTGTCTTAACATTTGAGGTTATGGGTAATGACCGATTGCCTCATCATTATAGTAGATACTTCCCTTTGATTCATTTTAGCTAATAAAATCATTCAACCTTAGAGTCCTTCAGGTGAGAAAATCTTTCAAAACCCAACACTAATCATATTGATACTTCATTCTCAAAGCATCCTTAAAACATCTTCATCAACTTGATAATAACAAGCGTTATAATCATTAAATCCTTGTTCATAGTTCAAAATCCACCTTCAATCATCTTAATCTAGAAACCATGGGGTAAGCATGGTTTCAAGGGGATTCATCATAAAATCATGGAATTTTATCAATTCATGTATAATACTTCATAAAATAATAAAGTATATCAATATTGAAAGGACCCATGACATAGAAGACAACCCTATTTAAATTGGGATTTCTAACTTTATAAATTGGATAAATTAGGAACTCCATGGAGGAAAAGGGCTCCATGGATAGAGACTATCATACTTTAATGCAAAAAGCTTGACTTCAATAGTGGAAGTGAATTGTTGACTTGAAACCGTAGGTTGACTCCTTATTCAAGCTCTCTAGAGAGAGAAATATTTTGGTAATGAAGACTTGTTCTTCTTTTGGGAAGTTGAGAGACTGATTTCAATAGGGAAATTTTTAGTAAAAACACATATATAGGGCTTTAGGTGAAGGGTAATGCAACATAGTATTAGGCTAGAAAAATTAGGAAAAGACCCCAAAGCCCTTAAGGAAAATAACTTCCGACCTCATCCACTGATTGACCCACGGTCTGTTTGTCAGAACGCGGGCCATCCTTGTAGGTCATGCTTGAGATCAAAGACCCTAATGTACCCCCAAAGACAGACCAAAGTACAGCTCGTGGGACCATCTATGGTCTGTGGACCATGGTCGTCTGCCCTAACTCTTTTCCCTAAAATCTCTCAAAGTCAGTGAATCACCTATGAGACTTATGTACGACTCATGCATTGAATGATGGACATCTTGGTGAACTGTTGAAAAGTACTCGAACTTGATTTTTTTTGGAAAACTACGGATTGCCATACACAACGCAGCATAAGGTTTGTTTGTTAGTACACGAGTTGTGGCTGGTTCCGTATGGACTTGCACTAGGTCCTGCAACAACTGAAATTTTCTACCCCTTTAAAATTTTATGTGTTACTTAACTATTATTTGATTTCTTGATATATACGTGAAAAACCTCTTCCTTTTCTAGAAAGATGTTATGAATTTGAGTAGAGTGAGAAAGAAACCATCTTTTATGTTTGGAAGTCTTTTAAATACAAAGAATTTGGGTTTGTTGATCACTTAGGTCCTGTTGGGTACGTTAGTGTCGACTTAACCCTGATGAGATATGAAGTGGAACGTGTAAAGCACAATGGCCCATACAAGTGTTTGTGAGAAAAACATGGACAACTTACTTGAATGCTCACTCGAGGCTAAAAGGTCTGTCTAACGTTAGACAGGCCATAAACCCTTTCATGAACATTATTCCCCTTTTTGCAGTGAACTCTACTGCAAGAGGCATGCTTTTTCATGGTCTATGTAGTGTATAATGGCCCATTTGGTGGCTCGTGAAGAGTTCTTCAGGCCTCAACTTTTTCCTGAACGCATGCACACACTTTGACGTTGTAAGAAAAATGAATTAGCGGAAATTGACCTACTTATTAGAAATACATCTCTGTTTCCTCCCATGTAGCGAACAATTCAAAGTTGCGGCGCGACGCATGTTAATTTATTACTTAGAATTCATCAAGTTTTCATTCCTCAAATATCTTCACTTCTTCAAGATCTCTCATATAAGCCTTGACTCGTTGTCCATTTTGCTTGAACCTCCTACCTTATTCTTTTTCAAGTTTAATGGCTCCCTATTGAAACACTTAGGTTACTTTGAGTAGTTAAGACCACTTGGACCTCAACTTGCAAGGAAATAGAAGTAACCTTGAGTTAAATGATAGAACCAAGTCACCTAAAAGTCCTCTTCTCGGTATTCTTTTTGTGATACAACTTCATCTTTTCCTTGTATAATGCATATCTCTCATAAGCCCTTAGTCAAAACTCATTCATTTAATTTATCCGCTCAAGTCACATATTCACTACTTTAATTAATCTAGAGTTTAGCTTTTTTAGCGCCCATACTGCGTTATGTTCCAACTCCATAGGCAAATGACATGCCTTTCGAAATACTAACTAATATGGTGACATATTAATGGGTGTTTAGTAATTTGTCTTATATGCACATAAATCATCATCTAACTTCCTTTCCCAATCAGTTCTATTAGGATTCACTATCTTTCTCTATATTGACTTTATTTCCCTGATTGAGACTTCCACCTGGCCACTTGTTTGCGGATGATAAGGTCTCACCACTTTGTGTTGTTTCTCCCAATATTTAGCTAACAAAGTGCTAAAAACTTTACTACAGAAGTGTGAGCCTTCATTGCTGATAATTTCCTTAGGTGTTCCAAATCTTGAGAAAATGTTCTTTTTTAGAAATCTTGCAACACTGCCATCATTCTCTGCAAAGGACACAACCTCAACCCACTTGGAGACATAATAAACTACCACGGATATATAGTTTACCGAAAGAGACAAATGGTTCCATGAAGTCAATCCCCTAGACATCAAATAGTTCAACCTCCAAGATAGAAGTCATAGGTAACTCATGAAGACGAGAAATATCCCATTGCCTTTGACACATATGACACCCTTAAACAAGGTCAAATGCATCTTGATGAATTGGAGGCCAATAATATCCGCATTGGAACACTTTATGGGTAGTGCGAGCACCCACATGGTGTCCACTGACTAGCGATGAATGATAGGATTCTAGAATACTTAGCATTTCAGCCTCAGGAAAACATCACCTAATTATATAGTAGCACAAATCATGTAGAAGTAGGTTTCATCCCAAAAGTACTCACCCATATCATGCAAGAACATATTCCTTAGTTGAAAAGTGAAGCCCTCAATCATTAGATCCCTGACTCCTCATCCGAATATGAGTCATCAATGTCCAAATCACTTTCCTCTTTCTTCTCTGTCTCCAGTATGGTTAAGTGATCATCCACTTAATTTTCATAGTCCCTTATGTCTTTGACCTCAAAGTTAAACGCTTGTAACAACAACACCCATCTTATCAACCTCAACTAAACATATTTCTTTGCCATCAAGTACCTAGTGTTGCATGGTCAGTGCAACTAGAACTTTGGTGTCCAACATGTATGCTATGAATTTCTCTCAGGCATACACTACTACAAGAAACTCTTGCTCACTGACAGTGTAGTTTCTTTGTGCATTATGCAGCGCTTTGCTTGCACAGTAGATCGGGTGAAAGACCTTGTTGAGCTCCTACTCTAGCACAACTTGTTAGCCAATACAACTTGCATCACACATAACTTCCAATGGTTCCGACCAATTTGGTCTGATGATTACTGGGTTGTAATCAATTTAGTATTTAAGTAATCAAATGCTTTGGTGCATGGTTCTTAAAAGTGAAACTCACCTCTTTTTCAAACAACTTACACAATGTGTGTGCAATTTAGAAAAAATCCTTGATTAAACGTTGATAAAACCCATCATGACCCATGAAATTTCGAACCACCTTTACAGAGATAGGTAGAGGCAGCTTTTCAATTACTTCAATCTTCTCTCTATCCACCTCAAACTTTTCTTAGACACTATATAAACAATAAATATACCCTCCTTGACAATGAAATGGATTTTTCCTCGTTTAGCACTAGGTTTTCCTGTTCACACCTCTATAATCCCATGCTAAGATTGAACAAACAGTCATCAAAAGTGTCACCAACCACACAAAAGTCATCTATGGAATAACTCCAAAGTATCCTCCACCATTTCTGAAAACACGACATCATACACCACTGAAAATTAGCTGGTGTGTTACATAATCCAAATGAAATGCGCTTGAATGCAAAGGTGTAATAGGGACATGTAAACACTGTTTCATATTTCTGTTTTGGTGCAATTGATATCTTACTAAAATTAGAGTAACCATCCAAGAAGTAGTACCACCATTTTCTAGCCAACCTATCTAACATCTGGTCCATCAAAGGCACTGGGAAATGTTTTTTCAATGTCCATTAATGTAACTTTTTGTAGTACATGCACACTCTCCAACTTGCAACTACTCAGAGTGATTTCAAAGTTTATGAAAAAGTACAATTTTAACTCTTACTCAATGGGTTCTTGCATGAAACAATTTCAAATAATTAGATATGATATTATTGATGTTAAATTTATGTTTTCCAATGAAAATCTCCATGAATCCTTGATCTTCTCAAATCCCTAAATTTGGCTTATGAAGTGGGTTTATTGCTTATGATCTAATGTTTATGAAATTGTGATTATAATGAGTTGTATAGTTGATTTCTATTGTTAATTATGCTATTATATTGTGAATTGTTGGAGATGTTAAGGAATGGTGATCTTGGCTATTGGAAGAGGGTAAGTTGACCTAATTTCCTTACTAATGTAGAATTGATATAGAATTGCTATTGTGCGGTATGGTACACTTATGGTGGCAGTGTTTACTTGTTGTTCTTATTGTGATCATGGCCTTGTCGGCATTATTATGTGAATTGTAGTAGTATCATGTCATGGTATATGTGAAGGAGTAATGTGAAGTTTGTTATATGAAGTAATATGACTATGTGCAAGGTGTTATGGCTTACATGAATGTATAAAGTGAAGGATGGTGTGATGTATGTGTGATCTTATACAATGTGGATGTAATGTGATGAAAGTATATTCTCTTCTAAAGTTAATCTGTAATGATGATGGATTGTGAAGAGTCTTATATGATGACGTTGTTTCTTGATTGGTAGACTTATGTCCCTCTCCTTGATACATGAAAGCTATAGATTATGAATTCTTAGATTTGGTAGACTTAGGTGCCTTCTCCTTGATGTATAAAATTTATGTGCATGTGATATCTTGACTTGGTAGGATTAGGCACCCTTGTCATGTATGTATGAATGAATGAAAGTCAAGGATCGGTAGACCTAAAGTAGGTACCCTTCTATGAATGGCTAATGTGAAACCTGGAATATGTAAAAAAGTTTAAGAATGTGAAACCTTGAATATGAAAACAAGGTTAAAAATGTGAAACCTTGAATATTAAAAGAGGGTTAATAAAGAAGCCTTGAAGAGGTAGACCTAAATGGTGACCTTCTTGAGTGGAATGATGGACTTAGATGTAAGTTGGATTGAACGACATGAAACCATCTTTAAGAAAGTCATAAGAGCTATCCAAATGAAACTTGATCGGTAGACCCTTGTGGATACCTTCTTGGTAGTGGTATTTATGGTTGGTAGGTCTTAGAGATTGTACCTTCTCAAATACTATTATGTGAATGAACTTACTCTGTGAGAACCAAGGCAAAGAACCGAGTGGATATGGTTGTGGTAGTAGCTCTACTTGCAGTATGAGACTAGAGTACAAATAAGCCCTTGATATCCCTTAACCATGTGCC
The DNA here is from genome assembly GCA_022817965.1 of Solanum lycopersicoides. NCBI lineage: Eukaryota > Viridiplantae > Streptophyta > Magnoliopsida > Solanales > Solanaceae > Solanum > Solanum lycopersicoides. The sequence goes on along the minus strand of CM040622.1, from coordinate 34,546,467 downwards.
AACATGGGATGTTTCCTAGTTCTACCTTTGTCAAGTAGAATGCCTTCCACGGTGTGGGGTCTTATGACATCGGATTCCATACCTAGCCAGTATGGTCTATGTCGGTTAAGGCCTAATCTCATCATGTGGGATGTGCACTCTGGTTATTGGATAGGTTCAACAACCTGTAGGTAGTTGAATGGGGATCTATCTATACATGGCACAAGTAGGCTTTGAAGATGCTAAAGAGAGTTCCTTAGGTATTCCAAGACCGTTATGTGAAGTCCCCTAATTGTCTCATTGACTTCTAAATGACTTATGTAATGTATGTTCTCCTAATGATAGTATGTTCAATAGAAAGGTACTTTTCTAAGGTGGCTTTGAGGATCACTTAGGTGTGCTTGAAAAGGGTGTATAGGCGGTCTCTTCATTTCTTACTTATGTGGGTCTTAGAGTAAGCTTAGGTTGAGAGTCTAAATGATGGAAAAAAGCTTACTTGTTGAATATGGATTAAGTGTGATATGATTGATTCTAGTTGAATATGTCTTATATGTGATTGTTGACTTTTGTTATATATCTTAAACTCTTATGATGAAGGTTTTTATCAAAATGTCATGAAAGCATGTTTCTATACTAAATGTCCCTTTTAAATAGTTTTTGCATGGTTTTCATACTTAGTGTTTAATGCGCTAACCCCTTCGTTTCCCTTTTTGACTTAAGTGTAGGAATTGAAGATATGGTATACTATGGAGGTTGACTAGGTTTCTAAGTGGTTGAAGATGAAGACTTGGTGAGTCCTCGTAAATTCTAGTACAATACCCTATATGTTTCTTTATGTTGTTTAGTCCTTCTTTATGTTTTGTATGGTCTTAGTCCCAATGTTGTACTCTAAAGTATTAGATGGTTTATGAGACATACATGTTGTAAAGTTAGATGTTTTAAAAGTCTTCCTCTTGCTTATTAATGAAACTATTCTTCGTGTGAGAAGAAAGTTTTAAATTGTTACTTATTTTGAGTATAGTATGCAATGAAAGATCCATGTGGCTTGTATGAGAACTCTGAGAGGTCGAATATGCCGGTTACGACTAGGGGGTACTCCCGGGTTGTGACACTTAACCACATCCGTATTCTTAAGATCTACCTTAATACTCTTGTTGGAGACAATGGGACCAAGAAACACCACATATCTTAACATAAACTTGCATTTACTAAACTTGACAAAGAGTAGTTTGTCCTTGAGGACTTATAGAAAAACCCTCATATTATCGCCATGCTCATACTTATTCCTTCAGTAAATAAAGTATATCATCAATAAACACTTTCACAAACATATCAAGGTATTGTCTGAACACCATAATAATCAAGTCCATAGATTTGGATAGAGTGTTGGTCAACCCAAAAGACATCACCAAAAACGTGTAACGACCATATTGAGTTTGAAACACCGTCTTTATGATGTCACCTTCCTAAACCCTCAACTGGTGATAATCCAACCGGAGGTCGATCTTAGAATAGTAACTTTCTCCTTGTAGTTGATAAAACATACCATAAGTCCTTGAAAGAGAATAATTATTCTTAATGGTGACCTTATTTAATTGTCGATAGTCAATACATATGCGAAGTGAACCATCCTTGTTATGAACCAAAAAAACTGGAGCACCCCATGGAGAGATATTTGGTCAGATGGAACCCTTAGCCAACAAATCCTTCAATTGTTCTTTCACTTCCTTATGTTCTACCGGATCCATACCGTAAGGAGGAATAGTGATAAGTTGCGTAGATGGGGGAAAGTCAATACTGAGGTTTATTTCTATTTTGGTAGGGACACTAGGTAAATCACCGGGAAACACTTTTAAGAACTCATTAACAACGGGGACTCACTCAAAGATAGGGTCTTCTGAATCCATATCCCTTACCCAAACAAGATGGTGTATGCAACCTTTAAAAGTCATCTTTCTAACTTTAAGAGAAGAAACTTGTCATGACCCGCATATACACCCTAGATGTTAGGTCATTATTAGGTCGCAACATGGCGTACTTGACCTCTCAGAGGTCTTGTACAAGACCTTGAACATTATTCATTGCATAACATATGAAAAGTAATGCGGAATTTGAAACTTTTCTTTCAAAACGTAATGCGGAAGTCATTTCATAAAACGTCTAACATATGTCTCAAAAACCATCTATAACATCATGAGTACAATAGTCTTGGGACACAACCCATAAAAGTCTAAACATGAAAGAATATAAAAGGAAACGTAGTAGTGATGTCCTCGGATGCTATGAGGACTCACCAATCTTCTTTCCTTGCAAACCTTGGAAACTGTAATCTTGAAAGAAACTCACTATCCTCAAGACCCTACATGGACAACATGTAGGCAATATGCGTTAGTATGATATGTACTAAGTATGGAAACTATCATACCAAACATAAAATATCTCAAATGGTTAGTCAATAACAGACATTATCATAAGAGATAAATGCATAAGCATAACATGAATATCATAAGCATATTAAATCATCATAACACATATAAGAGTTCATACTTAAATCATTGTCCTTCTTACTTCAGTGAACTACATCAAAAGCCACCTCCAAGTATACTAGTGCAATGCTAAGGTAGCATCCCATACTACTACAAAAACTAATTATATCTCTTTGGTCATTCTTGATCATTATCCACTTTCATAATTAAAACCTAAGTTCATCATAACATATGAGAAATATGCCCCTAGGCCACCCCAAAACATACTTGTGCAATGCATGTGAAGCATCCCATACTACCTCACACACTAAGAATACCTTGAAGTCACCCTATCTTGTTTCGTGTCATCTTAGGAATCATCTAATAGACCTAAGTTATTCATACTAAAGAGTACTATACCCTTATGATTTCCTCAAAACATGCTTGTGCAATGTACATAAGGCAGCCCATACTACCTCACATACTAAGCCTATCTTGAGGTTATCCTTAACATGTTCACCCTTCATAGCCTTATCATTTCTTAACTTCATTTATTAAGATTTTCTCATCTTTAGTCTACTTTACTATGAAAGGCAAGTCTAGTCCAATCTTATATTCAATCTCTTTTTCTTTAATGACCCTAGGTACCTTGTGCAATGCACTTATGATGACTCATAACACCATTCATGAAAGGTACTAATTTTGGATCCTTTCTCTATTACTTTTTACTTTGGATCCTAGCCCCTATCTTAATCTTTTGAACACTATGAGATACTTATTTAAGAATGTCTAAGTTCCTTAATCATATGGATCATACGAGATACTTTTTAAGGTATGTCTTAATCCCTTAATAATCATGAACATTACGAGATACCCCTTGGGTATGTCTATATTCATTCACACATTATGAACACTACGAGATACCCCTTGGGCATGTCTAAGTTCATTCTTTTCTTTGAAAACTGTGAGATGCTTCTCAATCACGTCTAAATTCATTGGATATGAAGATCTCTACTAGGATACCTTGTATGTACTACATGAAGGTCTCCCGCCTCATGAGACCTACTTGGATAGGCATCACAACTAATAGGTGTGGATCTTCTTTCTACTTGGAGTCCGAACCCTTGCTATACTATCAGTCTCACTTTGCATATCCACTTGGAGTCAAGCATATACTCCAAGGTTTTCTTGTCAAGCCTTGCTCAACAGTTTTCTCTCATGGAGGGATGTCCTTGACAATCTCTACATGCTTAAGTGAATTTATCACTTTCATTCAGTCATCCTAAATATACAGCTAACACAACCAACCTAAGGTTCATTATTCATCAATTCATTCTATCTTCATTCATAGGTAGATTAAGGTTATTATAGCCTGAGCTTTCTTCTCACAATCTTCATTACTAGGTGAATATAGCCATAGTTCATCTTTAGGGTTCAATTCAATCAAGAACGATCTTAATCAATCAAGTATAGTTTAACTCCTACCTGTGTGATTCAATCATGATCAAGTAGCATACAATAAAATTGAATTAAGAAGATCAACATAAAACCTTCATCTAGCCTCTAATGGCCTAAAATCACCATGATCACCTTCAACCTCAATTACTTCAATTAATAATGAAAACATCATAAAAACAGAATATAATCATCATATAAACATCATTGAATGCTACCCACTATATTGGGATCACAATCAAGCCTTACCCACAATGCAATCACAACCCTCTCTAGAATGGGGTTGTTTGGATTGACAATTGAAGGAAACTAGGGGGCTTCATGGATGGAATAACCCATGAATGAATAAGCTCCAAATACCTTCGATTAAAGACTTAATCCCAGCTTGAACCCTTGGTGAATTTGTCCTAAGCTGCTGCCCTCAATTCTTTTTCTTCTTCTATGATGTTCTTGAGAGTTCTAATGTGAGAGAGAGATTTTGATTTGGAGTCTAGAGTCTAGGGGGGTATTTTATTGTTTGAATAATTCTAAAACACCTAAGATTACCTAATTTAACCTCCCATGCATTTATTTTAATGTGGGGTGAATTTCCCAATTCACCGCATCACGTAACAGAACGCAAGCAAAATTGCAGTCCTGCATCGATGCCTGCAGTCGACGGTCCATCGTTGGGACGACGGGACCGTACTTCAGGTCCGTCGTTCTTGTCAAAGAGTCCCATTTTGGGGGATCAACTCCCACGACTAAGTGTGGAGTGATTCCCCCAATCGACGGGGCGTAGATCGTGTGACGAGGTGTCGATTGCCTGTCGTCCCTTGACACTGCCAAGGTAGTGCACGATCTACTTTTGGGTTCTTGTCAAGGATAGTTTGGGTGGTCCTTGGGGAGTCGTGACCAGACATTTTCACCCCAAATACGTCCGTCTAGATTTTAGTAACTATCCCTATCAATTTGGACCCCAAAATCATCCTAAAACCTCATGAAACATACCAAGGCGCGCTAGCATATCTTAAGGCTAACTTTCCAACGTCACCAAACGTTCTTGAACGTTTCTCCTCCAAACTCTCTCAAATTCTATATAATGCCTCTAAACAACTTAATTGAACATTTTTAGGACCTCATACACTCATTACACACATGCTAGGCTCTATTTGTCCTAATTCACCTTTGGGTCCTTATCCCCCACATGGAAAACATTCTCCCTCGAATGACACCTTCTTAACCACTTCTTAATGGACCAACTCTAGAATAGAATCCCATCGTGCATGCATTATACCTAAATGCACATACCCAAATCAAGGAAAAAATTCAATTTCAAGCTAATCATAGCTACACATAATCATATAAAGACTTACGAAAAGAGCCCCTTATCCCCCACTTGGGAACAAGGCACACATGCCTTTCTAACATCAATTCCTCATCATAAGGAAACAGAAAAATCACAAGACAATTCAAAATCATAGGAAATTCTCAAATTTTTCATAAATCAATAAAGAAGCACATATGGCAAAGGGACGTAAAGAGATCATTCTTGATCACCCTTGGATCGGAGAGCATATAACCTCGCCTTCGATTTAGGAACACCTTCCTCACTATTTGTAGCGACTTTCTTGCTTTCCATTCCTTTAGTCTTAAGATCCGGATAATCTCTCACTTTATGCCCATCTTTCCCACACCCAAAGTACCATCCGTGCAGACTAAGCACTTAACATACTGACTCCTTCCACACTTGGGGCAAGTAGATTTGGAAGACCCACTACCCTTCTCCTTGTCAACCTTAGAGGTGTTGGAAGAATCTTGGCTGGAATATTTGGGTTTAGTTCTAGGATTATCTTGTCCCTCGGACTTAGCATGAAAATACTTATCACTTTCTAACCTAGACCTCTTCTTCTCTCTAGCCCTCTCCTTCCTTAGCTTTGACTCTTCTATTTGTTGAGCAAACACCATGAGTCGGGAGATATCCATATCATCAACAAGCATTACCATACGACATTCTTCTTCTACTAGTTTTGACACCCCCGTCAGGAACCTATTCATCAAGTCTCTAGGGTTTGGCACCAAGCTTGGAGCATACTTAGACAAAAGAGTGAACTTCAAATCATACTTCTTAACACTCAAATTCCTTTGATTGAGGTTTATGAACTCCTCCAACTTAGACTCCCTCAATTCCCTAGGAAAGAACCTATCAAGGAAATCCAACTTAAAAGTCTCCCACTCTATAGGACCCGCTCCTATTGGTCTACTATCTTACCACTGTTCATACCAAATTTGGGCAACATCCTTCAATTGCTAGGCATCCAATTCTGCCTTTTCAATGGAAGACACTCCCATGATTGCAAGTGCCTTGTACATTTCATCAATAAACCCATTCGGATCTTCCTCAACTTTGGAGCCATAGAACGTTGGTGGATTAATTAGAAAGAATTCCCTTACTCTGGTAGCACCCATTCCTCCTATAGGATTAGCCAGACCCACCTCTCCTCTATTAGCTTGGACCATTAAGGCTTGAGCCAAAAAAGTCATAGAAGCCCTAAATTCCTCCAACGTAGCATTCCCTACTGGAGGTTCATTAGGAACTTGAGAAGGAACTTTCTCTTGCACTTGGGGAGGCACATGCCCTTGCACTTGGGGAGGAATATCTTGCTCCCCACTCCAATCTCCTTCTCTTCTAGCATTACCCCTAGTGTTAGCCATAACCTACAAAATCATAGGCAAACATTAGAAGAAGGGCTTACTCAAGACAAACTCTATGGAACATAGTGAAGGATAAAGAAGTGAAAATTTTCTAAGCATCACATAGCCTCCTACTCATAGATGTGTTGCGGCTCACACCGATGAATAACACTCTACTAGACGTGGTTTTGAGACATCCTAAGAACATTTCATAACCATATGCTCTGATATCAAGTTTGTCACGACCCACATATACACCCTAGATTTTAGGGGATTCTTAGGTCGCAACATGGCGTACTTGACCTCTCGGAGGTATTGTACAAGACCTTGATCATCATTCATTGCATAACATATAAAAAGTAGTACGGAATTTAAAACTTTTCTTTCAAAACGTAATGCGAAAGTCCATTCATAAAACGTCTAACACATGTCTCAAAAACCATCTATAACATCATGAGCACAATAGTCTTGGAACACAGCCCATAATAGTCTAAACATGAAAGAATATAAAAGACAACGTAGTAGTGATGTCCTCAAATAGTATGAGGAATCACCAAATTTCTTTCTTGGAAAACTTTGGAAACTTTACTCTTGAATGAAACTCAATATCTTCACGACCCTACATGGACAACATGTAGGCAATATGCGTTAGTACGATGTGTACTAAGTATGGAAACTATCATACAAAACATAAAATATCTCAAAGGGTTAGTCAATAATAGACATAATCATAAAAGATAAAGACATAAGCATAACATGAATATCATAAGCATATTAAAGTAACACATATAAGATTTCATACTTACATCATTGTCCTTTTTACTTCAATGAACTATATCGCAAGTCACCTCCATGTATACTAGTGCAACGCTAAGGTAAGCATCCCATACTGCTACCAAAGCTAAGTATATCTCTTTGGTCATTCTTGATCATAAATTTAATAATTAATACCTAAGTTCATCATAACATATGAGCACTATGCCCCTAGGCCACCCCAAAGCATACTTGTGCAATGCATGTGAAACATCCCATACTACCTCACACACTAAGCATACCTTGAAGTCACCCTATCTTATTTCATGTCATCTTAGGAGTCATATAATAGACCTAAGTTATTCATACTAAATAGTACTATACCCTTATGATTCCCTCAAAACATGCTTGTGCAATTTACATAAGGCAGCCCATACTACCTCACATACTAAGCCTATCTTGAAGTTATCCTTAACATGATCACCCTTCATAGCCTTGTAAGTTCTTAACTTCATTTATTAAGATTTTCTCATCTGCAGTATACTTTACTCGGAAAGGAAACTCTAGTCCAATCCTATCTTCAACCTCTTCTTCTTTAATGACCCTAGGTTATACCTTGTGCAATGCACTTATAATGCCCCATAACACCAATCGTGCAAGGTACTACTTTTGGATCCTTTCTCTATTACTTCTTACTTTTGAGCCTAGCCCCTATCTTTATCTTTTGAACACTATGAGATACTTCCTTAAGCATGTCTAAGTTCCTTGATCATATGGATCCTATGAGATACAGTTTAAGGTATGTCTTGATCCCTTAATAATCATGAATATTACGAAATACCCCTTGGGTATGTCTAAGTTCATTCACACATTATGAACACTACGAGATACCCCTTGGGCATGTCTAAGTTCATTCTTTGCTTTGAAAACCGTGAGATGCTTCTCAATAACGTCTAAATTCATTGGATATGAAGATCTCTACTAGGATACCTTGTCTGTACTACGTGAAGGTCTCCCGCCTCATGAGACCTACTTGGATAGTCATCACAACTAATAGGTGTGGATCTTCTTTCTACTTGGAGTCCAAACCCTTGCTAAACTATCAGTCTCACTTTGCATATCCACTTGGAGTCAAGCATATACTCCAAGGTTTTCTCGTCAAGCCTTGCTCAATAGTTTTCTCTCATGGAGGGATGTCCTTGACAGTCTCTCCATGCTTAAGTGAATCTATCACTTTCATTCAATCATTCTAAATCTACAACCAACACAACCAACCTAAGGTTCATTATTAATCAATTCCTTGTATCTTCATTCATCAGGTAGATTAAGGATCTTATAGCTGAGCTTTCTTCTCACAATCTTCATTACTAGGTGAATATAACCATAGTTCATCTTTAGGGTTCAATTCAATCAAGAACGATCTTAATCAATCAAGTCTAGTTTAACTCATACCTGTGTGGTTCAATCATGATGAAGTAGCATACAATATAATTGAATTTAGAAGATCAACATAAAACCTTCATCTAGCCTCTAATGGCCTAAAATCACCATTATCACTTTCAAAACATCAATTACTTTAATTTATCATGAAAACATCATAAAAACAGCATATAATCATCATATAAACATCATTGAATGCTACCCACTAGATTGGAATCACAATCAAGCTGTACCCACAATGCAATCACAATCCTCTATAGAATGGGGTTCTTTGGATTCACAATCGAAGGAAACTGGGAGGGGGGGGGGCTTCATGTATGGAAAAGTCCATGAATTAATAAGCTTCACATACCTTAAATTATAGCCTTATTCCCATCTTGAACCCTTGGTGAATTCGTCCTAAGCTGCTGCCCTCAATTCTCTTTCTTCTTCAGTGGTGTTCTTGAGAGTTCTAATGTAAGAGAGAGGTTTTGATTTGGAGTCTAGAGTCTGGGGGGGGGGTCTTTTATTGTTTCAATACTCCTAAAATACCTAAGATCACCTAATTAAACCGTCCATGCATTTATTTGGACGTGGGGTGAATTTCCCAATTCACCCCTTCACTTAACAGAACGCAGGCAGAATTGTAGGCCTGGATCGACGCCTACAGTCGACGGTCTATATTAGACGACGGGACTGTACTACAGGTACGTCGTTCTTATCAGAGAGTCCCATTTTGTAGGCTCAACTCCCAAGACTAAGTTTGGAGTGACGCTCCTAATCGACGGGGCGTAGATCGTGTGATGAGGCATCGATTGCCAGTCGTCCCTTGACAGTGCCAAGGCAGTGTACTTTCAACTTTTGGGTTCTCCTCTAGAACCCTTTGAGTGGTCCTTGGGAGTCGTGCCCAGACTTTTCCACCCCAAATACGTTCGTCTAGATGATAGGAACTATCCATCAATTTGGGCCCCTAACTCATCCTAAAACCTCATGAAACATACTAAGGCACGCTAGCACATCTCAAGGCTAACTTTCAAACGTCACCGGACGTATCTCCTACAAACTCTCTCACTTTATATACTTCCTCTAAACACCTTAATTGACAATTTTAGGACCTCATGCACTCATGACACACATGCTAGTCTCTATTTGGACCTAATTCATCTTTGGGTCCTTACAAAACAAACTTTATCTTAGGCATAAAATTTCCCTCTTTCCACTCTAGGATGGGCTCATAAGGAAACTGAAACTTGACTACAAAGGTTTCACAATCAATAATAGCATAACAATAATGGAACAAATCCATCCAAAGAATAACATCAATATAAGACATATCAAGCTCTGCAAGAATAATATGAGTAAATTAATTGGATAATGAGATGGGACAATTTCCTCTCTTAGGAACAATAGATTTACCAAAAGGAGTAGAGACAAAAGATGATATACCAACACATTTGGAAGAACATCAAACCTAATAACCACATAGGGTGTCACAAAAGACAAGGTAGTACCAGGATCAAGCAAAACATGGACATCAAGATGAAAAACTTTCAACATACCGGTCACCACATCAGGAGAACCCTCTTTCTTATGAAGACTTTGAAGTTTATAAGATATGTTTTTCTTTTGGAGCGCTTGAACCCAAACAACTAGGCGGAGCTTTCCCAACATCATTTTCCTTGTCAGTGCTTGATGGAAAATTCCTCGAGAAGTGACCACTGTTTCCACAACCAATGCAATTATCATTGCTTATCATGCATTTTCTCGGACGACTCTTGCAACAATTTTGGCATATGGGAACCGAATATCAATTTCAACCACCATTTCCAACTTGAGTATAAGGGTTAGACAACGTATTCTTGTTGAACTTAGGAGCCAAAATCATTGGAGGAAACTTGAGCAGAAAACCTTTTTTGCAACCTAGAACAACCATGTCCATCGGACCTTGAATGTAAAAAGTCACTATCCCCGGTGTTTTCACTATTTGCCTCTTGTATATATATCTCATGGGACTTTAACTATGTTGATTCCATAGGAATACTAGCTAGTGGATCCACATTTGCTATGTTCATGTTTTGGTACTACCTTGGCAAGTAGTCTACTTTCTTTCGATGCAGGGTTTCATGACACCGGATTTCACATTTAGCTCATGTGGTCTATGTCTGTTAAGGCAAGTGTTCCCGAAAGTATAAAGAAGTAATAATGTGAACACTAACTAGGGTGACCTAAGGGGTTTGATATATTATAGATAGGGGTATTGGACTTTACTTATACATTGCACTGTTGGCCTTGAGGGAAGTCTTGGAATTGTTCTTATGTGTTATAAAGTAAATGTTATGCATATGTTGACTTTACATGTTGATGATTCTATATGATGTTAGTTTCATGTATGAACATGCTATTGGTCTATATTTCTAAATATGATGATGAATACTTTTCATGATATGTTATGTGAAGTTAGGCGTTACTTATGATCCTTTGTTAAGTTTACTTGGTTTAGTAAGGTTATGGGGCTTTACTTAGTCATTGCACTTGTGGGCTTGAAGGTGGGTTATGGGTAAGGCTATAGTATATGTTGTCATGTTATGAACATCTTATATATGCTTTGTTGTGATATCATGATGTTGAAGTTGGGTTTGTTATGTATTCAAATATGCTATGATACACGTTGACTTGAATATACTTGATAATGTTGATCTTGAGTTGTATATGATCTAGTCTTAAGGAATATGTGATGATTGGTTTAGATGTGTTCTTGGTTGTGCATAAGGTTTTAAAAAGTAACTTAGCATGGTTAAGAACAAATGTCCCCTTTAGCATGATTTCAAATGTTTTATTTGCATGTTTCCATACTTAGTACAAATGGTGAACTAACCCATGTTTCTATGTTTCTATAATTATATAGGTTTCGGCCGTTAAGCTTCTAGAAGGGCCATTTGAAGATAACTTGGATTCTCATTCTCCAACTTTGGTAGGTCCTTACCTTCCGAGGACGATGCCACTAGATAGCTATTGATGTTGTTCTAGTTTAAAGACATTTAGTTCTTTCCCTTTCATTTGAAGATGATAAATATATATGCCTATATGTGGCCTTTGTTGTAATGAAGTAAGGACTATGCCCGAATGTTGTATTCGACTTAGATGGTTTAAATGTGAGACTTATCCTAGACTTCTTATTAAAATATCTTCTTATACTATGTATGTGAAATAAAAGTAGAAGCCTATGTAGTGCTTCCTATGCAAGGAGTCTATGTAAACTCCCTATGTACATATAATGTATAAGCGAGAGGTCTATTTAAACCTCATGTTATATGTATATAAAAAGTTTTAAATTTTCTTTAATTTAACCTATGAAATGTACTGACGAATGATAAGAGGTTAGTGTTAGTCCTTTTCGAGGACGATAACATCGGTTACTTCTTGGGGGTGCTCCCCGAATGTGACATCTTCGTCTACATCAGAAGCTTCATCAATCAATTTGCAGGTGGGAGCTGTTGACTTGGACCTACATTTGGTGTCTCTATCTTTTTTCAAGGCCATGGTACCTTTAGAGGGAGAATTACTACAAATACTAACAAGAAACACACTTGAATTTTTTTTTGAAGAAAAGAATGAACCAAAGCCAAAAAAATTAATAAAATTTCAAACAGTGGCTATAGTGGCCACCTATGGTGTTAGACTATTAGATAGTATCACACTAAATCTATGTTCATAATGCTGTTCTTATTAACTACCTCCTTTTTTGGGCAAGTAGAAACAAGGCGAGTTATAACGTTGGTCAACGTTAAAAAGACTTCTAGATGAAAGAATTATCGGTGCAGGCACAAACACTGTTCATGAATTGCTTAGTTACTATTCATACGTCGTTAATCGCTTATGGTTCCCACAATCCTAGTTGTGGATTTAGTTACCCATAATAAAAAGATCACAATTAATGTATATAGGAAACCCTGAATCTCAACTTTAATTGCAAAGGAAAAATCTTTGAAACAAACTTCCGAAATTAAGATATGCTAAAGTTGCAAAATAAATATCCAAAGCCAAAAATTAGAACAAAACTAATAAGGTCTAACCCCCGAAAATGAGATCTACATGTGCTCTATAGAAAAGCAAGTCCTAACTAAAAAGGAAACAAAATAAGGAAATAATTATTCCGCGGTTTTGATCTACGACACTGACCTACATACCATGGATTGACCTACGATCCGTAGGTCCCTTCCGTGACACAGGACTTTGACATTTTCTTCAACTTCAAAAAGTCCATCTCAGCTTTAATCGTCGGACCAATAGTACGGACCGTGGATCTTTCTCCGTAGCTCCATACTTAGAATGTTCAAAATAAGGTACATGAACCCCTTCTCTGATTGATTTGTCACACTTGCAGTACGGCCTTTAGGTCGATCCGTGGTCCGTCGTTTGCAACCGTGGTTCCATACATGTTAACAAATTCCCTCATTTTCCTTCAAGTTTGTCCTGGTGATCTATGATTACCATATATGGAATGTGTTTGGACCTACGGTTTATCGATCACATCCGTAGATGCCCTTTACTACATATTTTTCAGTTGTTCTCTCAACTTCCACATTAAAACTTATTACCTACAAATATGATAAAAATGCATAAAAACACTAAAAAATGGCCCTAGACACACTCAACTCTTAAGTGAAATATATTAAAAATACTGTATCCTACGGTATATCAGTGGATCCACTAGTCTATCTAAAAGCATTATGAAATCATATAAAAAGTATGACTCTTTCTACTCACATTGGCTACAAGGTTTATGTGACTTGAGTTTTCTCAAATCTTTCCCATATCGGTGCTCAATACTACTCCCAAAAATTACTCAATTCCTATGTTTAAAAACATAAATCTTTGTGTGGTTTGATATTATTACTAAAAATAGCTTAAAAGCCCTCTTTGATATTTGTGTTTCCTCTCTTGTTCAACTGTTAAATTTTTTTAACTCTTGGGAATAGTTAGTTCCCATATAATCTTTTGAAGAAAAGAACTTCCCTATTGCTCTTTCTCAACTCATGTTCAAGTCTATAAAACAAGTTTAAGACAATTGTGAAAGACTTCTCAAAATAAGGTTCAGACCAAATTATGGATGTGAACGACTCAATTGAAGGTTTTCAATAACCGTACATATGACTCAATTGTAACTCAAGAACTTCAATGATAATACTCATTTCAAGAATGCACGACTTAGAGGGTTCATGCGGATTTATGGGCATGAATTACTCAACTCAAGGACTAAAAAATACTTCTCATCTCAAAACTGCTGAACGTATAGGGTTCATGCGGAATTATGGGCATGAACTACTCATCTTTGGGACTTCATGGGTAATATATAATAGTCTCATGATTATGAATATAATCGCAAAAGGGTTAGGAACTTGATACTCAAGACTTAGAACTTAAAGATACTATACCTCTTAATAATACTTAATTTATGGAGTCCATCCGGGATTTATGGGCATGAACGACTCGACTAAAGGTTCTACACAATAACATGGAAGTTGAGTATACAACTCCTCTCATTCTTGTACTTACTTCCTCAAAACACAGCTCAAATAAATATTTGACCTCAAAAGATTAACAACTTAGCTCCACTACTTTCTTGTACTCTACTCTTAACTCTCTCTTGAATGTGAATTAGGAATTCAAGAGTTATGGTTCATGATATGAAGGATATTGGTGATAGTGTAGAGTCATTAATACATTCTCCTCACTCTGATACTAACTTACTTGAGTCTTGAAACAAGTTTTTCGAAAGTTTTGAAGACTCCTCGAAAGGACACAAAATGCACTTTCTCAAAATGTTCGAAAGAACTCTCAAGGCTTGTTTATTCACATTACTTTAAATTTTAATTATGAACTCAAGGTTATGATGCATGTTATAAATTAGTTTTAGGTGTTTCAATGTATCTTAGAGTGTTTAAAATCAATGGGGAGTAAATGTACCGTTCAAAATAACTCAAACTAAAAAAGCGATGAACAATAGGTGGGGAAGGCGCACCTGGCGCACTGAGTGGCACGGGAATCAATCCCTTTACCTACAAAGGAGTTGTTGGGGCTCTCTGGCTGGAGTCGGGCTCTAGGCCCCAACCCATAAAATATCGATGACTTTTGTTGCTAGTTTTCTCACCCTATTCCACATAGATTTGAATGGTTTCTTCTACAATCACTTGGATTTTATTTCTTAAAAACAATACACACTAATCTACTCAATAAAAACCTCAAAAAACTCACTTTTATCTCAAGAAATCATCAAAACCCAAAAAAACATGTTTTAAAATTAACCCTAAGAACACTTGTCAAGAACTTAAATCTTTCAATCTTCATGGACAAATTCGAATATGAAAATCATATTTGGCGTTGTGGAAATGAATCCAACACTATGAAAACTTACATACCTCTTTAGGGATCAAACTCATGGTTAAAACCTGCAACAAAACTCAAGAACCTTGATGAACGCCTTTATCCTTTCCTGTTTCCTTCTTTGTTCTCTTCTTTTATCTTCTTGAACTCTCAACTAAAATCCTAGGCATATATTAGGATAATAAAACTGAACCTAGAAGGAGTAGACCCTTAAAACCTTACTAAAAACATATTAAATCTGATTTGGTAAGGAAAAGACTAAAATATTTTTATGACCCTCAAAATAAACTAGGTCAAACTAGAGCCTAACATATGTGTCATGAGTTAATAAGGTGTAAAAATGGTGAATTAGAGCATTATAAGTTAGTTTGAGGAGTTTGAAAAGTTTGGAAGTGAAATGTCAAAGGACGACTAGGACGTATGTTTCGTAGTCGTGTGTATGTGCTTGTTTGCCTTTGTATGTTTTAAGTGTTGTTTCAAGTCTAAAAAGATAGGGGAGTAGCTTAACATGTATACGGACGTATTAAGGGTCAAAATGTTCGCGTACGACTCCCCAAGGACCACCCTAAGGATCCTTGAAGAGGACCCAAAGGTTGGCAAAACACTGCTTAGGCAGTGTAAAACTACGCTTCGCAATCGACGCCCCGTAGATGCACAAATGTTCCATCGATCAAGAGATTTTATCCACACTTAGTCATGGGAGCTCAACCCCCAAAATTTGAGCCTCAGTCACAAATGACGGAAGTGCAGGATGGCGCGTCAACCAGACGATGACCCATCGACTGCAACCATCGATTAAACCTGTAATTTTCCTGCATGTGTCTCGGCCTAGCTAGGGGTGAATTAGAAAATTCACCCCACGTTCGTGATAAATAATGTCTATTGTTGACTAACTCCTTGAGATATCTTATGTTTGGTATGTTAGTTTCCATACTTGGTACATTTTGTACTAACACATATTTCGCCTACATTCTAATCCAATGTAGGGTGTTGAGAAGATTGAGTTTCTTTGAAGGGTAGAGTTTCCAAGGCTTTCAAGAAGTGAAGATTTTTGAGTCCTCATAGCATCTGAGGACACCACCCCTATGTTCCTTTTATGTCCTTTACTATGTTTGACACTTTTGTGGGCTGTGTCCCAAGACATTATTACTCATGTTGTCATAGATGGTTTTTGAGACATATGTTAGAAAGACTTCTTTTTTATGAAATCATTTCCGCATTATGTTTTAAAGATTTTTTTTAAATCCGTACTACTTTTCGTATATATGCAATGAAAGATGTCTAAGGGCTTGTACAAGACCTCTAAGTGGTCAAGTACGCCGTGTAACTTCTAGGGGGTGCTCACTGGTCGTTACAAACTTGGTATCAGAGCATAAGATTATGCAATGGTCTTAGGATGTCTCAAAAACCACATCTAGTAGAGTCATATTCATCGGTGTGAGGCGTGACACATCTATGAGTAGGAGGCTATGGGATGCTTAGCAAAGTTCCACTTCTTCATTCCTCAAGTCTTGCCATAGAGTTTGGTTTTAGTAGGCCCTTTTACTAATGTTTTCCTATGATTTTTCCAGGTTATGGCTAACTTTAGGGCTAATGGTAGAAGGGAAGGAGATGTAAATGAGGATCAAGAGATTCCTCCCCGAGGAGATCAAGCTCCTCCTCAAGTTCCTAATGACCCACTAGTGGGGAATGTCACTCTAGAGAAGTTTAGGGCTTTTTTAATTTGTTGGCTCAAGCCTTGACGGCCCAAGACAATAGGGAGGTGGTGGCGAACCCTATAGGGGGAATGAGTGCCTATATGATTAGCGAGTTCTTGAGGATGAACCCTCCTTAATTAGTGGCTCCAAGGTAGAGGAGGATCCAAATGGGTTCATCGATGAGGTTTATAAGAATCTTTCTATTATGGGATTAACTTCTAGGGAGAAAGCGGAACTAGCCACGTATCAATTTAAAGATGTTGCTCAAATTTGGCTTGAGCAATCGAAGGATTCTAGGTCGGTAGAGATGGGTCCTATAGAATGCGAGACGTTTAATTTCGCCTTCCTTGATAGGTTCTTCCCTAGAAAATTGAGGGAGGATAAGTTAGAGGAATTCATAAACTTCAAGCAAGGCAATTTGGGTGTTAAGGAGTATGCCTTGAAGTTCACTATTTTGTCTAAGTATGCTCCATCTTTGGTAGCAAGCCCTAGAGATTTGCTGAATTGGTTCATGATGGGGGTGTCTGAACTAGTAGAAGAGGAGTGTCGTATGGAAATGCTTGTTGATGATATGGATATATCATGACTAATGGTGTTTGCACAACAAACAAAAAAATCCAAACTTAAGAAGGAGAAAAACAGAATTAGGATGGACAATGATGGGTCTGATGGACAAGGTCATTCTAAGAATCGACAAAAGTCTTCCGGACAAGGTTATTCTAATGCTCCCAGGTATGAGGATGAGAGGGTGTCTAACACTAGACCTCAAGACAAGATCAATGAGTATTCACGACCTACTTTCCATATGTGTGGTAAGAGACATCAGGGTAGGTGTTTGGCCTGTAGAGATGGTTGTTGTGGGTGTGGTGTGAGTGGCCACATGAGGAAGGATTGCCCCAACGCAAAGGCTAATGTGAGGGAAGGCAAGCAAGTTGCTCATAATGATAAGGAAAATGGTCCTCCAAAGAGTAATAGGTTCTATGATCTCCGATCCAAGGGTGATCAAGAATAATCTCCTTATGTCCCTTTCCGGTATGTGCTTCCTTAATGATTTATGAAAATTCCAGATTTTCTTGTTGTCTTGACTTGTTTTGTTGAACTTGATGTTTTCCTTGTTATGATGAATTGATGTTAGAAATACATGTGTGGCTTACTCCCAAGTGGGGGATAGTAAGACCTTTCCATTAGGTCTTTATATGATTATATGATGTTATGGTTTTTATTGAATGTTATGAAGGTGTGTAAACCTTGTTAGAATTGACCTAGTTGCATGGAGTTGCCTCTTGTTGTGACATAATTGGGTCAATGAGCATTCTAGGCTCCATGAAGTTATGTTGAGCATGTTATAGCTAGGAGGTATTAGTTCTCCTTGGATTTTTAGTAAGAATATTCCCCTCATGTATGTTGAGTTGCATTAGACATGTCTATCTTGGAATTGAAGTATCATTGGTTGGGTGTGTGCATTTAGAAATAATTCATAACTGATGGGCTGTTAGTTTAGAGTTGGTCCTTTAAGAAGTGTTTAGGAAGGTGTCATTTGAGGACGAATGTTTCCAAGTGGGGGATAATATCATTACCCTGAACATGAACTAGGTCAAACAAGAGCCTAAAATGTGTTTCATGAGTTAGTAAGGTGTAAAAATTGTGAATTGTCACATTAGATGTTAGCTTGAGGAGTTTGGAAGAGTTTGGAAGTGAAACGTCAAAGGACGACCAAGACGTCCATTAAGTAGTCGTGTGTATTTGCTAGTGTGCCTTTGCATGTTTTAAGTGTTGTTTGGAGACTAAAATGATATGGGAGTAGCTTAACATGTATATGGACGTATTAAGTTTCGAAACGTCTAGGCACGACTCCCCAAGGAAGACCCAAAGGGTCCTTGAGGAGGACCCAAAGGCTAGCAAAACACTGCCTAGGCAGTGTCAAACTACGCTTGGCAATCGACGCCACGTATATACACTAACGTTCCATCAATTGAGGGCGTTGCTCCTAGGGGTGGGAATTCAGTATTTTGGTTCGGTTTCGGTTTTTTTTTTCCATTTTTTTTGGTTTTCGGTTCTTGTAAAATGTGTACCGAATACCGAACAAAAATATTTCGGTTTGGTTTGGTTTTTATTAATTTGGTTCGGTTTTTTAATGGGCCTGCTTTTAGTGGGCTTTTTAAAATTTTAAACTTTATAATTTTTTTGTTTGATTTTTCAACTTAATGGGCTAAAAATAGACAATAGTTGCATCAAAGAAGTGCATTGTAAAACAAACCTGATTCACTGATTGGTGGTTGACTGGTCGGCTGGCCGCCGGTCGCCGGTCTCTGTCCGTCTGAAGTCGCTGCCCGCTGGCCGTCTGAAGTCGCTGGCCGCTGCTCGGACGGATGAAGAATGAAGAAACTTGAAAGGAACTAATATGGAACTTGGAAGTTGGAAGAATGAATTGAGGAAGAGGGAAGATGAATTATTTCACTTTTCAGATTAGGGTTTTGTACTTTCTATAAAGTAAAAGTAGTATTTAGTAAAGTATAAAAGACAAAAAGACAAAAGTTTAAAAAGTTACTTTTCACTTTTCAGAATTTGTTTTCTTTTTTTAAAAAATTATTTAACATAAATAATTAATATAATATAAATACATATTATAAATTATAATATAATATTTTGGTTTAAACCGAAATACCAAAAAACAAAAAAATACGTACCGAAAACCGAACCAAAATACTGAGAAATACAAATAAGTAAACCGAATACCAAACCGAAAACCAAAATACCAAAACCGAAATACCAAAAAAATTTAGTTCGGTTCGGTGTTTCGGTTTTCCGGTGTTTGTGCACACCCCTAGGTTCTCCACACTTAGGCGTGGGAGCTCAGCCCCCAAAATGTGAGCCTCAATCAGTAACAACGGAAGTGCAGGACGGCACATCAAATAGACGGCTGCCCGTCAACTGAAACCATTGATTGAACCTGCATTATTCCTGTAGGTATCTCGACCTAGCTAGGGGTGAATAGGGAAATTCACCCCACGTTCCAAATATATCATGGGCATTTATTTTAGAATATTCATGTATTTTAAATATATTTAAGCAATAAAATAGACATTTAAACTTCATACTCCAAAACAAACTTCTCCCTCCCTAAAACTCTCTCAAGATTACCATCGAAGAAGAAGAGAAAGCGGAGGCAACTTCTAGGAAGAATTTCACCATTGAATCAAGATTGGTTTAACGCTCTAATCAAAGGTATGTGAAGTTTTTTCATCCATGTAGTCCTCATAGATGTCCCTCAATTGTGAATTCAAAAGACCCTCAATCTAGATGGGCTTGCGATTGCATTGTGGGTAAGGCTTGTTTGTGATCCCAATCTAGTGGGTAGAATTTAATTATATTTATCTGATGATTATATGATATTTTCATGTGGTTTCCTTGATGAATTCTAAGTTGATGATGAAGGTGATCATGGTGGGTTTAGGCCATTAAAGGCAAGATTGAAGATTCTAAATTGATCTTCTTAACTCGATTCTCTTGAATACTAATTGATCATAATAGGATCACCTAGATATGAATTGAACTAGGACTAATTTATTAGGGAGGATCTTGACTTGTAAAGTTCGGATTGAACCTATGTGATCAAGCATGACTATAATTACCTTCTAATGATCAAATTGAATGAAATAGCTTGTAATTGGACATGGATCATGATAGAATGAAGTTAGCATTGATTATAGAGATTGTATATCCTTATTGCTAGGGCTTTGGGGGTGAATTCATTATGAGGAGATTGTGATGAGTTGTTCTCCTTCTCCTATACACTTAGACATAAACAAGATAGGGGAAGAAAGTTCTCCCACATAGCTGGATTCTAGGTTGACCTAAGAACCTAAATGAAACAAGGCATGACAAACTAGAATAGCTTGAAGATGTATTGTATAGTCACTTCTTGTGTAGTTGACTTGGTAAGATAAGACCAAGATATAATAGCTTGAGGTTGAGTTATGACTCCTTATAGATAGTTTAAATATGTATCTTGAGATGGTAGATCTCATGGAAGCTTGAGTTAAATTACTCAAGGTACCTTGAGGTGATAAATCTCATGGTAGCTTGGGATGGATGAATCAAGCTCTCCCATGTTTAGCTTGATCTTGTATTGCAAGAATGCTTGATCATGGTATCTTGCATTAGTAGTAGGAAAGATAGACTAGGATGGAGGATCGATGCTCTCCTAGGATTAGTTTGAAGTAGCATGACTAGAATGCCTTCATGATAGCTTGACTTGGTTAGGCCAAAACCATTTCATGGCAGCTATAGGGTAAAGGACTATACTCTCCTAATGGTAGCTTGATTTGCATGCAACGTGCATTTCATGGAATCGCTTGAGATAGGATTCTCGTGGTAGCTTAGGGTTGAGGATTTATGCTCTCCTATGGTTAGCTATCTACATGATTGGTTGCATGGTGATTAGGTTGGTACTTTTGTATCCTTCCTTTGTTTGCTTGGATTGTATGTTAAGATGATCTCCATGGTAGTTGGTCTATTATGTTAGTATGTTAAACTTAATAGACAAGAATGAAAGATAAGTTAGCTTGGATTAGGATAGCCTAGAGAAGTACTTAGTATGGATGGTAGAATGGGATATCATTCATACATTGCACAAGTATGACTTGAAGCTACCTATGACATGACCCCTATGTGATGTATGTTTAGCTTGGGTAGGGGCTATAGTTGATTTCCATGATATGATTGAATTAAGATGATAGTTACTTTTCAATATGAAGTAGGTCTATTACTAAAACCTAAAGTTGATGAAAGTGATTTAGGGTGATCTCAAGATATGCTTAGTATGTGAGATAAAATGGGATGCCTCACATGCATTGCACAAGTGTGCCTTGAGGTGATCTAGGGGAATAGTGCTCATATGTTATTAAGAACTCAGGTCTTAATTATGAGAGTGGTATATGGTCAAGAATGAACAAAGAGAGGTACTTAGCTTAGGTAGTAGTATGGGATGCTACCTTGCCCTTGCACAAGTATACTTGGAGGTAGCTTGTGAAGTAGTCCACTTGAGTAAGAAGGACAAATGGTCTAAGTATGAACTTACATATGCTTTATGATGATTTATCATGCTTATGATATTCATGTTATGTTCATGCTATTATCTCTTAAGATTATATCTATTGTTGACTATCCCTTTGAGATATCTTACGTTTGGTATGTTAGTTTCCATACTTGGTACATTTTGTACTAACGCATATTTTGCCTACATTCTAATCCAATGTAGGGTGTTGATAAGATTGAGTTGCTTTGAAGGGTAGAGTTTCCAAGGCTTTCAAGGAGTGAAGATTGGTGTCACGACCGAAATCTAGACCGCATACGAGACCGGCATTGTTGACCTCTCAGAGGTCGCAGACAAGCCTACATACGTCATCGTTACATCATCTAGGTTAATTTTAGCAGAAAATTGAACTTTTTGTTACTTAACATTCATATAAGACATTCTACTTAAACTAATAAACGTTCACAATCAACCATCTAATATTAAGATCATCAAATGAAAGAAATGGTTCAATACTGCATTAAGTGTATACTTGCCAAAATGGCACCAATACAATGTCTGAAATAAGATGAGAAAGAATTGCTATTGGAACATACTCCACTAACTCAAACCTATATCTAAGCTAAAATATAATGGGCGTCCTCGAAAGCATGAGGGCCTACCAAGTCCGGATGAATACTCCACGTCCGGATAGCTTCAGCGTCGACCCGTAAGCTCTAACGTCCACCTGTGCCTGCACCTAAAAAATGTAGAGTTGTATGGGATTAGTACACACTTGTACTAACTATGGTATATGCAAGCACACACCAAGGACATGCATGATTAAGAAGAGCTCTTTCCTAATGATATGAACTATGGAAAATCAAGTCAGTGGACTTGCCAAATTCGAATTAGGAAAGTCATGCCATGAGAGTAACATGTATCATCATACTTATCATTTTGCAAACATCACATAACATATTGCACATATCATTTCACATAGTTCATATTGTTCTTTCATATGCCATGAGACCTTGGAATCATGGACTTGACATTAGGACTTCCCAAAATGAGGGCTCAACATATGGGACCTCAACTAGGGAGCCTTCTTTAGCAAACACAGAGTCTGCTTCATTCATTCATACGTACTTCATTTTCATTCGTTCATATACTAGTGCAACCACCAGTCATACCTAGGATGTAGTTTAAGACTTTCATCGGGTTCGCTGTGCAATGACCAAGAATAACCTAGTGTCATTACTTAAGTCTAGCTCACCTCTTGATTATCCTATCCTAACACCTTTGGTATCGTTCATTTCATTATGTGCATTCGTTGAGGCTGGCCTCATTCTTTCTTTGGGAACTTTAACCTTAACCGACATAGATCATGTGAGCATCATGAAATCCAGTGTGTAATCCCCACACCGAAAAGAGGTGGAATCACCGGCCAAAGTGAACCAAAACATGCTAGCGTATATAGTGAATCGAACACTGCTAGATCCCTATATTGGCAGTATAGGTTCAAAGACTATGAGATATAAGGAGACCCATACCTGGCATGCTGGACAGTCTCATCTCATGAGAGTTACGTGAATCTCTGCCCTTCTCTAAGGAAGGCATCACCGCTCATAGCTAGCCTATCGGTGCTCAGTATAAAGTTCCATTACATTCAACTCATACATCATGGAAGCTGGCTTCTAGCATGAGGACATCATAGCTCATTAGATGATTTCTCATCTCATCATTAGTATTAAGTATGCATTAACTTCAATACTTTCATTAGAGTGTTCATAGAGACTAGTCTCTTCATTAGCTTTACACTCTCATAGGTGAGTACGTTTTGGTAACATTTACTTAGGCTCATTAGAGATTGCTCTCATCTTTCACATTAGCCTCTTATCATATTGTCACCTTATTCATTGACTTTATCATTGACTTTAACACATTTGATTTTCATAATTACTCACCCCTTCACGTGAATGTTCATTTCATCATATGCCAATGCACTTGGCCATTTAGTGTGTTTCACACTCTTACTTAACCCTTCTAGGGTTACATCATTTTATCACATACATCTTAGGCTCACCTACTTTTAAACGTATGCTAGACTTATGAGTCCACACATACAAGCCATGAGGCTTCATTCATAGTTTGTCTAAGTGATTCATGTTTACCCAAGATTATGTGGTACAAGACTTATGCATCTTGTAGATATGCCAAGATATTGATTTCGATCTTTAGAGGCAGCATTCATTAAATATTTACTTACGTATGACTTATGTGTCAATACGGAATTGGGCAAGGGAACCCGATTTCAAATCCCTTGGACAACACTTAATCTTATTTTAAACTTAATAATTGCATTTTTCATATTTGGGGGACCCTAGTTCGATCCCCATAAACCCCATAATATTTCCTTTCTTTTTCTCCTCTCCTTTTTCATTTCAGTCAAGGAGGTTGTGGGTTCAATTTCCCACAAGCTCATTATTTTTCTTTTAATTTATCTCTTAACTTTCTCACCTATCCAAGAGGTTGTGGGTTCAACCCCCACTCTCCACATTTATTTTCTCCTTTATTTTTCTCCTAACTCTCTCATCCATTCAAGAGGTTGTGGTTCAATTCGCACTCACCACATCTATTTTTCCTTGTATTTTTCTCACGAAATTTTTATGAAATTTTCATTTAGTGAGGTCATGGGTTCAATCCCCAATGACCTCACATTTAAAATTTTTTTTTTAAACAAAGCTCATTTTTTTAAAAGTTCTGGAAATTTAGTCTCTTCCAATCCATTTTTATCTTAATCTTTTGTTGATTCTTTTTTTTTGTAGCTTTCATGTAATGATGTCTTGGGTTCAATCCTTAGTGATTTCACTTATTTTACATTCATTTTTCATTGCATTTTGTACCACTTTATTTGGCCGAACCCAACCTACCAAATGCTGGAAATTTGTTCACTATTTTCAGCTTCTTTTTATCATCATTCATGCGTTAATTCTTAGGGCATTTCGTGGATCATTTGGTGCATCTTTAAGTGTAATCTTTTTTATGATTATATTCAGCCAAGAATTACCATTACATCCAGCAACATTACACCACTTTTACACCTCATGATTTACACAAACATTCGCACATAAAATTCAACCATAAAAACATATCATTTTTCACATACTTTCGATTGACATAACTTAACATGCTTACAATTCCAAACACATAATCATGAACACATTATCATGAAAATCACACTTCATACTTAAACTACCAGCAAACATACCAACAACATGATTTCTAACCTATTTCACATTGAGATCAAAGGGATACTAGGGACAAGGAGTTCGACAAGAACGGAAACAACCCTAGTTTCAAGATTCGTTGAATTCATGGGAAAGAAAATTCTCTTGGAGAAAGGAGTCCAGGAGAGAAACCCATACCCGATTTCAATGTTGTTCAACCCACGACTTGCTGCCCAAAAACCTTCTCCAAACTCACGTCCAAATCCCGAAACTCCAACACAAACCCGACGGAACTTTGCTTTACATTTTTGGTTAGCTCGTTTGTTTATATTTTTCGTGTAAGTTCTTCAAGTGTGAGGAACTTTTGTAGCTTTTCCGTTCTTGTGTTTTGGTTAGGCAGAGAGAACGTGAAAGAAAGTGTTGAAGAGAGGGAGATATAGACGTGAAAGAGAGAGAGATGTGAGGTAGTGTTCTCTTAGAACTAGGACTTTTTTGCAAGACTTAGTCAAATTAATTAATAATTAATAATTAATAAATAAATAAAATATGATTTTCCCTTTTTTTTAAATCAGACATTAATTATTAATTTATTAAATTAATCTACCAAATTAATAAAATAAATTAAATCATTGCTCCCACCTAGGTTCGAACCATGGTGGAGCAAGATTTTGCTAAAAGGGCAATTTCGGCCCTCTCTACCCAAAATGCCCCTCCACCTTATTAATTAAATAATTAATTACATATTTAGGGTAATTACAATACTATCCTTATCCTGGAAAAAGACCATTTTACCCCTAGACCCTCCAAACTTAAGATTTCCCCTTTTTAAGTCCGGTAAAGACTCATCCGAGTAAATCTTCATATTCGGGAGCCCTACATGGCTGGACCCAACCTTTCCTAGCTCAACTAACTCCCCAAGTTAGTAGGCTTGGCTGTCGCAAGGGTTCAGAGGTCTGGTTCTACGCGTATCAATCCGTGTGAACCCGATCTAATCGTAGGCATTCTAGACACATTAAGCATTACTTAGCATATCCATTTTTAGGGTTGTTACATTATCCCCCCCTTAGGAACATTCATCCCCGAATGACACTTCTTATAATCTAGCACAACGTCAGTCATATAATAACATAATCACCATGCACAGTCAAGCAGTAGCAACAAAGAATGAAGAGATAAGGAAACTTCGACTTAAGAGTAAGGAATCTAACCTCAAGGACTGAAAAGATGGGGATAGCGGGATCTCATATCGGCCTCGGCCTCCCACGTAGCACCCTCAACAAGATGGTTCCTCCACAATACCTTCATTGTGGCAATCTCCTTGTTTCTGAGCCACTTGACCTGTCTGTCTAATATCTCAACATGTACGTCCTCATAGGACAAGTCTTCATCAACCCCCAAACCTTCCTCAGGTAGAATCGATGCTGGATCACCTAGGCACTTCTTTAACATGGATACATGAAAGACTAGATGGACAGAAGCTAGCTCCATAGGCAATGCCAACTCATAGGCCACCTCACCCACACGCTGTAGGATATCATATGGACCAACATACCTCTGACTCAACTTCCCCTTTCTGCCAAACCTCATCACCCCCTTCATTGGTGATATCTTCAAATAGACCTGGTCACCAACATCAAACTCTAAGGGTCGTTTTGTGTTATCTGCATATGACTTCTGCCGACTGTAAGCAGTAGCCAACCTGTCCCTAATCACCCTGACCTTCTCTAAGGCCTCATGAATGATCTCTGGACCCAAAATGGATGACTCTCTAACCTCGAACCACCCATATGGAGACCTACACCTCCTACCATATAGTGCCTCAAACGGTGCCATCTCAATGCTGGAGTGATAGCTGTTATTATACGAGAACTCTATCAAAGGCAGATGGTCGTCCCAACTACCCCTGAAGTCAATCACACACGCCCTCAACATGTCCTCCAATGTCTGAATGGTGCGCTCTGCCTGCCCATCAGTCTGAGGATGAAAGGCAGTACTAAGCTTTACCTGCGTGCCTAAGCTTTTCTGGAAGGATCTCCAGAAATGTGAAGTGAACTGAGCTCCTCTATATGAAATGATAGACAAAGGAATCCCATGCCATATCAGAATCTCATCAATGTAGAGTCTCGCATAATCCTCGGCTCTGTAAGTAGACTTCACAGGGATAAAGTGGGCAGACTTAGTCATCCTGTCCACAATAACCCATATGGAGTCATGTTGTCTCCTAGTCTTCGGAAGACCAACCACGAAGTCCATATTAATGGCCTCCCACTTCCAAGTCGGAACCTCAATAATATGAGTAAGACTGCCAGGCTTAAGATGTTCTGCCTTAACCTGCTGACAATTAGGACACTTGGCCACATATTCTGCAATGTCCTTCTTCATGCCATCCCACCAATAGATCTGCTTAAGATCATGATACATTTTGGTGGAACCTGGATGTATGGAATATCTGGAACCATGGGCCTCTGCAACAATCCTGGTCCGCAAATCATCCACATCTGGTACACACAGCCTGTCCTGGTACCTAAGTATGCCGTCACCTCCCAAAGCAAAAGACTCATTCATCTTTATCAACACTGAGTCCTTCAGCTCCATCAACACAGGATCGAGATGCTGACCCTCCTTGACTTCAACTACCAAGGATGATTCAGAACTAGGATGAACTGAAACACCCCCACTAGTAGAGTCAACCAACCGCACACCCATTCTGGCCAGTCTGTGTACATCTTTCACCAACTCCTTTTTCTCATCCTCAACGTGGGTTGTACTTCCCATGCTCATCCTGCTCAAAGCATCAGCTACAATATTAGCCTTACCTGGATGGTAGTGGACATTCATATCATAGTCCTTCAACAGCTCCAACCATCTCCGCTGACGTAGATTCAACTCCCTCTGTGTGAACACGTACTGGAGACTCTTGTGGTCTGTGAACACATCCACATGCACTCCATACAAGTAGTGCCTCCACAACTTCAGTGCAAACACCACAGCTACCAACTCCAGGTCATGAGTGGGATAATTCTTCTCATGAACCTTAAGATGTCTGGACGCATAAGCTATCACCTTACCACCCTGCATAAGAACACAACCCAAACCAACCCTAGATGCATCACAATAAACAGTGTAATTCTCACCACAGTTAGGCAAAGTAAGCACCGGGGCTGAAGTGAGTCTGTCTTTAAGCTCCTGGAAACTCTTCTCACAAATCTCCGCCCATTCAAACTTAACTTTCTTCTTAGTCAAGGCTGTGAATGGAGCAGCAATGGAAGAAAAACCATCCACGAACCTGCGATAATAACCAGTCAATCCCAAGAAGCTACGGATATCTGCGGGAGTAAGAGGTTTTGGCCAGTTCTTAACAACCTCAGTCTTCTTGGGATCTACCTCCACACCTTTATCGGACACAACATGACCTAGGAAGGTCACTGATCTGAGCCAGAATTCACACTTGCTGAATTTGGCGTACAGCTGATGTTGTCTAAGGTGCAAGGTTAGTCTCAAATGTTGTTCATGCTCTTCCTTGGTCTTAGAGTAGATGAGAATGTCATCAATGAATACTATGAAGAAAGAGTCAAGGTATTCACAGAAAACTCTGTTCATGAGATCCATAAATGCAGCAGGTGCATTCGTGAGACCAAATGACATAACTAGGAACTCATATTGACCATAACGGGTATGAAAGGTTGTCTTTGGGATATCTCCATCCCTAACCCTAAGCTGCTGGTACCCTAAATGAAGATCAATCTTTAAGAAGAAACTAGACCCCTGGAGTTGGTCAAACAAGTCATCTATTCTGGGAAGTGGATACTTATTCTTGATAGTGACTTTGTTGAGCTGCCGATAATCGATACACATTCTAAGGGTTCCATCTTTCTTTTTCACAAACAACACTGGAGCGCCCCAAGGGGATATGCTCGGCCGAATGAAACCCTTATCAGTGAGATCTTTTAACTGCAGCTTCAACTCTTTGAGTTCAGCTTGAGCCATTCTGTAAGGAGGAATTGAAATTGGTTTAGTATCGGGTTCTAAGTTCGATACCAAAGTCAATCTCTCGAGGGGGAGGAACTCCAGGCAAATCATCAGGAAATACATCTTGGAACTCATTCACTACAGGCACTGAGTCTATGGAAGGAATGTCATGATCTAAATCATTAACACTCACAAGATGACACAATAACCCCGTGGATATCATTTTATTGGCCTTAAGGTTTGAAATCAAGGGATTAGGACGACTCGAGTTGTACCCCTCCCAGACCAGCTCTTCTTCATTAGGAAAACAAAATCTCACAACCCTACTACGACAATCCATAAAAGCATAACAACTATAAAGCCAGTCCATGCCAAAAATAATATCAAAATCATGCATTGGTAACTCAACCAAGTCTGCACACATAGTCTTACCACATACAACTATTGGGCAATCCTTGTATACTCTATCAATTCTTACATTTTCTCCTAAAGGTGTACTAACCAGTATAGGATCATGCAAAACTTCAGGAAATATCTCAAAAGTGAGAGCAAGAAAAGGAGTTACAAAGGAAAGTGTAGACCCTGGATCAAGTAAAGCATAAACAGAAGTTGAGAATACTTGCAACATACCTATGACCACATCAGCGGACTTCTCCTGCTCCTCCTTCCCTTCAGGGCGTAGAACCTGTTCCTCTTAGGAGGCTCGACTGCTGCTGTACCCTGTGGATTAGGCCTAGGCTGAGCATTACCTCCAGCCTGACCCCTGTTCTGTGGGCAGTCCTTAACCATGTGCCCGCTCTTACCGCAACCGAAGCAGACATTAGTGCCCTGTCTGCACTCTCCACTGTGAGAACCGCCACACTTAGCACAGTCCTTTCTGGGACGCTGCACATCACCTCCATTGCCCTTCTTGGGCTCGGGTCTGCCTCCTCTAGGTGCTGCACTCCTCTAAAAGTTAGAGTTCCCTGAACTCTGTTGCCCCTTTTTGAACCTGGGCTGCTCACGGACGCCGAAGTTGTTCCTGTTGCCTCCATTGATAGGACCTGCCTGATCAGAAGGTTTAGGCCTCCTAACATCACGGACGCTCCTCTTCTTCCGGTTGTCCTCTACCTGCTGGACATGCACCATCAACCTGGAGAGGTCCATGTTATCATGGAGCATCGCAGCCCGACACTCCTCTTCCAGATATCCTGTGATTCCTCTGAGGAACCTATTCATCTTATCCCTGCAGTTAGATACAAGGGAAGTGGCATACCTGGATAATTTCACAAACTTCAGGGAATACTCCTTGAATGTCATCGATCCCTGTTTAAGGTTGATACACTCCTCAACCTTGGCCTCCCTCATCTCACTGGGGAAGAATCTCTCCATGAAGGCTGTCTTAAACAGCTCCCACGTGACCGGGACTTCGCACAAAGCTCGGCTATCCTGCCACATCTTGCACAAAGTCTGTGCAACATCCTTGAGCTGAAGGAAGCCAGCTCAGCCTTCTCAGTATCTGTGGCCCCCATGGCCACCAAAATCTTGTGTACCTCATCCATGAACTCCTGGGGATCCTCTGAAGTCTTTGGACCCTGTGAAAATAGGAGGATTCATCCTCGTGAAGTCTCGTAGCCTGTCATCCATGCTACGTATCGGTGGGTTTCCCTCTGAACATTCTGCCGGTTGACCTGGGCAGTCATGGCCTAGGCCTTCAAAGTGATGGCATGTGCCATCTGGGCCAGAGATGCCCGCACCTCCGCATCAGTCAACCCAGCTGGGATAACCGGCATAACCACTCCTTCAGCTGGAGCTTGGGGTGGAACCTGATTGCCCCCAACAACTGCTCCTCCTCTCCTCTGACCAACGTTCCTCCTAGTATTCATTCTCTGAAAACAAATAAGAATTGATGTTAGACAGGCTCATAACACCAAGAAATCAGACATTAGCAAAAGGCACGATAAGATCAGAAGAAGGGAATTTTTCCTATTCATCATGCAGTCTCTAATTCAGGATAGTGGTGCACTTCACTACCATGACTTAGAAACTACTTAATGTGGTTGATGTGAACTTATTATCCTCGGAATCTAACCTAGTGCTCTGATACCAACTTTTATGGGTGCGCAATGACAACTGGGCCACAAGCTCATTATTTTTCTTTTAATTTATCTCTTAACTTTCTCACCTATCCAAGAGGTTGTGGGTTCAATCCCCACTCTCCACATTTATTTTCTCCTTTATTTTTCTCCTAACTCTCTCATCCATTCAAGAGGTTGTGGGTTCAATTCCCACTTACCACATCTATTTTTCCTTGCATTTTTCTCACGAAATTATTATGAAATTTTCATTTAGTGAGGTCATGGGTTCAATCCCCAATGCCCTCACATTTTAAAATTTTTTTTAAACGAAGCTCATTTTTTTAAAAGTTGGCCGAGACTACAATTTCCAGCAGGCTGGAAATTTAGTCTCTTCCAATCCATTTTTGTCTTAATCTTTTGTTGATTCTTTTTTTTTGTAGCTTTCATGTAATGATGTCTTGGGTTCAATCCTTAGTGATTTCACTTATTTTACATTCATTTTTCATTGCATTTTGTACCACTTTATTTGGCCGAACCCAACCTACCAAATGCTGGAAATTTGTTCACTATTTTCAGCTTCTTTTTATCATCATTCATGCGTTAATTCTTAAGGCATTTCGTGGATCATTTGGTGCATATTTAAGTGTAATCTTTTTATGATTATATTCAGCCAAGAATTACCATTACATCCAGCAACATTACACCACTTTTACACCTCATGATAATTCAACCATAAAAACATATCATTTTTCACATACTTTCGATTGACATAACTTAACATGCTTACAATTCCTAACACATAATCATGAACACATTATCACGAAAATCACACTTCATACTTAAACTACCAGCAAACATACCAACAACCTGATATCTAACCTATTTCACATTGAGATCAAAGGGATACTAGGGACAAGGAGTTCGACAAGAACGGGAACAACCCTAGTTTCAAGATTCGTTGAATTCATGGGAAAGAATATTCTCTTGGAGAAAGGAGTCCACGAGAGAAACCCATACCTGATTTCAATGTTGTTCAACCCACGACTTGCTGCCCAAAAACCTTCTCCAAACTCACGTCCAAATTCCGAAACTCCAACACAAACCCGACGGAACTTTGCTTTACGTTTTTGGTTAGCTTGTTTGTTTATATTTTTCGTGTAAGTTCTTCAAGTGTGAAGAACTTTTGTAGCTTTTCCGTTCTTGTGTTTTGGTTAGGCAGAGAGGATGTGAAAGAAAGTGTTGAAGAGAGGGAGATATAGACGTGAAAGAGAGAGAGATGTGAGGTAGTGTTCTCTTAGAACTAGGACTTGTTGGCAAGACTTAGTCAAATTAATTAATAATTAATAATTAATAAATTAATAAAATCTGATTTCCTCTTTTTTTTTTTTAAAATAATACATTAATTATTAATTTATTAAATTAATCTACCAATTTAAATAAAACAAATTAAATCATTGCTCCCACCTAGGTTCGAACCCGGGTGGAGCAAGATTTTGCTAAAAGGGCAATTTCGGCCCTCTCTACCCAAAATGCCCCTCCACCTTATTAATTAAATAATTAATTACATATTTAGGGTAATTACGATACTACCCTTAGCCTAGAAAAAGACCATTTACCCCTAGACCCTCCAAACTTAAGATTTCCCCTTTTTAAGTCCGTTAAAGACTCATCCGAGTAAATCTTCATATTCGGGAGCCCTACATGGCTGGACCCAACCTTTCCTAGCTCAACTAACTCCCCAAGTTTGTTGGCTTGGTTGTCGCAAGGGTTCAGAGGTCTGGTTCTACGCGCATCAATCCGTGTGAACCCTGTCTAATCGTAGGCATTCTAGACACATTAAGCATTACTTAGCATATCCATTTTTAGGGTTGTTACAATTGGTGAGTCCTCATAGCATCTGAGGACACCACCCCGATGTTCCTTTTATGTCCTTTACTATGTTTTAGACTTTTGTGGGCTGCGTTCCAAGACATTATTACTCATGTTGTCATAGATGGTTTTTGAGACATATGTTAGAAAGACTTCTTTTTATGAAATCATTTCTGCATTATGTTTTAAAGAAAAAGTTTTAATTTTGTACTACTTTTCATATATATGCGATGAAAGATGTCTAAGAGCTCGTACAAGACCTCCGAGAGGTCAAGTACGTCTTCTAACTTCTAGGGGGTGCTCCCCTGTCGTTACAAATACCGCTCACTATTTTTGGGCAACTTTCCTTAACTGGACATCCTAACTTCAAATGGGCATATCTCACTCATCCGACCTCAAATATTAGCAAAATCGGTGGCGTTTAAAAGATAATTGAACTAAATTTCATTTTCCATCTCATGGCTCACCTAACTCATCTTGTACTGAGAGTTATGCTTGTTTCAAGTTGACCCAAATATTAGAAGAACTTAGGGAAGGACTTGAATGAATTCTCTATTGTTCTTCTTGGAACGCAATGTTCTAGATTTGTTGACCTTAACACTTTAGATGAACTTAAATTACATGGTAAAAAAATTACACAACGAAGGATGGATCGAGTTTGACCTCAAAAACTTTTTGGGGTGTTACAATATCTCCCTTTGGAATCATTTGTCCTCGAATGAAGATCGGACTAGGTATGGAATGGGGTTACTCTTACCAAGGTTTGATTCTAATGGTACACTCTCACTATATTCAAGCTTAACCTAAAACGTTAGGTTCAGGGTCTATACCTCTCTAAAGGGTATGTCATCTCAATACTATTACACCTTACCACCACATTCAATCGTGATACTCTAACAACTCCATGGACTCCTACTAACCAACTCCTTCGTGTCATCACCCAAGGTTACCCCCTAGACGTTATAGCGCGTACTTGACCCCGAAGGGGTCTAATTCAAGCCCTTAACGTTTAATCATCACACAAAACATAGAATAATGTAAAAAATTTAAAAATTTTACAATGGAAGTTTAAACTTCACTTCATATATGAAAATAGGAAATCTAGACTTGTCTCATTACACCATCTAAATATAAGAGTACATTATTAGGGACTTAGTCCTTACATCAGTAGAAATAACTTAACATACTAAGACGTGATAGAAACTAAAAATGACAAATTCCCGTTCTCAGACTCGACTCACCAAAAACTTGGAGATAGCAATCCAAGTCTTCAAGGAACCTAAAAAGAAGCACTTGGACCTACACTCAGAGTAGATGGAAAGAAAATGGGTTAGCACGTAAGTACTAAGTACAGAAAAATGCATAAAAATCATTAAATATGCTAAAAGGAACATTTTAGTGAAAAATTTGCATTTATAGAGTTTAGAAACCATAAATGCATATAAGGATATAATCCAAATAATACTATCATATTTCACATAGCCCTTCATACCATAGTAGAACCATTACCTTAGCAACCTTATGAACACACTTGTGCAATGTATATTTGGCATCCCATAACACCAACCATACCAAGTACCCTCTTAAAGTCATCATAGTAACACATATCGACTTTAGACGTCATCATAATCAATAATCATGCATAAAGAGATAATCATATTCATTACTTAAACATAATGAAAGCCATACTTTATCGACCTTCTCAACATACATAACCTTTATGTCTTACCATAGCATAAAGATCCAACCCACAATCTATTTCAAAGACTACTTGTGCAATGTAAAAGTGAAGTTCATACCCCACTACTTTTAAGAAACCTTATCAAGAAATCAAAAGCATTGTTCAAGTCATATTCATCATCTTATTACATAGGGTTAATATCATTAACCGACATAGATCATGTGATCTACATGGAATCCGTTGTCATATAACCCCACACCAAAAGAAGGCTTTCTACTTTGCCTAAGGTAGAACTTGAAATACATAGCTATAAGGTGGATCAACTAACTTAGACCGTACACATCATCTGATACAAGGTGTAGACAATCGTTAAGCTATATAAACCCAACAAGAGAGTTGGGATCGATCCCATAGGGAGATGTTTTATTTTGAATTCAAGTATGAAGTTATAATAGTAATATTTTTAGCTAAAGGAATAGACATTACCGAAAACTATCAATAAAGTTATAAGTGTGACAACAATGTAAGGGAAATGGTTTCTAGATCAAAATGAAACCTCAACTAGTAATTAGAAACGATCAAAGAGGAGAAAGATACTTGGGGGATTGACCAACCAATTGCCAAAACATATATTCATACTCCAATTGATGAGTCATTATGTTTTGCTCCCTTTATTGGCATAAACCAATAACTGTTATAACTTCATTCTTATCAAACACTGATGATTTGATATTCTTATGCTTTTGCTTACTTAGTTCACTTTGAACTTACATTTCTTCTTCTTTGATCTCATGTTCACTTTGAACATGCTAGGTTGACTTAGGATATTCTTTCAAGACTTCCATTGGGATCTTTCTGTGCAATGACTAAGAATGACTTACATCATTACTTATTCTAACCTCACCCTTTGGTCATCCTATCCGAACACCCCTCATCTTCCTAGTTCTTTCTTTCTTTCTTTCTTCTTTTCTTAATGAAATCTTTAGCATTTAACCGAACTAGATCATGTGAGATAACATGAAATGCAGTGTCTTCCTCACACTGAAAAGAGGTGGTTCACCGGCCAAAGTGAAACCGAATACTTCCTAGCTTTCATAGGTGGATCCACTAGCTAATAACCTATGTTGGCGACATAGTTCAAAGACTAGGAGAGTTTGGAGACCCTTATCCACATTGGTGGTAGTCACATCTCATGAGGCTTACATGTATTTGCACAGGCTCATTACTAGTTTATCGGTGCTTAGCTCAATTTATTATACTTTACAATTTTAGAGTTGACTCATACATTGTGGAAGCTTTGTTCTAATATGAGGTATGCTTAGCTCAATGGATGACTTGTCATCCCTTTCTATACTTGATGAATGTGTACTTAAATTTTACATTATTATCATCATGGTGTGAATGAGACTTGTCTCAAGATTTCTAACACCCTCTTATGTGAGTATCTTTAACATAATTGTTTAGGTGCAAGTGAGACTTGTCTCACTTGTTTTAACACCCTATTCTAGGTCAATTCATAACTCATAAGCTTTTAGTTATTTCATTACTCACCTTATCTTGTTCAATGTTATTTGGTAGTCTTGTACCATTCTTTATGAAAGTTATAAGGACTTATTCAATGTTCTACTATGTTCACAAGTTCATTTAGATAGGGTATGTTGGGACTTGTCCCAATCATTGGAATACCCTAGGTTATGAGTTCATTGATTTACATCTTGTCAAGTCAATCTTTAACATGTATTTGGCCTTACAAGAAACATCATAATTTACATTGGCCATATAAGATTGGTATGACTTAATCATTGGCCAATTCTATTACATATTTTGGAAATAATATTGCTGGCCAATTTATTGGCATAAACAAAACTGTCACTAAACACTTGTCATGATATTATCACTAGTCAAGTCAATTAACTTCATGTATATACTATAGAAATGTCATCATTTTAAGCAAGCCAACTTTTAACATTTGATTAGCTTATAAGAACAATTCAGTGCTTAGTTTGGCCAAGCAATAAAGTTGATTTGGCATTGAAGATTCATTAACTAGCTTTGATTCTCATTCTTATTTCTTCTTGGAAACATTTCATTCCAAACACTTACAAACATATCTACTTTAAACACACACAGTAACCGAAACCTTCATTCCTTTCAACAGTAAACTGAATTTCATAAACGACTTATAACAAGTTCATCTTCTCGGACATAATTAGGCATTACAACATTTCTTATCTCATGTAAATGATACTCTAATCATACGGATCTAACCTATAGGTCTTATTCGACATTATCAAATCACAGAAACCTACACATAATGATAAGTTAGCACCACATACCAACAACATGCTCGAGAATTGCATTATACATACTACTAGAATCAGAAATAGGGATAACTAGGGAGATGAACATTTGACAATATCATTGGGAACAACCCTTGTTTCGGTTTTCTTGAATTCAAAACGTTTGAAAATCCTCCTGGGGAAAGGAATCCAAGAGAGAAACCCATACCTTACTGTAGAATTGAATCTACGAAGATCTCCCTGTTCTTTGCACGAAAATCTTGAACAATTGCCTTGAAATCGCCTAAGGAGAACCGAGAGTATTTTTCTATTTTTCTTACATTTGCTCACTGTTTTTTGAGTCATGAGTTTCTACTGGATAAACGTGAGTCTAAGTCTTAGGATGTGAATATTGACTAATTCAACTTAGGCTAATTAACTTAATTAAATAAATCAATTAGCTAATTACCAAAATGCCCCTCCTAAATTGACTAAAAATTGGAGAGCATTTGACTTAGCCAAATTATGAAAATTTGCTAAGGGTCTCGGGTTTGACCATGAATTTAAATTAATTAATTAAGTTGCTAATTTAATTAATTAAGTAACCTAGGGTAATTACTAAAGTACCCCTAAGTCACTAGGACCATAATAAACACCTTTTAGCCCATCCTAGGTTAGGTACTAGGATGTTTCTTTAGTTAGCTACCCGGCTAGTGTCACCCGGTTAGGTCTTAGGATTTCGGCACACTAGTTAGCTCATTTTAGTTATTCCTAGCTTATTTAGCTAGTTAGGTAAGTTAGTTTGATCCTAGGATTGGTTAGGAAGCTCGGCCACACGTGGCTTGACCTGACGCGTGCCGGCCCCCTAACCGCCCTAACCGAATCGGTTGGGCTTGGTCGCTTGGTCTCTCGACCGGTAGAACATGTGCTTGCACATGTGTTGTCGTGTACTTTCCTAACCGTGCACTCTGTAGTTGCACTTGGAAAGTTCACTTCTTGTCCCAAGGATCCTCACTATGTCATTGGGCACTGCTTAATCTAATGATCAAGTACTATGGTACCGAGGCTTGACACTTGGATGCCTCGTACCTAATGTGTGTAAGCGAAGAAATTAAGAATTTTAGCTTAGGGTCTTCATTGCATGTACAATTCCTAAACATGCTTGGATTGGAGCATTTGAACATCAAAGTGTATTTTAAGTTACTTGTTAATACATAGAAATTGGCTAACACCCTTAAGCCAATATTCTCTAACATGCCCAATATTACTCAATATTGGGCATTGGGATGCCTATGTACCTCAATACATATTCTTAAAACCTAATAGACTCTTCACTAGACAAGTACATTTTCTGGAATAATACAACTGTATTATTAAGGGGTGATTGGGAAATTAACCACACGTCCTAACCTTACCCTAGGTGGTTTATTTAAGTATTTTTAGGTATATTATAATCTATTTATAGAAAAATATTCATTTACATTAATCTAGATCTACTCATTAAAAGTATTTTTCCATGAAATTATAAAATAAATTGAAATTAAATTTCAAATTTGGAAAATTGTTAATAAAGCATTCTACTTAAAACTTCCATTCACCGTACTTTAGATCAATCATGAAATTTCAAATTAAATTCAAATTCTATTTCAAATTTGGGAAATAGTTAATAAAGCTTGCTAGGAACACATGAAAGTAAAAAACTAAAACTATTATAGACATCACGAAATGAATAACAATAGAAATATTAAATAATATGATAACTGAAGCTAATTAAACAATAGGTAATACTAAGATCCAAGTATGTTGAGTTTTTATCCTAAGCCACATAAATATCACATGACATTAAATTTGCATAAAGGAAATCAAAGTTTTATACTATAGAAGTGTAAAATTTTCTCTGAATACAAGGAGATTAATAAAAGCAAACATCGTGATGCTAGAAATGGAATGATCAGTCTAATCCTCCTCCTCCTAAGCAGTAGCAACAACGACCTTTGAAGTGCTACTCTTGTTGTTAGGCAGATTTTTTTTGTGAATTCTTGGAATAACACCACCATTACGAGTGCTCACATCTCTAAGAAATTGATTCAACTCTTTATCAAACCTAATAGCTGGCTGAATGTGCCTTGGAATGATCCGAGTCTTTTTGTCATTCCTTGATATAATTTCAGCCAATTCAAGCACCTACAAGCAATCACATATATGTATTTAGTAATCACAAACCCTAGAAATTTGTCATATCAAAGAGAGAGTGAGAAGTACCTTGAGAAATTCACGTCACCTGCAACGTACTCAAGCACAACAACAAGGAAAATCAGTGCTTCGGCACTAACACGTTCGGCATACTTCTCGACATTGAGGAATCTGGTAATACGAGCCACTATATATTGGAGGCCAGCTTTGCTGCTACGAGATCTTCTTTTAGCATTTGAACCAATATTTTTCTCTCGCATTGATCTTTTTCACTACAATTTTTTTTTCTTTTTGATCTAAAGAAACAAGGACAAATGAAGCAGAAGAATTGAACTATTGTGTGTGTATGTGAAATCCTAAAACAATCTGGCATTAGTATTTATAGCCCACAAGAGTAATAACCTAGCCAATGAGTTTAACGACCCAAACCATCGTTAATTAAGAAGGGCTAAAATCTGCGAAAAAAACATGGACAATGTCTGCTACAACGGGAAAGCAGCCATTGGCGCGGTACTTACCCCGCTGCAGCGGGATCGGTGAGTCAGAACCAGAAATTTTTAGAAATTCTTATTTTCCATCTTTTAAAAAAAACATATAGGTTGTAAATTACCCTAGAAATCCCAGAAAAGTTACTTCAAGCTTGGGAAAGAGGGAGAATGAGATTCTAGCTTGGGGATGGCGGATTTTTGCAAGATCTTAGCCTAATTCATTGTAGCTAATTCGAAAACGCTAGAAAAGAGATCATACTTCGTACAAATTGCCTTGCGCCCACGTAGGTTAGGTTTTTATGCATTGAGATGTTGTAAATCGGTGCTTATCGCGTAATATATAAAATTAATAATGAGATATATGCGTGGACCTTCGTGTACCAATTGGATTCCGTGAAAGAATTCGATGATATAACGTGTTTGGTGTTAGTACTTGAGATAGAGATATTGGTAATTGGTCAAGTGTTCTTGGTTGTTTTATTGATTAAAAATCCTTTGTTAAACAAGGATATCCGGTAGAAGGGGATGAAATTCGGTGTATGCTAGATTTAACCCATCGGAGTACCCCGTTGTGGAATTGCATTGTCTTTGTGATTTTGTAGTGTATTTTGGTAGGTTGCTGGTTGATTTTGGTAGATTGGTGGGGATGGTTGGTAGTTCTGTTGTGCATAGAGATTGGGATTGGAGCTTGTGGAGGTGGTTGGTAAATTTTTGCAGTGGAGAATCGGTTGGAGTTTCTGTTCTATCCAAAAGCACACGCAAATGCACGTGGTCCCTCAAGTAGTAAAGAGGCTCTTTCAATCCGAATGTTCATACCCGAGGGACTTTTAATCAACAAATACAAATTGCTAATGTCCAAATAAATTCACTCAAACTGTAATTAATTTGAGAAATTTGTTTAGACTAATAATTAGACACTAACAAGACTTAATTACTTTAGCCATGCAATTTCAAACACGAAAAGTTCACAATTCGGAAAGGTATCCTAGGGTTGCAGCATATATCGATTTCCGATATATGGATTTATTCTAGTATTCATGGGATTAGAGTCAATGTGGGTTAGCAAGGTTCATTTTATGAATAAGATCTTCCAACCTCTTATCGTCTACCATTATTGACAACCTAACTATATATTAGTTGAGTGGGGTTAGGTATTATCCAACAATGGAGCATTAAGCATTCATCTTGCAATACAACTAAGTGCGATATATAGGTATAATTCCATCATATACACAAAACAAACTAGAATTCACCCTAGAATGTTCACACCTCTCACATTCTTCGGTCTATCCCTCTATTCATCTTCCGATTTAAAGAGTAGACACAAAGTTTATCCTAATGTTGATCAAGCATTAAAATATTAAAATAAGAATGCAATCACAAATTATAAACTAACCCTTCTCATACTAAAACAAATTCATATTAAACCATCAACCATAGATACAACCTTAGAATAAGGGGTTTTAGCTACTCATAACACAAAATATAAAGATAAAATGTTTTAGAATCCTACAAGACTTCACCAAGATGAAGAAGAGGAAAGAAAATCCTAGAAATTGGAGCAAGATCATTTTTAATGTGGAGCTCCCAACTTTTTGGAATTCTATGCGTAATGAAATGACACTTAAACTATTTATAGTCTAGAATAAAACAAGTGGACTAATTTTAGTGTCCAGGATCGCGACGGGGACTTGTTACCTCGCACATATATGAACATTGCTGAAACCACTCTGCGACACGGTCCCTATTGCAGGCTCCTCTCCTAAGAGGAGTTCCTATCCCGCATGGTCTGATTGGCTCCACGACGTGGATGTGCTCCTGTGTAATACAATTTCCAGCTTCTTGGCTCTTTTTCTCCGCCACTTCGTCTTCTACTTTTCGACCTTTGTACAGGTGTCCTATTTTTGCTCGTTTTCCATTGCTTTCAACTTGAGACATCTAATCATATTGGTTAGAATAAGAAGTTTCAATAGCCTCTTAAAACTTAACTACGACACCGTAAATGCCCTCAAACTCAGCTATATGTATTTGGTAAATTGGTTATTAGGCATATAAATATGCCTACGATCACCACCGCAAAATTTAACTTTGTTCGTCCTTGAATACGTTCACACTTTTAAACAACCGGTGAATCTACTACTTTACTTCTAATAGCATTTCAGCTTTGGCCACAACATTTTTCATCGTTTCACGATAACATGACACTACTATGCATTCATAAGGACCGCTCGAGCAAGACAATCTATCCTAAAGAATATAATCTTCTATATAGCAGACTTATGCACAACTTTTGAAACCACATATATATTAGTTCTCAAATCTCATTAAATATTTGCCCTCACTACAATTGAACACCAAGAATCACTCACATAGACGTTTTCACACAAAATGGGTGCGGGAAACAGGTTACACTCACACCCTTCAAAGAATTCACTTGCTACAACCAACGAACCATAGGTTGTCCCTTAGTGTACTGCTTGACTACTTTTGAGGATACGGA
The DNA here is from genome assembly GCA_022817965.1 of Solanum lycopersicoides. Lineage (NCBI taxonomy): Eukaryota > Viridiplantae > Streptophyta > Magnoliopsida > Solanales > Solanaceae > Solanum > Solanum lycopersicoides. The sequence continues at coordinate 34,504,362 of CM040622.1, read as the reverse complement.
AGTTCAAGATCAATTAGGTCTTCTAAGGGTTGAAATGCAGGCTAGGGGAGGGTAGGAAATAATTTCAGGATATAAACGGTGACTGCATTACCAAGTGCTTTAATGCAAAACAATTCAATTTCGGACTTTCTTCTAATAACCCCAACTTACGATTCTTTTCTTGGAACCATTTGGCCCCTTACTGCAAATTCACCTCTTTTCTCTATTTTCATTCTCAATTCAACCATTTGTCCCTACCATTTTTATTTTATTTTCCTTTATATATATATATATATATATATATATATATATATATATATATATATATATATATATATATATATATATATATATACATATACATATCTATTGATTCTTTTTAATATATTTTTTATACAAAACGAGCCAAAACTTAAGTTGGGGCGAGCCACTCAACTTCCGCTTTCTTATTTATTGTTCACACCAAGAGCTTAGTATCTTTTGGATCAAGTTTCTAGGCCAAAGAAGGAACATGTATAAGTTTCACAATAGGCTACAAAAGAATAAGTTCAAGGAGTAATTTACACAAAAGGAGAAAGAAAGGATAAAAGCAAGACAAAGAATATAAGACTATGAAGAGTAGGGAGTAATAAACGATGAAAAGGTAGAACGCTTAGCCATTATGTCAAGGAGGGAAACAAGTCACTAAAATGCATCCAAATGTACCCTACCTGACCCTGAGCCTACGTTACAAGCTAAGAAAGTCCTATCGTGATCCTGAGAGTCTAATATGGTGAACTTAAAGCTGTGAAAATAAGGGCAAACCTATGTCGACAAGTATCAATGAGGTGAGAAGTTGTTCTGAGAGTGAGTGTTAAAAAATAATCCTTATACTCAAACTGAAATCACTGTGTGAAAAGGAGGATATTGTTTTTGAAGTAAGGACACTAGTTGCAATACTGGAAAGTTGGCACCTTGGTGAGAGATAAAAGAGGAGAGGTGTCGGTGCGTGGTGAGTCTGTGTCATGGAGAAATAGACCTTTCATTCACAATTCATATAGGTGAAGTTGACACTTGCACATCTCATCATAATAGGGCACATTATTACACATCAGCTTCTTTATAACATGTACTCCTAAGCAACCTCACAACCAAAACATAAGACATTTCAATTCAATCATCATACCATCCTATCACCTTAAATAAGATATACTTCAACACAATATCATAACTTGATGACAATTAACCACAATGGAAGTGAGAAATAGGATAGTCAAGACTTACCAACACTCCTCCATATTTCATCATAAAGGGCCTTACCATCAACCCATAGAACAAACCAAATTTGGGTCATCACACCAATGTAATCCAATAACCAACATGATAATAAATTTAGAAGAATCGCTACACCATAATTCAATACTAGATCCAAGCTTGAAAACATGATATTTAAATCTATCTTCTTAACCTAGATCAATACTCAAGGACTAGCATGAAGGACTTCAATTCATCACTATAGATTCATGATCAATGTAATAACAACCATTAAGGATGATTTAACCAATAATAAAATCAATTGCATCAAACCTAACATAATTCATATCAAGATCATGCCTAGGGTTAAGGGTTAAGGGTTATAATCTACAATCTAGACCAAACCATCTAAATTCATCCCAATTAGGTTACATTACATGATAATCTACTCATCTTACCCCTAATAAAGTATAAAAAACTCAATTCATGACATCAATTTCGTAATTGAATGAAACCCACATGAAAACTCAACTTTTGGAAAATCTTTGAAGGAGCCCTTTGAGGAAAGAAGTCTCAAAGGTGAATTAGATCGCATACCTTAAGATTGGATGACCCTTTGATGGTGAATTCGTCCTTAACAAGCCCCCCCAATTCACCTCCCAAGCTAAACTTCAATGATGTCTTCCAAAAGAGAGAGAAAGTAGAGAGAAGGAAGAGAGTTTATTTTGAGTGTTGAGTTTAGGATAATGAGAGTTGGGGTATTTATATGAGGGGTTAAATTACTTAATTAGACTTCCAAATCCCCCAACTAACCACCAAAATTCATTAGTTAATTAAATGAGGTCGTTTTAAAAATCTTGGCAGTAAGTTGGGTCCTCATAGACGAGACCTCGACCACGGTCCGTCTGTGAGTCGATGCCCCGTCATTCCCCCTCCGTCGCCTGGAACAGTGGCTAGGTAAGCAAGGGATTTCTTGAAATTTCTAAGTGTGGGACGACGGTGGCATCGACGCCCCGTCGAGCCACTCACGCCCCGTCAACACTTCCGTCGATGCACACTGCCATGTAGTGTTGCATCCAAACCACAAGGGCCCTTGGTTGGTCCTTAAGAAGTCGTACCCAGACGTTTCAACCATGAAACATCCCTAACACGCGTTACACATATTTTTACCTAATTTTGATCAATTTCAAACTCCTAAAAGCTAGTCAAATGGCTAAGACATCCTAGAACTCTTGTGAACCAACTTCCAAACGTCATGGACGTTCTTGATTATTTTGATTCTTAAACATCTTAACTAGCCTATATACATCTAAATCAACTTAGAACAGTGCTTAGACCTCATGGAACCTAGGTTAAGTTTTACAACATGCCTTGAAATTTCGAAACGTTACAAAAACAATATGAGTGCTTAACCCTGGAAAATCATCACAAGAACAAGAAAACATATCGATGTATTGTTTGAGAAGCTTGACCAATTCTTCTCTTTGTGTTGCTGCCAAATGGACACTGACTCGGGTTTCATTGACCGACTCGTCATCTCCCAAGTTTACTATGTTTGTCTCGTCCGGACTAGGCTTTTTATCATTTTCAAGTTGCCTCAAGTCCTGAGGTGTTCAGGCATCATGGTTTCCACGTCATATTCTTCACATTTATGTTCATTGAACTTACTCGGTTCACCGTTTTCATGACATGTCATGACATTGACAGGTTTAGATTCATTTTTACTTAAATGAACAATAAATCAACCATGTTAGATAGAAAGAGTTTAAATGTAATATATAAGAGAATGATTCACAAAGACAAGATAATCAATTTAAAATAAATGAGGATTTCATCAAAATTTTAAAAAGGCGTACAAACTTTGGTCATGAGTTGGTATTCATTTCGTTTTAAATTATGATGAAAAATAAAGGAAAATAAATGGTGATTTTGCCCCACATCCCAAAAATACCGATTTTCAAAAATAAAACATAAAATCTTGTCTTTGTCTACCAAGCCATTCGATTGATCGTAAGTGGAGTGGCCATCAAATTCTATAGATCTCTCCAAGTCCGGCATCTCGGATGATGGGTGTTGTGGTGCATCCTACCGAGATCACAACACTTTATTCTTTATCAAAAAACCTTCCCAGCGCTTCCACTAGACCAATAATTTCAGGCTCTAAAGCTTTATAGCAAATGACTGGTACAATTCTTGAATAAGCTTTGGTATATCACACTCATGCTTCTTCCTTTTTTCTGCTTCAAAGAATTCTTACTTTGTAGGGGAATAACCGACCCCTAAGCGGAAATTTTGAAATGGAATAGGAAGGAGTTCGTATATGCCAGCCAAATTCTTGCCTAAGCCACACCTAGGCTCAAAACCGCTTCTTAGCATAATCGTGGCTAGCAATTTATACACTAGTGGCAATGGTACTTGTGGTTTCCTATCTTGAAAAGTATAATTCATTATATCCACCATGCGAAAGTAAGTACCTTGAGAGGAATCTTCAATAACAGGAACGGAAAAACCAGGGTAACTACGTTCACTCCCTCCACCATGGATGGCAATTTCTTGATCCTCCTTGATGAACTTCAAATGTTGATGCAGTGTGGAAGGGACTGCTCCAACATCATTGCTCCATGGTCTTCCTAGAAATAACTTGTAGCTTGTAGATATACCCATCACCTGGAACTTACGGACAAATTCTGCGGGGCTGTTATACCTTTCATCATATTCATACAGTTAAATTTAGCAGAAAATTTAAAACTTTACTGAAGTGTACTTAGACTTCATATAATTCTTGCATAAGAGTGATATACTAACGGCTCTAAATAAACAACCATCTATTTACAGATTGAACAATTGAAATGAAGAATTCATAATATCATTAATAGTTGCCAAATTGGCCTTAATACAAAAGCTTGAACAAATGTTTGAAAGGAAACGCTAGGGACAACATCCACTAGCTATGTCTAATCTACTAAAGTTAGAATATAAATCGTAGGCATCCTCGAACTCAAGAGGACCTACCAAAGTCTGGAGGTACTAGTCCAAACAGCTTCAACTGATCTTCAATCTTCTTCAAGGACCTGCACCTATAAAAATAGTAATTGTATATGGGTTAGTACACACTTGTACTAAGTATGGGTGTATGAACATAAACACATAAGGACTATGCATGATCAAGGAAAGTTCTTCCTATAGCAACTTGCCATTTTTGAAAGTAAAGTCATTTCTCTTTCCTAATTCGTTATTTATGAATCATGCTATGAATATGACATATTATCATGCATTTAAATAACACAACTCATTTTCTATATGATCATAATACCTTGGAAGAATGAACATAATTTTAGAACAACTCAAGGAAAAATTAATATTTTTGCTCCACTTAGGCCGAGAGCTACCTCTCCCAGACTTAGTTTATTTTTCAGTCTTTTCTTCTTTTTGTTGTGTAGTTCAATGATCTCCTTTGATCATATGTTTTACTTACGAGTGCAATGATTCATTGTAGTCCCATAACTACAATGAATCAAGTAATTAATCCAAAAGACTAAGGAAATGATTTGACTACCCTACTCACAAGTTGTTCTTTCCATTATTGTTAAATTGGGTACGAATTCTTTATAAGCCAATTTTAATTGGCTATGCCCATTCTTTCATTATTTGCATAATATATAGATGTTGGGGCATATATTCATACTCCAATATTGGCATAAACCAATAACTGTTAAGACTTCATTTTTATCAAACATTGATGATTTGATATTCTTATGCTTTTGCTTACTTAGTTCACTTTGAACTTACATTTCTTCTTCTTTGATCTCACGTTCACTTTGAACATGATAGATTGACTTAGGATATTCTTTTTAGACTTTCATTGGGATCTTTCTGCGAAATGACTAAGAATGACTTACATCATTACTTAGTTTAACCTCACCCTTTCGTAATCCTATTCGAACACCCCTCATCTTCCTACTTCTTTCTTTCTTTCTTTCTTAGTTTCTTACTGAAATCTTTAGCATTAACCGACATAGATCATGTGAGCTAACATGAAATCCAGTGTCTTCCACACACCGAAAAGAGGTGGTTCACCGGCTAAAGTGAAACCGAATACTGCCTAACTTTCTTAGGTCGAATCCACTAGCTAGTAACATATGCTGGCGACATAGTTCAAAGACTAGGAGACTTTGGATACTCTTATCCACCTTGGTGGTAGTCTCGTCTCATGAGGCTTACATGTGCTTGCACAAGCTCATTGCTAGTCTATCGGTGCTTAGCTCATATTTATTTTACTTTACAACTTTTAGAGTTGACTCATACATTGTGGAAGCTTGCTTCTAGTATGAGGTATGCTTAGCTCAATGGATTACTTGTCATCCCTTTCTGTACTTGATGAATGTGAACTTAAATCTTACATTATCATCATGGTGTGAGTGAGACTTGTCTTACGATTTCTAACACCCTCTTATGTGAGTATCTTTGATATAATTGTTTAGGTGCAAGTGAGACTTGTCTCACTTCCTTTAACACCCCATTCTAGGTCAATTAGATAACTCATAAGCTTTTAGCTATTTCATTACTCACTTTATCTTGTTCAATGTTATTTGGTAGTCTTTTACCATTCTTTATGAAAGTTATAAGGACATCATTTAACGTGCTACTATGTTCACAAGTTCATTTAGATAGGGTATGTTGGGACTTGTCCCAATCATTGGCATACCCTAGGTTATGAGTTCATTGGGTTACATCTTGTCAAGTAAATGTTTAACATGTATTTGGCTTACAAGAAACATCATAATTTACATTGGCCATATAAGATTGGTATGACTTAGTCATTGGCCAATTCTATTACATATTTTGGAAATAATATTGTTGGCCAATTTATTGGCATAAACCAAACTTTCACTAAACATTTTTCATGATAGTAGTAACACTAGCTAAGTCAATTAACTTCATGTATATACTATAGTAATCTCATCATTTTAAACAGGCCAACTTTTAACCTTTGATAAGCCTATAAGAACAATTCAGTGCTTAGTTTGGCCAAGCTATAAAATTGATTTGGCATTGAAGATTCATTAACTATCTTTGATTCTCATTCTTATTTCTTCTTGGAAACATTGCATTCCAAACACTTACAAACATTTCTATTGTAAACACACATAGTAATCGAAACCTTCATTCCTTTCAACAGTAAACTTAATTTCATATATGACTTATAACAATTTTCATCTTCTCTAACACAATTAGGCATTACAATATTTCTTATGTCATGTAAATGATACTCTAATCATATGGATCTAACCTTTAGGTCTCATTCGACATTATCAAATCACAGAAACCTATACATAATGATCAGTTAGAACCACATACCAACAACATGCTCGAGATTTGAAATATACATACTACTAGAATCGGAAATAGGAAGAACTAGGGAGATGAACCTTCGACACTTTCATAGGGAACAACCCTAGTTTCGGTTTTCTTGAATTCAAAACGTTTGAAAAAACTCCTGGGGAAAGGAAACCAAGAGACAAAACCCATACCTTACTGTAGAATTGAATCTACGAAGATGACCCTGTACTTTGCATGAAAATCTAGAAGAATTGACTTGAAATCGCCTAAGGAGAACCGAGAGTATTTTTCTGTTTTCTTACGTTTGCTCACTATTTTTCAGTCGTGAAAGACTTTTGGATAAACGTGACTCTAAGTCTTAGGAACTGAATATTTGACTAATTCAACTTAGGCTAATTAACTTAATTAAATAAATCAATTATCTAATTACAAAAATGCCCCTCCTAAATTGACTAAAAATAGGAGAGTATTTGACTTAGCCAAATTCTGAAAATTTGCTAAGGGTCTTGCGTTTGACCATGAGTTTAAATTAATTAATTAAGTTTCTAATTTAATTAATTAAGTGACCTAGGGTAATTACTAAAGTACCCCTAAGTCGCTAGGACCATAACCAACTCCTTTGGACCATCCTAGGTTAGGTACTAGGATGTTTCCTTAGTTAGCTACTCGGCTAGTGTCACCCGGTTAGGTCTTAGGATTTCAGGCACACTAGTTAGTTCATTTTAGTTAGTCCTAGGTTAGTTAGCTAGTTAGGTAAGTTAGTTAGAGCCTAGGATTGGTTATGCAGTTCGGCCCCACGTATCATGACCCAACGCTTGCCATTCCCCTAACCGCCCTAACCGAACGGTTGGGCTTGGTCTCTCGTCCGGTAGCACATGTGCTTGCACATGTGTTGCCGTGCACTTTCCTAACCGTGCACTCTGTAGTTTCACTTGGAAAGTTCACTTCTTGTCCCAAGGATCCTCACTATGTCCTTGCGCACTACTTAATCCACATGATCATTTTAAATGATCATGTGCTATGGTACCTAGGCTTGACACTTGGATGCCTCGTACCTAATGTGTGTAAGCATTGAAATTATATTTTTTAGCATAAGGTCTTCATTGCAGGTACAATTCCTAAACAAGCTTGGATTGGAGCATTTGAACATCAAAGTGTATTTTAAGTTTCTTGTTAATACATAAAATTTGGCTAAAACCTAATACATATTCTTAAAGCCTAATATACTCTTCACTAGACAAGTACATTTTCTAGAATGTTACACTTCACATAAATCAAGTACACAAATCATCATAATACTTCAAGTAGTGCCGACAAGGCCTTGATCATCATAATACATAAAGTAACACCGACAAAGCCACATCAATTATAAGTAAAGCACATAGAGACGCCACCATTAGTGGACCATACCAATCACAACATAATTCAAGTCTAATTAACATAAAATAAAGAGAATTAGGGAAGCGTACCACCAATCCGTTCTCACCACTTCAATCCGTGTCTAAATCATCCAATTCAATACCGTAAGGCCCTTACCCATAGCCATAACCAACAATTCAATACAATACTCACAATACTCAATGAATCTAAGTCAATTCAATATACATTTATCAATATAAGACCAATTAGACATCAATTGAATACAATTATTATAGCATTCAATAGCTCATATAGAACTACACTACAATTCATAAGCATTAGAACAATATCACTTAACCCATTGTAACAACCCTGAAAATGGATAAGATAAGAAATGCTTAGTGTGTCAAGAATGCCTATGATTAGACCAGGGTTCACACAGATTGATGCGCGTAGAACCAGACCTCGGAACCCTTGCTACAACCAATCCAACTAACTTGGGGAGTTAATTGAGCTTGGAAAGGTTGGGACCAACCATGTAGGGCTCTCGAATACGAAGATATACTCGAATGAGTCTTTACCGGACTTAAAGAGAGGAAAGCTTAAGTTTTGAGGGTCTAGGGGTAAAATGGTCTTTTGCCAGGCTAAGGGTAATATCGTAATTACCCTAAATACATATGTAATTATTTAATTAATAAAGTGGAGGGGCAATTTGGGGAGAGAGAGCCGAAATTGAGCTCTTAAAGTGAAGTCTTGCTCCACCCGGGTTCGAACCTAGGTGGAAGCAATGATTTAACTTGTTTTTATTTAAATGGATAAATTAATTTAATTAATTAATAAATATTAGCTGATTTAAGAAAAAGAAAAATCAGATTTTTTTTAAAGGTTTAACAAAGAGTCCTAGTTTGACTAATTCCCAAACTAAAACTCCTAATTTTAAGCCACTCTCTCTCACTATCTCTCTCTCTCACGTTTCACTATCTCTCTCACGTTTTTTCTCTGCCAAAACAAGTTCAAAAACAGAAAAATATTGAAGTTCTTCACACTTGAAGAACTCACACCAAAAATCTAAGAAAAACAACGTAAATCCATCACTTTAAGCAAAGGGGAGGAGTCTTCCGTCGATTGGTGTTGAATTGTTGAACTTGGACTGATTTTGGAGAGGATTTTGGGCAGCAATTTCGTGGTTGAACAAGAAAAATAAAGGTATGGGTCTTCTTACTCTTGGTCCCTTTCCCAAGAGACCCTTAGGATTTAGAATATTCAATCCGAAAACTAGGGTTGTTCCCCGTTGCATGTCCCTGTCATTAGCTCCCATCAAATCATAGGTTGGTATGTTTGCTGGTAGAAATTAGTTGTTACAATGTGTTTTCGTGATGAATATGTTCCTGAACATGTATTTGGAATCATATGAATGACAAGCCGTGTTGCCGAAAATATGTGTGTGTATGTGAAAAAGTTTACTGTAAACTTACTGTAAATGAGTTTTGATTTATAGCTTCAAGTTTGATATGGTTTTTGTTGTCATTTTAAGTGTATAAACTTATGTAAATGATGATGTTCAATTAAGTGTAATGTGGCTGAATTAAATGATAAATTCTTGGCCAAATATGTCCATGAAAACGCACCTAAAGTTCTCACTAAACACTACTCCAAATGCATGAACTTTTAACGTTAAAGAGTGGAGAAAATAGGCTGCAAAAAGGGAATCAAAATTTCCAGCTTGTGATGTTGATTTCGGGCAGCTTCTGGAAATTTTGAAGGAGTTTTAAAAGTGATTAAAATAGGTGAGGTCAAGGGGAATCGAACCCAAGACCTCACATGACCTCAAGGTTGAGAATTTTAAAAAAAAAATGTGTTGGGGCTAAGGGGATCGAACCCCTTAGCTGCTGCCACGAAATGAATAAAAAAAAAAATGGGGATGGGGGGAATCGAACACATGACTTATGGGCAGCAAAGAAGAGGGATAAATAAGGAAAAATAAAAGATGTGAGGCGTGGGAATCGAACCCATGACCTCAAGGCTGGAATAAAGGAGGCGAAAATAAGTTTAAAAGAATAGGTGAGGCCGTGGGGGTTCGATCCCACAACCTCACTGTCCATGCTCTTAACTTAGAGAAAATATTTAAAATATATATATGGGGTTGTGGGGGTTCGAACCCACCACCTCACAGCCCTTAAGCGAAAATTAATTAAAAAGAAGGAGGCTGTGGGGGTTTGATCCCACAACCTCTTGGTTTAAGAAAAAATGGGAGAATATCATGTTAATAAAAAATGAATATGGGGTTGTGGGGGCTCGAACCCACAACCCATCGGCCAATTCAAGAACAAGGTTAAATAGAAAAGTAATCCTTCAATGTTAATATTGTGATTTGACTTAGAGTTAAAATGTTATGAATATTAGAATAAAATCAATTAAAAATATAAATGATATCCAATTGATTCAAGACTTGGGATTCCTTACCCAAACTTCCGTTTGATAAATAAGTCATACGTGAACAAATCATCCAAGAATAATGCCATCTACTTAGATCGAAATCAAGATCTTGGTATATATATACAAGATACATAAGTCTTGTACTATAAAATCTTAGGAATGTATGATTCACATAATGAACTACGAATGAAGCCTCATGGCTTGTATGTATAGACACATAAGTCTAACATACGTTCAAAAGTAAGTGAACTTGAGATGTATGAAATGAAATGATGAACCATAGAAGGGTTAAGTATGAGTGTAAAATACACTAAATGGCCAAGTTCATTGGCATATGATGGGATGAACAATGAAATGATGAAATGAACAATGAAATAATGAAACCCTAGAAGGGTTAAGTAAGGGTGTAAAGCACACCAAAAGGCCAAGTGCATTGGCATAAGACGAAATGAACATTCACGTAATAAGAGGTGAATAACTATGAAAAGCAAATGTGCTAATAATGATGATTGTGGTGACAACATGATATAAGGTTAATGTAAATGATGAGAGTAATCTCGAATGAGCCTAAATAAATGTTACCAATACGTAATCACCTATGAGAGTGTAAGGTAATGAAGAGATCAGTCTCTATGAACTCTCTAATAAATGTATTGAGCTTAACACACTTGATACTAATGATGAGATGAGAAATCATCTAATGAGCTATGATGTCCTCATACTAGAAGTCAGCTTCCATGACGTATGAGTTGAATGAAATGGAACTTTATACTTAGCACCGATAGACTAGCTATGAGCGGTGATGCCTTCTTTCGGGAAGGGCGAAGGTTCACGTAACTCTCATGAGATGAGACTGTCCGGCTTGCCGGGTATGGGTCTCCATACATCTCCTAGTCTTCGAACCTATACTACCAATATAGGGATCTGGCGGGGTTAAATTCCCATGTACGCTAGCATGTTTTTGGGTCACCTTGGCCGGTGATTCCACCTCTTTTCGGTGTGGGGGAGACACTGGATTTCATGATTCTCACATGATCTATGTCGTATAAAGTGAAAGTTCCCAATGAATGAATGAATCCAGCCTCAAATGATGTACATAATGAAACGAACGATACCAAAGGTGTTAGGATAGGATAATCAAAGGTGAGTTAGACTCAAGTAATGACATTAGGTCATTCTTGGTCATTGCACAACGAACCTAATGAAAGTCTTAAACTGCACCCTAGGTATAACCGGTGATTTCACTGGACTATGAATGAAAAGAAATGAAGTACGTATGAATGAATGAAGCAGACTCTGTGTTTGCTAACGAAGGCTCCCAGTTGAGGTCCCATATGTTGAGCCCTCTTTTCTGGGATGTCTTAATGTCAAGTCCATGATTCCAAGGTCTCATGGCATATGAATGAATGATATGAAAGAAGTTATGTGCTACATGCAAAAATGTGTTGTATGCTATATGATATGTGCTATGTGTAAATGTTATGTGCTGTGTGCAAATGTGAAAAGTATGATGATATATGTTATTCTCATGGCATAACTTTCCTATTCCCAATCTGGAAAGCTCACTGACTTTCCTAATCCAAATTTGGAAAGATCATTTACTTTCCTAATCCAAATTAGGAAACTTTCCTAATCCCAACTTGGTAAGTCCACTGACTTGACTTCCAAAAATCATGTTGTTGGGAAAGAGCTATTCTTTCTCATGCATGTCCTTGGTGTGTGCTTGCATATACCCATACTTAGTACAAGTGTGTACTAACCCCATACAAACTCTACTATTTTAGGTGCAGGCACAGGTGGACGGTAGAGCTACAAGATCATCGTTGCAGTTATCCGGACGTCCAGCATTCATCCGGCTTTGGTAGGTCCTCATGCTTTCGAGGATGCTACTATTTTATGTTCTAGTTTAGTTTAGGAGTTGAGCTAGTGGAGTATGTTCCACTAGCGTTTCCTTCCTATTTTTATTCAGACTATGTATTGGTGCTATTTTGGCAATTATACGCTTAATAAGAATTAAATTATTTCTTTCAGTTGCTTATCTCTTAATGTTAGATGGTTGATGGTGAACAATTACATATTAATGAGAATGTTTTTATAAGTATATTAGGAAACAAAAAAGTTTCTAATTTTCCGCTAAAATTAACCTATGTAAAGTAAGAATAACGTAAGTAGGCTTGTCTGCGACCTCTGAGAGGTCAACGACGCCGGTCTCGTCTGGGGTCTAGATTCCAGTCGTGACACCCATAAAGTAGTCAAAAACTAGGGTTCATCAACTACATGTGTTCATAGGTTAATTGAGTAAAAAATCATATAATTAACAACAATTCAAAAAATATTCAATTCTTTAAAACCTTTAATGCAAGAACCTTGGATATATTTCAATTTAGAAAAATCTTCTTTTAAGAACTCTTTGAAAATCACATTGAAGATTGGCTCCATGATGAATAGAGTTTAAATGATCAAAAAACAGACCTTATTGATGCTAATCCACCAATTTGTTGAAGAATTACCACTCAAATCTCCAATCCAAGCTCTTCCTTGAGTTTTGGCTTCAATGGAGTTATAGAGAACTTCTAGGACATTTTTGGGTTTTGATATTGAAGAATGAATTCTCCTAAGTGTTTTAAGGATTATAAACATGTTTAAAATAGTCAAAGTACCCCTAAGTAACCGCCCAAAGTCTTATTTTTACATGGGGGTGAATTTACAACTTCACCCCTAGACAATACAGTGAAGCTGCGCAAAAATAGACTCAGAAACAACTGCCCATCGATGAGGCGTCAGTCCACAAATGGACCGTCTTTTTCTTTGTAGATGGGTTCAGAGATTGGAAAATGGGATCTTAGCTCCCTATTCTAAGTACTCATTAACGCCCTCCACCTACATGGCGTTGACCAAGCCACGAGCCGTTGATTGCCATCCGTAGGTGGGACTGCCTTGGGCAGTTTTGGCCACCAACATGAGTCCTTCCTCAAGGACCCTCTGTTGGTCCTTGGGTATGTTTTACTGGACGTTTCCAACCCTAATATGTTTTATACCTGTTTAGTACCTCCCACATCAATTTCATCCAAAACGAACACGTAAAACTCGATGAAACATGCCAAGACACACAAGGTCATTTCAAGGCAAACCTTTCGAATGTCATGGACGTTCTTGGATGTTTGACCTCCAAACTTCATGAAGCTTTAAATACTGCCTATAAAAACTCTAATAACTCATATATGTACCTCATTAACTCATGCAACACACATATAGTCACATAACCACACGTGAAGCACATAAGTGACTTAGTCGTCGAACGTCTTAGTCGTTCCTTGACATTTCACTTCCAAATCACCTAAGGCTTAGACACTGCCTCAATAACACATAATAGAACATTTTAGTACCTTAGACCCTCATGAAAAACATGTTAGGCTCTAACTTCAGCTAAGTCATTTTCGAGGTATTACACTTGATTCCATGTTTGGCTTACATGGTATTATTGTCGGTTAATGCTAGGATTTGCCCAAAATAAAATGGACAATGGAAGTAAATTAATAAAACCTAACTAGGATAACCTAAGGGAAGTTTCTTAGTGTAGGTCAAGGTATGGGACTTTACCTATCCATTGCACAAGTAGCTCTTGAGGGGAGTTCTAGGAATGTGTTCTATATGTATATGAATATGTATATGTCTTATATGCATGACTCACCTTTTGAAAGATCTCCAAAAATGTGAAGTAAATTGGGATCCTCTATCCTAAATGATCGACAAGGGGTCCCCATTCAACTTCACAATCTCCTTAACATACAATTTAACATATTGCTCCGCAGAGTAAGAAACTTTTACGGGAAGGAAATGGGCTGACTTAGTCAACCTATCCACTATGACCCAAATGGAGTCATGTTGCCGACGTGTTCGAGGCTACCCTACCACAAAGTCCATATTGATGTCTTCCCACTTCCAAGTGGGGATATCAATATCTTGGGTTATACCACCCGAGCCTTGATGCTCGACTTTTAATTCTTGACAATTTTGGCACCTCGACACAAACTTAGCTACCTCTCTTTTAATTTCATTCAACCAATAGATATCACGCAAGTCACAATACATCTTGGTGGCCCCCGGAATGATGGAGTATCAGGAGCCATGAGCCTCATCCATGATTTTCTCCCTTAGACCACCCACATCCGGTATATATAATCTTTCGTGGTACCTAAGTACCCATCCTCCCCTTAGGAGAAAGATTCATTATTCCTGTTAAGGACCGATTCTTTAAACTCCATCAATAGAAGATCAAGATGTTGCTTGGACTTCACATCAATCACTAGAGATGACTCAGAGTTATGACGGACGATGAAACCACCCTTTGAAGATTCTTCTAATCGGACACCTAACCAGGACAACCTATGAACCTCTTTCACCAATTCTTTCTCATCATCACCCACATGAGCCACACTACCCATGGACACATGTCTTAGTGCATCCGCTACCACATTGGCTTTCCCGGGATGGTAAAGGACACTCATGTCATAATCCTTTAATAGTTCTAACCATCTTGTTTGTCTTAGATTCAAGTCTTTTTGAGTGAATATGTATTGAAGACTCTTGTGATCGGTGAATACATAAACATGTACCCCATAGAGATAGTATCTCCAAATTTTCAATGTAAAAACCACGACCGCAACTTCAAGGTCATGAGTTGGATAATTCTTCTCATGAGGCTTGAGTTGCCTAGAGGCATACGCTATTACTTTTCCATGTTGCATAAGCACACACCCTAAACCCACTCGGGACGCACCACAATAAATCACAAAATATGTGGTACCCTCCGGTAGGGTCAATACCGGAGCGGAAGTGAGTCTATCGTTCAATAATTGGAAACTCTTTTTACACGATTCCGACCATTCGAATTTGGACTTCTTTTGGGTTAAGGACTTAGTGGAGATGCGATAGACAAAAATCCCTCAACAAACCTCCTATAAAAACCGGCCAACCCTAGAAAACTTTGGATGTCGGTAGGATTCAAAGGTCTAGGCCAACTCTTGACCACTTCCGTCTTTCTTGGATCAACCTCCTCCCCTTCACTAGAGACAATGTGACCAAGAAATGCAACCAATCTCAACCAAAACTCACACTTGCTAAACTTAGCAAAAAGTTGGTTATCCTTGAGAACTTGCAAAACTATCCTATTGTCTCATCATTCTCACTCCTAGAGTATATCAAAATGTCATCAATTAAGACAATCACAAATAGATCAAGATACTTTCTAAAAACTCGATTCATAAGGTCCATGAACGCCGCCGGGCCATTTGTTAGACCAAATAACATCACTAGGAACTCAAAGTTACCATATCTTGTTTGAAATGCCATTTTTGGAATATCAATCTCCCTCACTCTAAGTTAATGATAACCCGACCTCAAGTCAATCTTCGAAAAGTAGCTCTATCCTTGCAGTTGATCAAAGAAGTCATCAATCCTAGGGAGCGGGTACTAATTCTTTATAGTGACTTTGTTCATTTGACGATAGTTGATACACATTCTAAAAGACCCATCCTTCTTCTTCACAAACAATACCGAGGCACCTCACAGAGATATGCTTGGTTGAATAAAACCCTTATCTAGCAAATTCTTGAGTTGAGCCTTTACTTCTTTCAACTCGGACGGGTCCATACGATAAAGAAGGATTGAAATAGTTTGTGTATCCGGCAATAGATCTATGCCGAAGTCAATCTCCCGTTCGGGAGGAATTTCGGGAAGGTCACCGAGAAAGACCTCCGGAAATTCCCTTACTACGGGTACCGACTCTAAGGGAGGGACTTCGGATTCAAGATCCCTAACTCTTACTATGTGATAGAGACAACCCTTCGCAATCAATTTTCAAACTTTTAGACACGGAATAATCTTTCCCCTAGGATTTGAGTTTCCTCCCTTCCACTCAAAATTGGGTTCATTTGGAAATTGAAATTTCACTACCCTTGTCCTACAATCAATAGAAGCAAAGCAAGCATGCAACCAATCCATTCCCAATATGATATCAAAATCTAGCATATAAACTTCTATAAAGTCAACTAATGTAACTCTATTGGGCAAGGAAATAGGACAACCTTTATAGACTGTATCAAACACCACGGATGCACCCACCGGGGTAGAAACCAAAAAAGGTTCGTCTAATATGTCGGGTAGTATTTCAAATTTCATGTCTACAAGAGGGGTCACAAATGGCAATGTAGCTCGCGGATCCAACAAAGCATATACATCAATGGAAAATAATTTTAACATACCGGTGACCATGTCCGATGAGCTCTCTTGATCACTTTGGGATTGGAGAGCATATAAGTGGTTCTTCGTAGGAGCATCCGGATTTGGGGAACTTGCTTGAGCTTGAGCATTTTCCCTTCCTTGAGACTTCATCATAGGTCAATCTCTCTTCATGTGACCACTCTTGCCACAACCATAGCAATTACCCGTGCCAACTAGGCACTTACCATCATGTCTCTTATCACATTTTGCACAAAGAGGATTATCAACATAAGATCTTCCACCTTTCCCCTCTTGGGGCTTGGGAGTAGGCACGTTACTCCTGTTGAACCTTGCAGCATTAGATGGGTCTTGGTTGGAAAAACTCCTTTCTAACCTTGTTTTATCTTCTACCTCAAACTTAGCGTTGGAATAATTCCCATATTCGGTTCTTACCTTCTTACACTCCCTACCAACTTGCTTAAGCTTTTGCTCCTCAATTTGTTCGGCATGAACCATGAGACGAGAGATATCCATGCTAGGAATCAACATAGCCGACCTACACTCATTAACCACAAGATTGGATATCCCCATAACAAATTTATTCATCTTAGCTGTAGAATCCGCAACCATAGTCGGAGCATACTTGTATAGTTGAGTGAACTTGTGGCTATACTCCTTCACGCTCATACCCCCTTAACGAAGGTTGATTAATTCTTGAATTTTCATCTCCCTTAGTTCCAAGGGAAAGAACCTATCAAGGAAAGTCGTTTTGAATGCTCCCCAAGTAAATCCGGCCTTCTATAATCGGCCTCTCATCCTTCCATTGCTCATACCAAACTTGAGTTACGTCTTTGAGTTGGTAGGCGGCTAGTTCCGCCTTTTCTTTAGAAGAAACACCCATAACATCAAGAACTTTGAACACTTCATCAATGAACCCTAGTGGGTCCTCCTCCACCTTAGAACCAAAGAAAGTAGGGGGATTCATCCTTGTAAAATTCCTAATCCTTGAAGTGGTGGTGTTAGAATTAGGGTTCACTTGCACCCTTGTATCCCTAGCAACTTGGGTAGCCAACACTTGAGTCAAGCTATGAATGGCTGACCTTATCTCAACATTAGACATAGACCCTTCTTCAATAGGAACTTGAGGGTTTTGAGGATCTTGAGGGGGAACCACCTCATTCAAATTCTCCTCTCCGGCCCTTCGAGCATTGTTCCTCCTTGTATTCATTGCCTATAAGAACAACAAAAAGGTTAGAAAGAAAGGACTAAGTAGAGCTAGGACTCTTAGGCACAACCAAGGAGTAACAAGAGAGTGAGTGTTCCTAAGCATCACATAGTATCCCATTCATAAGTGTAGTGCGCTTCATAATTATGAATAAGACCCTACATAGACGTGGTTTAGTGAGATATCAATCCTAGGATTTACTTTATCCTAATGCTCTAATATGAAGTTATTAATGACCCAAAGTACACCTTAGTCGTTACCGGCGTCGTCATCCTCTATGAGGACTAAAATAAGCCCTTAGTGTTCGTCATAGTACATCATAGGTAAGAAAATACAGGAAAACTAAAAACTTTTGCTTATATAGTAAGGAGGTTTACATAGACCTCTACATAGGAAGCATACATAGGATTCTCACATAAATAACATACAATATATAGAAATTTAGTCTAATATTTTGTCTAACATTAAACCATCTAAAGAATGAATCACAATAATTTGGGCATAGCCCTTAGTCTACTACAATATGCCATATAGGCTACAATGAAAGTCCAAACATGAGAATGGAATAATTGTCTCAAAACATAGACAAAACCAATGAGGCTTGATGAGTTGCTTTATCCCCGGAACTCTTGAGGACTCACCAATTGACATAGGAAAGAGCCAAGTCTTTTTCTTCAATGACCACGAATCTCCTCAAATTCTTGAACCTAAAATGTTTCGGAAAAAGGGAGAAAATATGGGTTAGTACAAACCACATGTACTAAGTATGACTCCTATGCACAAAATCATCAATGCATGAGAAAAGGACAAATTATTCAAAATCATGCTTTCTATAAATTTAACCCAACATACATATATAAGAAGCATAATAAGTCAATTCAACATAATAGCAACCCAACATGTAAATCACCCAAGTAATAATTGTGCAATGCCAAAGATAGAACCCCATAATCCCATCCAAGGCTAAGTATCATATTAAGCAACACACTTCATACTTACAACATATTTTCATAACATGCTGATACATCAATGCTTACTCATAGCTTATTAATCATAACCATAATCATAATCATAATCATAAAAGAACACTACTTAGAATAATCCCTTAGAATCCCACATGTGCAATGAGTAAGAGAAGTCCCCTACCCTCCCTTTCCCTATGTAGTAGCCTTCAAGACAACCCTAATAAGATTTCACATACTTAACTTATTCATTTCCTTTTACAATAGGGAAAGAAGTGCAATAACCGACTTGATACCATGTGAGCTACATGGAATCCGGTGTTCTACTCCCACCCCAAAAAGAGAGGGTTAACACTTGCCTAAGGTGAAACCATTCGTACGAAGCTATCTAGGTGGATCCACCAAGGTAGAGTACTATATGGGCACATAGTTAAGGGTCATGGAGATTGTTGCTAGAAACCTTGACTTACTAACGTGGAGGTTTCCATCTCATGAGACAACACATAATTAGGGAATCCGCACTTACTAACGTGAGAAAACCCATGTGGGAAGCCGGACTTACTAACGTGAGACCTCCATCTCATTTACATGCCCTTTCGGTGCTAAGAAACTATTCCCTTTAGTAATCATCATATAACAACATACAAGTTTACATTAGTCTCTTTTAGACATTTAAGTAAACATCTTATCGTAATAGCTCATAAATGATGACAAGTGAGAACTATCCTTTCACTTTAGACACACCATCATAATCATGATAAACTACATTCAATCATATAATGATCACATCATAACATAATTACATACTTCATAGCCAATTCATAGATCTAGGGTTAGGGATGAGGATCCTTGTCACCAATCATCACAACAACACAATTAGCTATAGCATATTATCACATAAGAAGATTTCACCTTGCATAATTGAGATCAAAGGAGAATCAAGATCATAACCCTATTGATGAGAGAGCCATGAAATTTTGAAGGACCTCGGGGGATCTCAAAATCATCTTTTGAAGGACCTCTTGGGAAAAGGAATCCCAAGAGAGAAAGAAACAATACCTTATTGATGAGAGAGCCATGAAATTTGGTTGAAAAACTTGAAGGATTGATCTTCTTCTTGGAGCTATATTGGTCTTCATGGAGTTTTGGATTAAGAGAGTATTTGGGAGAGAGAGAGAGAGAGTGATTTTTGATTTCAACTTGTGGGACTTGATTTTTTTTGTTAGAATGGAACTAAAACTGACCCTAATATATTATATAGTCACCCATTAAATTACCCAAAAGACCCCTCACTTAAATGGGTTATTTGTGAAGTCAAAACACCAAAAATACGACTTTTACGATATATGGGAAGTAGGTGCACGACACGGGGCTAATCCCCAATTTATTTTCTTATTTTGAGCTGAGGAAGTAGGGTCCGTGTCAGCCCCGCGTAGGGAGGACAACTCCAGATTCCCACGTGATGGCTGCGTGACGCGCAGCAGCCACCAGAATCTGCCTGCGCGCAAGCTGCCTTGGCAGCTTGCTCGCTCAACTTCGGGTCCTCCCCAAGGACCCTTCTGGTGATCCTTGGGGTGTTGTTTTCGGACGTTTAGACACTCTATACTACACTATACCTAACCAAAGTATTTTTACAAGCTTTAAACTTCATTTGACCCTCTAAAACCTTCACCAAACATAGGGACGTCAACTAGTTGAATTTCGCTAGTTTCCGGACGTTAAGGCTTTTCTTTAATAGTATGGCTTCAATATTTTCCAAACAAGATGTTTATAATTATTTAGGTCTAAATCTTTATTAATCAACATATTAGGCTCTATTATAGGTCATGGATTTTCGGGGTGTTACAAGATCAAGCTTGCAACACCCTGTAACTGACGAGTCTCTGACCCAAACCACGAGACCAATCTACATTTAGTAGACCCATCCATGGTACATGGATGGGGGTCTCCTAGGTGCTGCCAATTTTAATCAATTTAGTTTAATTTTGGTGTTTAGGAATTAATTAGGTACTTAAATAGGGGTTAATATGGTGGGTTAATGAGTGAAATATCCACCTATATAAGTATAATAAACCCTAAACTAATAAATCTCACTAACTCAACTAAAATCCCAAATCACTCTCCAAATATTATCTCCCTAAGAAGCATGAACAAGAAACAAAAGAAAAGAGGCAGCATTTTGACAGATTCTCCATTGGATTAAAGATTTGTATAGGGACTTTATTAAAGGTATGTGAATCTTATTCATCCATGGTTTCTTCCAACCATGGAGGCCCCATAGTTTCCCCCAATTGTAAACTCAAAAACCCAATTCCACGTAGGGTTGTGATTGCATTGTGGGTTGGGCTTGAATGTGATTCCAACATAGTGGATGACATTCAATTATGTTTGAATTAGATTTCTTTAATGATTATATGATGATTTCATGTGAATTCCATAATGAACCCTAATCTAAGATGATGAAGGTGATCTTTGTGGTTTTATGCCAATAGAGGCAATGTTGAAGTTTCTAAATTGATCTTCCTAATTCAGTTGTCTTGAATACTAATTGATCATAGTTCGTATCATCTTAATTTTAATTGAAATAGACATGATTGAATAGGAATTATCTTGACTTGTAAAGTTAGAATTTAACCTTTATGATCAGTTGATACTTGAATCACATAGTAATGAAAGATATGATCAAATTACCTGGAAATCTAGGTATAATGAAAAGAGTAAGAACGAAACTTTGAGAGTAGGGTTTGTGATCATATAGCTAGGGCTTTAGGGTGTGAGGCAAATGTGATAACCTAGTGATGCTAAGCATTTGAAATTAAATTCTAAAAGAGAATAGTAGTATATTAGGTTGGATTGTGGTGAAATGCCTATACTAACCTAACCTAACTTAGGAATGCTTGTTAGATGGAAGTGATATAATCACTTGAACATGGATTAATTATCAAGGACATCGTTCCATGAGAGATTCTTGGATCAAAGTTGATATTGACAATGATATGGAGTGTCAGACAAGATAGGGCCCAGATTCTAGAAAGAGAACAGAGTCAAACCTTGTTTACGTGAGGACTATCAAAGTGTAAATGGTGAACTCTTACATAGTAGAGTGTGGGTTTCCTTACAGTTAGGTCTTATAATATGGGATCCTTCACATAGTTGAGTCAAGGCTCCTAGTACAGATCTCCATATCTTGTGAAATAAGATATGATTGAGAAACATCTCATAGTGTTCAAAGCATAATGGACCGAGACAAACTAAATGAAGTAACTCCTACTGTTCAATAGTGTAGATGAACTTATACCTACTAAAAGTGGTATCTCATAGTGTTCATGAGTATAGGTGGACTTAGATATGCTTAAGATAGTAGCGCATAGGGTCGATATGAAGAAGGAACTTAGACATACTAAAAGAAGTATCTCCTAGGGTTCAACTTAATAATGAAATAAGATGTGCTTGAGAAAGAGTATCTCATGCGGTTCTAAAGCTAAAGAGAGGAACTAGGTTCCAAACAAAAAAGAACTATTAGGAGGACCTAAAATTAATACTTTTCATTATTCGTATTATGGGATGCTATGATTACATTGCACAAAGTATGACTTAGGGTCACTAAACAGGAGTTGTGAGACAAAACTTTTTTACCGTTGCTTTCCTAATTATAGTTAACTTAAGGTAAGAGATTTGCTTAGTTATAAGAGTTAAGCTAATAATGAGTCCAAAGTAGGGGGAATATGACTAGGATGACTTCAAGGCTATGCTTAGTGTGAAGGGTAGTATGGGATGCCTTTAATGCATTGCATAAGTGTGTCATGGAGTTACTTGGGAGTATGGTACCCTTATAGCGTAGAGAAACTTAATACATGACCATATAAACATAGCATAATTAAGATGATATGAAAACCTAGTCCTTGACAATGAAGGTAGACTATGCTCAAGAATTACCAAAGAGAGGTAATTAGCTTGGATTGTAGTATGGGATGCTATCCTTGAATTGCACAAGTATACTTAGAAGTTACTGGTGAAGTCGTTCTGTTTTAATATGAAAGACTTAAGGTTGATGAATGTAACCATATAAGTCTAAGTAGCGACCATGTCATGAACATGATGTATCTCATACGCTCATATACAATGTCTTAGGTTGACTTATATTGTATGATGCTTATGTTTGAGATTTATGCTTAAGTTTATATCATTATTTCTTATTCTTATGTCTTATATTGAATAACCATTTGAGATGTTTTTATGATGTTTTGATAGCATTCATACTTAGTACATTTGTACTAATGCATATTACATACATTCTAACCAAATGTAGGGTTTGGGGCTTGAGTTTCTATTGGAGGATAGGTTTCAAGGATCCAAGGAAGACTGAAGATATTGGCGAGTCCTCATAGCTTCGAGTAAAACATCAACTTACCTCTACGTCATTTACATTTATGTTTAATACTTTGTATGGGATGAGTCCCAAAGATAAAAAAATTTAGTCAAGATAGGAATGGTTTGAGGCAAAGATTTGAGTAAAGTCTTTTGCTTTGCACTTTATGAAAATGACTTCGATTGTGTATCTTAAAGTTTTAAATTTCCAGTATTTTCTATTATCTTATGTTATGATTATGATAAGGGCTTGTATGATACCCCTTATCGATCAGCTACACCTTGTCACGTCTAGGAGTGCTCTCGGGGCGGAATAACGGGTGAACTAACCCAACGCTATGTGATCTTACAAACCTTATAGAATTGAATCCTTTGCGAAATCCACAACCTAAATCCTTTTGAACGATGATCTTGTCTCTTTTCTCATTTCTTCTCCTCTTGCGCTCTTCTCCAAAAACCCTAACTCTTTTTCTCCCAAGCGAAAACTAACTAAATTAAGTTTAGACCCCTAGGTAATTACCAAAAACGAATTAAAATAAAAGGTTAAGGAAATGACCAAACTACCCTTCTAAATCCGGATTGGACTTTCCTTATTCGAAAAACCCAACTTCCAAATGGAATAACTCACTCAAACGAACTCAGAATTGCGCAAACTCGGCGGCGTTGAAAAGGTTATTCTAAAGAATTTCCTACCATATCTGGAAGTACACCTAAATCATCTGGAGATAGGAGAGATGACTTTTCTAAATTAACTAAAAACTCAATTTTTCCTAACTAAATAAAATTTTAAGATTATTCATTCTTTCCAAAAATGACTTTCAATACTTAGCTTCTTTCTAGTTAATTTAAATTGCGAGATGTTACAATATTACTGCCTTGGAAACATTCTTCCACAAATGAGATAACTCTTACTAGGCTAAGGTCTTAATACCAATCATGGAATCCAAACACCCAATAAACACAACGCACTAACAACATGCAATCTCATAAGTTAAAGAATACTAAGAAGAGAATTATTACCTTGTTCAGGAATTTATCCTGATTCAAAGAGATGTGGATTTATCTTCTTCATATCTTGCACGGACCCCCAAATAGCTTCCTCAACAAATTGGTTCCTCCAAAGGACTTTGACTGATGCCACTTCCTTGGTCCTGAATTTGTGATCTTGGCGATCTAGAATCTGAACCGGAATCTCTTCATAAGATAATCTTTCCTTGATCCCAATTTCTTCGGTTGGTATGATCAATGAAAGATCGCCCATTCACTTATTCAACATCGACACGTGGAAAATCGGATGAACCGCTGCTAACTCTTGTGGTAGCTCCAACACATAAGCTACATTACCTAGCCTACTCGATTTTTTATAAGTGCCAATATATCGGAGACTATTAATACACAGAATCTGCCTTGATATCTCAACACACCATCTTCGATTGTTCAAAAGCTTATACTTTTACTTATGAACATTTGCCCTCAATTCAAGAAAAAATTGGTCTTGATCATGCTTTTCTTTCACTTCTAATACTAATGATAATACAACCCCATCATCACCACCATTTCTCCTTCTATGGAATCCATTAGTTTGTGTTCTAAGCATCCAAATACATCTTTCTCTAGCTCTCTCTTCTCTACCTCAACATGGGTGGTACTACCCATACAAAACCTTTTTAAAGCATCAACAACCTCATTAGCCTTACCTAGGTGGTAGAGACTCATGTCATAATCTTTGAGTAATTCTAACCACCTTCTTTGTCTAAGATTAAGATCTTTATGAGTGAACATATATTGATGACTCTTGTGATCGGTGGATACATCTACATGAACACGATAAAAATAATGACGCTATATCGTCAAAGTAAATACTACAGAAGCCAATTCTAAGTCATGCCACACGATTATGTTAGCTTGGTGTTACTTGTGGCTCTAAGAATTGTGTCCCGACTAGGGGTAGTCTCAATAGTGACACACAATTTGAAATGTTAATTACCTGAGGCTCATTTCTTACATAAATTTTGGGCGAAATCCTACAGAGGTGTATGTTGTGGTCTTTCACCTTTCTCAGTCGGGTGTTTTTCATGTAAAAATTATTTTGTTTTCAATTTTTCTGCTTCTTTACTTTTACTTTTAGGTATCAAGTTAAACACATAATGTAGTTTGCATCAAAGAAGATATAGGAGTGCACAAAATATCAATGAGCTTGATCATATTTATTTTGAATATTTTCATTTATAATAGCTAGGATTTCCTAGGTATTTAAAATTAGTAATATACTGATTATTATTACCTGATTCATGAAATACATAACTAGCTAAAGATTTTTAGTTGCTTTACCATCATATTTCTTTTATATATGATGCTTACTTTGCTTTATATTTTCTTCTAGGGTTTAAGTTCTCAATCTTCAGTTTTGTGCTATATCTCAAACTAATTCTAATCTCTATTGTGCGACATAGATATTGTTGTATGTATGTAGTAAAATAAATTATTTAATAGGAAAGTATGCATCATAGTATACTAAAAGTATGAAGAATGTTAGGCAAAAATTAGGTTATCATTTGATCCATATATAAAATACAAATACTATTAATCATCTAATAAATATTTAATGTTATGAACTTATATATATCATACTGAATGCTTATCATGTGGAGTTCTTTTAGGATATTGTCAGGAATACTACTTAGTGACCAAGATATCTTTCTCCTATAAATAAAGAAATTTTCCTTCATTGTAAATCAGATCCATGAATCCTGAATATATTTCAAGATGAATAAAAAGCCTTTTCTCTTCTCCCTACTTTATTCTTGTTCTTGTTTATTTAGTTTCATAACACATTATCAGCACAACTGTTCTTTTATCATAGAATTATGATAAAAGAAGGAAAAAAGTGCAAAAGATATCTTGCATAAGTTATGCAATAGGGTTTTTTAATCTGGAGTTCGTATTTGGAGTAAGTATTTAAAGAGACTTGAAAACTTTTTATACATTTTATTTAACCGATTGAGAAGAGAATTCCATAGTTTATTTTAATAATTAAATTAGCACAATTTAGTGAACGGTACGTTTTAAACCTTTATATGAGATATGTGATCTATTAATCTATATCTATAAACTACTATGTTGATTATATTAAATCAACAATCTCAATTTTATGTGTAATTATAATGTACAATAATATTAATGATCATCAAAATTGATAAAATTACAATTATTTTGAAGGCTTGAGGTTGAGCGTCATTGTGTGGTAGATGATGGATTTTTTTTATCGCACCAAAAGAATAAGACGATGGATTTACGTTCAATCACACCAAGAGGGTAATACATTGGGTTAAAGTCCTAGTGCACTTTGATGAGAAGATATTGGATTCAAATTGCATCGATTTATGGCCTAAAACACGTTTATATTGATAAAACATTGAATTTGAGTCTTAATGCACCATATTGATGATATAATGATGAATAAAGAAAAACAAATGTGTTTTTTCTGAGAAGTCATGAAATTTACTGAATTTTCTCCATTTCTGAAAGTATATGTGGTATCGTGCATAATATGTCTAAATGAATACTAGAGACTGAATAATGCACATAAATATTGAATGAGATACTAAAACTATCATAATTTGATATGCTCACATGTTTGTGTTCCATTCATGAAGAATGAGAACTTTTGATAAATGCTAAAAATATAGATCCGTTTTCTGAAGGGAATGAGGTGTAAGCCACCATGCTAGGCGTGGGAAAGATTCCGACCTTTGGTCACTGATGTGGTATCACCAAAAATGTCTCTAAGAAGACATTTGTTCTACAAAAAGTTTTATGCTTTATCATAAGGCATGTATTGGACATGAATTAGTGCAATCGAAGCACATTCTACAGTAAATAAGAAGTTTACCAATTTCAATACTTTCTTAATTTTACATGATTGTTTGGGACATCATTTGTCCATAATGTTAAGACGAATTATGGAAAATTAAAATGGATATCCATTGAAGAACCTAAAAATTCTTTCAAATGGTGAATTTTCCTGTAATGCTTTTTAGCAAGGCAACATATTTGTAAGATCATGATAAATGAAAGTTGAGACTGAATCCCATGCGTTTTAGGAACACATACAGATATTTGTGGACCTATTCATCAACCTAGTGGATTGTTTAGATATTTAATGGTCCTAATGGGTGTTTCTTCTACATGGTCTCATGTATTCCTATTGTTATGTCGCAACTTGATGTTTGCAAAAATATCAGCACAAATGATATGATTACGTGCACAATTTTTTGTTAATCAGATTAGTCTGTCCAGTGATGGGATCAAAACTCACCTCTAGAAAGGTCAGAATAATTAATAAGAAGAAATAGATCTATAAATTGCTCTCGGATTACCTCAACCACTTGGATCGGATGAAGGATAGGGTAAGCGCAACGACTACTATCTCCCTCATTCTTTGCAACTGAAGTTTTTTCTTGTGATCCATCTTATCACAACCAAAACAAGCATTGGAACATGGAATGCAGTTTCCCTCATGCTTTCTTTGATACTTAGTTCAATTTGGAAATGACGACTCACTACCATCTCATTGAGTCTTAGGTTTTACACCCCCTCTTTGTTGAACTTTTAAGCATTCGAGGAACCTTCCTTGAAAAGCCTTTGTCGATATCTAGGAAGACCATGACCATCAGAACATGCATGATAGAAATTACCATCATTGGTTCTAGACCTCTTCATCTCCCTAGACCGCTACTTATGTTTATCTTTTTCAATTTGTTGGGATGAATCAGGCGAAGAGAAATATCCAGGTCATGGACAAGAATAGTTGCACGACACTCTTTCACTACCAATTTGGAGAACTTACTCATCCTTTCCTTAGAGTCGACAACTATAAAATGAGCATATTTTGATAACTAAGTGAACCTCAAAGAATATTCTTTCACACTCATATTTCCTTGTTGGAGATTAATAGGGAGTGATCTCGGTTGGGGGTGATCGGCAAAAGTGGGAAAATGTTTTAATATTTTGGGGTTTTAAGTGTTAGGAATTCTGGGTCTTGTCGGTCAAGCTAAGCTTTTGGACCTTCGAGACCCCTCTTATGGTCCGTAGGATGATCTACGGTCCGTAGATCACTCTGACACTTCAAAAAATAAAGTAGTTACTTGGGATCTAATGGCACCATTTACGGTCCGTAGAGTGACTTACGGACCGTCGATGGTATACGTAGACCTCTACACCATACCCTTTTTTGCAGTTTTTTTCCAGCGCACCTATACTTGTAGCAACCGTTACACTATTCCCTTAGTGTTTTTTGGACTCTTTTAAGACACGAACCCTATCCTATTCTATCCAATACTAAAAAAAAAAATTACACCTACTAAGAAGTCAAATAAACAAAGGAAAACTACTTAATGGAAATTAGAAACCTATAGTTGGCTAGATTTTATACCTTGGGTTGCTTCCCAAGTAGCGCTTGATTTAACATCGTGGCACGACGCATACCTCTTGATTACTCAGACTTCATGAAGACTGTAGGCCTCAATCACTTCTTTCACACTCTCCACATTTCTGAGATAAAGCTTGATTCTCTGTCAATTCACCTTGAAGTTTGTTCCATCACTATTCTCTAGCTACACCGCTCCATGTGGGAACACTTTGTTGAGTAATAATGGCCCCGACCACATGTATTTTAGCTTTCCCAGAATAAACGCAACCTAGAGTGGAATAAAAGCACAAGATCCCCAATAACAAAATCTCGCATTTAAATCCTTTGGTCGTGGTAGCTCCTCAACTTCTCTTTATACAAGGCTGAGCTTTCATAGTCTTTTAGGCGAAACTCATCGAGCAAGTTTAAATCATTCACACTTTTAGATTATGTGGCTCCCCAATCTAAGTTTAGATTTTTCATTGCCCATATAAATTTATGCTCTAGCTCAACCGAAAAATGACAAGTCTTCCTATATACTAGTCTGTATTGAAACATACCTATGGGAATCTTGTATGCAGTGAGATAGGACCATAAAGCATCATTGATCTTCCTTGACCAATCCGTTCTATTAGCATTGTCAATATTTGTTTTATCTCCCTGTTGGGTACTTTGACTTGTCCACTAGTTTGTGGATGGTAAGGAGTGGCTACATTGTAGCGGACACCATATTTCTCAAGCTGTATTTTAAACAATTAATTGTAAAAATGGGAACCTCCATCATTGATAATCTCCCTTG
Source organism: Solanum lycopersicoides (assembly GCA_022817965.1). Taxonomy (NCBI): domain Eukaryota; kingdom Viridiplantae; phylum Streptophyta; class Magnoliopsida; order Solanales; family Solanaceae; genus Solanum; species Solanum lycopersicoides. Next base: position 34,475,029 of record CM040622.1, on the reverse strand, counting down.
GGGTACCAAATTTGGAGAAGATATTTTTCTTCAAGATATTGGTGATACTCTTACCTTCATTGTTGGGGAGTGCAATTGCTTCAACCCACTTCGATACCAACCGCAACAAGAATATACTTCATCACATAAGAACTCAAAAATGGCCCCACAAAGTCAATGCCCCATACATAAAACAACACAATTACAAAAATTGGGTTCAGAGGAAGTTCTTGCCTCTTTGAAACCCCACCCTCTCTTTGGCGACGATCATAAGACTTGGAAAAATCATGTTAGTCTTGGTTAATGGTTGGCCAATAGTATCCACACTACAAGATCTTTTGCAGTCCAAACAGTACTATGATGCCTACCAACCAATGATGAATGACACGCCTCAAGAACAGTCAATATCTCAACCTCGGGCACACAACAACAAAAAATTCCATCTTCACAACTACAATACAAGTATGACTCATCCCAAAATAACTTTTTAACATCATGCATGAACTTCTTCCTTTGGTGAAATGAAAAATCCGTAGGTACCAAATTTCTAGCCAAATAATAGGCTAAATTGGCAAACCAAGGAGTGAGGTCATGGGAAGCTACCAATACCTTCTCATTTGGGAACATTTCATTAATCTCACCCTTATCACCAAGCTCAAGCAAAGTGTCAAGACTGGGGAGCACCCCTAGATGTAACCGGTGTCGTCTTCCTCGGAGAGAACTTGGACAAGACCTTAGAATTCGCCATCGCATATCATAACTCAAAAAATGTGGAAAATTAAAAACTTTTTACATATTGAGGTATACATAGACCTCTTACATACTATATATGTAGCTTACTTAGACTCTTCGCATATGAAGCTTACATAGGCTCTCGTTTAGTCAACATAGCCAATACGTAAGGATTTAGTTTAATAAAGTAGTCTCACATTAAACCATCTAAAACGAAGTAGAATATTCAGCATAGCTATTATACAAATTCATATTTCTACATAAGGCTTACAACAAATGTCTTCAAGAATAGAAAGAAATGAATGTCATTAGACAATAGAAACGTTACTAAGGAAGAACATGTGGCACCATCCTTGAATAGAGGACCTACCAAAACTTTGGGAAAAGACCAAGTCTTCTTGAAAATTGACCTTGATACTTCAACGGCCCGAATCTAAATTGTTTGGGAAAAGGGAAAGAATATGGGTTAGTACAACCACATGTACTAAATGTGGAAACACATGCACATAAAACCATTGAAAGCATGCTTAAAAGATCATTTAGTTCAAAACCATACTAAGTCAGATTCAAAAGACATTATGCACAATTAAGAACATATAGAAGCCAATGATTACATATTCATTAAGACAAGTCCATTTTCAAGACAAGACCAACATCATCATAAAGTCAAGTCAACATGGATATCATCATATTATGATCATATGAACATGAATAACTCCAACATAATGTCACAAAAACAATCAATGTAAAAGAGTTGATAACATCACAACATATAAAAACCTTACTCACAACCCCTTCCCAAGCCTACAAGTGCAATGCTAATGTGAAGACACATAAGCCCACATAATCAAGTAAACCATGTAAAGAATCATAAGAAATGCTTACATTTCATATACCTCCATATTATGCATACTCATATAGGATCTTGTAGACCTCATCAACAAATTATTAGGGATCTTCATTAACTTTTGATGTGTATAACATCGGAGGGTTCATCCTTCTGAAGTCCCTCAAGCGGGAAGCCATGGTACTAGCATTTTTTTGAACTCGGGGTCCAACCTCCCGATTTGCTTGGGCTGTCATGGCTTGAACTTGAGTGTCTACCTCTTGATATTGGGTAGTCATAGCTTGATCCAAGATTAGAAAATCCGACTATATCTCTCCATCCGTCATAGGTGGAAGAATGACAAGAGCTTGGTCTTGTGGAGGAACTTGATTTCCTTGCGGAGGGGCTTGGATCTCATGGGGAGGAAATACCGCATTATCCAAATAATCATCCACTCTATGCGGTTTCCCTTCTCATAGTCATATTCTATATCCACAAGAAAAGGATTAGAAGAAAAAGGGACACATAGAGTTACCACTCTTGAGGCACGACTTTCACGATTAAATAAGAGAGAATTCCTAAGCGTCACATAACCTCTCATTCATAAGTGTGACATTCTTCACACCCATAAAAAAGACTCTACATATACATGGTTTAGTGAGACATCAATCCTAAGATTACTTCAACCTCATGCTCTGATACCAAGTTTGTCACGATCGAGGAGTACTCCGTACACGTAACCGACATCGTCATGCTTGGAGAGGACTTGGACAAACCCTTAGAATTCCTAATCACATATCATAGGTCAAAAATGCAGAAAATTAAAAACTTTTTACATATTGAGGTATACATAGACCTCTCACATGCTAAATATGCAATTTACATAGACTTCTCGCATATGAAGCTTACATAGGCTTCTCGTTTAGTCAGCATAACCAATATTTAAGGATTTATTCTAATAAAGTCGTCTCACATTAACCCATCGAAAACAAAGTAGAACATTCGGCCATATCCCTTATACAAATTCATATTACCACATAGGGCTTACGACAATTGTCTTCAAGAATAGGAAAGAAATGAATGTCTTTAGTAATGTTAGGGTAGAACATGTGGAACCATCCTCAAACTAGAGGATTTACCAAAACTTTGGGGAAAGTCCAAGTCTTCTTTCAAAGAGAACTTGCTACTTCAACGGCCCGAACCTACATTATTTGGGAAAAGGGAAAGAAACTGGTTAGTACAACCACATGTACTAAGTATGGAACCACATACACCTAAAACTATTGAAATCATGCTTAAAAGAACATTTAGTTCAAAACCTTGCTAAGTCACTTTCAAAAGCCTTTATGCACAATTAAGAACATATACAAGCCAATGATTACATATTCATTAAAACAAGTCCATATTCAAACACAAGACAAAAATTATCATAAAGTCAAGTCAACATGGATATCATCATATTAAGATCATATGAACATGAATAACTGAAAATAATGTCACAACAACAATCCATGTACAAAAGTTCATAATATCACAACATATAAGCCCTTACTCACAACCCCTTCCCAAGCCTACAAGTGCAATGCTTATGTTGTAACACCTGGATCCTAGATCCCAGAAGAGACCGGCGTCATTAACCTCTCAGAGGTCGCAGACAAGCCTCTTCTTAGCTTTCATCACAATCATACAGTTAAATTTAGCAGAAAATTTAGAACTTTTTAATACTTAGTGAAGTGTACTAACTTCATATAATTTCTGCGAACGAGTGATATATTAATAGCTCAAACTAAACAACCATCTACCAATAGATTAAACAATTGAAATGAAGAATCATAATAATAGTAATAGTTTGCTAAATTGGCCTTAATACAAACACTTGAACAAATGTTAAAATGAAACTTTACGGACAACATCCACTAGCTATGTCTAATCTACTAAAGTTAGAAGTAAGGTGTAGGCATCCTCGAATTCAAGAGGACCTACCAAAGTCTGGAGGTACTAGTCCAAACAGCTTCAACGAATCTTCAATCTTCTCAAGGACCTGCACCTATAAAAATTGTAATTGTATATAGGTTAGTACAAACTTGTACTAAGTATGGGTGTATGCACATAAATACATAAGGACTAAGCATGATCAAGGAAAGCTCTTCCTATAGCAACATGCCATTTTCGGAAAGTACTTCACTTCACTTTCCTAATTCGTTATTTATGAATCATGCTATGAATATGACATATTTTCATGCATTTAAAGCACACAACTCATTTTCTATATGAACATAAAACCTTGGAATCATGAACATAATTTTAGAGCAAATCAAGCAAAAGTTAATAATTTTGCTCCCCTTAGGCCGAGAGCTCTCCTTCCCAGCCTTAGTTTATTTTCCCGTCTTTTCTTCTTTCTCTTGTATAGTTCAATGATATCCTTTGATCCTATGTTTTACTTACGAGTGCAATGATTCATTGTAGTCCCATACCTACAATGAATCAAGTAAGTAATCCAAAAGACTAAGGAAATGATTTGGCTACCCTACTCATGAGTTATTCTTTTCATTCTTGTTAAATTGGGCATGAAGTCTTTATAAGCCAATCTTTTATTGGATGTGCCCATTCTTTGATTATTTGCAAAATATATAGATGTTGGGGCATATATTCATACTCCAATATTAACATAAACCAATAACTGTTAAAACTTCATTCTTATCAAACAGTGATGATTTGACATTTTCATGCTTTGCTTACGTAGTTCACTTTGAACTTACATTTCTTCTTCTTTGATCTGTTGTTCACTTTGAACATACTACTTTATTTCTTTCTTACTTTCTTAAGGAAATCTTTAGCATTTAGCTGATATAGATCATGTGAGGTAACATGAAATCTAGTGTCTTCCCCACACCGAAAAGAGGTGGTTCACCGGGTAAAGTGAAATCGAATATTTTCTTGAGCATTTAACCGACATAGATCATGTGAGCTAACATGAAATCCAGTGTCTTCCCCACACCGAAAAGAGGTGGTTCACCGTCCAAAGTGAAACCGAATAATCCCTAGCTTTCTTATGTGGATCCACTAGCTAGTACCTATGCTGGCGACATAGTTCAAAGACTAGGAGACTTTGGAGACCCTGATCCACCTTGGTGGTGATCTCGTCTCATGAGGCTTACATGTGCTGGCACAAGCTAATTGCTAGTCTATCGGTGCTTAGCTCAGATTTATTATACCTTACAACTTTAGAGTTGACTCAAACATTATGGAAGCTCGCTTCTAGTATGAGGTATACTTAGCTCAATGGATGACTGGTCATCCCTTTCCTTACTTGATGAATGTGAATTTAAATCTTAAATTATCATCATGGTGTGAGTGAGACTTGTCTCACGTTTCTAACACCCTCTTATGTGAGTATCTTTGACGTAATCATTTAAGTGTAAGTGAGACTTGTCTCACTTCCTTTAACAACCTATATTAGGTCAATTTCATAACTCATAAGCTTTTAGTTATTTCATTACTCACCTTATCTTATTCAACGCTAATTGATAGTCTTGTACCATTCTTTATGAAAGTTACAAGGACTTATTCAATGTGCTATTATGTTTACAATGTTCATTTAGATAGAGTATGTTGGGACTTGTCCCAATCGTTGGCATACCCTTGGTTATGAGTTCATTGAGTTACATCTTGTCAAGTTAAGTTAACAAACATGTATTTGGACTTACAAGAAACATCATAATTTACATTGGCCATATAAGATTGGTATGATTTAATATTGGCTAATTCTATTACATATTTTTGGAAATAATATTGCTGGCCAATTTATTGGCATAAATCAAACTTTGATATTATCACTAGACAAGTCAATTAACTTCATGTATATACTATAGTAATCTCATCATGTTAAGTAAGCCAACTTTTAACCTTTGATTAGCCTTTAAGAACAATTCCATCTTCTCGAACACAATTAGGCATTACAACATTTATTATCTCATGTAAATAATACCCTAATCATACGAATCTAACATATAGGTCTCATTCACATTATAAATCACAGAAACATACACATAATGATCAGTTAGCACCACATACCAACAACATGCTCGAGATTTGCATTATACATACTACTAGAATCGAAAATAGGGAGAACTAGGGAGATTAACATTCGACAATTTCATTGGGAACAACCCTAGTTTCGGTTTTCTTGAAGTACATACAATTGAAAAGCCTCCTGGGGAAAGGAATCCAAGAGAGAAAACCCATACCTTACTGTAAAAACGAATCTACGACGATCACCCTGTTCTTTGCACGAAAACCTTGAAGAACTGCCTTGAAATCGCCTAAGGTTTTTCTTACGTTGTTCACTGTTTTCCAGTCGTAGGTTTCTACTGGTTAAACGTGAGTCTAAGTCTTAGGAACTGAATATTGACCAATTCAACTTAGGCTAAATAACTTAATTAAATAAATTAATTAGTTAATTACCAAAATGCCCCTCCTAAATTGACTAAAAATAGGGTAATTAAATTTTCTAAGGGTCTCTATTTGACCATTTAAATTAATTAATAAAGTTGTTAATTTAATTAATTAAGTGACCTAGGGTAATTACTAAAGTACCCCTAAGTCACTAGGACCATAACCAACCCTTTTGGACCATTCTAGGTTATGTACTAGGATGTTTCTTTAGTTAGTTACTCGGCTAGTGTCACCCGGTTAGGTCTTAGGTTGTCGGGTGCACTAGTTAGTTCATTTTTGTTAGTCCTAGGTTAGTTAGCTAGTTAGTTAAGTTAGTTAGAGCCTAGGTCTGGTTAGGAATTTCGGCCCCACGTGATTTAACCCGACGCATGCCTGTCCCCTAACCGCCCTAATCGAATCGGTTGGGCTTGGTCTCTCGGTCGGTAGCACATGTGTTGTCGTGCACTTTCCTAACCGTGCACTCTTTAGTTGCACTTGGAAAGTTCACTTCTTGCCCCAAGGATCCTCACGATGTCCTTGGGCACTACTTAATCTATGTGATAATTTTAAATGATCATGTGCTATGGTACCTAGGCTTGACACTTGGATGCCTAGTACCTAATGTGTGTTAACGATGAAATTGAAAATTTTAGCTTAGGGTCTTCATTGCAGGTACAATTCCTAAACAAGTTTGGTTTAAGTTACTTGTTAATACATAGAAAATGGCTAACACCCTTAAGCCAATATTCTCTAACATGCCCAATATTACTCAATATTGGGCATTGGGATGCCTATGTACCCCAATATGTATTCTTAAAATCTAATAGACTCTTCACTAGACAAGTACATTTTCTGGAATGTTACATTATCCCCCTCTTAGGAACATTCATCCACGAATGACACTACACATCATTTGAATCAGAAAGGGTATTTTCAAAAAAAAATCAACATACTTGAAACTTTACGCTTTGTGAATATCTGATTCACAACTTACTCAGGATGATGCACATCACTCAAAGCTTATCTGAAGCTTCATATCTGAGATTGAGGAACTTCCTTCTTAATCTCACTTTAACTCAATGCACATCACAACTCATGCAACACAAAAATCATGTCAACGTTACTCAGAAACAGCAACATGAAAGCAAGCATGAACTCATATTAACTCATATAAGGCAAGTATAAAACACACAGTTATGGACTTAAAACACCAAAACCGACTAACGCACTAAAATTTAGAGTTTTCTAAACAAAATCAGACTTTAGGAAGAGTATATCTAACCTCAATAACTGAACAAGTGAGGGTAACATGATCTTAAGTCGGCCTCGGCCTCCCATGTTGCTCCCTCAACAAGGTGGTTCCTCCATAACACCTTTACGGTGGCAACCTCCTTGTTCCACAGCCGCTTCACTTGGCGATCTAAAATTTTGACTGGAACATCTTCATAATAAAGGTTCTCATCGACTCCGAACCCCTCAACAGGTAGGAGGGATGCTGGATCGCCTAGACAATTTTTTAAGCATCGAAACATGAAACACTGGATGAACAAAAGCCAAGTCATTTGGTAATTTCAGTTCATAGGCAACATTCCCTACTCGCTGTAAGACCTCATAAGGACCTATATACCTCGGACTCAACTTCCTTTCTTACCAAACCTCATCACCCCTTTCATGGGTGATATATTCAGGTAGACTTGATCACCTACCTCGAATTCAAGATCCCTCTTCCTGTTATCAGCATAGGATTTTTGACGACTGTAAGCAGTAGCCAATCCATCCCTGATCATTCTCACCTTTTCCTAAGCCTCATGTATGATCTCAGGGCCAAGGATGACATACTCTCCTACTTCAAACTATCCAACTGGGGACCTACATCTCCTACCATACAGTGCTTCAAAAGGTGCCATCCCAATACTGTAATGGTAGCTATTATTATAAGAGAACTCAATCAGTGGGAAGTGATTATCCCAACTCTCCTTGAAGTCAATAACACATGCTCTCAACATGTCTTCAAGGGTCTGAATGGTACGCTCTGCTTGTCCATCCGTCTGAGGGTGAAAAACAGTGCTGAGTTTGACCTATGTACCCAAGATCTTGTGGAAAGATCTCCAAAAATGAGAAGTGAACTGGGCTCCCCTATCCGAAATTATAGATAAAGGGATCCCGTGCCACCTTACTATCTCATCAATATGCATCTTGGCATAATTTTCGGCCCTGTAAGTAGACTTCACAGGAATGAAGTGAGCAGACTTAGTCATCCTGTCAACAATGACGCAAATGGAATCATGCAATTTCGAGGTCCTGGGCAGACCAACCACAAAGTCCATATTAATTGCCTCCCACTTCTATGTTTGAATCTCAATTGACTGGGTAAGACCTCCAGGCTTAAGGTGTTCGGCCTTAACCTGTTGGCAATTAGGACACTCCTCCACAAACTTAGAAATATCTCGCTTCATACCTTACCACCAATAGATCTCCTTGAGACCATGATACATCTTGGAGGAACCTGGATGAATCTCTGCAATTATATTAGGTCTCATATCATCAATATTTGGCACGCACAATCAGCCCTGGTATCTAAGCACACCATCCTCCCTAGGGAGAATGATTCATTCAGCTAACTCAACACTGAATCTTTCAACTCCATGAGTACTAGGTCGAGATGTTTCTTAGCTTTAACATCTACGACATATGAGGATTCAGAACTGGAATGAACTGAAACACCCCCATTTGGTGTACCTACCAGCCGTACACCTAACCTAGCCAATTGGTGTACCTCTTTAACCAACTCATTCTTCTCATAATCGATATGAGAAACATTGCCCATGCTCAATTGGCTCAAAGCATCGGCCACTACACTGGCCTTACCTGGGTGATAGTGGACACTCATGTCATAATCCTTGAGCAGCTCTGGCCATCTTCTCCGACAAAGATTCAATTCTCTCTGTTTAAAAATATACTGAAGACTTTTATGGTCAGTAAATACATCAACATTTACACTATATAAGTAATGTCTCAAAAGTTTTAGCGCAAATACCACAGCAGCTAACTCAAGATCATGGGTAGGGTAATTTTTCTCGTGGATTTTCAACTGTCTTGATGCATATGCAATCACCTTGCCATCCTGCATAAGAACACATCCCAAACCTACTCGGGAAGCGTCACAGTACACCACATACACTTCCCCACTCCTCGGCAACATGAGAACTGGGGCTGAGTGAGTCGGTCTTTGAGATCGTGGAAGCTCTTTTCACAAGTTTCAGACCACTCAAACTTCGCCTTCTTCTTTGTTAAAGATGTCAATGGAGCAACAATTACGGAAAAGCCCTCAACAAACCTGCGATAGTAATTAGCCAAATCCAAGAAACTCCAAATATATGTAGGAGTGAGGGGTATCGGCCAATTCTTTACTGACTCAATCTTTTTTGGATCGACCTCTACACCCTGGTCGGACACAACGTGACCAAGGAAGGTCACTGATCTCATCCAAAACTCACATTTGATGAATTTTACATACAGCTGATGTTCCCTGAGTACTTGCAATATCATTCTCAAATGTTGTTCATGCTCTTCTCTGGTCTTAGAGTATATGAGGATGTCATCTATGAATACTATGACAAAAGAATCAATGTATTCACGGAAAACCGTATTCATAAGGTCCATAAACGCGGTTGGTGCGTTAGTGAGACCAAATGACATGACAAGAAACTCGTAATAACCATACCTAGTATGGAAGTCGGTCTTAGGAAAGTCCTCTTGTTTCACTCTAAGCTAGTGATACACTGACCCAAGATCTATTTTAGAAAAGAAACTTGAACCTTGGAGCTGATCAAATAGATCATCAATTCTGGGAAGAGGGTATTTGTTCTTTATGGTGACTTTATTGAGTTGCCGATAATCGATGCACATTCTAAGGGTTCCATCCTTTTTCTTAACGAACAACACTAGAGCACCCCATGGGGATATGCTCGGCTGGATGAAGCCCTTATCAAGTAGATCATTTAACTGCAACGTCAACTCTTTGAGTTTAGCTGGAGCCATTCTGTAGGGAGGAATGGAAATTGGTTTGGTGTTGGGATCTAAGTCAACACCAAAGTCAATTTTACGTTCAGGAGGGATTCCTGGTAAATCCACTGGAAAGACATTTTGAAACTCATTCACTATGGACACAGAGTCTATGGAAGAAACTTCATGTTCTAAGTCATTGACTCTGACTAAGTGGAATAAATACCCCTTAGATAACATCTTATTGGATTTAAGATGGGAAACTATTTGTCCTGTTGGATTTGAACTACGCCCTTCCCATTCAAGCTTTAACTCATTAGGAAACTGAAACCTTACTACCCTGTTTCGACAGTCTATGGTAGCATAGCATTTATGGAGCCAATCCATACCCAAAATTATATCAAAGTCAAGATGGTTAATGCTATTAGGTCCGCATAGGTAACTATATCAAGGATAGTTATCGGGCATCTATATATACTCTTTCAGACCTAATGATGTCTCCTGTGGGAGTACTAACTAGAGAAGGTTCATGCAAGATCTTAGGAAGCACGTCAAATTTACTAGCTACTAAAGGAGTAACAAAATACTAAGTGGATCCTGGATCTAACAATGCATACACAGGAAAAGAAAAGACAAGCAAGTTACCAGTGACCACATTAGCTGACTTCTCCAGCTCCTCTCTACCTTTCAAAGCATAGAACATGTTCCTCTTGGGAGGTTTGGCTGCAACAGTAGGATTAGGCCGAGGTTGAGTATCTGCCTTGGCCTGATTCTTCACATGTGGGCAGTTCCTGATCGTATGCCCACTCTTGCCGCACCAATAGCAGGCATTAGAACCTACCATGCACTCACCTCCATGCGAACGGCCACACTTACCACACGGCTTTCTGTCACGCTGGGCATTTCTATCATTGCCCTTCTTGGGGCAAGACTTATTCCCTTTGGCATTAATGTTCCTGGAATGAGCAGGATTACCTAAGTGTTGGTGCCCCTTCTTGAACTTGGGCCTATCCTGGACTCCAAACGAACTCTTAGCAGTGCTAGAACCAGCCTGTTCCGAGGTCCTAGGCTTCTTGCCTTCTCGGCCTCTCTTCCTCTGACGACTCTCCTCCATCTGCTGTGCATGTACCATAAACCTAGAAAGGTCCATGTAATCATGCAACATGGCTGCCCGACATTCCTCCTCCAAATCCTCTTATACACCAGTTACAAACCTTCTCATCTAATCCCTGCTACTGGACACCAGGGAAGAAGCATATTTGGAAAGTTTAACAAAACTTCAAGGAGTATTCCTTGACTGACATACCTCCCTAACGTAGGTTGATGAACTCCTGAACCTTAGCCTCTCTCTGCTCTCTGGGAAAAAACCTCTCCAGGAATGCAGTCTTGAGAACGTCCCAAGTGATGGGGATTTCACTTGGTGCTCGGCCATCTCCCCACATCTTGTACCACACCTGAGCCACATCCTTGAGCTGGTATGCAGCCAACTCAGCCTTATCCTCTTCATTAACACCCATAGCACAGAGAATCTTGTGGACCTCATCAACAAACTCCTGGGGATACTCGTTGGTTCTGGACCCAAAATAGACTAGAGGATTCATCCTGGTGAAATCTCCCAGTCTGCTAGCCATGGTGCTAGCATGTGGGTTCTCCCTGGGAGCACCCTCTCTAGTGGCCTGGGCTGTGATAGCCTGTGCCTGAACAGTGATGGCTTGGGCCATCTGAACTAGTGTTGCTCTCACTTCTCCATCCGTCAACGCAGCTGGGTTGACAGGCACTTGCACTCCAGCAGTTGGGGCTTGAGTAGGAGCTTGGTTTCCCCCGGCAGCTGCTTCTCCAACTCTCCAGCCTGCGTTTCTTCTTGTGTTCATTTTCTACATGCACACACAAGAAGGCAGTTAGATGCTAGAATGACACAAAATGTCAAAGCTCTAGACAACACGATGAAGAGTAGAAGAAGGGAAGATTCTTAACATCACTAAGTCTCTAAGTCATGATTGTGGTGCACTTCACAACCATAAGCTAGAACTTACGCAACATGGTTGTTTTGAGCCTTAGTTCCAAGGTAATTTAACCTCATGCTCTGATACCAAGTTTGTCACACCTAGATCCTAGATCCCAGATGAGACCGGCTTCGTTAACCTCTCAGAGGTCGCAGACAAGCCTCTTCTTAGCTTTTGTCACAATCATACAGTTAAATTTAGTGGAGAATTTAAAACTTTTTAATGCTTACTGAAGTATACTTAGACTTCATATAATTTCTACATAAGAGTGATATACTAATATCTCAAACTAAACAACCGTCTACAAATAGATTAAACAATTGAAATGAAGAATTATAATATTTGTAATAGTTTGCCAAATTGGCCTTAATACAAATGCTTGAACAAATGTTTGAAATGAAACGCTAGGGACAATATTCACTAGCTATGTCTAATGTACTAAAGCTAGAAGTAAAGCGTAGGCATCCTCGAACTCAAGAGGACCTACCAAAGTCTGGAGGTACTAGTCCAAACAGCTTGAATCTTCAATCTTCTCAAGGACCTGCACCTATAAAAATAGTAATTGTATATGGGTTAGTACACACTTGTACTAAGTATGGGTGTATGCACATAAACACATAAGGACAATGCATGATCAAGGAAAGTTCTTCCTGTAGCAACATGCCATTTTCGGAAAGTACTTCACTTCACTTTCCTAATTCGTTATTTATGAATCATGATGTGAATATGACATATTTTCTTGCATTTAAAACACACAACCATTTTCTATATGAACATGAAACCTTTGAATAATGAACATAATTTTAGAACAACTCAAGCAAAAGTTATTAATTTTGCTCCCCTTAGGCCGAGAGCTCTCTTTCCCAGCCTTAGTTTATTTTCCAGTCTTTTCTTCTTTCTGTGGTGTACTTCAATGATCTCCTTTGATCCTATGTTTTACTTCCGAATGCAATGATTCATTGTACTCCCATACCTACAATGAATCAAGTAAGTAATCCAAAAGACTAAGGAAATGATTTGGCTACCCTACTCATGAGTTATTCTTTTCATTCTTGTTAAATTGGGCATGAAGTCTTTATAAGCCAATATTTTATTGGCTATGCCCATTTTTTAATTATTTGGATAATATATAGATGTTGGGGCATATATTCATACTCCAATATTGGCATAAACCAATAACTATTAAAACTTCATTCTTATCAAACACTGATGATTTGACATTCTCATGCTTTGCTTACTTAGTTCACTTTGAACTTACATTTCTTCTTCTTGATCTTGTTGTTCACTTTGAACGTACTACTTTCTTTCTTACTTACTTTCTTAAAGAAATCTTTAGCAATTAGCTGATATAGATCATGTGAGGTATCATGAAATCCAGTGTCTTCCCCACATCGAAAAGAGGTGGTTCACCGGGTAAAGTGAAACCGAATACTTTCTTGAGCATTTAACCGACATAGATCATGTGAGCTAACATGAAATCCAGTGTCTTCACCACACCGAAAAGAGGTAGTTCACCGGCCAAAGTGAAACTGAATACTCCCTATCTTTCTTATGTGGATCCACTAGCTAATACCTATGCTGGAGACATAGTTCAAAGACTAGGAGACTTTGGAGACCCTGATCCACCTTGGTGGTGATCTCGTCTAATGAGGCTTACATGTGCTGGCACAAGCTCATTGCTAGTCTATCGGTGCTTAGCTCAAATTTATTATACTTTACAACTTTAGAGTTGACTCAAACATTATGGAAGCTCGCTTCTAGTATGAGGTATACTTAGCTAAATAGATGACTGGTCATCCCTTTCTTTACTTGATGAATGTGAATTTAAATCTTACATTATGATCATGGTGTGAGTGAGACTTGTCTCACGGTTCTAACACCCTCTTATGTGAGTATCTTTGACGTAATCGTTTAAGTGTAAGTGAGACTTGTATCACTTTCATTAACACCCTATATTTGGTCAATTTCATAACTCATAAGCTTTTAGTTATTTCATTACTCACCTTATCTTGTTCAACGTTAATTGATAGTCTTGTACCATTCTTTATGAAAGTTATAAGGACCTATACAATGTGCTATTATGTTCACAATGTTAATTTAGATAGGGTATGTTGGGACTTGTCCCAATTGTTGGCATACCCTTGGTTATGAGTTTATTGAGTTACATCTTGTCAAGTTAACTTATCAAACATGTATTTGGCCTTACAAGAAACATCATAAGTTACATTGGCCATATAAGATTGGTATGATTTAATATTGGCCAATTCTATTACATATTTTTGGAAACAATATTGCTGGACAATTTATTGGCATAAATCAAACTTTGATATTATCACTAGCCAATTCAATTAACTTCATGTATATACTATAGTAATATCATGATGTTAAGCAAGCCAACTTATAACCTTTTATTAGCCTTTAAGAACAATTCCATCTTCTCGAACACAATTAGGCATTACAACATTTATTATCTCATGTAAATAATGTCCTAATCATACGAATCTAACATATACGTCTCATTCGACATTATAAATCACAGAAACATACACATAATGATCAGTTAGCACCATATACCAACAACACTCGAGATTTGCATTATACATACTACTAGAATCGGAAATAGGGAGAACTAGGGAGATTAACATTCGACAATTTCATTGGGAACAACCCTTGTTTCGGTTTTCTTGAAGTCAATACGATTGAAAACACTCCTGGGGAAAGGAATCCAAGAGAGAAAACCCATACCTTACTGTAGAATTGAATCTACGACGATCACCCTGTTCTTTGCACAAAAACCTTGAAGAATTTCCTTGAAATCGCCTAAGGTTTTTCTTACGTTGTTCACTGTTTTTCAGTCGTAGGTTTCTATTGGTTAAACGTGAGCCTATGTTTTAGGAACTGAATATTGACTAATTCAGCTTAGGCTAAATAACAAAATTAAATAAATCAATTAGTTAATTACCAAAACGCCCCTCCTAAATTGACAAAAAATAGGAGAGCATTTGACTTAGCCAAAATCTAAAAATTTGCTAAGGGTCTCGGTTTGACCATTTAAATTAATTAATTAAGTTTCTAATTTAATTAATTAAGTGACTAGGGTAATTACTAAAGTACCCCTAAGTCACTATGACCATGACCAACCATTTTGGACCATCCTAGGTTAGGTACTAGGATGTTTCTTTAGTTACTTACTCGGCTAGTGTCACCCGGTTAGGTCTTAGGTTGTCGGGTTCACTAGTTAGTTTATTTTAGTTAGTCCTAGGTTAGTTAGATAGTTAGTTAGAGCCTAGGACTGGTTAGGAAGTTCGGCCCCACGTGGCTTGACCCGACGCGTGCCTATTCCCTAACCGCCCTAACCGAATCGGTTGGGCTTGGTCTCTCGGCCGGTAGCACATGTGCTTGCACATGTGTTGCCGTGCACTTTCCTAAACGTGCACTCTTTAGTTGCACTTGGAAAGTTCACTTCTTGCCCCAAGGATCCTCACTATGTTCTTGGGCACTACTTAATCTACATGATCATTTTAAATGATCATGTGCTATGGTACCTAGGCTTGACACTTGGATGCCTAGTACCTAATGTGTGTTACCGATGAAACTAAAAAATTTAGCTTAGGGTCTTCATTACAGGTACAATTCCTAAACAAGCTTGGTTTAAGTTACTTGTTAATACATAGAAATTGGCTAACACCCTTAAGCCAATATTCTCTATCATGCCAAATATTATTCAATATTGGGCATTGGGATGCCTATGTACCCCAATACATATTCTTAAAATCTAATAGACTCTTCACTAGACAAGTACATTTTCTGGAATGTTACATATGTGAAGTCCCATCACCCCACATAATCAAGTAAACTAAGTAAAGGATAATATGCAATGGTTACATTTCATATACCTCCATATTATGCTTACTCATAATCATATACATCAACTTGGACAAATAGCATGTTAATCAATGAAACTAACATCTTATAGGATCATTAATAAGTCAAGTCATCATATGCATTTCATCCATATCATATGTACATAAGAAGAACCTCCTAGGACTTCCCTCAAGGTAAACTTGTGACATGTTTAAGTAGAGTCCATACCCCTACCTACACTAACTAAAACTCTTAAGTCACCCTTGTTAGTGCTCACTTTAATACTTTCATTTTACTTTCGGGAACAATCACCTTAATCGACAGTAAACCATTTGAGGTAAACATGGAATCCAATGTCATGAAACCCTACCCCAAAAAAAGGTAGTCTACTTTCCAAGATAAGACCAAAACATGAATATAACATTCTAGGTAGATCCACTAGCTAGTATTCCTATTGGTACAACATAGTTCAAGAACTAGGAGATATGTATTGGACCCTCTTTATGCACAATTGCATTATATACACCTTCTCATGAGAACCATTGTGAACCTACCTTCCCACATTGGGAAGGGACGCCTCTCATATGTAGTTCGCTCGGTTCTAAGCAAAAGTCCCTTTTTGAAATGTCATTAAGTCATTCTTAATAATCATAGTAGGAGAATACCCCCTTGTATAACATGTGATTAGCTCATTAGGTATATGGTGATAACTTCCTTCCATCATAAGACCATCATTAGTGAGATCAACATATCGTAGTCATATCATCTATGGCACACAAGAGAAACATCTTCCAACTTGCATTATCATAGCCTCACCATGATCTCTCATTCAAGATAATCATAAAATGCCATCATATTCATCATATCATATCTTCTTAAACTAATCACATATAATACTTCAATTGCAGAACACCATTAATTATAGGCCATCATCATTGAAGTAAAGAGTTCAAGATCACAAAGTCTTAACCAATAGCCTCCATGGCCTTCATAAATATCTTACCCTCAATTTATCAAAATGATCCAATGACCCACTCTTTATCATCATAATATAGTGAATTAAAAAATAATATAACCGATTCCAAAAACCCTAATCATCTACAAGTCCAATTCATAGCTAGGGTTAGGGAAAAGAGTTCAAACCATGAATTCTTCAAGAAATAGATCCAATCCCAGCAATACATGACAAGAAGCAGTCCATGAATAAAATAGAATACTTAATAGAAGTCTAGCAATCAAAACATTGATCAATTCCCATCAATTCATAAGCAAGATCCAAGATTTGGGAATTGGGGAATCGATCACACCAAATTCCTATTAACCAACATCAATTACTCAACAATAAAAACATAATTAGCCATAGGAAATCACAATTTGTCATAATCAATCATCAATTTCAAGTTTAGAAGAAAACCCATTTATAGAGAAAAACCCTTGGAATTGGGTGATCTAGAAATCAACTTTGAATGGACCTCTTAGCGAAAGGAATCCCAAGATTGAATAATACATACCTTAATGAAGACTAATTCCAAGAATTTGAAAAGAAAAGTTGAGAACTTGATCTTCTTCTCCAAGTTTCCAATGCTCTTCAATGGAGGTTGAGTTAGAGAGAGAATTTAGAGAGAAGTGAGAGTGATTTGGAGAATTCATTTGGGTGGCTGAAAATTACTTAAAACTGAACCTAAATATATAGTCACCCCCTAAATTACTAATATATCCCTCACTTAATTGGGTCTTTTTGTCAAATAAATTTGACTTAAAAATGACGCGAACGAATCTGGGAAGTGGCTGCGCGTCGCAGGGGGCAGTTGGAAATCTTTTTTCTAATAACCGGCTTCAGGAGGTGAGCCTCCTGAAGGCCCCACATCCCGAGGAAATTTTTGCCTTCCAAATGATGGCTCGGCGACGCGCAATGACCTCCACATCTTTGTTGTACGAAGGCTGTTTTGGCAGCCTGCTTGCCAATGTTTGGGTCCTCTTCAAGGACCCTTCGGGTTGCCAATATTTAAAGTCTTTTACAAGTTTTATACTTCATATGACACTCCCAAACCTTCACCTAACATAAGGACGTCTACTTGTTCAATTTTGCTAATTTTCGGACGTCAAGGTCATTTCTTGACGTTTTGACTCTAAAACTTCCCAATCAGTTTCACATTATTTTAGGCATATAAAAGTGTTTAAAGTCTTAGTTCATCATGTGATGCTCTAGTCAAAGTCATGGACTTTCTGAGTGTTACACAATGCTTCATCCTCCAATCTAGACAAGTGGTCGGCAACTTGGTTCTCTGTTTCCTTGTGGTCTTTAAACACAAAATTAAATTCATGCAACAAAAGTACCCACCTCATCAGTCGTGGTTTTTCATCCTTTTTTCCATCAAATACCTCAACGCCAATGATTAGTGTGAACTATGACTGCAGTACCAAGCAAGTAAGATAGGAATTTCTCGAATGCAAACACCACTTCAAAAGGATCTTGCTCTGTAATGGTATAATTCTTTTGCCATGCATTTAGAGCTTTCCTTTCATACTAATATGGGTGGAGTATCTTGTCACACATCTGTCCCAATACCACGCCAAAAGCCACCCTATTTGCGTCACACATGACCTCAAACGATTCCACCCAATCTGTAGCAATAATGATAGGAGAAGGGATCAACTTCTTAAACTCTCCAAATTCTATGAGACAAGCATATTCAAATTCAAGTTTACTCTCCTTTTAGATTAGTTTGCAGAATGGGTGTACAATTCTCAAGAAATCTTTTATGAACCTCAGATAGAATTGAACATGCCCCAGAAAACTTCTCACACAAATAATCGAGATAGGTTGAGGATGCTTTTCTAATACCTCAACTTTCGCCTTATCCACCACCAGACCTTTGTCAGAGATATGATGCCCCAACATTATGCCTTCTTCACGATGAAGTGACACTTTTCCCTATTTAGCACCAAGTTGTACTCTTCACACCTTTTAGTACCTAGGAGAAATTATCCAAACATCCATCAAAGAGTCATCAACCACCTATAAATCATCCATCAACACCTCAATTGTGTACTCAACCATTTCAAAGAAAATCGACATCATACAACGCTAGAAGGTCGCTGGAGCATTGCACAACCCAAATGGTATGCGTTTGAAAGCAAAGGTCCCATAGAGGCAAGTGAAGGTGGTTTTTTCTTGTTCTTCTGGGGCTATAGTTTGATTGTTGCCTAAATACCCAAGAAGGAAGCAGTACCATCCCTTTCCTGCAAGTATATCCAACATCAGATCCATGAAGGGCATAGGGAAATGTTCATTCTCTGTCGAAGCGTTCAACTTTAAATAGTCCATGCAAACACTCTATCCAATCACCGGCCGCATTGGAACAAGTTCGTTTCTTTCATTGTGGACCATAGCAATACCACCCTTCTTAGCCACACACTAAACAGGGAACACCCAACTGCTGTCTGCAATGGGGTAGATTATCCAGCATCCAACCACTTGATGATCTTCTTCTTAACAACCTCTTCCATAGGCAAATTTAATATCATATGATGTTCGACACTAGACTTATTATCCGACATGAGTTAGATTTGCAAGAACAAATATCGGGGGATCCCAATAATGTCCGTAATAGGCCACCCGATAGCTATCACTCTTACAAAACACACTCCTTGTCGTCCTTTAAGGTCTGGTGCAATAATTACTGGGAGTGTCTCATCTTTACCCAAGAATGTATATCTTAAATGTAGGGCTAGGGCCTTGACTTCCGGTTTGGGTCCCTCTTCCACAGACGGTTTCGCGAGTGGAGTCTCACGATTCTTCATATACAAGTCCAATTTATTGTGCTTTGACCGATATTAACACCTATCAAGTCTTGCCGCTAACTCATTATACTCTTCAATGTAATCACTGTCAAAGATCATCATCACTTCGGCTAATTTTTTAACACCCAGTCTCTCCTTGATTTGTGCTTCAGAACCACTCTTAACACTATAGCTATAAAAGATACCGATTGGAGCTCACCACTTCTTCATGTATCTACAAATATCAAAAGTCGCTTCCTCATTGTTAAGTCTTAACTTTATTTGCCCTTTCTACATGTCAACCAAAGCATGCCCTGTGCAAGAATTAGTCTTTTTAGGATAATGGGAACCCCAAAGTCAATTTCATAATCAAGAATATCAAAATCCGCCGGAAAGATGAAGGACTCCACTTTAACTAGAACATCATGTAGCACTCCAATAGGCCACTTCACATTTCTATCGGCCATGAGCAACCACATTGTAGTTTGTTTTGGGTCACCCAATCCCAACTTCTTGTAAATGGACAATGTCATAAGGTTAATACTAGAACCAAGATCACACAGTGCCTTGGCAAAATGCAATAACCCAATGGTGAAAGGGATGGTGAAAGAACCAGGGTCATAAGTTTTCTACACAAATGACCTTGTATCAATAGCACTACAATGTTGCAGCTTTTCATCATCCTCAAAATTCACAGATCTCTTTTTTGTCACCATATGCTTCATCAACTTCGCATACCCAGGCATTTTCCCTAGAGCTTATATCAACGGCACATTGATGGAAAGCTATTTAGCATAGCGATGAACCTGTGGCATTTCCCTTCTTCTATCTTCTTTGCCAATATATGTGGAAAAAAATGCAGAGGTCGAGGTATAGGCACAACTTTCTCAGTTACCATAACCTCTTTCTTGGTCGCATTATAGAACTCTCTCCCCTTCTTAATCAAATCATCATCTTTACTAATAACAACTTCCATCTCAGTTGGAATTGGAGAACCCAAGGTTTTCTTACCCCTGGGAGTAGTGACTCACATATAATGCCCATCATTTTTTTGAGTTTTGGATAGTGTTGCTCAGAAGAGTGCCAGGTTGGCGTGGGTTCACTATGGTGGACAATTGTGTCATTTGTTTCTCAAGATGCTTTATAGCTACTGCATAGGCGTCAACCTTTTGGCCAATACCAGATAGGTCATTCCACATATCCTTAAAATATATATTAGTCGCATCTTACCTTCTCATCATCTTTTGCATAATATCCTTGATACGCAACATGTTACCTCCAATTTACGTAGGTCCAGATTCCCTATTTTGAGGAGGAATATCAGTCCCAACGCGATCATTTTTGTTTCTATAGTTGGTCCTATGTAGTTGTTGTCGCGGTTGTAGCTTCTATCTCCTACATAGTGAACCTCTCGATTGTAATTTCCATAGTTTCTACCTTGGTTTCCTTGACCTTGGCGCTAATTATAAAAATTGAAACCTTAGGATTTAGGTCGGAAACCCTCTGTCTGATCATTCACCACATATGCATTTTCCTCATAATAACACTCTACGGCCTCTGGTGGAGTTCTAGTCAAATAGTTCACAGTATTTACCTTCGCAGCACCACCCTCACATGCTTCAATATAAACCCCAACTCTGCTCTCATTTGTGTCATTTCCTCACATATATCATATGTATATTGGTTAATTGTATCATAGAATGCAAATGTGTTTTGCCCAATATCCAACTTCCTAGTGCCACAAGGTTTGTTAATATGATAAATCTTCTATAATATCTCTACAATCTGCTCAAAAGTGCAATCACTGTATAAACCCTAGTAATAGTGTCAAGCACCGCCTTATTGTTGTCATCATGCACTCATTACAAATACTCTTTTAGCGATTCATCAATGATACGGTGATTCAGAACACTTTTGATTAAAGTAGTCAACCGATCCCAAGAACTACTCACATAATCTTCACGTAGTGCCATGAAGTACTTATTAAGCTTATCCTTCATGGTCAACTTCTTGGTCACTGGAAGATCTTTTCTACGAATGCATCAGTCAATTGGTTCCATGTATAGATCGAATTGTAGGGGATTTCATTAAACCAAACCATTGCATCGCCGTTCAGTGATAGAGGAAATATTCACAGCCCGATAACATACATGTCCCAATCCGGTCGCCTCACACAACTTTTTAAAGCTACCTTGAGCTTGAATAAGTGAGCATAAGGTTCATCTGACGTCAACCCTACATATAAGCCTCTCGCTGTGAATATGTGTATCAAGCTGCTAGTTACCACAAAGGTGTGACCCGATGGATGAGAGGGTAAGAAAAGAGGTCCATCAGAGTTGGCAATGTTGAATTGACCCTCTAGCTATTTTGGGGTTGCGGCACCCACATCTATTGTATCCTCAGTGCATCTCCCACTCAATTCTAAGATCAAGCCTGATTATTCTCAACAACCACATTAGGAGGTTGTCTCCCATCATCAATTCATAATCCTGCTTTGATGGGGTTAACCTTTACTCTATGATTATTCATCCTCCATTGTAACACCCGGATGTCTACTGACCTATACTTGAGCCTAAGTCATTCTCTAATGGCCTAAGGAAGTCTAAATGTGAGGTTAAGGTCCTAAAATAATCTTCCTAACTCTAAACTAAGGTTATATTACCAAAACGTCAAGGAATTACAACCCTAGGACCCTCCCAAGGACCCATTAGAGGACCAAACGAAGAGTCCAAAAACAAAAGTTGTCAAAAAAAGGTTAGGTTCACGAGAAACATTGATGCGTCGTCAATGGACTCACGCCCCTGTCAATGGGAGTCGTGGGTCCATACTTAGTCTCCTCCTACATTTGCCCCAAAAACCATCCTCATCCCTAATTAACGAGTGACCGGTACGGTCTGTCAATGGATTGCCTCATCAACCGGGACTCGGCAATGGACATTGACTCCACATGGCATAGGGGGGGTTAGTTAGGTAATTAGTTAATCATTTGATTAACTCTTAAATACCGTTGATAATTAGTTAGGTATATTAAAGATTATTAAAACTAAAAAAACAAGTCTTCCACCATATAACTTCAATCATAAAATCAAAACCCACTTTCCCTCTCTCTCAAACACTCTCTCAAACCAACCATTCAAGAACAAGGAAGAACTCCGCCTAGGGCACTAAAGACTAACCCTTTTCACTTCAAACTCGTGGGTTAACATCAAACCAGGCACAGGGACGTTGATTCATGGATTAGTTTCTCCATGAAGCCCTTCACAACTTAATTTTCGAAATCTATATGGTGACCATAAATTAGGGCTTGTAATCTATCCATGGGTTCACTCAAAAATTGTTTTCATTACGTTATTTTACTTATATTATGAATATATTGGCATGAATTGTTGATTTATATTGTGAGAATCTCCCGAGAATCCATGTGCACCCTATGACCTAATTCATGAATCTTGTTGAATGAATTGAGTAGATGTGAACATTGTGGATTGTTATTGATAACTATCTAGTTATAGAATCTTGTTTCTCATGGATATTGTGATGTATATGGGTGTAATTCTGATACATCATTCTTGACCATGACAAGGGGGTAAATCCTAGGGTTTTATATATGTGGAGAATGTGGTATATGAACTTTGGATTTGCTTGCAAGGTACATGGCTTATGAAAGGATGCAAGTAAGGTATTGTTGGATAATCTCCACTCTCTTGAAACTTACCTATTATGTTGCACGAAATGTGTAGAATGATGCTAAAGTAATGTGTTGATTGAAATTATAGTCCTCGTGAAAACACTATGATGATATTGTGTAAGTACTTCTCACATAGGTATGTTAATTCTAGGTTGAAAGTGTATTATCACCTAAAAAATCTAAGAGTTTTACGTTGAATTATATTGAATGAAGAGGGACTACTTCATCGTACATGTAGATATAATTAAAAAGAATAATGGTAGTAAATTGGGAAAATATAATAAGAACCGAGAGGATATGGCCCACGAGGAAAAGACCCTTCTGTTAATGCAAGTGGATGGGTCATCCTAGATATATTCATCATATGAGGACTCATCCTTTAATTCAATAGCTCTAGATCCAATATCCCTATCCCTTAACTATTTTCCCCCTTAGGACTCAAATTGTGGATCCACATAGAAGCTAGTATGTAGGTTGTGCCTTGGCAAGTAGAACACCCTTTTTCAGTGTGGGGCTTTATGACACTGTATTCCATGCAAGCTCACATGGTCTATATCGTTTATGGTGGATTTTCCCTAAAAAATTAAGTAATGAATGAAGTATGAACTAGTGTATGATTTCCTAATAGATTGCTAAGTAGAAGTGGGGTTATGGGACTTCACTTGTACATTGCACTAGTAGTCATAGAAGGGTGTTGCGGGTAGTTCTTTGTATTTATGACATGATATGAAAGCATGTATGTTGATTGGATAATGGGTTTGATGAACTTATCTCTATATTTAAATGTGGTTCAGGATGTATGTGCTACAACTATGCTTACGGTATGTTGTAAAACATAAAGGTAAAATGTAGGACTAAGGTGGTTTCTAGGGGATTCTTGGTAGAGTTGGAATTATGGGATGCTAAATTTATATTGCACAAATAGACCATAGAAATTGCTAGTCATGTTTTTATTGTAGTGTGGACATTGTGGTGGTGTTCTCTTATGAATTGCGTTGGTGATGTAAATTGCTTTCAAAAACCTCATGAATGCATACTTTTCATTAAAATGTCTTTTTCTCATGTTTAAAATGGCTTTTTTGTGCATTTCTCCCTACTTGGTGCATTAATTGTACTAACCCCTTTCTCCTTTTCTATTATGAGTATAGGTTCCCACTAATTTATTGGATTCTACATCCTTGAAGAAAGCTTGGACTTCCTATCTCAAACACTTGTCGTAGGTCCTCAAATATCCGAGCACTAATGCATTTGATGCCACTCTATGACTTCTCTTTTGAAGTAATATAATACTTCGCAGTCTTTCCTATGTACTTTCTTTCTATAAGACTATTATGTCTAAAGGGATAAGGACCCTACTCGAGGATATTATGTTGCATTCGTATTAGTAGATGGTGTATGTGTGAAAATGCTATTAGATTCCTACTATTTTGCTTTATGAAAATGACATTTGAACTTCTATTGTAAAAAGTTTTAAATTCCGCATTATTTCGAGTTTATTATGCAATCAATATTATGCCAAGGGTTTGTATAAGACCCATTAGAGGTCGAATACACCGGTAACGACTAGGGGGTGCTCTCGGGTCGTTACCTCCATAGTGTTCGTTCGAGGTCTTCATCGTAGGGAGTGAGTGGTTCTCCTTGAATCCGTGTACTTGGTATACACTAGAGTTGGAACCTGAGAGAGATAAACAAAAAGAAAAAGTAAAATCAGGAAATAGTAAACTAAAGTTAAATAATGTCATTAAACTTAACCTAAAAGCCAAATTTCCCTGGCAGCGGCACCAAAATATTATATGCTCAAATTACACCTCCCTAAAAAGCATAAGTTATTGTTATCAAGTAAATAACCCAACTTTGTAGGTTGGGTCGATCCCACGAGAAAAATTATTTAGACTTAAATTCAACTAAAAATTATATTCGTTTACTCAATGTATGTCCGGAGACAAGTAATTAAAGGGGGATGGGGATTTGTCTAAGAAATTTGGAAAATTGTGTTATAATTGTGAAGCAAGAGTTAAACTTAAGTTGTTATCAATATGAGAGAAGAACAAGGGCATATGTGTTCCCCACGAGCTCATAACGCGCTAATCCTAGTAATAGTAACCCTCTCTTAGTGTATTACATTCTAAGTGATAAGTTATGTATCTCTTAATTCTTGGTTCGGCATCTACAAAAGTTCACCCCGTGCGGATATGTATGTATAATTTACTAACTGTTATCTTTACCTCATATTTGACATTTCATCGATTTATGGCTTAGTTTTCACCCACACAACAATCGATACTAGACTATTAGATAGTATCACACTAAATATATATTGATAATTCTTTTCTTATTAACTACCTCCTTGATCCGGAAAGTAGAAACAAGGCAAGTTCGAACGTTGCACACCATTAAAAGACTTCTAAATGAATCAATGCATGCAAGACACTATTCGAAGATTTTTTAATTAATATTCATTTGTTGTTAATCGCTCATGGTTCCCACAACCCTCGTTGTGGATTAAGTTACCTATTTTAGTAAGAACACAATTCATATTTTGACATGAAGAAATCATCAAATTACGTAATAATAAGAATAAACCCAGAATCTCAACATGATTTTCAAAGCAAAAAATCTTCAATAACGTGTTTTAGGATGAACAATAGCAAAGTTTTTCCAAGTGAATCTCTAAAAACATAAAACTAAAACAAAAATAATGTTTTCCAACCCTAAAATGAGGTTTTACTTCCCCCATTTATAGAAAATCAGTCCTACACTAAAAGGGAAAAATATAAGGAATGCTTGTTCAGGCACACATCTTCGTTCAACGAGACCGACTTACAGACCGTCGATGGATATTGTAACACCCCGGAAGTTCCATGACCTATACTAGAGCATTACGTAATTAATAATGATAACTCTAGACCTAAATGAATGCATTTATCTTTATTAGGAAGTATTAGATCCTAAATGCCAAGGGACAACCACGATGTCCGGAGATTTGTGAAAATGATCTAGTGTGCCTTTAGGTGTTTTAAGGGGTTTAAAAGTCGTATAAAAGCCAAACTTGGTGAAAAAGCATAGGGTGCACATTAGAGTATTTTTACGGTTAAAACTTGCGGGTACGTCTCCCCGAGGATCACCCTAAGGTCCCTCGAGGAGGACCCAAACAATTCACCCAAGAAACTGTCAAAAACAATGTGACAGTGACGAGGGCAAATGATGCCCCATCGATTGAATCATGCTCCATCGTTTGGAGTCCAGAGTCCACACTTATAATGTGGAGCCAAGGATCCATTCTACCAGTATCTTAACCATATGACGCCTTTCCATGACGGTCTGTTCATGGAACGATGGAGCGTCGACTGGAGGCCGTCGATGGTGCCTGCGAGCTGGTGCAAGTCACTGCCAAGCAAAGGGTGAATTAGTAAATGCCACCCTTGTACAATTAAGTGTGGGGTCGGTCTATTTTGGTAATTTTAGATATATTAAATTACTTTAAATCATTAAACCATAAACTTCATAACTCCCAAAAAAAAATCAAAACCCACAAATTCCCTCTCTCACAAATTCTATCTCTAAACCCACCATTGAAGAACAAGGAAGATGTTACACCCTCAAAATGAAGTAAGTCAAACTAGAGATACGCATGTGTTTCATAAGTCAGTAATGTATTAAAATAGTATATTTTAGCATTATAAGTCAGTTCAAAAAGTTTGGGAGCGTTTGGAAGTCGAACACCCAAGACATCCGAAAACTAGTCGAAGTTGAACTAGTGTGTCGTAGTGTTTTGTAGTGAAGTTTTGGGGGATGTTTTAAGGGTGAATTTGAGTGTCAATGGTTCTTATGCGTAAAATGTCATGTAAATGGTCTAAACGTCCGAGAACAATGCCCCAGGGACCAGCTTAAGGGTCCCCGAGGAGGACCAAAACATGGGCCATCGAAGCTGCCCAAGGCAGCGTGCAGAGGGAAGAATCTGAAGCCCACCTCGCAACGCGCCTGTGACACGAGGTCCACTTCTTCAAAATGTTGAGAGGCAAAATCTGGATCTTGCTACGCGACGCGCAGCCAAGTCCAAGATTTGGCCACGACGTTTTTAAGTCAAATTAGACTTTGGAAAAGGGTCCAATTGGTGTGGCGGTGTTTTGGGAATTTTTTTTTGAGGGGGGGGGGTATATACTGATTTTAGTTCATTCTACACTCATTCCCCCATCATAAGCCCCAAACCCTCAATTAGAAATAAAAATTTCCCAAACCCCCAAATATTCTTCTCTCCCAAAAGCTCTCCCAAACTCCATTGGAGCTAGAACTCAAGGTAGAGCTAGGGTTAAAGGTTGTGGACGCTTTATTCACCAAATTTCGTGGGTTTCTTCATATTAAGGTAGGGTAGTTCATCATTGACTCTTATTTCATTCAAGGAACCCATTTCAAGACGTTTCAAAAAGGATTTTCAAACTCCAGTATCTTCTATTTTCGACTCTAAGCATGGTTCTTGCATGAAAATGTTTTAATGAATGTATTATGATATTATTCAATATTAGTTAATGATTTTAAGGTCAAAAACCTAATGAACCCATGCTAATTCAATTTCTCAACTTTTTGCTTATGAAGTGGTTTTAATGTACATTGTTGATAATGTTAGAAATGTGGTTTTTTTTATGTTTTAATGAGTTTAGCTACTGCCTTAAATGCTATTTTATGATGTATTGTTGAAGAAATTGAGAAAAGGTGGTAAAGGCTTGGATGAAGGGTAAGTTGTTCTAATTTTGCTCAGTCCTATTGTGAAATGATCTTGAGTGGTATGGTCCACCTTTGGTGTCGGTGTTTACTTGAAGTATATGAATATATGTGTATATTGTGATTTATGGCTATGAAGGCATTGCATGTGAAGTGAAGTGAAAGTGTGTTCATTATACATGTGATGTCTATCAAGTTGAGATTGTGTATATTGAATATATTGGGTTAAAATGAAGTATATGTGTATGAGAAGCATGATAGTGTGTGATTATGATGAATTCAAGGTGAAGATAATTAGAAATTCAATTGTTATGCATGATAGGGGTTATGTGAAAGGTGTTCTCACACGTAATCTCACACACACACCTATAATGAATTACTGAATGAAGTTTATGAAAGAGTATGCATGAGAGTATATTGAAAGGTTTCCTCAATTAGACTCTAATGAATGAAATGGGGGATTGTAGGGTAGACACTCTTCGTGAGTAGAGATGGAGTTCCTAGACCATCCTTACTATCCCTATAGTACGAAAAGGGGAATTTTGGGGTGGACACACTTCGTGAGTTGAGATGAAGTGTTTAGTAGCAACCTCACTATTCCCAGTGAGCTTTCTAAGATAGGTTGGAGGGTGATGCCCTTCGTGAGTTGAGATGTGATATTCGAAAGTAACCTCTAGGGGTAAGTACATTTCGTGAGTAGAGATGTGGTACTAAATAGCTATCCCTTAACCTATAGTTTATGAGTGTCTAAACTCTGTGGGGGAGTTATCTTAGCACCGAGAGGATTTGAAGAAGGGGTCGGTACACTTTGTGAGTAGAGATAATGTATACAATGTACCTATTGATATGAGTGCTCCTTACCAGAAGATGAATAAGTCACTTAGAAGAAATCTCCTTATCCCTTAACTATGTGTCTTCATAGAAGTAGCTATTGGAAACCCCATGTAAAGGCTCAAGAGTGACCCTACCTTAGGCAAGTGGGGATCCCTATCCGGTAGAGGTTAATACTGGGATTCCATGTCTAGATATCATGGTCTATGTCGGTTAAAGCTAGCCCCCACAAATTAACGTTATGAACTAAGTCTTCTTAAGGGTGTAATACTTAGGTAGATAGTGGAATGAGACGCTATCTATCCATTGCACAAGTAGACATTTGGAGAGATTCTTGGTGTGACCTTTTATGAAATGTATGAATGGGTCATTATATGATGAAATGAAGTATGAGGACTATAGGTCTATGCTTAATGAAGTAATGTGACTTTATGTCTAATGCTTATAAAGTACGTTCATTCTATTCCTAATGTACATGAAGTATGAAGGTCTTATGTTTAATGTTAAGAAAGCATGTCTCTATGATATTTTGTATGATGAAATCGATTTATGTGAAGAATGTGATGTGCCTAGTCTAAGTTAATTCCTAAGGAACACTAAGTGGAAGTAGTATTATGGGATGTTACTTTCACATTTCACTAAGTGTGACTTGGGAGTTGTCTTTGAGGACGGTTCTTATGTGAAGTCCTTAATATAAGTGTGTTCCTCTAGAGTCTTAAGTATTGAATGTTGACTTGTTAAAAGAAATGAAGTATGCTTGTCTTTGGTAGTCTTAAGGAACACTTGCGTGTGTAGTGAAGAGATTGTATGGGCGATCTCTTCATGTCTTACCTAAGTGAGTCTTAGGATAACTTGGGATAGGAAGAGTTAGTTTTAAGTGGGTTCACTGTAAGTATGTTCTTATGTTAAGAAAAATGGATGTTATTATTTATGTGCTAAATGATGGTTTTAAATGATTCCTTGTAACTTGATTCATGAAGCTTTTATCAAAATAGCATGACTTGTATGTTTATACTAAAATGTCCCATTTTGCATGATTTTGCATATGTCAGACTTAGTACATTGTTTTGTACTTACCCGACCTATTACTCTATAAGTATAGGTTGGAGGCAAGGAGACGTCTAGAAGGCAAAGCTTGGGAATCTATCCTCTCAAGACTAAATATGTCCTCATATATTCGAGGGCATAGCTCTATTTCTTAGTTTCTATCATTAAGACTTATTATGATGTATTCATTCAATGTAAAGGTCCGTGTCCCTAGGATAGTTATGTCGTGTCTTAATGTTTCCTTGTGACATGAGACTATCCTTAGTATTTATTAAAGATGTTTTCCTTATTATTATCTATTGTGAAAAGTTTAAATTTCCGCACTACCTTTAATGTCTTATGTAATGAAATGATAGCTAAGAGGCTGGTACAAGACCTTTGAAAGGTCGAGTACGCCTTTTTGACCAAAGGATTGCCCTAACTTCTAGGGTGTACTTGCGGGTCATAACAGAAGAACTCAAGCTAGGAAACTAAAGATTCATCTTTTTTTCAGTTCAAATTCGTAGACTATCATCAATTAAGCTATGTGTATATTGATTCATGGATTAGTTTCTCCATGAAGCTCTTCAAAACTTCTATTTTCTAAATCTATATTATGACCTAAACTTGGGTTTCGCGATATAGCCAGGGGTTCACTCCTAAACTCTTTTCATTATGTTATGTGCCTTTTATTATGAATATATTGGGATTAATTGATGATTTCTATTGTCACATCTTCCAAGAATCCATGTGCGCCTTATAACCCAATTTCATAAATGTTGATGGATGAATTTAGTAAATATGAACATGATGTATTGTAATTGATAATTATCTAGTTATAGAATCTTGTTTTTAATGCTTATTGTGATGTACATGATGGTAATCATGATACTTTATTCCTAACGTTGAAAAGAGGGCAAAGTCTAGGGTTTGTATATATGTTGAATAATATTGTACATAGACTTTGAATTTTCTTGCAAGGTGTATGGCTTATGGAAGGATGCAAGAATGGTAATTGGGATGGTTTCCATCCTCTTGAACCTTACATATTGTATGTCATAAATTATGTATAATGAAGTTAGTATGTTGTGTTGATTGAAAGTATAGTCATCATGGAAACACTATAATTGAGATTGTGAAACTGCTAACCACATAAGTATGTTGATTCTAGGATGAAACTGTATTTTCACCTAATGAATCTAAGAGCTTTGTATCAAATTATATTGAATGAATATGGATTACTCTTTACACATGTAGATACAGTTAAAAGAACGAATGGTAGTAAATTGGGAAAGTATACTAAGCACCGAGAGGATATTGCCAATAAGGAAAAGACCCTTCCATTAATGCAAGAGGTTGGGTCATCCTAGTGATACTCCTGAGATGGGGACTCCTCCGTTAATGCAAGAGGTTGGGTCATCCTAGTGATACTCCTGAGATGGGGACTCCTCCGTTAATCCAATAGGTAGAGTCCTTACAAGCAATCTCCCTATACCTTAAATATGTGCCCCCGTAGGACATAGCTAGTGGATCCACATAGTAGCAAGTATTTAGGTTTTACCTTGCCAAGTAGAACACCCTTTTTCTGTGTGGGGATTTATTACACCGGAATCCATGTAAGTTCTCATGGTCTATGTTGGTTATGGTTGATCTTCCCTACATAATAAAGTAACGAATGAAGTATGAACTAGCCTATGATATCCTAATAAGTTTATAAGTAAAAGTGGGGGTATGGGACTTCACTTGTTCGTTGCACTAGTAGGTTTTGAAGGATGTTATAGGAAG
Organism: Solanum lycopersicoides; assembly: GCA_022817965.1. Lineage (NCBI taxonomy): Eukaryota > Viridiplantae > Streptophyta > Magnoliopsida > Solanales > Solanaceae > Solanum > Solanum lycopersicoides. The sequence continues at coordinate 34,443,354 of CM040622.1, read as the reverse complement.
TTCTTTGTAGTCATGAAGTAACATGAGAATATGTATGGTGTATGGATAATAGTAGAAGTGAACATATCCTTATATACAATGCATGTAATTCCATTAGGCTTAGTAGAATGATTAATGTAAATATAATATGTGTGGCCAAGGTGATTTCTATGGGAATTCTTGGTAGTGTTGGTAGTATGGGATGCTAACTCTACATTGCACAAGTGGACCCTAGGAAGTGCTAAGGTCATGCCTTCATTGTAGTTTTGACATTGTTGGGGTATTGTCTTATGTGTTGTCTTGATGATGTAAATGGCTTTCAAAAACCTCATAAATGCATACTTTAAATGTAAATGTCCCTTTCTCATGTTTTAAAGGTTTTTATGCATTTCTCCATATTTGGTGCATAAAATGTACCAACCCCTTCCCCCGTTTCAAGAGTTATGTACTAGAACCCTCGCTGTCACATTCTACGGTCTAATGGTACAGTCCGTAGATTAATCCACGGACCGTCAATACTTGTTGTGGTTCCAAACTTGGTCCAGTTTCCCTGATCCTTCTCACGTGCCTTGCCTGCTGATCTACGAACATAATTTATGGAACCTCAATGGATCTACGGTGCGTAGATCACCTCCGTAACTGTCCTTTTGTGCATTTTTCTCATATATCTCTTAATTTCTGCGTCTAAACACCTTTCGTGCAAAAAAAAATATAAAAACTAATACAAACGGGATCTAGACACACACAACTCTTAAGTGAATTGAATCAAAATTACAATAAACTCACAATACATCATGAAGTAGGTTGATATGAGAACTACTTGTATGATGTATGTTAAACTTAGATTGTTTCTATAAGTTGCTTTCCTTGATATGTTTGACTAAAGGTGAATTATCCATTGTCAATGATAAATAAGCTTAGGAGGAGATCAAAGGGTGATGAATATAAATGAGGACCTAAAGTTACTTGCTTGGCATGGGTGGTTTTATAGGGTCTTATCCATGCATTGCATAAGTTTGTCATAAGGTGGCTCATGAAGTGTTGCTCTTATTTTATGTTTAATCAGATTGTGTTTGCTATGTCTATGACTATTGTTGCGACCCAAGGGTACACCCTAAAAGTAACATTGATTACTTGATGTTGACTGGGTCTCATACAAGCCCTTAGCATAGCACAACGTAAGATATAAGAAATGATGCGGAACTTAAAACTTTTATTCATACAATCGAAATCTTTTACAAAACCAAGTGGATGTCTAACTTGTCTCAATTATCCATCTAATACAATCTTGAATCAACAATAAGTTCATATACCTTTCAACATAATATTAAAGTTAAATAACTAGAATGAAACTACAATTGAATCATATGACCTTGAATCTTAAGGACTCACCACAAGCTACAAGAATAGTCGATCACAACATGATAAAATAGAAGATCTCCTTATGAACTGAAACCTACATTTTGTGCAAAATGTAGAAAATATGGGTTAGTACAAAAATGCACTAAATAGCCATGCAGAAAAACCTTAAAAACATGCTCAAAATAACATTTTGGTTGCAAACATGTTATATGCAAAGTTTGAGAAACATCATGAACTTTAGTGTAAAAACATAAGCCACAAGCATATTCAACATATAGACCATGATAGCATAATAGAACCATCTCATGTGTAACCCTAAGTTATACTTGTGCAATGTATAAATACATATCGCATAGTCGAATCTATAGTAAGTACCACTTTTAGGCCACCATTATCATACTTACCATTCATTAATCTTATCTTTAGTAGATACTCATAGACAAGGAAAACCTTCACATTAACAAGTCATATAAGGGAAAGCAACTCATAGAAACAATCCACATTAAAAATACTTCATTAAAAATATCCTTCCGAACGACATACTTAGTAGCATCATCATAAGCATAATCATTTCATTAAACATTATCGCATAAAAGAACACACCATAACTACTCTCAAAGCCTACTTGTGCAATTCATGGGTGAATTCCCATACCCCCACCCACACTAAGTAGTCCATCCTTGAGAAGATAGTTTATCATCATTTATTGTGGGGCTAAGCCTTAACCACATAGACCATGTGAGCAAATCATGGAATCTTGTGTTACTCATACCGAAAAGAGCGACCTACTTACCTTAAGGTAGAACCATTAATTTATCTTAGGTGGATCCCCTATATAATAACCTATCGGGCACATATTTATGGTATAAGGATATTGCTACCAGATACACCGCCTCAAATCATGTGGGAATACATCTCAAGAGATTGCTACAAGAAACCCCATCTCGAATCACGTAAGAGCTACCATCTCTATCACTATCCATGCGCTAGTTCCCATTATTTTTATGCAATACCTAACATTCATTACTTTAGTTTATTATTTTGGGAGAAAGAGATTATTAAAATATACCTAGCCTCAACTCACGTATGGGCATCCATCTCAACCCAAAATCATTCATTAGATGGCTCTTAGTTTAAATAGGTAAGAATATCCTTTCAACTACGAATCCCCATATTGTGTGAAAACCTTTCAGAACTTTTCACTACAATTCATTAAGTTTATAATTGAGAATAACCTTTCAATTAACACAACATCGTTAGCATAAGCATAGAAACTGAATTCATACTTTATTCGTGATTATGTGTGTTGTAATACTTAGAAAGTCCATGACTTGGTCTAGAGCCTCGCATGATGAACTAAACTCTAAAAAATTGTTTATAAGCCTAAAAGAATTTATTGAAACCAAGTAGGAAGTATTAGAGCATAAACGTCAAGAAACGACCAAGACATCTGGAAACTAGTGCAATTGAACTAGTAAGTGTCCTTAGGTTTCGTGAAGGTTTCTAAGTGTTCTATGAGGTTTAAAACTTTTAGAAATACTTTTAATAGGTAAAAACATATATATAAGGTAAAAACGTCTAGGTACGACCCCCCAAGGACTGCCCTAGGGGTACATTCAGGGACCCCAACCATGGCCAAGCTAGCTTCCAAAGGCAGCAACAATTTGCACTTAGCAGAAGTGTGTCCGCGTCGCGGACATGGTCCCCTAAGGACCAAAAGTCTTGATCTGCATCGCGGACACATAATGGAATCCACTGTCTCGAAAATTAATTTAGAAAATCTTGGGGGAACAGCTCCGCGACGCGGAGTTGTTTCCCGAGAAAAAATATGAAATTTAGAGTTCAAGTTTGACTTCATTAAAAGATCAACTTAAGTGAGGTTTCTTTTGGGTATTTAAAATTAGTTTTACCTAACATTCACTTGCTCAAATCAAAATCCCCAAATCAAAAACCAAAAGCTCTCACCTCTCTCTACTTTTTCTCTCTATTCAACATCCATTGAAGGAACCAAGAAGCTTGAAGAAGAAGGCCAAATTTCCCAAGTTTCTACTAAAATTTCCTAGATTAAGTCTCGATAAGGTATGGATTCTTCACTCTTGGGATTCCTTTCCCCAAGAGGTCCATTCAAAGTTAATTTCTAAATCACCAAATTCCAAGGGTTTTCTTCTAAAAATGGGTTTTCTTCTAAACTTGAAATTGATGATTAATTGTGATGAATTGTGATTGCCTAGGGTTAATTAAGTGTAGATTGTTCAGTAATTGATGTTGATTAATGGGTATTTCGTGTGGATCATGTCCTTTCAACAATTTCCCTAAATCTTTTATCTTGAATATGAATTGATGGAATTGATGAATGTATTGATTGTTAGCCTTATTTTAACTATTCTATTTCATTTATGGACTGCGTAGGCTCATGTATTGTTGGGATTGAATCTTTTTCTTTAAGAATTCATGTTGAACCTTTTTTTCTCACATTAGCTATGAATTGGACTTGTCGATGATTAGCGTTGTTAGAATGGGTTATGTTATTTCTTAATTCACTATATTATGATGATGATGAGTGGGTCATTGGATAATTTTGATGAATTGAAGGTAAGATTCTTGATGAAGGCTATGGAGGGTATTTGGTAAGACTTGTGATCTTGAACTCTTTACTTCAATAATGATGGATTGTATTTGGTGATGATGTGGTGAAATTTAAGTATTATATGTGATTAAATTAAGAAGATATGATATGATAAATATGATGGTATGATATGATTATGTTGAATGTTAGATGATTGTGAGGCTATGTTAATGTGAGTTTGAAGATGATTTCTCTTGTATGCCTTAGATGATATGATAATAATATGTTGATCTCACTAATTATGTTTTTGTGATGAAAAGAAGTTCTCATCCTATGTCTAATGAGCTAAATGATATGCTATACAAAGGGGTTAGTCAGTCTCCTATGACCTATATTATGCTATGATTGTTAAAGAATGACTTAATGACATTTAAGAAAAGGGACTTTATCTTAGCACCGAGTGAACTAGTTATGATAGGTGTCCCTTCCTAATGTGGGAAGGTAGGTTCACATTGGTTCTCATGAGACGGAGATTACAATGCAATTTTGCATAAAAAAGGTTTCTAGTATGTCTCCTAGTTCATGAACTATGTTGCCCCCATAGGAATACTAGTTAGTTTATCCACCTAGAATGATATGTTCATTTTTTTCTCCTACATTGGCAAGTAGACCACCTTCTTTTGGTGTAGGGTTTCATGACAACGGATTCCATGTTTAGCTCACATGGTATATTGTCGGTTAAGTTTATTGTTCCCGAAAGTAAAATTGAAAGTAAAAAAGTGAACTCTAACTAGGTTGACTTAAGGGGTTCTTCTTAGTTTAGGTAGGGGTATGGGGATCTACCTATATATTGCACTAGCTGGCCTTGATGGAAATCCTAGGAGGTCGTTCTTATGCTCTTATAAAGTAAATGATACGTATATGTTCACTTTACATGTTGATGATCCTATATGATGTTGGTTTAACTTATGAACATTTTATTCGTCGATATTTCTATATATGATGATGACTACTCATGATGCTATGTTATATGAACTTAGACATACTTATGATATTTTTCCTTGTTTACTTGATTATGTGGGGTTATGGGACATCACATGAGTATTGCACTTGTATGCTTGGGATGGGATTGTTGGCAAGGTTGTTATAAGCTATGATGATATGAACTCTTGTACATGCTTTGTTATTATGACATTATGTTGAAGTTACTTTGGTTAGATTATCTTGATATGCTACTATTAATGTTGATAGGACCTTATGTTGATAATATCCATGTTGACTTGACTTTATTGACGATGTTGGTCTTGTGTTGAATATGGACTTTTCTTAATGAATATATGATCATCGGCTTGTATGTGCTCTTATTTGTGCATTATGGCCTTCAAAAGTTACTTTTTTTACTTCAACAAAATGTCCTTTTTATCATGATTTAAAATGGTTTATGCGCACATATCCATACTTAGTTCCACTGGTTGTACTAATCTATATTCTTTATGGTTCTACAAATACGTAGGTTCGGTTCGTTAAGGTTTCAAGGTCGCTTTTCAAGGAGAGTTGGACTTTTCCTAAATTTTTCATAGGTCCTCCATGTTCGAGAATTGTGCCTTCTATCTAGCCTAGTCGGATTTGCTATAGTCTAAAGACATTATTTTCTCTCTTATTGTTAAATATATTGTTGTATGCATTAAGTGGCAATGATGAATTTGTATTAAGGGTTATGCCTGAATGTTCTAATCGTTTTAGATGGTTTAAATGTGAGACGGTATTATAGACTATATTCTTATATGTTATGTATGTTGTCTAAACAATAAGCCTATGTAAGCTTCCTATGCGAGGAGTGTAAGTAAACTCCCTAAGTAGTATGCGAGAGGTCAATGTAAACCTCAATCTATCAAAGTTTTCATTTTTCCGCATTTTAACCCATGAAATGTTATGAAGAATGCTAAGAATATAATCTTAGTCCTCCCCGAGGATGACGACGCCAGTTACGTCTAGGGGGTGCACCCAGTCGTGACAAACTTTGTATTAGAGCATGAGGTTGTATTAATCTCAGGATTAATCTCTCACTAAACTTCATCTATGTAGAGTCTTTTTCAGGGTGTGAAGCGTGCCACACTTATGAATGAGAGACTATGTGATGCTTAGGAATTCTCGCTTTTTGGTTATCTTTAATGTCGTGCCTTATGAGTTGAAACTCTATGTGTCCCTTTTAATCTTATCCTTTTCTTGTGGATATAGGAGATGAATATGAGAAGGACGGGTGTAAGGAGAATAGAGGAAGATTTGTCTAATGCGGGAGTTCCTCGTCACGACCCAGATTCTTGAATCTGGACCGCGACCGGAGTCGTTAACCTCTTAGAGGTCGCAAACAAGCCTCTTCTTAGCTTTCATCACATTCATATAGTTAAATTTGTGGAAAATATAAAATTTTCAAAACATAATGAAGTGTACATAGACTTCATATAAATTCTACATAGATTGATACACTATAAGCTCAAACTAAACAACCATCTACAATGGATTACGCAATTCAAATGAAAGAATCAATATAACATAATAGTTTGCCAAAACGGCCTTAATACAATGCTTCGAATAAATGTCTTGAAAAGAAACGCTAAGGACAACTCCACTATCTATGTCTAAAGTACTAAGCTATAAAGATAGGCGTAGCATCCTCGAACTCAAGAGGACCTACCAAAGGTCTGGAGATCGCTGAGTCCAAACCGCTTCAATGAGTTTCAACCTTCTCTCTGACCTGCACCTATAAAAATAGTAATAGTATAGGGTTAGTACACACTTGTACTAAGTATGGGTGTATGCACACATACACATTAGGCTACGCATGATCAAGGAAGCTCTTCCTAAACAACATGCCATTTCTGGAAAGTGAAGTCACTAGACATTCTTAATTCGTTATATGTGATTCATGGTGTGAATATGACATATTTTAATGCATTTAAAACACACAACTCATTTTCTATATGATCATAAGACCTTGGAATCATGCACATAATTTTAGAACATCACAAACGAAAAATTATAAATTTGCTCCCTCTAGGCCGAGAGCACCATGCTCCAGACTTAGAATATTTTCAGTCTTTTCTTCTTTTGTTGTCTAGTTCAATGATCTCCTTTGATCCTATGTTTTACTTACAAGTGCAATGATTCATTGTAGTCCCATACCTACAGTGAATCAAGTAAGTAATCCAAGGGATTAAGGAAATGATTTAACTACAATTTGGGCATGAAATCTTTCTAAGCCAATCTTTATTGGTTAAGCCTATTATTTGATATTGGCCTAATATAAGAAGTCATTATAAGCCAATATTATTTGTCTATGATCATTTGCCAATTATATAAAGTCATTATAAGCCAATCTCATTTGGCTTTGATCATTTTCATAATATGAGGAGTTATTATTGGCTATGCCCTTTTCTTATAGAAAACTTCATTCTTATCAAACATTGATATTCTTAAACTCTTGCTTTCTTAGTTCACTTTGAACTTACATCTCTTCTTCCTTCTTACTTTCTTAAAGAAGCTTTTAGCATTTAGATCATGTGAAATGACATGAAATCCAGTGTCTTCCCCACACCAAAAGAGGTGGTTCATCGATCAAAGTGAACCTAGATCATGTGAGTTAACATGAAATCCAGTGTCTGCGGCACACCGAAAGGGGTGATTCACCGGCTAAAGTGAACCCATGTGCAATGTCTTCCCCACACCGAAAAGAGGTCGATCACGGCTAAAGTGAAACCAAGAACTTTATTTTTGAGCATTAATCGACATAGATCATGTGAGCTAAACATGAAATCCAGTGTCTGCCCCACACCAAAAAGGGGTGGTTTCACCGGCCAAAGTGAAACCGAATCTACCTAGCTCGCTTAGGTGGAATCCACTAGCTAGTTCCCATGCTGGCAACATGGTTCGAAGATTAGGAGATTTTTGGAGACTCTTATCCACCGTAGTGGAGCCTCATCTCATGAGACTTACATGTGCTAGCACAAGCTCATTGCTATTCTATCAGTGCTTTGCTGACTTTCTTTTACTTCATAACTTTAGAGTTGACTCAAACATTATGGAATATTGTTTCTAGATTGAGATTTATTTACTCTATGGATAACTTGTCATCCCTTTCTTTACTTGATGAAAATGTGAATTTAACCTTACATTATCATCTTGGTGTTAATGAGACTTGTCTCACACTTTCTAACACCCTCTTATGTGAGTATCTTTAACATAGTTGTCTTAGGTGTAAGTGAGACTTGTCTCACTTCCTTTAACACCCCATTCTGGTCACTTTTGTAACTTTTAAGCCTTTAGTGATGTTATTACTCACTTCATCTTTATCATTGTCATTTGGTAATGTTATACCCTTCTTTATGAACGTTATGAACTTTGTTCAATGTAGTTACTATATTCCTTGTTCATTTTGATAGAGTATGTTGGGACTTGTCCCAATGATTGGCATACCCTTGGTTATGGATTCTTTGAATTACCTTAGGTGTGCTTATTCTTTTGGCATTTCAATACATTGTCCATATAAGATAGTATAGGGTATGTTGGGAATTGTCCCAATGATTGGCATACCCTTAGTTATGAATTCAATATTATGGTGGTCATGTTTAATTTGTCATTACAATATATTGGCCATATAAGATTAGTATGAATTAGTATTGGCCTAAACAATTTGGACATAACTTTACTAGCCAATTTATTGGCACAAGCCAACCATTCACTCAACATTATTCATGAGGTTATCATTAGCCAATTTTATATCATAGTTTGGGAAAAACATTGTTAGCCAAGTCGATTGACTTCATGTAAAAACTTTAGTGAACTCATCATCTCAAGTAAGTCAACATTTAACAGTAACTATACTTCATAACTGAAACATAACAAATTTTACATTCTCAGACACAATTAAGCCTTACAACCTTCTTTATTTCGTGTAAATGATACTTAAATCGTACAAGTCAAATCTATAGGCTTTAGTCAACATTTACAAATCAAGAACCCTACACATTAGGATCAATTAGCACCACATACCAACAACATGTTCGAGATTACATCTACATACTCATTAGAATCGAAAACAAGGATACTAGGGAGAAGGACGTTTAACAATATCGTTGGGAAGCAACCCTAGTTTTGAGATTCATAAATTCAAAACGTTGAAAATCCTCTTGGAGAAAGAATTCCAGGAGAGAAACCCATACCTTATGAAGAATTGAATCTACGATGATCCCTTTTGCACGAAGACCTTGAAATCGCCTAAGAAAACCTTGTCTTTCTACGTTCTTTGCTTACTGCCTTAGCGTCGTGAGTTATTGTGAATGATCGTGGTTTCTAGGTCTTAGGAACTGATATTGAATAATTTAGATTTAGACTAATTAACTTAATAAATTAATTAATTAGGTAATTACTAAAACGCCGCTCCTAAGTTGACTAGACATAGGAGGACATTTGAGTTAGCCAAATTCGAAAATTGGCTAAGTATCTCGGCTTGACCAAGGCTTTAGATTAATTAATTAGATTGCTAAATTAATTAATTAAAATACCCCTAAGACACTAGGACCACAACTAACCCCTTTGGATTATCCTAGGTTAGGTACTAGGTTGTCCCTAAGTTAGTTAGGTTAGTTAGGTGTCACCCGACAAGGTCCTATGTTGTCGGGTCCCTTGGCTGGTCGATCTTGGTTGGTCCTAGGTTAGCTATCTAGTTGGTTAGGTTAGTTAGATTCTAGAGTTTGTTAGGAAGCTAGGGCCCACATGGATGGACCCGTGCGCGCCTGTCCCTAACCGCCTAAACAAATGTGGTTGATCTTGTCGCGTGGTCCCCCTCGGCGGTTAGCACATGTGCTTGCACATGCGTTGCTGCCCATTTCTCCCAACCCTGCACTCCTATGGTTGCATTTGGAAAGTTCACTCCTTGTCCAAGGATCCTCACTATGTCCTTGGACACTGCTTACTCTACATGATCATTTTCATTGATCATGTGCTATGGTATCTAGGCTTGACACTTGGATGCCTCATACCCAATATATGTTATGTGAAGAATACTATATTTTAGCTTAGGGTCTTCATCGCAGGTACATTTCTTAAACAATGCTTATTCATACTTAGAAAAAATGGCGAACACCCTTAGCTAATATATTCTAATATGCCAATATTATTCAATATTGGGCATTGGGATGCCTATGTACCCCAAAACGCATTCTTAAAACCTATTTGTCTCTTTACTAGACATGTACATTTTTCTTGGAATGTTACATTCTTCCCCTTGAGAACAAAGCCCCTACACAAGGCAATCAAGTGCCTCAACAAGATCAAGCTTCGGTCATTCCTCCATTTATGATGGATGGTGAGATAAGGTCGGCATTTGTGACTTTAGCTCAAGCCATGTCGGCTGAATCCAATAGGGAGGTTGGACCTCCTATTCAACCAAAAGCTAACACCATGGCTTCCCGCTTGAGGGACTTCACGAGGAGTACCCCCCCCCCCAATATTTTATGGGTCAAAGGTGAACGAGTACCCCCAAGACTTCATTGATGAGTTCTACAAGATTCTTTATGCTATGGGGTTGACATCGAATGAAAAGGCCAAACTATCTTCCTATCAACTCAAGGACGTAGCTCAAACATCATACACCCAATAGGAAGTGTTTAAAAGAGTTTTTATTGATCGTTTCTTTCCTAGGTAGAAAAGGGAGGCGAAAGTAGAAGAGTTCATCAACCTTCGTCAAGGAGGTGTGAGTGTGCAAGAGTAATCCTTGAAGTTCACTAAATTGTCCAAGTATGCTCCTTCTTTGGTGTCCAATCCTAGGGATGTGATGAGTCTCTTTGTGATGGGAGTTTTTGATGACTTAGTTGAAGGGTGTCATTTGGTGATGCTAAATGACAATATGGATATTTTTTGGTTGATGGTTCATGCTCAACAAATTGAGGAGACTAGAATCAAGAAGAAGAATAGGGAATTTAAGAGGTCCAAACTTATGAGGTAGGTACATCCAAGGGTAGGCATGAAATTCAAAAGAAGCCTAGGTTCAAGAAGAGGGTTTCCAAACAAGTTCCTTCCAATTTCCCAAAGGCAAGCAAAGATAGGGTGTCTAACCCTATGTCTCAAAAGGGAAGAAGTGGAACTTCACCAAGTGACAATCCTATTTGTGCAAAGTGTGGTAAGAAGCATAGGGGTTAATGTTGGGTGGGAAAGGGAAATTGCTTTGGTTGTGGAAAATATAAGGTTAGGGACTGCCCTAATTTTAGGATCTAAGATAAGGGGGGTGGTCAAGCTCAACCAAGCGGTCCTAGTTCTGATGCTCCAAAGAGGACCTCTTATATGCTCTCCGCTCTAGGGGTGAGCAAGAAGAGTCTCCCCATGTGGTCACCGATATGTTACAAGTCTTCTCTATTAATGTTTACACTTTACTTGATCCTGGTGCTACATTATCATTTCTAACTCCTCTAGTATCTAAAAAGTTTAATGTTGTACCCAATATTTTGATTGAACCATTTTCGATTACAACCGCGGTGGCTGACTTTGTTGTCGCTAGAAGAGTCATTAGGAGTTGTCCTATATCTTTGCCCAATAGAGTTACATGGGTGGATTTAGTAGAGCTTGATATGGTTGATTTTGTTGTTATTTTGGGAATGGATTAGTTGGATGCTTGTTTTGATTTCATAGATTTTCGAACAAGATAGGTTAAGTTCAATTTTCCTAATAAGCCCATCTTAGAGTGGTAAGGGGTAACTCAATTCCTAGAGTTCGTATTATTTCTAGTCTAAAATCTTGTAAAATGATCTCTAAAGGGTGTCTTTACCACATTGTAAGAGTCAAAGATCTTGAGTCCGACATTTCTCCTATAGATTCGATCCCCGTAGTGAAGGACTTTCTGAAAGTCTTTCCCGATAAATTGCCCAAAATTCCTCCCAAGCGGGAAATAGACTTTGCTATCGACTTTTTACCGAATCCGAATCCCATTTCAATCCCTCCTTACCGGATGGCTCCAACGGATATGAAAGAGTTAAAGCTTAAATAAAAAGACATATTAGACAAGGGATTTATTCAACCTAGTATTTTGCCATGGGGAGCTTCGGTGTTGTTTGTTTAAAAGAAGAATGGGTCCCATCGGATGTGCATTAACTATCGTCAACTCAATAAGCTCACCATTAAGAACAAGTATCCTCTCCCCGATTTACGACTTGTTTGACAACTTCAAGGGGCAAGCTACTTTTCTAAGATTGACTTGAGGTTGGGTATCACCAACATAGGGTGAGAGGTGCGGATGTACCTAAAACAACATTTTGAACTACGTATGATTACTATGAGTTCCTATTAATGTCCTTTGGCCTCACGAATGCCCCGACGGATTTTATGGACCTTATGAATAGGTTGCTCCAAAATTACCTAGATTTCTTTGTAATTGTCTTCATTGACAATATCTTGGTAAATTCAAAGAATTATGGTGAAAACACTGACCATTTGAGAGTGGTATTACAAATCCTTAAGAAACACCAACGGTTTGCAAACTATAGGAAGTGTGAGTTTTGGTTGAGATTGATGGCGTTTCTTGGTCATATTATCTCAAGTGAGGGTATAGAGGTCGTTACAAAGAAAAGCGAGGCGTTTAAGAATTGTCCTACAACATGGATCCCAACCGACATTAGAAGTTTCTTGGGTTTAATCGGGTACTATTGGAGGTTTGTGGATTGTTTTGTGTCCATTGCTTCTCCTTAGACTACCTTGACTAAAAAGAGCGTTAAAATTGAGTGGTCGGAGGCATGTGAAAGAACCTTCAAAATATTGAAAGATAAGCTTACCTCAGCTTCGGTTTTTACTTTACTGGAGGGTACCATGGGTTTTGTGATATATTGCGACGCTTCCCAAGTGGGTTTGGGTTGTGTCCTTATGCAACATGGGATGGTTGTAGCGTATGACTCTAGACAACTCAAGGTGCATGAGAAGAATTATCAGACTCATGATCTTGCATTAGCGTCTATAATGTTTGCATTGAAAATATGGAGGCATTACTTGTATGGTGTTCATGTGGATGTGTATATAGACCATAAGAGTCTTCATTATGTGTTAAGTCAAAAGGAGTTGAATATCCGACAAAGAATATGGTTGGAATTATTGAAAGATTATAACATGAGTGTTCTCTACAACCCCGACAAAGCCAATGTGGTTGCAGATTCTTTATGTCATATGACCATGTTTAGTGTGTCTTATGTATATAAAGGTAATAAAGACATAATAAAAGATGTTCATAGGTTGTCTAGATTGGGTGTTCGGTTGTAAGATTTCCCAAATAGTGGTTTTATGGTTCATAATAATTATGGGTCATCATTAGTGGTTAAGGTGAAGTCTAAGCAACATCTTGATCTGCAATTGATGGAGTTGAAGAAATTTGTACTTAGAAAGTTGAAGAGTCATTCTCCCAAGGGGCAGGATGGTATGCTAAGGTACCAACGTAGATTGAGTGTACCAGATGTTGATGATTTGAGGGGAAAGGTTTTGGAAGAAGAACATGGTTCCCTATATTCTATTCTTGGGGGTGCCACTAAAATGTATCATGACCTTAGAGAGGTATATTGGTGGGATGTCTTGAAAAGGGACATAGCGGAGTTTGTATTCAAGTTTCAAAATTGCCAACAAGTTAAAGTCGAGCATCTAAAGCCTAGGGGTCTAATCGAAAAAATGGGTGTTCCAACTTGGAAGTGAGAAGAGATTAATATGGACTTTGTTGTAAGGTTGCCTCAAACCCGGAGGCAAAATGACTCAATTTGGGTTATAGTGGATAGATTTATAAAATGCGCTCACTTTATCCCCGTTAAGTCTACTTATACGGTGGAGGATTATGCAAGGATCTACATTGATGAGATTTTTAGTCTTCATGTTATCCCTTTGTCCATCATATCGGATAGAAGTGCACATTTCACTTCTCGTTTTTGGAGATCTTTTCAAAAAGGCTTGGGTACTCAAGTGAAACTTAGCACAGGTTTTCATCCCAAAACGGATGGTCAAGCAGAGCTTACTATTCAAACCATAGAAGACATTTTATGAGCTTGTGTGATAGATTTCAAAGGGAATTAGTACAATCACCTACCGTTGATTGAGTTCTCCTACAATAATAGCTACCATTCGAGTATTTCCATGGAACCTTTTGAATCACTCTATGGTAGGCAATGTAGGTCTTCGGTCGGGTGGTTGAGGTTGATGAGTGTTTAGTCCCTTGTCCCGAAATAATATATTATGCTTTGGAGAAGGTTAGAGTGATAAGGGATAGGTAGAAAACAACCTATAGTCGGCAAAAATCCTATGCCGACAATAGATGAAGAGATCTCGAATTTGAAGTAGGCGATATGATGTATTTGAATATTTCACCTATGAAAGGCGGATGATATTCGGAAAAAAAGGGAAGTTAAGTCCCCGATATGTGGGTCCCTATGAGGTTTTGCAACGGGTCAGAAAAGTTGCATATGAGTTGAAATTACTTAGTGAACTATCTTTAGTTCATCCGGTATTTCATGTGTTATGCTAAAGAAGTGTATTGGTGATCCCGTGTTCATTCTCCCTATTGAAGGGTTAGGTGTGGATGAGAGCCTTTCCCATGAAGAGGTTCCGGTGGAAATTTTAGATTGCCAAGTCAAGAAGTTGAGGAACAAAGAGGTGGCCTCTGTAAAAGTCCTATGGAGAACAACCTAGTTGAGAGAGAAACATGGGATCCCGAGCCCGACATGAAGTCCCATTATCCTATTTCCTTTCCTCAAACTCTAGCCAAAGTTGAGGTTAGTAATAATCCTCTTTAAGAAATGAGTTAATTTGAATTTGGCTTGCTTACCTAAAATATGCATAATTATAGTACAGGTTCATGCTAAAGTTTTCTTGTAAATATGCTATTTTGCTTAACTTACACTTATTTGTGCATTGTGTATTGTTGCTTTCATTAAATAGCATTGAGCATGTTGATGTGTTTTGAAAGAGGTTTTGCATAAGTGACTCTTGATGTTTTGTTGAGATCATGTTCATGTTGAGAAGGTAGTTCCTCATGTTGAGAAGTTGAGCTCTTATATGTGGTAAATTGTGATTTGAGTTTCTATGTGTAAATGCCATGTTTATGTGTTTAATGGAGTTGTGAAATACTCCTATGACCTGTGACTCATGATGATTTTAGGTTATTGTTGTTGTTCGTTGGGTTGCTAGTCTTGAGTCATATTCTCCATATAAAAAGATTTAAGGGTCATTCGGGGACAACAGTACCTAAGGGGGGGATAATGTAACATTTTGATATTCTATGACTTGGTCTAGAGCCTCACATGATGAACTAAACTCTAAAACAGTATTTCTAATCCTAAAATAATGTATTGAAACCAAGTAGGAAGTATTACATCCTAAACGTTAAGGGACGACCATGACTAAAATAGTTTGCATTATTCCTCATAGAGTTCTTAACATTCATTACTTTAGTTCATTATTATGGGAGAACGAGATTATTACCAGATACCTAGCCTCAACTCACGTATGGGCATCCATCTCAACCCATAATCATTCATAAGATGGCTCATAGATTGAATAGGTGAGAATAAACTTTCAACTATCCCCATATTGGTGAAAACCTTTCGGTACTTGTCACTATCATACATAAGTGTATAATTTAGAATAACCTTTCAATTAACACAACATTGTCAGCATAACAATAGAAACTGAATTCATACTTCATTCGTGGGTACAATGTGTGTTGTAACACTCTGAAAGTCTATGACTTGGTCTAGAGGCTCACATGATGAATTAAGCTCTAAAACATTGTTTATAAGCCTAAAATAATGTATTGAAATCAAGCAGGAAGTTGCCTAAACGTCAAAGGACGACCAAGACGTCCGGAAACTAGAGCAATTGAACTAGTAAGCGCCCTTAGATTTCGTGAAGGTTTCGAAGTGTTGTATGAGGTCTAAAACTTGTCGAAATACTTTAGATAGGTAAAAACATGTATATAGGGTAAAAACGTCCAGGTCTGACCCCCCAAGGATCGCCCTAGAGGTCTTTGTCCGCGTCGGATAAATGGTCCCCCAAGGACAAAAGGTCTTGATCTGTGTCGGGGACACGTTGCAGACTCCACTGCCTCAAAAATTAATCTAGAAAATCTTTCGGGAACAGCTCAGCGACACGGACTTGTTTTCCGACTAAAATCTGAAATTTAAAATTCAAGTTTGACTTCATTAAAAGGTAAACTTAAGTGCGGGATCTTTTGGGTATTTTAGGAGAGGGTTATATATTTATTCTAAATCAGATTTACCTCACATTCACTCACTCAAATCAAATCCCCAAATCAAAACCCAAAATCTCTCACCTATCTCCACTTTCTCTCTCTATTCAACCTCCACTGAAGGAACCAAGAAGCTTGTAGAAGACGGCCAAATTTCCCAAGTTTCTTCTCAAATTTCGTGGATTAAGTCTCTATAAGGTATGTATTCTTCACTATTGGTATTACTTTCCCCAAGAGGTCCATTCAAAGTTCATTTCTAAATGACCAAATTCCAAGGGTTTTCTTCAACAAATGGGTTTTATTCTAAACTTGAAATTGATGATTAATTGTGACGAATTGTGATTACATATGGCTAATTAATTGTATATTGTTGAGTAATTAATGTTTATTAATGTGTATTTCGTGTGGATCATGTCCTTTCCCCAATTTCCCCCAAATCTTTGATCTTGCTTATGAATTAATGGGAATTGATGAATGTATTGATTGTTAGACTTGTTTTAACTATTCTATTTCAATTATAGACTACCTAGGGTCATGTATTATTGGGATTGAATCTATTTATTGAAGAATTCATGATGAACCCTTTTCCCTAAGCCTAGATATGAATCGGACTTATAGACTATTAGGGTTGTTAGAATGGGTTATATTATTGCTTAATTTATTATATTATGATTATGATGAGTGGGTTATTGGATAACTGTGATGAATTGAGGCTAAGATTCTTGATGAAGGCTGTGGAGGCTATTTGGTAAGACTTGTGATCTTGAACTCTTTACTTCAATAATGATGGATTGTATTTGGTGATGATGTGGTGAAATTTAAGTATTATATGTTATTAAATTAAGAAATATGATATGATGAATATGATGGTATGATATGATTATGTTAATGTGAGTTTGAAGATTATTTCTATTGTGTGCCTTAGGTGATAAGATAATGATATGTTGATCTCACTAATGATTGTTGTATGATGAAAGGAAGTTCTCATTCTATGCCTAATGAGATAAATGATATGCTATGCAAGGGGGTTATTCTCCTAGATATTAAGCAATGATTGTTAAAGAATGAATTAATGGCATTTCAAAAAAGGACTTTAGCTTAGCATCGAGTGAACTAGTTATGAGAGGTGACCCTTCCTAATGTGAGAAGGTAGGTTCATATTGGTTCTCATGAGATGGAGATTAAAATGCAATTGCATAAAGAGGGTCTCTAGTATGTCCCCTAGTTCTTGATATATGTTGCCCCCATCGGAATACTAGCTAATGGATCAATCTAGAATGTTATGTTCATATTTTGGTACAACCTTGGAAAGTAGACACCCTTCTTTCGGTATAGGGTTTCATGACACCAGATTCCATGTTTAGATCACATGTTCTATTGCCGGTTAAGAAGATTGTTCCCGAAAGTAAAAAATGAAAGTAATAAAGTGAGCTCTAACTAGGGTGACTAAAGGGGTTCTTTTTAGTGTAGGTAGGGGTATGGGAGTCTACCTATACATTGAACTAGTTGTCCTTGAGGGAAGTCCTAGAAGGTTGTTCTTATGCTCTTATAAAGTAAATGATATGCATATGTTGACTTTACACGTTGATGATCCTATATGACATTGGTTTCACTTATGAACTTATTGGTCTACATTGCTATATATGATGACGACGACTTACGATGCTATGTTATATGAACTTAGAAATTACTTATGATCTCTTTCCTTGTTTACTTGATTATATGGGTTATGGGACTTCACATGAGCATTGCACTTGTATGCTTGGGATGGGGTTCTTTGGAAGGGTTTTATGAGCTATGATGATATGAACTCTTGTACATGCTTTGTTATTATGACATTATGTTGGAGTTTCTTTGGTTATATGATCTTGATATACTACTATTCATGTTGATATGACCTTATGTTGTTTATATCAATGTTGACTTGACTTTATTGATGATGTTGGTCTTGTGTTGTATATGGACTTGTCTTAATTAATATGTGATCATCGGCTTGTATGTGCTCTTATTTGTGCATTAAGGCTTTCAAAAGTGACTTAGCATGATTGGAACAAAATGTCCTATTTAGCATGATTTCAAATGTTTTATGCGCATATATTCATACTTAGTAAAAGTGGTTGTACTAAGCAATATTCTTTATGTTTCTACAAATATGTAGGTTCGGGCCGTTGAGGTTTCAAGGTCGCTTTGCAAGGAGACTTGGACTTTTTCCCATGTTTTGGAAGTCCTCAATGTTCGACAATGGTTCCTTCAGTCTAGCCTAGTAGGATTTTCTATAGTCTAAAGACATTCTTTTCTCTCTTATTGTTGAAAATATCATTGTATCCCTAAGTGGAAATTATGAATTTGTATTAAGGGCTATGCGCGAATGTTCTACTCATTTTAGATGGTTTAAATGTGAGACAATATTATAGACTAAATTCTTATATGTTATGTATATTCTCTAAACGAGAAGCCTATGTATGCTACCTCTACAAGGAGTCCAAGTAAACTCCATAAGTAGTATGCGAGAGGTCTATCTAAACCTAAATATATAAAAGTTTTAATTTGTCTGCATTTTTAATGTATGGAATGTTATGAAGAATTCAAAGAGGCTAGTCTTAGTCCTTTCCGAGGACGACGACGTCAGTTACGTCTAGGGGTTCTCCCGGTCGTGACATGTGTAGTGAATATCGTTTCAACAAGAACATTATCATATCATTATTCTCATGTATTCATAAAGCAAGTACACACCATGAAGTTCATACATGACTCTTATAATTTTCCCTTCAAGGACCATGAATCATTATTCACCAAAAAATATAGAATTATTATATTGTAAATGGATCACAACATTATTCAAGTAATCAATTAATAATATTCATAAATCAATAACATTTTACGAACTTCAATCAATACCTACACTTTAATATCCAATCTAAGAAAACAGGGTAATTCATGGATTCTTGAGTAATTCATTATAAAAAAAAGTAGTAATTCATCAATTTAATCAAAATACAAAGTTATATAATCATTGAAATCATTTCTGAAGTGAATCCATGACTTGGAGTAAAATCTTAGCTCTTTGGGATTTCTTACTTTGTAATCGGGGATTTTTTAGGGGCTCTATAGGTGAAGGCTACCCATAGATAAAATTATACCATGCCTTATTAAAGATTTACCATGAAATTGAGGATAGAATATTGATTCTTCAACCTAGCTTCACCCTTCTTCTTCTTTCTTTCTTTCTTGGAATTCTAGAGAGTTTATTTGAGAAAAGTTTGTTACGCATTTGGGTCTTCGGTTTTATGAATTTTATGAGTTAGTTAATGAATTAAAAAGTCTTATATATGCCTATTAAAAAAATATTAAATGACCCCACATCAAACTAATTTAAAAGGAAATTTCTTGAAGACCCCTTACCTTAGCCGAGTGATAATATAGGCAGCATGGATAGAACTAACAGGAGTGGCATGTACCCCTCAAGACCATTAACACGGAGTAAAGCAAAGGATCTCCAAGGTCTACAAGAAATGTTCATGAAAAGGGAAGCATTAGAAAAGATTGAAGGTCATCAAAGAAGGACATACAATGTGTTTACGTTACATAAAAATGAGAAGGAAGAAGGAAAGAGGTAATATGTGCAAATGGACATTTCATGAATTCAAGAATTCACAAAAGAAGGCACCCAAATAAGGCCTAATCTCATTAATGGGAAAATTGTCAAAGAAGAGTCTATCAATGCAAGAATTCTCAAAAAGAATAAAACCAAACAATGCCCTTATCTCATTAAGGGTAAAATTGTCAAAGAAGTATCTTCTTTATTTCCTTAGTATAAATTTTAGTCTTTTATCATCTTGCAAGACTTAGACTCTGTTGAATATTGACTCTCAAATTGTAGTATCTTCTTAGTGAGTAATTAGGGGGAACTTTTGGGATTGCTAGGTAACTTCTTGAGTTTGATTAATCAAAGTGTTACCCCTTTATTATTCTTGGTTTCATTTGATTATTATTCCTTCGGTTAAATTTAGGTTGTTGAAGTCAATTGGGAGGTGAGGGTTTTAGTCCCTTGTTGCCCATAATTTTAATAGATTGAGTATTAATCCACATATCCTTCATTTCTTTGTTTCTTTGCTTGTTTGATCTTTATCATTTGGTATGAAGAGCCTAGGTTTAGATTTATTCTTACAAATCTAGTCTAGGGTTGCAAAAACAAAAACAAAGAGTCCAAAATTATCCAAAAAAAATCAGTTTTTTTTTTTGTTTTGATTTGTTGTTTTTGACACTAATTCCATGGTCCCTAGTGTTTTTTGAGTCTAGGTTTCAAAAAAAATTCAATTTGGAGTTGTAGAAGTGAAGTCAACATTGAAGGGTAAGATTTTTAAATTTTGAAAGTGGGTCTTTTGATAAGGAGAAATTGGAAGTTAAAAATTAGTGGGTTTTGTTCTCTTAATTAAAGGGAAGAAAATCCTAAATTTTGAGACAATTTCGAGTTGATTTGATTGTATTGGGTTTTAGTGTGTTTTCTTGGTGTTTTTGGTGTCTTCAACTTGTTATTGAAGAATAAGAAAGAATAAAGTACATTTGATCCAACTTTTCAAGTTAAAATTAATCAAAGGTGTTTTTTGAGGTCCATCAATGGAATTTTGAAAAAAAAAATGAAATCTGGAAAAAAAAATCAAAATCTAAAAAAATACATATATATATTTCCATATCGAACGACACATCAGCATCCACATCAGACGCCATCTGCCAGGCCAGCGCCACACGGCATTGCATCAACATCCAGTGCAGCAAACAATCTGCTAGCAATGCCAAGTCTCACTTGATGTCTGTGTGCGTCATTTTCAGAGACCAGAAAAACCTGCAGGTTTTTCTAACCCAAAAATATTCGAAGTATGGGATGTTTTTTTTACCTAGAAATTTCTCTAAGTGTCCAAACTTCGTGAATCCTTTTCTATCATTTTTTTCCTTCAATTGCTCAACTAATACACAATTAATTAACATCTTTAATTGCTTTTAACTAGTTTTAATCATCATATCATCCAATCAAAGTCTTACAAGTGATGAACTTTTTTTAGGCTTAAAAGTTTTCCAAGTGTCCAAATTCACTTCTTCTTCTTCTTCTAAACTCATTTTTCTTCTATTTTTCAACTATTTAACGATTAATTAACATATTTTACTACTTGTTAACTAGTTTTAAACATCAAATCATTTCTTTGATCCTTCAAATTAAGTAACAAGTAGTAATTCTTTTACTTTTGCTTCTTGGTTTACTTTGAGTCCGAATCTTTTGGTACTTCTTTATTCTACTTTTCTCATCTTAATTCGTTTATAACATTCTTGATTCAAGTTCGTTAGTCTTTTTTTTTTGGTTCATCCTTCTTTAAAGAGTCACAAGAATCCATTCTACCACAAAAGATAGGTGAACTTGAGTTAATTGATAGGAGCTAGTTCACTATTAATATTGAGACGACGCTATAAAAGGTGAGTTGAGAAGTTACATACGAGTGACGTGAGGCTTTTGCTACTAACCTTATTTGTTAGTTTTGTAGGTATCATGTCTAATACAAGTCCATTTGGGAAGACCTCGGAGAACATCATGGAGGTTCTCGCCAACATCCCTAAGCAACTGGAGGAAATGAATGGAAGGATGGGAGGTATGAAAGAAATGTTGGTACTGGTAGAGAATTAGAATAGAAGGATAGCAATTCAAGCCGAATATGAGGAGATAAGGAGGACATTTGTCACGACCCGAGAGTATACCCAAGAAGAAATAGTATTCTCAAATCGTGGCACAAAGCCGAATATGTGTATATATATATATATATAATGGTGTGGAATTAAAACTTTTCACAACATCACATCAAATCTCTTTATAGAGAAAACATAGGAAATTCTAAGCCTCTTGTTGTCACATCCCGAAATCACACCCTAGATGATAGGGTGCAATCTTGGATTTAGACCGGCGTATTCAACCTCTCAGAGGTTTATACAAGCCTATCATATCATTCATCGCATATACATAACAAAAAGTAGTGTGGAATTAATACTTTTCGTAAAACAATATAGAAGTCATAAACTCTTTCATAGATGGAAATAGTAAAACACTAAGTCTCGATCATCATCTTAAGACACGATAATACTTGGGACACGGCCCATACGAATTTAAAACATACTACTATATAGTCTATTACAAAACTTCATGAAAGAAACATAAAATGACATATATGCCCTCGAGTCAAATGAGGACATACTTAAACTCTTCTTGAACGATCTCCTTGTCCAATTCTTCTTCCCAAATCTCTTCACCTACCAAGAACTATAGATAGAAAATAATGCATGGAATTAGTACAACCACGTGTACTAAGCATGACATAATGCATAAAAATCATGAAAATGGACTTTATTGGAAATATGCATATTTTCATTTTATAAATCATATTTTAATCATAAAAACAACATTTAGCAACTTAGAAACACACAAGATTATATTTAAACCAAAAATCATATTTTTGAGATCACTTTTCAGTGAACTAATTCACTGTTACAGTGAATTACTCCACTGTACATTGAAGATGCTTAATCTTCACTTGAGACACCCTTTAGCATGTAATCTTCTCATTTAAAGCTATCCTGAGATTCACTTAAGTCACACAAAGAGAGACCGCCCATACACCCTCTCTAGATGTGCCTAAACTACCCTTAAGATTGCTTATAATGAGTAACATACACACTTACAAAGCATCTTAAACATAAAGGTAAGATTCTTCTACCAAAGGTGAATTTATGTCTCACTTGGGTGAGTTGTGAAGCGACCACCCATACAATCCATTACACACACACTCAAGAGATCCTATAGGGTAGGATAGAATCATGCTCACTACACACCAACACGTAGATGATATGACATTCTCCTTCCAAAAGCTATCAAAAGACCTACTTAAGTAAATCAAGAAGAAAACTTCCATGATTGACCTATTCAAGATTACCTAAATAGTCCTTAAGACTACCTAAGGATTAGAATCATGTAAACAACACCAAACCTTTTCCCTAACTAGAGTCATTCTGAAGACTTCCATAGATAAGCCATGAAGAGATCATCCTTTATGCCTTTTTCACAATTTAACTAAAGAATCCCTAAGGCACTCTAGATTAGGTACTTATTCACTTACATACTTCATAACGTAATTCATTAGTTCATTAGTTCATTTCGAAGACATACATCACATAAAGGACATTCGATTAATGGTCTTAGACAAGACCTAGGGACTCTTACTAACATCTTCAAAGTCTATTGTGCAATGTCTAGATAGCGTCCCATACCACCACCCAAACCTCATAGATCTTCTCTAATGCTAATAGGTATCTCATATGATGAGAATAGGCAATAACCGAATGTTACTCCTCGTATTTTTATATGTAGTGTGCGTCATGAGCTAGTCGATGTAAGCCCGGGGAATGAGATTTTATTTTAAGTTCCAAGTGATTAAATAAATATTAGGCAAGGATGTTAATTCCAAATGTGATATTAAGTATGATTTGGCTAATGTAAGTGTCTTTAACTTTAAGTGAGGGATTAGTTAGTGGCTGATTAGGATTTAATTAATTAGTGGGCCCCACCACTCAAGGCAAATTAAAAAAAAATCAAAAAATCAGATTGGGAGCTGGCCCTTAGTGGGACACGTGTAGAGGGGGGCTGCCTCCACTTCATATTATGAATGAAGTGCTGAAAGGCATTGAAAACATATTCTCTTCTTCACCACTTAGCTTAGGCAGCCAAGGAAATGGAGAAAACCAATATTCTCTTCTTCACCACTTAGCTTAAGCAGCCATGGAAATGGAGAAAACAAACCATGCAACTCTCGGCCAGCAACTACAAAAGAATTTGGTTAGTAATCTCTTTGCTTTGTGTATTAAATTCCTTAGAATGCCATTGTTAATTAGCCATTAATGTTAAGAAGGGGGCGTGACCAGTAGCTTAGCAAATTTGTTTTAGTTATTGAATGTGCTAAGTATGAACGGAAACCATAATCGGATTATTAGTGGTGTCGTGTTAGTGTTTGGGCTGTTTTGATTAAAGCAAAATGCGAGAAATTCTGTTTTGGCGTTATGTATATGTTTATTATGATTCGTTGGGATATAAGTGTGTTATTGGTATTGCTGTGGATAATTTGGGTTGTTGTCGGATTGGGACGAAGTAAGGAAAATAGGGGAAGTGCTGCCGGATTTTCGTTAGATTATTAGCTAGCTTACAATAAGTAGTAAAGTGCGACGTCTATCTCATTGCGGCACGATTGTTGCTTGTTATAGATTAAATAGCTTGGGCAGTAAATATTGGACGTGCGGCTCGACTATACGGTATGTAACGCTATCCTTTCTTTCTTTGTTGGCATGACTCTTAAAAATGAGCAAATGACGGACAGGTTTGATACTACTTCTAGAGCGTCTAGGTGACGTATATTCTTGCTTCCACAAACTATTCCTCTATATATCGGCTATGTCTAAGGCTATGGTGATTTCTCATATCTATGGTAGTGCTTCTTCGAGTCATTGAGATTTTTACGTTTTCATATCGTGTTAAAGGTTCATAATCTTGATAACACGTTAATCTTTGGTAACACTCCTTGCTGGTTCACGTTGATTATTCTATTGAGTTATAAGAAATAATTTTAATTGCATATGGTTGCTCATAATGTTCTGCTCGTGCATAGAGTCATTTATCATTTCACCGAGTCCCGGGCCGGGTAATGTTCGTGCGAAATTCCTTGCATATGTCACCGAGTTCCTCACTAGAGGGCCGGGTATGTATATTATATATTATTGGTGATGAGGATGGTTATGATGATGATGATGAAGGAGATGATGTGATGACTATTTCACCGAGTCCCTCACTAGAGGGCCGGGTACATATGATGTATATATATATGATGATTATTTTGCCGAGTCCCTTACCAGGGAAGTTGGGCACCTTATATGTAAAGATATGCATGATTTTTACTTATAAGGCACATGTGTAGCGATATCTTGTTTCGACTTATCATGTTGGTATCCCGTCATCTTTACATTATGCTTTACATACTCAGTACATTGTCCGTACTGACCCCCTTTACTCGGGGGGGGGCTGCGTTTCATGCCCGCAGGTGTAGACGCACAGTTCTGTGATCCTCCCGCTTAGGATATCTACTCAGCTGATTGGGAGAGCTCCACTGTTCCGGAGCCCAGTCGTTTTGGTACATAACTTTCTATGTAGTCTTTTGCTTATCTATGGGTACGGCGGGGCCCTGTCCCGTCGAGTTTCATTACTATACTCTTAGAGGTCTGTAGACATTATGTGGGTTGTATATATATGTTTTGATAATGGTCTGGACATGGTTTGTTTGGGATATCCGCTTGTACAGGGCAGCCTTGTCGGCTGCGTACATCATTGTGCATTGTATAGTGGCAGCCTTGTCGGCTTGCGTATGCTATTATGCTTTGGATAGTGGCGGCCTTGTCGGTTCGCGTATGTCGTTACGGTTGAATGGTTATGACTCCTTATGAGACAGATCCACTTTATATATATATGGCGTTGGGGTTGGCTTGATTTGATTAAATTCCATATTGTCTTAGTTTCAGTTGGTTATACTTAACAGGTTTGTATGTGAGTGTCCAAAACGGGCACTAGTCACGGCCCATCGGGTTGAGTCGTGAAAAAAGTGGTATCAGAGCGGTTCTTCCTCGGAAGTGTCTACAGACCGTGTCTAGTAGAGTCTTGTTTATCGGTGTGTTGTGCACCACATCTATAAACAGGAAGCTACAGGACATTTAGGATGTCATCCTTTCTTCTTATTCTAGATCGTGCGATAGAGCTATATTAACAGGATAATCCCTCTCTAACGAATCCCTGTGTTTCAGCTATGCCTCCAAAGAAAGCGACAGCCGCCCAGAAGGGCAAATCGGTAGCAGAAGGTACTAGTCAGACCCGGAGAGTTACTAGGGCCCGTGCCCAGTCTATGCCTGATATTGTGCTCCAGTCGGAGAGCTCTGCTACACCGCCACCGCCAGAGGAGCTTAGAGCAGCAGCAGCTCCAGTTCGGGGGACATCACCACCAGCCCCCGAGGCCCCAGCACCTGAACCTCCAGCTCCTCAGCCAGGGGCGGAGGATAGGGCCATGAGAGATGCGGTTCAGTTGCTGACTAGATTAGTGGCAGGTCAGGCTCGCAGGCATGGACTAGGAGTTGATCATGCGGACAGATCTGATAGCTTAAGGGCTCGTGACTTCTTAAGTTGTAATCCTCCAGAGTTCTTTGGGTCAAGGCCCCAGGATGATCCGCAAGAGTTTATTCGTCAGATGCAGCGTACATTGAGGATAATCAAGGCTTCGGAGACCGAGTCTGTTGAGTTGGCTACGTATCGTTTGCGGGATGTAGCTATTAATTGGTATGAGTCTTGGGAGTTATCTAGGGGTGAGGGTGCTCCTCCAGCGGTATGGGATGAATTTGTGGAGGCTTTCCAGGGCCACTTCCTGCCTCCAGAGATGAGGCGAGCTAGAGTCGATAGATTCTTGCGTTTGAGGCAGAATGGCAGGAGCGTTCGAGAGTATAGCCTCGAGTTTGATTCATTGGCTAGGCATGCGCCTACTATTGTGGCTGATATGGCAGACAGGGTACATCGTTACGTGTTGGGATTGGATCATTATCTGATTGACGGTTGTATGGCAGTGACTCTTCAGCCAGGTATGGACATTGCTCGGGTGCAGGCATATGCACAGGGGGTAGAGGATCGGCACCGGGGACGTCAGCCAGATAGAGATTATAATAGAGGCCAGCATAAGAGGTCTAGATCAGCAGGTTATCCTGACGAGTTTCGAGGTGGGCAGTCTCAGCAGCATGTTAGATTTTCTTCCCAGCCAGCACAGAGTGCACCCCCACGTTCCATGGGTAGGGGGTTCGATCGTACGGGATATTCGGAAGCTGGTCAGAGCTTTAGGGTGTCAGGGTCACAGATGGGCAGGGGTTTGAGCCAGTCGAGGCCACCTTTGCCTCGGTGTTCTCGCTGTGGTAGGTCCCATCCTGGGGAATGTCGTTGGGCTACAGGTGCGTGTTTTTCTTGCGGCCGTCAGGGTCATACTATGAGGGAGTGTCACTTTAGAGGTAGTGCAGGTGGTATGGCACAGCCTACTGGGTCCGTTGCTGGTTCATCTTCTTCTGTGGCTATGCGCCCTACGGGGCAGGGTATTCAGGCGCCAGCAGGCCGTGGTAGAGGTCGTGGTGGAGCTTCCAGTTCTAGCGGTCCCTCGAACCGCATATATGCTTTGACTAGTAGACAGGATCAGGAGGCGTCACCTAATGTGATCACAGGTATATTATCACTATTCTCCCGAAGTGTGTATGCATTGATAGACCCAGGTTCCACCTTATCATTTATATCCCCCTTCGTTGCTAGTAGGATCGGAATAGAGTCTGAGTTGATAGAACCATTTGAGGTAGCTACACCTGTAGGAGATTCTGTCATAGCTACGCGAGTATATAAGAATTGTTCAGTGATTATATATAGTCGTCGTACCGTAGCAGATCTAATAGAGTTAAATATGATTGAGTTTGATATTATTATGGGCATGGATTGGTTGGCTGCTTGTTATGCTAATGTTGATTGCAGAGGAAAGATAGTTCGATTTCAATTTCCAGGGGAACCGATTATAGAGTGGAAGGGGAGTACAGTATCGCCGAAAGGTAAGTTTATTTCATACCTTAAGGCCAGGAAGATGGTTAGAAAAGGCTATATTTATCATCTGGTTCGGGTGCATGACATAAAGGCAGAGGCACCGACTCTTCAATCAGTCCCGGTAGTTAATGAATTTCCCGATGTATTCCCAGAGGAACTTCCAGGTCTTCCTCCAGAACGAGAGATAGAGTTTACTATAGATGTACTGCCAGATACCCAGCCTATATCTATACCTCCTTATAGAATGGCACCTGCTGAGTTGAAAGAGTTGAAAGAGCAATTGAGAGATTTGCTAGAAAAGGGCTTCATCAGGCCTAGTACGTCACCTTGGGGAGCACCGGTACTGTTTGTGAGGAAGAAGGATGGGTCGCTGCGGATGTGTATTGATTATAGGCAGCTGAACAAAGTAACAGTAAAAAACAGGTATCCCCTCCCAAGGATTGACGATCTATTTGACCAGTTGCAGGGTGCTAAGTGTTTTTCAAAGATAGACTTGCGGTCAGGTTATCATCAAGTGCGGGTAAGGGAGGCAGATATTCCAAAGACGGCATTCCGGACCCGATACGGGCATTATGAGTTTAGAGTGCTGTCTTTTGGGCTGACTAATGCTCCAGCGGTGTTTATGGATTTAATGAATCGAGTGTTTAAACCATTCCTTGATATGTTTGTTATTGTATTTATAGACGATATTCTGGTCTATTCACGTTCAGAAGAGGAGCATGCAGACCATTTAAGGACGGTACTTAGGGTGCTTCAGCACCAGAAGTTGTATGCTAAGTTCTCCAAGTGCGAGTTCTGTTTGACTTCAGTGGCATTCTTGGGGCATATTATTGGAGCTGATGGTATTTAGGTAGACACGCAGAAGATTGAGGCGGTAAAGACTTGGCCCAGACCTACGACACCTACTGAGGTACGCAGCTTTCTGGGGTTAGCAGGATATTACAGGAGATTTGTAGAAAAGTTTGCCTCAATTTCAGCGCCTTTGACAAGGCTAACTCAAAAGTCAGTCAAGTTCCAGTGGACTGATGCTTGTGAGCGAAGCTTCCAGCTATTGAAAGACAAATTGACTACAGCTCCAGTCCAAACTCTTCCGGAGGGACCAGACGGCTATGTTATTTATTGTGATGCTTCGGGTGTTGGGCTAGGATGTGGATTGATGCAGCATAGCAAAGTTATAGCCTATGCCTCCCGACAGCTTAGGAAGCATGAAAAGAATTATCCTACTCACGATCTGGAGTTAGCAGTCGTGGTTCATGCCTTGAAGATATGGAGGCATTATTTATATGGTGTCCATGTGGACATCTATACAGATCATAAGAGTCTCCAATATATCTTTAAACAGAAGGAGCTGAACTTACGACAGAGGCGGTGGTTAGAGTTGCTAAAGGATTATGATGTTGATATTTTATATCATCCAGGGAAAGCAAATGTTGTAGCAGATGCTCTTAGCCGTAAGTCCATGGGTAGCTTGACAGATGTACAACCAGAAAGGAGGGAGATGGTTCGGGAGATTCAGCGGCTATCCAGCCTTGGAGTTCGTCTGGCTAATTCAGAAGATAGTGGAGTTTCTATTCGAGAGGTTGCTGAGTCCTCAATCATAGATGAGGTAAAGAGACACCAGTACGAGGATCCTATTCTGGCACAGTATAGAGATGCAGCTCTTCAAAAGGAAAAGACCCCATTTAAGGTTACACCTGACGGAGTGTTACAATATGAAGGCAGATTGTGTGTACCTGATATTGCGGGGCTACGACGGCAGGTTATGGGAGAGGCACACTCTGCCCGTTATTCTATTCACCCAGGGTCAACGAAAATGTATCATGACCTCAGATGCTTATACTGGTGGGATGGCATGAAAAAGGACATAGTGGAGTTTGTTGCTCAGTGCCCGAATTGTCAACAAGTCAAGATCGAACATCAAAAGCCTGGTGGATTATTACAGGAGATAGAGATCCCGACTTGGAAATGGGAGATGATTAATATGGACTTCATTACAGGCTTACCTCGCACTCAACGGAAGTATGACTCTATATGGGTTATTGTAGATAGGCTGACGAAATCGGCCCATTTTCTTCCAGTCAGGACTACTTATTCGGCTGAAGATTATGCGAGGTTATATATCAGGGAGATAGTGAGACTTCATGGGGTTCCCACGTCCATTATATCAGACAGAGGAGCTCAATTTACAGCCAACTTTTGGAGATCATTTCAGAAGGGATTGGGAACACAGGTGAACCTTAGCACAACATTTCACCCTCAGACTGATGGGCAGGCTGAGCGTACTATTCAGACATTAGAAGATATGTTGCGGGCCTGTATTATTGACTTCAAAGGTAGCTGGGATGACCACTTGCCGCTCATTGAGTTTGCCTATAATAATAGCTACCATTCTAGTATCCAGATGGCACCATACGAGGCCTTATATGGGAGGAAGTGCAGGTCACCTATTGGTTGGTTCGATGTTGGCGAGACTAAGTTAATAGGCCCGGATATGATTCAGCAAGCTGTTGACAAGGTGAAGCTTATTCAGGAAAGATTATTAGCAGCCCAGAGTCGACAGAAGTCATATGCAGATAATCGGCGTCGAGATTTGGAGTTTCAGATTGGTAACTGGGTATTCCTGAAGGTATCACCCATGAAGGGTGTGATGAGATTCGGCAGGAAGGGGAAGCTCAGTCCGAGATACATTGGGCCTTATCAGATTGTTCGTAGGATAGGCAAGGTTGCCTATGAGTTGGATCTACCATCTGATTTGGAGACGGTACATCCAGTCTTCCATGTATCGATGCTACGTAAATGTATTGGTGATCCTTCTAGAGTATTCCCTGTAGACGATATTCAGGTAACAGAGGAGTTGTCATATGAGGAGAAACCCGTAGCTATACTTGATCGCCAGGTTAGAAGATTACGTACTAAGGATGTGGCTTCCGTCAAAGTGTTGTGGCGAAATAATAATAGGGAGGAGATGACTTGGGAAGCGGAAGACGAAATGAAGAATAAGTATCCTTACTTGTTCCCCGTACCTGTAGGTAATTCAATTCCTAGCTTGACTATATTGATTGATAAACGAGATTATGTAGTAAGCTGTGACTCTGTGAGGCATCTGTAAGTTACGGAATGCAGGTTGATAGGTATAACTGTTAGAGAGACCTTGCTGGAATTTTTTTGTAAGATGCTAACTTAACATTCGAGGACGAATGTTCCTAAGGGGGAAAGAATGTTACGCCTCGTATTTTTATACGTAGTGCGCGTCATGAGCTAGTCGATGTAAGCCCGGGGAATGAGATTTTATTTTAAGTTCCAAGTGATTAAAGAAATATTAGGCAAGGATGTTAATTCCAAATGTGATATTAAGTATGATTTGGCTAATGTAAGTGTCTTTAACTTTAAGTGAGGGATTAGTTAGTGGCTGATTAGGATTAAATTAATTAGTGGGCCCCACCACTCAAGGCAAATTAAAAAAAAATCAGATTGGGAGCTGGCCCTTAGTGGGACACGTGTAGAGGGGGGCTGTCTCCACTTCATATTATGAATGAAGTGGTGAAAGGCATTGAAAACATATTCTCTTCTTCACCACTTAGCTTAGGCAGCCAAGGAAATGGAGAAAACCAATATTCTCTTCTTCACCACTTAGCTTAAGCAGCCATGGAAATGGAGAAAACAAACCATGCAACTCTCGGCCAGCAGCTACAAAAGAATTTGGTTAGTAATCTCTTTGCTTTGTGTATTAAATTCCTTAGAATGCCATTGTTAATTAGCCATTAATGTTAAGAAGGGGGCGTGACCAGTAGCTTAGGAAATTTGTTTTAGTTATTGAATGTGCTAAGTATGAACGGAAACCATAATCGGATTATTAGTGGTGTCGTGTTAGTGTTTGGGCTGTTTTGATTAAAGCAAAATGCGGGAAATTCTGTTTTGGCGTTATGTATATGTTTATTATGATTCGTTGGGATATAAGTGTGTTATTGGTATTGCTGTGGATAATTTGGGTTGTTGTCGGATTGGGACGAAGTAAGGAAAATAGGGGAAGTGCTGCCGGATTTTCGTTAGATTATTAGCTAGCTTACAATAAGTAGTAAAGCGCGACGTCTATCTCATTGCGGCACGATTGTTGCTTGTTATAGATTAAATAGCTTGGGCAGTAAATATTGGACGTGCGGCTCGACTATACGGTATGTAACGCTATCCTTTCTTTCTTTGTTGGCATGACTCTTAAAAATGAGCGAATGACGGACAGGTTTGATACTACTTCTAGAGCGTCTAGGTGACGTATATTCTTGCTTCCACAAACTATTCCTCTATATATCGGCTATGTCTAAGGCTATGGTGATTTCTCATATCTATGGTAGTGCTTCTTCGAGTCATTGAGATTTTTACGTTTTCATATCGTGTTAAAGGTTCATAATCTTGATAACACGTTAATCTTTGGTAACACTCCTTGCTGGTTCACGTTGATTATTCTATTGAGTTATAAGAAATGATTTTAATTGCATATGGTTGCTCATAATGTTCTGCTCGTGCATAGAGTCATTTATCATTTCACCGAGTCCCGGGCCGGGTAATGTTCGTGCGAAATTCCTTGCATATGTCACCGAGTTCCTCACTAGAGGGCCGGGTATGTATATTATATATGATTGGTGATGAGGATGGTTATGATGATGATGATGAAGGAGATGATGTGATGACTATTTCACCGAGTCCCTCACTAGAGGGCCGGGTACATATGATGTATATATATATGATGATTATTTTGCCGAGTCCCTTACCAGGAAAGCTGGGCACCTTATATGTAAAGATATGCATGCTCACTTATAAGGTACATGTGTAGCGATATCTTGTTTCAACTTATCATGTTGGTATCCCGTCATCTTTACATTATGCTTTACATACTCAGTACATTGTCCGTACTGACCCCCTTTCCTCGGGGGGGGGGGGCTGCGTTTCATGCCCGCAGGTGTAGACGCACAGTTCTGTGATCCTCCCGCTTAGGATATCTACTCTGCTGATTGGGAGAGCTCCACTGTTCCGGAGCCCAGTCGTTTTGGTACATAACTTTCTATGTAGTCTTTTGCTTATCTATGGGTACGGCGGGGCCCTATCCCGTCGAGTTTCATTACTATACTCTTAGAGGTCTGTAGACATTATGTGGGTTGTATATATATGTTTTGTATAATGGTCTGGACATGGTTTGTTTGGGATATCCGCTTGTACAGAGGCAGCCTTGTCGGCTGCGTACATCATTGTGCATTGTATAGTGGCAGCATTGTCGGCTTGCGTATGCTATTATGCTTTGGATAGTGGCGGCCTTGTCAGTTCGCGTATGTCGTTACGGTTGAATGGTTATAACTCCTTATGAGACAGATCCACTTTATATATATATGGCATTGGGGTTGACTTGATTTGATTAAATTCCATATTGTCTTAGTTTCAGTTGGTTATACTTAACAGGTTTGTATGTGAGTGTCCAAAACGGGCACTAGTCACGGCCCATCGGGTTGAGTCGTGACACCGACATAGACCATGGTAGCAAAGCATGGAATCCAAAGTTCTATCCTACTTCGATGAGGTGTTCTACTTGCCAATGGTAGAACATAAGGATCCCATGTAGGCACATGGTTATGGAATATGAAGGGCGTACTTTGTATTCTAGTCTCATACTTAACTAGAACTACTTCCCTTAACCATACTCACTCGGTGCTAGCCTTAGATCTCATAGATCAATTTACCTCAAGGTTCATACAAATGGGTCTCATATCATGTTCATGACCCAATTACATTTACCTACCAAAGCAAGGTCCTTTAAGTCTATCTCACTATGGCTACAAGAAGATCATCGTGACTTTCCTAAGGTATGATATGATGACGTTCCATCCAATCAACCTTAAGTCCATCACTCATTACATGACGGATACCATTACGGCTCACTACTTCACGATTCATAACCTTACACACTTGGTTCAAGGTTCCACATAAATGACCCTTTAATCATCATTCAAGGTCTCACCTATATTCATTTATTCAATATTAAGACCCCTTTAGGTTCCTAAGTCAAGACATCACATATTCACATAAGAATCAAGTAAGGAACACAACTCTACCCAAACAAGACACCACATAGTTCCATTTTAACACATAGCCTATCTTTCTTTAGACCCTTAACCTTATTAAGTCAATCTATTAATTTCCTTTAATATTATCAATATAACCATTTTAGACTCATCCAACCAATTTAAGAACAACCATGTATCAACTTTAAGACTACACACTTAACACATAGTCAAAGCATAACATGATTATCTAGATAGTATCAATAGTCTAACACATACTTTCACATATAAATAGATATGATTATACATCCCCAATTCCACTACACAATTAGCCATATAAGTTCAAGTAGTGCCGACAAGGCCATGATCATCAATTTACTAGAAAGTAATGCCGACAAGGCCACATCAATTCACATAACACTGCCACCAAAGGTGGACCAAACCAATCATAATATAATCGAAGTATAAATAACATCAAAATAAAGGAAATGGGGCAGCATACCTCCACTCCATCATCAACACTTCAATTCAAGTCAAGTTACTCAATTTGATAACACAAGACCCTTACCCAAGGCCATGAACACCAATATAATACACAATTATAGAAATCAATGAAATCTAAACCAATTCAGCATAGATTCAACATAACCAATACCAATTTGATAACAATTGAACACAATTCTTACCTCAATTGAAAGCCCATAAGAAAATACACATGAATTCATCAACATTAAGCCAATATCAAGTAACCCATAATTTAGTCAAAATCTTAGGTTCATCAATTTCATGGGTTCATAGGTAATTTAGGTTAAAATAATCAATACAACATCAATTAAATCATTATTCAATGTTTAGAAATCACTTATGCAAGAACCCATGGTAGAATCATGAAATTGGACAAGTCCTCTTTGAAAACTTTGAAAACATATTTGAAAGTTGGTATCCTTGATGAAACGAGTTTCAAGGATCAAAAGACATACCTCCATGATGATAATTCTGCACTTTGATGAAAAATCTCCACTCAAAACGTCACACCAAGCTCTTCCTTGATTTTGGACTTCAATGGAGTCTTTGGGATTTCTTAAGGGATTTTGGGGTTTTGATTTTAGAAGAATGAAATATTCTTAGTGTTAAACACTTATATACACATTTAAATACCCAATATACCCTTAATTAACCGCCAATACTATTATTTAGAAGTGGGGTGAAATTCCCATTTCACCCCTCACTTAACAGTGAGCTGCACGCAGGCACAGGCTCACAGTCGATGGACCCATCGACGGGGCGTAAGCCCACTTACGGGCCGTGCTGCCCACCGTCGATTGGGTCAGAGCCTGGAAAATGGAAGCTTGGCCTCCTAGTCTAAGGCTCCAACGACTCCCACCACATTCGGGGCGTCGATCAGGCCACAGGCCGTCGATTGCCCTCCGTAGGTGGACTGCCTTTTGGCAGTTTTGGCCACCAACTTGTGTCCTTCCTCAAGGACCCTTGAATGGTCCTTGGGGATAATTTCCCGGACGTTTCCAACCCAAATATGATATTCCATGAGTTTAACACCTCTCACATGAATTTCATCCAAAACGAACACGTAAAACTCAACGAAACATGCCTAGACACACAAGGTCATTTCAAGGCATATCTTTCGAACTTCATGAACGTTCTTAGACGTTTCACCTCCAAACTTCACGAAACTTGACACACTTCCTATACATGCTATAATAACTCATTTAAGGACCTTAAAATCTCATGAATAACACATAAACACATAAAACCACATATGCGGCATTTAGGTGACTTAGTCGTCGAACGTCTTAGTCATCCCTTGACGTTTGACTTCCAATGCACCAAATACTTTAGCTACTGCCTCTATTCCATATAATAGAACACATTAAGACCTTACACCACCATTAACAACATTTTAGGCTCTAGTTAACCTAAGTCATTTTCGAGGTCTTACATTCTCCCCCACTTGAACAACATTCGTCCTTGAATGACACTTGCCACTCTCCGAACATTTCAAGATTAGAGAATCAACTTAACAGAACATAATTAAACCAAATAACTCAAAATCAAGGAGAGAACATCAATTTAACAAGTTCAAGAGATTCACAACACAACAAGAAACTAGAATACAATTCTATAACTCTTTATGCTACAAAACTCACATGCTTCATTCCAAATGGTAAAAACTCATTTTATATTCATTAATATACTCATAAACATCAGTTATAACCACATAACAATAATTTTAGACCAAAGAATCAATTAGTCATTTTTTTCAAAAATTTTAAGTGAGCAGTGAATTCAGTGAACAGTGATTTTAGGCAAATTTTTTGAAAATGCAATCTTATGCAAATCATGATATAGACATGCTAATATGCAAGGTAACATCATATAAACACCTCTTACAACATGCTCATAACTTAATAAAACACACAACGCAAGAAGTTAATGAAATTCAAATTCAACCAAACTCCTAAACATCATGCACATGCAATACTTCTAGCACAAATCCTAACCGTACTGCCCCACTTAGAAAGAAGTCATACTATAACAAGAGAAACAAGGACTTACCAATGTCATCATCACTTCTCATCCGGCTTCTCACCTCAAGTCCGGAGTGCATAGAAACGCCTCCTAGTTGGAGCATCTTCCTTTGGAACACTAGGCTCAACCTTCTTACCCTCCTTCCTAGAAGCAATGTTTGGGCAATCTCTCACTTTGTGCCCATCTTTTCCACATTCAAAGCAACTACCGGTACCCAATAGACACTCACCAAGATGTTTCTTACCACAATTGGCACATGTAGGTTTTCCATTGTAAGAAGTACCTCCTTTCTCAACCTTGAACTTAGCACCCCTAGATTCTTCTTGAGTTTGAGCCCTCTTTTTGAACCTAGGTTGCACTTGATCACTAGCAACACTCCTTTTCAAGTTCCTTGACATCATCCTAAGTTTAGACTCTTCAATTGATTGTGCATACACCATGAGTCTAGCCAAAGTCATATCATCATTCAACATAGCCGTACGACATTCCTCCCTCACTAAGTCGGCTACACCCGTCACAAGCGACTCATTTCATCCTTGGATTAGACACTAGGGAAGGTTCATAACTTGACAAAGTTGAGAACTTCAAAAAGTATTCCTCAACACTCATATTGCCTTGCTTGAGATTTATAAACTCCTCTACTTTCAGTTCCCTCCTCTCACTGGAAAAGTTCTTACCAAGAAAAGCTTCCTTGAATTCTTCCCACTCAATAGGACCCAAATCATTTGGCCTATTTTCCTTCCATTGAGTGTACCAAATTTGAGACACATCTCTCAATTGTTAAGAATCCAACTCCGCCTTCTCCCTAGATGTAACCCCCATAGCACTCAAAACTTGTAAACACCATCAAGAAATTCTTGGGGATCCTCATTCACCTTAGAGACAAGAAAGATTGGAGGATTCAACCTCACAAAGTCTCTTAACCTAGATGACATAGTTCTCTCCATAGCATTAACCCTAGGCACCATGTTAAAGTTAATTTGAGTAGTCACGGCTTGGGATAAAGCAAGCAAAGCCTCTCTAATCTCCCGATTAGTCAACTCCGGCACCTCATTACCTCCTCCCACATTAGGAGCATGATAACCTTGAGGAGGCACTTGAACACCTTGGACACCTTGCCCATCATTAAGAACTTGCTCAACTTGAGGAGGAGCTTCCTCATTCACCCTTCCCTCTTCCATCCTTCTAGCGGCCATCCTTCTAGTATTTATCTCTTAGAAAACAAGGAAACACTTTTAGAAGGATACTCATAGCATAACTCTACCGCAGGAACATAGGAGTAGAAATAAAGGAAAGCACTATCGTACTATAGCCTCTCGCCCATAGATGTATCACGACTCACACCGATGGTCAAGACTCTACTAGACGTGACTTTTCGAGACTTTTCAATTCCTAAGACTACTTTCATTAACCTATGCTCTGATTCCAAGCTTGTCACATCCCAAAACCACACCCTAGAAGATAGGGTGCAATCTTGGATTGCGAACGGCGTATTCGACCTCTCGGAGGTCTTATACAAGCCTATCATATCATTCATCGCATATACATAACGAAAAATAGTACGGAATTAAAACTTTTCGTAAAACAATATAGAAGTCATAAACTCTTTCATAGATGGAAATAGGAAACACTAAGTGTCGATCATCATCTTAAGACACGATAATACTTGGAATACGGCCCATACGAATTTAAAACATACTACTATATAGTCTATTACAAAACTTCATGAAAGAAACATAAAATGACATATATGCCCTCGAGTCAAATGTGGACATACTTCAACTCTTCTTGAATGATCTCCTTGTCCAAGTCTTCTTCCCAAAGATCTTCACCTACCAAGAACCGTAGATAAAAAATAAAGCATGGAATTAGTACAACCACATGTACTGAGCATGACATTATGCATAAAAATCATGAAAACGGACTTTATTGGAAATATGCATCTTTTCATTTTATAAATCATATTTTAATCATAATAACAACATTTAGCAACTTAGAAACATACAAGATAATATTTAAACCAAAAATGATATTTTTGAGATCACTTTAGAGTGAACTCATTCACTGTTACAGTGAATTACTTCACTGTACATTGATGATGCTTATTCTTCACTTCAGACACCCTTTAGCATGTAATCTTCTCATTAAAAGCTATCCTAAGATTCAT
Organism: Solanum lycopersicoides; assembly: GCA_022817965.1. Lineage (NCBI taxonomy): Eukaryota > Viridiplantae > Streptophyta > Magnoliopsida > Solanales > Solanaceae > Solanum > Solanum lycopersicoides. Next base: position 34,404,738 of record CM040622.1, on the reverse strand, counting down.
ATAAGTCACACAAAGAAAGACCGCCCATACACCCTCTCTAGATGTGCCTAAACGACCCTTAAGATTGCTTATATTGAGTCACATACACACTTACAAATAATCTTAAACATCAAGGTAAGATTCTTCTACCAAAGGTGAATTCTAAGTTTCACTTGGGTGAGTTGTGAAGCGACCGCCCATACAATCCCTTACACACACACTCAAGAGATCCTATAGATTCCCTAGGATAGAATCATTCTCACTGCACACCGACACGTAGATGATATGACATTCTCCTTCCAAAAGCTATCAAAAGACCTACTTAAGTAAATCAAGAAGATAACGTCCATGATTGACCTATTCTGTCACGATCGGAATCTAGACCCCAGACGAGACCGGCGTCGTTGACCTCTCAGAGGTCGCAGACAAGCCTACTTACGTCATTCTTACTTTACATAGGTTAATTTTAGCGGAAAATTTGAAACTTTTTGTTTCTAAACATTACTTACTAAACACTTCTAATACATTCGTAATTCGTTCAACATCAACCATCTAAACATTAAGAGATAATCAAATGAAAGGAATAGTTCAATAACATAATCGTATAATTGCCAAAATGGCACCCATACATAGTCTGAATAAAATAAGAAAGAAACGCTAGTGGAACATGCTCCACTAGCTCAACTCCTAAACTAAGCTAGAACATAAACAGTAGCATCCTCGAAAGCATGAGGACCTACCAAAACCGGATGAATGCTGGACGTCCGGATAACTGCAGCGATGATCCTGTAGCTCTACCGTCCACCTGTGCCTGCACCTAAAATAGTATAGTTTGTATAGGGTTAGTACACACTTGTACTAAGTATGGGTATATGAAAGCACACACCAAGGACATGCATGAGAAAGAATAGCTCTTTCCTAACAACATGATTTTTGGAAGTCAAGTAAGTGGACTTGCCAAATTGAGATTAGGAAAGTTTCCTAATTTGTATTAGGAAAGTAAGTGATATTTCCAAATTTGGATTAGGAAAGTCAGTGAGCTTTCCAAATTTGGAATAGGAAAGTTATGCCATGAGAATAACATACATAATCATACTTTTCACATTTGCACACAGCACATAACATTTACACATAGCACATAACTTCGTTCATATCATTCATTCATATGCCATGAGACCTTGGAATCATGGACTTGACATTAAGACATCCCAGAAATGAAGGCTCAACATATGGGACCTCAACTGGGAGTCTTCGTTAGCAAACACAGAGTCTGCTTCATTCATTCATACGTACTTCATTTCATTTCGTTCATATTCCAGTGTAACCACCGGTTATACCTAGGATGTAGTTTAAGACTTTCATTAGGTTCGTTGTGCAATGACCAAGAATGACCTAATGTCATTACTTGAATCTAACTCACCTTTTGATTATCCTATCCTAACACCTTTGGTATCATTCATTTCATTATGTGCATCATTTGAGGCTGGCCTCATTCATTCATTGGAAACTTTAACTTTAACCGACATAGATCATGTGAGCATCATAAAATCCAGTGTCTCCCCCACACCGAAAAGAGGTGGAATCACCGGCCAAAGTGATCCAATAACATACTAGCGTACATGGGAATTTAACCCCGCCAGATCCCTATATTGGCAGTATAGGTTCGAAGACTAGGAGATATAAGGAGACCCATACACGGCAAGACGGACAGTCTCATCTCATGAGAGTTACGTGAACCTCCGCCCTTCCCGAAAGAAGGCATCACCGCTCATAGCTAGTCTATCGGTGCTCAGTATAAAGTTCCATTACATTCAACTCATACGTCATGGAAGCTGGCTTCTAGTATGAGGACATCATAGCTCAATAGATGATTTCTCATCTCATCATTAGTATTAAGTGTGCTAAGCTCAATACTCTCATTAGAGTGTTCGTAGAGACTGGTCTCTTCATTATCTTACACTCTCATAGGTGAGTACGTATTGGTAACATTTTACTTAGGCTCATTTGAGATTGCTCTCATCATTTACATTAGCCTCATATCATGTTGTCACCACATTCATCATCATTAGCACCTTTGCTTTTCATAGTTATTCACCTCTTATTACGTGGATGTTCATTTCATCATATGCCAATGCACTTGGCCATTTGGTATGTTTCACACCCTTACTTAACCCTTCTAGGGTTTCATTACTTCATTGTTCATTTCATCATTTCATTGTTCATCTCATCATTTCATTATTCATCTCATCATATGCCAATGCACTTGGCCATTTAGTGTATTACACTCATACTTAACCCTTCTAGGGTTCATCATTTCATTTCATATATCTTAGGTTCACTTACTTTTGAACGTATGTTAGACTTATGAGTCTATACACACAAGCCATGAGGCTTCATTCGTAGTTCATTAAGTAATTTTTACATTCCTAAGATTATGTAGTACAAGACTTATGTATCTTGTAATTATGCCAAGATCTTGAATTTGATCTAAATAGGTGGCATTATTCTTGGATGATTTGTTCACGTATGACTTATGTATCAAACGGAAGTTTGGGCAAGGAATCCCAAGTCTTGAATCAATTGAATGTCATTTACATTATTAATAGATTTTATACTAATAGTCATGAAACTTTAACTCTAAGTCAAATCACCATATTTACATTGAAGGTTTACTTTTCTACTAAAAATCCCTCTTGTGTTGGCCGAGGGGTTGTGGGTTCAAGCCCCCACAACCCCATTTTCGTTTTTTCTTTAATTTATTTCGGTTCATGTGAGGCTTTGGGACCCAAGGTCGAGTCCCCTCAGCCACACTAAATTATCTTCTAATTTCCCCTCCCTTCCATTCGCTTAGGCCGAGAGGTTGTGGGTTCGAACCCCCACAACCTCTTTATTTATTCTCCTTTTTAAAAGTTGACTTATTTGAGTTGACTGTGAGGTTGTGGGGTCGAATCCCCACAGCCTCATTTTTATTTTTATATTATCTCCCTCATCCGCATAGAGGTCGTGGGTTCGAATCCCACGCCTCTCAAAACTTTTTCTTTATTTTTCCTTTCCTTGATTTCTAACCGAGAGGGTGTGGGTTCGAATCCCACCCCTCTCATTTCTTAATTTCTTTTTCTTCACACGTATTTCCCAGCCAAGGCAGGTTCGAATCCCCCTCACCACACGAATTTTCCTTTTAATTCTTTGGGAATTTTAAAGGGGTGAGGTCTCGGGTTCGACCCTCAATGACCTCACCTATTTTCCATTATTTTTCTTGGCATCTAACCATCTTAATTTGGCAGCATATATCAACAAAAATGCTGGAAATTCAAAGTAATTTATTTACTCATTTTTTTTTATCTCCTTTTGTTAGAAAATTCGTAGGACAATACATAGTTCATTTGGTACGTTCTTTACCACAATTTTTCACACTTCTTAACCAAAATGTTTGCTTCTAAATTCAGCCACACTTCATATCACATGAACATCACATTTTACATCAATTAGTGTACATAAAACAACAAACAAAACATTAACAAAATTAAGCCTCTAGGCCGAGACTCAACATGCCATACACATTTTCTTTCCTTAATTCGAACACGCACATAGTTGTCCTTTCATGAATTAACGTACATCAAATACATTAACATTCATCACAAATATCACATAATCCTAAGTCTACCAGCATTCATACCAACCTACATTCGTTGGGAGCTAATGACAGGGACATGCAACAGGGGATACAACCTTAGTTTTTGAACCGAATTTACTGAGTCCTAGGGGTCTCTTGGGAAAGGGACCAAGAGTAAGAAGACCCATACCTTTGTTTTCTTGTTAAATGTCCAGAATGCTGCCCAAGAACTCCTCCACAAACCAGTCCAAACACCCACACTCACACCTCACCCGACTAGCGTAATATGCTTTGCTTAACGTTACCGAATTGCTTTCTCTTTTGTGTTTTGCTTGTGAATTCTTCAAGCATGAAGAATTCTTGTTTTATTTCTGACTTTTTTTCACGTTTGCAGCCAGAGAGAGTGTGAGAAAGAGAGAGAGAAATCGTGCAAGAGAGAGAGTGGGGAAATGGGAGATAGAAGTCTAGTAAAAGTAGGACTTTGTGGGTTTGAATTAGTCAACTCAATAATTAATCAAAATTAATAAAAATCTGATTTCTTTTTCCTAAATCAGATAATATTAATTATTTATTAAAAACTAAGTTAACACATTAAAATAAAAGCAAGTTTAATCTTGCTTCTAGTGGGGTTCGAACCCGGGTGACCCCATTTTGCGAAAATGGGTCATTTCGGGTTGCCCCACCCGAATTTCTTTATTTTTTTAACTTAATTAATTAAATAATTAATTACTCAGGGTAATTAATATTACCCTTGGCCTGGAAAAGACCATTTTACCCTTGGACCCTCAAAACTTAAAATTTCTTCTTTTGAGTCCGGTAAAAACTCTTTCGATTAAATCATCGTTTTCGAGAGCCTTACTTGGTTGGTTCCAACCTTTCCAAGCTCAATTAACTCCCCAAGTTAGTTGGCTTGGTCGTAGTAAGGGTTCTGAGGTCTGGTTCTACGCGTATCAGTCTGTGTTGACCTTGGTCTAATTGCACACATTCTTGAAAAACCTAAGTCTTGATCCTATTCATTTTTTTAGGGTTGTTACATTATCCCCCCCTTAGGAACATTCGTCCCCGAATGACACTACTACTTCGTGTTGTAATGCCAGTCAAGTCATAATAAAAGCACTATACACAGTCAATCAATAGCAACAAAGTACGGGGAGGTAAGGAAGCATAGGTTTAAAAGTATACAGTCTAACCTCAAGAGCTGAACAGATGAGGGTAGCGGGATCTTATGTCGGCCTCGGCCTCCCACGTAGCACCCTCAACAAGATGATTCCTCCACAATACCTTCACTGTGGCAATCTCCTTGTATACTCTATCATCTCTTACATTTCCTCCTGTTCGGACAATCCTTCATAATGTGACCCGGTTTTCCACAACTATAACATTATTAGGGTCCATCATACATTCTCCTCCATGCATTATGCCACACTTCCTATTAGGTGGCCTCTCCTGGGCTGTAAAGTCTTACGAACTTCAGAGAGTAATCCCTGACTGATATCGAGCCCTGCTTAAGGTTGATGAATTCCTCAACCTTAGTCTCCTTCATTTATCTGGGAAAGAACTGCTCTAGAGTAGCAATCTTTAAAAGATTCCAAGTAATAGGACCTCCTCCTAAGGCCTTGCTATCCTGTCACACCTTATACCAGGATTGAGCTACACCCTTTAGCTGGTAGGTTGTCCACTCAGACTTCTTCACATCAATCAAACCCAACAGCCTGAGCTTGTAAAGTGCTAGCTTGGGCCATTTATACCAACATTGTTCTTACTTCATCATCTGTCAACCCATCTGGGTTAACAGGCATCTCTATTCCAGCAGCTGGATCCTGGGTAAAAACTTGGAATACCCCAGCAGCTGCTCCTCCAATATCTTCGCTTGCTTTTCTCCTTGTATTCATCTTTCGGAAACTTCAAGAGTTGATGTTAGACACGCTCATAACACCAAGAAAATTTAGACATTAGGAAAAGCACGATAAGATTAGAAGAAGGGAAACTTTCCTACGCATCATGCAGTCTCTAATTTAGGATAGTGGTGCACTTCACTACCATGACTTAGAAACTACTCAATGTGGTTGATGTGAACTTATTATTTTCGTAATTTAACCTAGTGCTCTGATACCAACTTTGTCACGACTGGAATCTAGACCCCAGACGAGACCGGCGTCGTTGACCTCTCAGAGGTCGCAGACAAGCCTACTTACGTCATTCTTACTTTACATAGGTTAATTTTAGCGGAAAATTTGAAACTTTTTGTTTCTAAACATTACTTACTAAACACTTCTAATACATTTGTAATTCGTTCAACATCAACCATCTAAACATTAAGAGATAATCAAATGAAAGGAATAGTTCAATAACATAATCGTATAATTGCCAAAATGGCACCCATACATAGTCTGAATAAAATAAGAAAGAAACGCTAGTGGAACATGCTCCACTAGCTCAACTCCTAAACTAAGCTAGAACATAAACAGTAGCATCCTCGAAAGCATGAGGACCTACCAAAACCGGATGAATGCTGGACGTCCGGATAACTGCAGCGATGATCCTGTAGCTCTACCGTCCACCTATGCCTGCACCTAAAATAGTAGAGTTTGTATAGGGTTAGTACACACTTGTACTAAGTATGGGTATATGCAAGCACACACCAAGGACATGCATGAGAAAGAATAGCTCTTTCCTAACAACATGATTTTTGGAAGTCAAGTCAGTGGACTTGCCAAATTGAGATTAGGAAAGTTTCCTAATTTGGATTAGGAAAGTAAATGATTTTCCAAATTTGATTAGGAAAGTCAGTGAGCTTTCCAAATTTGGAATAGGAAAGTTATGCCATGAGATAACATACATNCTTTCAATTTGGAATAGGAAAGTTATGCCATGAGAATAAAACATACAAACATACTTTCACATTTCACACAGCACATAACATTTACACATAGCACATAACTTCGTTCATATCATTCATTCATATGCCATGAGACCTTGGAATCATGGACTTGACATTAAGACATCCCAGAAATGAGGCTCAACATATGGGACCTCAACTAGGGAGTCTTCATTAGCAAACACAGAGTCTGCTTCATTCATTCATACGTACTTCATTTCATTTCGTTCATATTCCAGTGTAACCACCGTTATACCTAGGATGTAGTTTAAGACTTTCATTAGGTTCGTTGTGCAATGACCAAGAATGACCTAATGTCATTACTTGAATCTAACTCACCTTTTGATTATCCTATCCTAACACCTTTGGTATCATTCATTTCATTATGTGCATCATTTGAGGCTGGCCTCATTCATTCATTGGGAACTTTAACTTTAACCGACATAGATCATGTGAGCATCATGAAATCCAGTGTCTCCCCCACACCGAAAAGAGGTGGAATCACCGGCCAAAGTGATCCAATAACATGCTAGCGTACATGGGAATTTAACCCCGCCAGATCCCTATATTGGCAGTATAGGTTCGAAGACTAGGAGATATAAGGAGACCATACCGGCAAGCCGGACAGTCTCATCTCATGAGAGTTACGTGAACCTCCGCCCTTCCCGAAAGAAGGCATCACCGCTCATAGCTAGTCTATCGGTGCTCAGTATAAAGTTCCATTACATTCATCTCATACGTCATGGAAGCTGGCTTCTAGTATGAGGACATCATAGCTCATTAGATGATTTCTCATCTCATCATTCGTATTGAGTGTGTTAAGCTCAATACTCTCATTAGAGTGTTCGTAGAGACTGGTCTCTTCATTATCTTACACTCTCATAGGTGAGTACGTATTGGTAACATTTACTTAGGCTCATTTGAGATTGCTCTCATCATTTACATTAGCCTCATATCATGTTGTCACCACATTCATCATCATTAGCACCTTTGCTTTTCATAGTTATTCACCTCTTATTACGTGGATGTTCATTTCATCATATGCCAATGCACTTGGCCATTTGTGTGTTTCACACCCTTACTTAACCCTTCTAGGGTTTCATTACTTCATTGTTCATTTCATCATTTCATTGTTCATCTCATCATTTCATTATTCATCTCATCATATGCCAATGCACTTGGCCATTTAGTGTATTTACACTCATACTTAACCCTTCTAGGGTTCATCATTTCATTTCATATATCTTAGGTTCACTTACTTTTGAACGTATGTTAGACTTATGAGTCTATACACACAAGCCATGAGGCTTCATTCGTAGTTCATTAAGTAATTCTTACATTCCTAAGATTATGTAGTACAAGACTTATGTATCTTGTAATTATGCCAAGATCTTGAATTTGATCTAAATAGGTGGCATTATTCTTGGATGATTTCTTCACGTATGACTTATGTATCAAACGGAAGTTTGGGCAAGGAATCCCAAGTCTTGAATCAATTGAATGTCATTTACATTATTAATAGATTTTATACTAATAGTCATGAAATTTTAACTCTAAGTCAAATCACCATATTTACATTGAAGGTTTACTTTTCTACTAAAAATCCTCTTGTGTTGGCCGAGGGTTGTGGGTTCAAGCCCCCACAACCCCATTTTCGTTTTTCTTTAATTTTTCGGTTCATGTGAGGCTTTGGGACCCAAGGTCGAGTCCCCTCAGCCACACTAAATTATCTTCTAATTTCCCCTCCCTTCCATTCGCTTAGGCCGAGAGGTTGTGGGTTCGAACCCCCACAACCTCTTTATTTATTCTCCTTTTTAAAAGTTGACTTATTTGAGTTGACTGTGAGGTTGTGGGGTCGAATCCCACAGCCTCATTTTATTTTTATATTATCTCCCTCATCCGCATAGAGGTCGTGGGTTCGAATCCCACGCCTCTCAAAACTTTTTCTTTATTTTTCCTTTCCTTGATTTCTAACCGAGAGGGTGTGGGTTCGAATCCCACCCCTCTCATTTCTTAATTTCTTTTTCTTCACACTTATTTCCCAGCCAAGGCAGGTTCGAATCCCCCTCACCACACGAATTTTCCTTTTAATTCTTTGGGAATTTTAAAGGGGTGAGGTCTCGGGTTCGACCCTCAATGACCTCACCTATTTTCCATTATTTTTCTTGGCATCCTAACCATCTTAATTTGGCAGCATATATCAACAAAAATGCTGGAAATTCAAAGTAATTTCTTTACTCATTTTTTTTTATCTCCTTTTGTTAGTAAATTCGTAGGACAATACATAGTTCATTTGGTACGTTCTTTACCACAATTTTTCACACTTCTTAACCAAAATGTTTGCTTCTAAATTCAGCCACACTTCATATCACATGAACATCACATTTTACATCAATTAGTGTACATAAAACAACAAACAAAACATTAACAAAATTAAGCCTCTAGGCCGAGACTCAACATGCCATACACATTTTCTTTCCTTAATTCGAACACGCACATAGTTGTCTTTTCATGAATTAACGTACATCAAATACATTAACATTCATCACAAATATCACATAATCCTAAGTCTACCAGCATTCATACCAACCTACATTCGTTGGGAGCTAATGACAGGGACATGCAACAGGGGATACAACCTTAGTTTTTGAACCGAATTTACTGAGTCCTAGGGGTCTCTTGGGAAAGGGACCAAGAGTAAGAAGACCCATACCTTTGTTTTCTTGTTAAATGTCCAGAATGCTGCCCAAGAACTCCTCCACAAACCAGTCCAAACACCCACACTCACACCTCACCCGACTAGCGTAGTATGCTTTGCTTAACGTTACCGAATTGCTTTCTCTTTTGTGTTTTGCTTGTGAATTCTTCAAGCATGAAGAATTCTTGTTTTATTTCTGACTTTTTTTCACGTTTGCAGCCAGAGAGAGTGTGAGAAGAGAGAGAGAAATCGTGCAAGAGAGAGAGTGGGGAAATGGGAGATAGAAGTCTAGTAAAAGTAGGACTTTGTGGGTTTGAATTAGTCAACTATAATTAATCAAAATTAATAAAAATCTGATTTCTTTTTCCTAAATCAGCTATATTAATTATTTATTAAAAACTAAGTTAACACATTAAAATAAAAGCAAGTTAATCTTGCTTCTAGTGGGGTTCGAACCCGGGTGACCCCATTTTGCGAAAATGGGTCATTTCGGGTTGCCCCACCCGAATTTCTTTATTTTTTTAACTTAATTAATTAAATAATTAATTACTCAGGGTAATTAATATTACCCTTGGCCTGGAAAAGACCATTTTACCCTTGGACCCTCAAAACTTAAAATTTCTTCTTTTGAGTCCGGTAAAAACTCTTTCGATTAAATCATCGTTTTCGAGAGCCTTACTTGGTTGGTTCCAACCTTTCCAAGCTCAATTAACTCCCCAAGTTAGTTGGCTTGGTCGTAGTAAGGGTTCTGAGGTCTGGTTCTACGCGTATCAGTCTGTGTTGACCTTGGTCTAATTGCACACATTCTTGAAAAACCTAAGTCTTGATCCTATTCATTTTTAGGGTTGTTACATTATCCCCCCCTTAGGAACATTCGTCCCCGAATGACACTACTACTTCGTGTTGTAATGCCAGTCAGGTCATAATAAAAGCACTATACACAGTCAATCAATAGCAACAAAGTACGGGGAGGTAAGGAAGCATAGGTTTAAGAGTATAAAGTCTAACCTCAATAGCTGAACAGATGAGGGTAGCGGGATCTTATGTCGGCCTCGGCCTCCCACGTAGCACCCTCAACAAGATGATTCCTCCACAATACCTTCACTGTGGCAATCTCCTTGTATACTCTATCATCTCTTACATTTCCTCCTGTTCGGACAATCCTTCATAATGTGACCCGGTTTTCCACAACTATAACATTATTAGGGTCCATCATACATTCTCCTCCATGCATTATGCCACACTTCCTATTAGGTGGCCTCTCCTGGGCTGTAAAGTCTTACGAACTTCAGAGAGTAATCCCTGACTGATATCGAGCCCTGCTTAAGGTTGATGAATTCCTCAACCTTAGTCTCCTTCATTTATCTGGGAAAGAACTGCTCTAGAGTAGCCATCTTTAAAAGATTCCAAGTAATAGGACCTCCTCCTAAGGCATTGCTATCCTGTCACACCTTATACCAGGATTGAGCTACACCCTTTAGCTGGTAGGATGTCAACTCAGACTTCTTCACATCAATCAAACCCAACAGCCTGAGCTTGTAAAGTGCTAGCTTGGGCCATTTATACCAACATTGTTCTTACTTCATCATCTGTCAACCCATCTGGGTTAACAGGCATCTCTATTCCAGCAGCTGGATCCTGGGTAAAAACTTGGAATACCCCAGCAGCTGCTCCTCCAATATCTTCGCTTGCTTTTCTCCTTGTATTCATCTTTCGGAAACTTCAAGAGTTGATGTTAGACACGCTCATAACACCAAGAAAATTTAGACATTAGGAAAAGCACGATAAGATTAGAAGAAGGGAAACTTTCCTACGCATCATGCAGTCTCTAATCCAGGATAGTGGTGCACTTCACTACCATGACTTAGAAACTACTCAATGTGGTTGATGTGAACTTATTATTTTCGTAATTTAACCTAGTGCTCTGATACCAACTTTGTCACGACCGGAATCTAGACCCCAGACGAGACCGTCGTCGTTGACCTCTCAGAGGTCGCAGACAAGCCTACTTACGTCATTCTTACTTTACATAGGTTAATTTTAGCGGAAAATTTGAAACTTTTTGTTTCTAAACATTACATACTAAACACTTCTAATACATTTGTAATTCGTTCAACATCAACCATCTAAACATTAAGAGATAATCAAATGAAAGGAATAGTTCAATAACATAATCGTATAATTGCCAAAATGGCACCCATACATAGTCTGAATAAAATAAGAAAGAAACGCTAGTGGAACATGCTCCACTAGCTCAACTCCTAAACTAAGCTAGAACATAAACAGTAGCATCCTCGAAAGCATGAGGACCTACCAAAACCGGATGAATGCTGGACGTCCGGATAACTGCAGCGATGATCCTGTAGCTCTACCGTCCACCTGTGCCTGCACCTAAAATAGTAGAGTTTGTATAGGGTTAGTACACACTTGTACTAAGTATGGGTATATGCAAGCACACACCAAGGACATGCATGAGAAAGAATAGCTCTTTCCTAACAACATGATTTTTGGAAGTCAAGTCAGTGGACTTGCCAAATTGAGATTAGGAAAGTTTCCTAATTTGGATTAGGAAAGTAAGTGATATTTCCAAATTTGGATTAGGAAAGTCAGTTAGCTTTCCAAATTTGGAATAGGAAAGTTATGCCATGAGAATAACATACATAATCATACTTTTCACATTTGCACACAGCACATAACATTTACACATAGCACATAACTTCGTTCATATCATTCATTCATATGCCATGAGACCTTGGAATCATGGACTTGACATTAAGACATCCCAGAAATGAAGGCTCAACATATGGGACCTCAACTGGGAGTTTTCGTTAGCAAACACAGAGTCTGCTTCATTCATTCATACGTACTTCATTTCATTTCGTTCATATTCCAGTGTAACCACCGGTTATACCTAGGATGTAGTTTAAGACTTTCATTAGGTTCGTTGTGCAATGACCAAGAATGACCTAATGTCATTACTTGAATCTAACTCACCTTTTGATTATCCTATCCTAACACATTTGGTATCATTCATTTCATTATGTGCATCATTTGAGGCTGGCCTCATTCATTCATTGGGAACTTTAACTTTAACCGACATAGATCATGTGAGCATCATAAAATCCAGTGTCTCCCCCACACCGAAAAGAGGTGGAATCACCGGCTAAAGTGATCCAATAACATGCTAGCGTACATGGGAATTTAACCCCGCCAGATCCCTATATTGGCAGTATAGGTTCAAAGACTAGGAGATATAAGGAGACCCATACCCGGCAAGACGGACAGTCTCATCTCATGAGAGTTACGTGAACCTCCGCCCTTCCCAAAAGAAGGCATCACCGCTCATAGCTAGTCTATCGGTGCTCAGTATAAAGTTCCATTACATTCAACTCATACGTCATGGAAGCTGGCTTCTAGTATGAGGACATCATAGCTCAATAGATGATTTCTCATCTCATCATTAGTATTAAGTGTGTTAAGCTCAATACTCTCATTAGAGTGTTCGTAGAGACTGGTCTCTTCATTATCTTACACTCTCATAGGTGAGTACGTATTGATAACATTTTACTTAGGCTCATTTGAGATTGCTCTCATCATTTACATTAGCCTCATATCATGTTGTCACCACATTCATCATCATTAGCACCTTTGCTTTTCATAGTTATTCACCTCTTATTACGTGGATGTTCATTTCATCATATGCCAATGCACTTGGCCATTTGGTGTGTTTCACACCCTTACTTAACCCTTCTAGGGTTTCATTACTTCATTGTTCATTTCATCATTTCATTGTTCATCTCATCATTTAATTATTCATCTCATCATATGCCAATGCACTTGGCCATTTAGTGTATTTACACTCATACTTAACCCTTCTAGGGTTCATCATTTCATTTCATATATCTTAGGTTCACTTACTTTTGAACGTATGTTAGACTTATGAGTCTATACACACAAGCCATGAGGCTTCATTCGTAGTTCATTAAGTAATTTTTACATTCCTAAGATTATGTAGTACAAGACTTATGTATCTTGTAATTATGCCAAGATCTTGAATTTGATCTAAATAGGTGGCATTATTCTTGGATGATTTGTTCACGTATGACTTATGTATCAAACGGAAGTTTGGGCAAGGAATCCCAAGTCTTGAATCAATTGAATGTCATTTACATTATTAATAGATTTTATACTAATAGTCATGAAACTTTAACTCTAAGTCAAATCACCATATTTACATTGAAGGTTTACTTTTCTACTAAAAATCCCTCTTGTGTTGGCCGAGGGGTTGTGGGTTCAAGCCCCCACAACCCCATTTTCGTTTTTTCTTTAATTTATTTCGGTTCATGTGAGGCTTTGGGACCCAAGGTCGAGTCCCCTCAGCCACACTAAATTATCTTCTAATTTCCCCTCCCTTCCATTCGCTTAGGCCGAGAGGTTGTGGGTTCGAACCCCCACAACCTCTTTATTTATTCTCCTTTTTAAAAGTTGACTTATTTGAGTTGACTGTGAGGTTGTGGGGTCGAATCCCCACAGCCTCATTTTTATTTTTATATTATCTCCCTCATCCGCATAGAGGTCGTGGGTTCGAATCCCACGCCTCTCAAAACTTTTTCTTTATTTTTCCTTTCCTTGATTTCTAACCGAGAGGGTGTGGGTTCGAATCCCACCCCTCTCATTTCTTAATTTCTTTTTCTTCACACGTATTTCCTAGCCAAGGCAGGTTCGAATCCCCCTCACCACACGAATTTTCTTTTTAATTCTTTGGGAATTTTAAAGGGGTGAGGTCTCGGGTTCGACCCTCAATGACCTCACCTATTTTCCATTATTTTTCTTGGCATCTAACCATCTTAATTTGGCAGCATATATCAACAAAAATGCTGGAAATTCAAAAAAAGAGTGATAAATCAAGAAATACAACAAATAAAAACCAAAACACCTATAAAATATGTACATTTAGGAGCAACAGAAATATTAATAAAAGCTTGTTTTAGAGAAGGAATAGATACACCAATAGAAATATATTTAGCAGATGATAGAATTATACATCCTATAGAAAAAAGCGTAATAAGCGCTATAAAAGGAAATCTAATATATCAAAAATTTAAATTTATAATAAGTGCAAATTATTCAATTGCATTAACAGATAAAAATATAGATAAATCATTAGTACTATATTGGAAGTTATCAGGAATAGAACTAGCACCTGGAAGTAAGATATTTACTGTAAGATGTAAAAACTTATATATCTTAACAACAAAACATAAAATAATAGCAGAAAATAAAATAAATAGGATTAAAATAGAAAATCCTTTTGAACAAGTTATTACAATTATAGATAAAAATGATTATAGTTACAAGGATATAGACTTAGAAGAAGATTTACAAATAGTAAAAGATAGAATTAATACTCCAAGTATATTAAGTAGAAGTACCTCATCAAGAGCTAGTACATCAAAAAGAAAATATGAATTAACAGAGATTAAAAATTATTATTATATAACAGGAATTATTAATGATAAAAAATACAAAATATTAATAAATACAGGACAAGAAGATAATTATATAAATAGAGATTTAGTATTAGACGAAGAAGTTATAAGAACAGGACAAGAATGCCCTGGATTACCTAGTGAAATAATGCTACAAGAAGAAATAGTAGAAAAAGAAATAATTATAGGAGGAATCTTATTAGTAATACCATTTAAAATAAATAATGAGAATATAACTTTAGGAATAAACTGGTTAGACCAATTTATACCATATAAAATTGAAGAAGATAAGTTAATATTAACTTGCCAAAATAAAAAGATAATAATACCAAGAACATAATGAAAGAATGAAAATATACATTCTTGCTAAGATAATTATAGAAGGATACTACAATAGATATTATACACCTATGATAGATACAGGAGCAGAAGCAAATATATGTAAATATAATTGTTTACCTGAAGATAAATGGGAAAAGTTAAATATACCATTAGTAGTAACAGGATTTAATAATGAAAGTAGCTTAATAACTTACAAAGCAAAGAATATAAAAATACAGATATGGGATAAAATATTAACAATAGAAGAAATGTATAATTTTGAATTTACAACAAAAGATATGCTTTTAGGAATGCCATTTCTAGATAAGTTATACCCTCATATAATAACAAAAACACATTGGTGGTTTACTACACCTTGTGGATATAAAATAGGAGCTAAAAGAGTTTACAATAAACAAAGAAAAGTAACAGAATGGATAAAAGGAAATGAAAAAATCAATCAAAAATTGGAAAATATAAATACAAAGGAAATAAATAAACTAGAAATAATAATATTTACGATAGATAAAATAAAAATGATAAATGAACAATTAGAACTTTTATATAGTGAAAATCCATTAGCAGGATGGGAAAAACATAAAACAACGATAAAAATTGAGTTAATAAATGAAAATAGTATAATCACTCAAAAACCATTAAAATATAATTTTGATGATCTAAATGAATTTAAAATACATATTGATGAATTGTTAGAAAACAAATATATTCAAGAACACAGGAAGAACATATTAAGTTATTAGAAAAATTTATACACATAGTTAAAATTTCAGGAATAAGCTTAAGTAAGAAAAAAGCAGAAATTATGCAATCACAGATAGACTTTCTAGGAATTCAAATAGACAAAAATGGTATAAAAATGCAAATACATATAGTACAGAAAATAATTAATTCAGATGAAAATATTAATACAAAAAAGAAATTACAATCCTTTTTAGGATTAGTAAATCAAGTACGAGACTATATACCTAAATTAGCAGAATATTTAAAACCATTACACAAGAAATTAAGAAAATATATAGAATATCATTTTGACAATAAAGATAAGGAACATATAAAAAATATTAAAAATTTATGTAAAGAGTTACCTAAATTGTATTTTCCTAATGAAAATAAAACATTTGATTATATAGTTGAAACTGATTCAAGTGATCATAGTTATGGAGGAGTTCTAAAATATAGATATAAAAATGAAAAAATAGAACATCATTGTAGATATTATTCAGGATCATATACTGAACCACAAATTAAATGGGAAATTAATCGAAAAGAGTTATTATTATTGTATAAATGTTTATTAGCTTTCGAACCATATATTGTTTACAATAAATTTATTGTAAGAACAGATAATACTCAAGTAAAATGGTGGATAACAAAGAAACTAGACGATTCAGTTACAACAAAAGAAATACGAAGATTGGTATTAAATATATTAAATTTTACATTTACAACTGAAGTAATTACAACTGACAAAAATATGGTTGCAGATTACCTATCAAGACAAAGGTACACAAACTGAACAAGAAAAAGATATGATGGAAGAGATACTCAAATCCATTACTACACTTTGTAATAAAGTGGACAGTATGGACAAAGAGATACAAAAGCTAAAGACTAATGAAGTTAATCTGAAGTCTAAAGCTAAAGATAATAGTCAGCAGCATGACTCTAAATATGCGGAGCTACGTCGTGAGGCAGACGGTAAACAGCCAGAGCTAGAAGGTGACGTTGAGAAACACCTAAAAACTCAAGATATTAACAGGTTATCTATTGCAGGTATTGCAGGTACAAGTAAAAGAGTTATGGAAAAACCCATTCCAAAAAATACAAATTTAAACAGCTTATTTACAAAACCCTTTGTACCAAAAATCCAGATAATAGATACCCCTACTCCACAAACATCTACCTATGCAGCTAGTGTAAATAAAGAAAAGAAAGTATATAACCATATTTCAAAAAATTACATTGAAAATATATACCAAATAATAACCTTTCTGAATTCAAAACCAAGATCTACCACCACTACAGATAAAGCCCAAGACTATGTAACCCAGAAATTACAAGGTTATAATAAACTTATCGCACAACCAAAAACTAATCCCAACCTAGTAAAAACATGTTATAATTATGGTTTATTAAGTACTGTTTATACATATACAGGTGAAGAGCTAAGTGGAATACCGGAAGTCCACAGATCGTTTTTAATATATAAAAAAATAACAAAAGGAAATTTATTCTTTGTTAAAATATATACAGCACCAGCAGAGATACTCTACAACGAGATAAAACCTATGATTCAAGTAGTTAAAATCGGTTTAACTCAAGATATGATAATTCCTGAAGAGATAAGCCAACAGCCAGAGATATCTAAAATTGAAATACCTAGCTTTCTTGCAAATAAAAGAATAATTGGATTATCAACAATTATTCAAGAACTGGCGAATAATTATTTACAAGGAAAAGCTATTAGGAGTTATTATTCAAGAGATCATTTAATGATTTATGCAAATTCTCGCGAAGTTAGACAAGCAGATATGGACGAAGTTCAGAAATGGATATTGTCCTTATTAAAACCTGAAGCTATGCCAACAACTAGAGCTATAAAGAAGGGATTTATTTCCGAAGAATTATTAATCAGATATTGCAAGTTAATTGGGCATAAATACCCAGATCATATATGCTCAAAATGCAATGAAGGAGATAGAGATATTCCAGAAGTTCTATTTGAGTAAAGATATCGGATAAGATGAAGACGGCAAAGAGATAAGAACGACAAAGAGATAAAATCAAGAAAAGAAGATACCGACAACGAAGAGATAAGATTTGTTGAAAAATGTAAAAAAAGAAAAAGATAGTGTGTATAGTATGTCGGCCAATATAGGCCACTAGTATAAAGTTTTTGTCATTTTTTGTTTATAGTCAAAAGTAGTGTCGGCCATATGTAAAAAGTCAGGCCATTAGTATAAAGTAAAGTAGTTTAACGTTTTGTGTCGGCCAAATGTTTTTAGGCCAAGTGTAAAAGTTGTGTCGGCCATTATATTAGGCCAATAATGTAAGGTTTGTGTATATATAGAGGCTTCAGACCTCATAAATGGGATATCAGCATTCCCACACATCTCTCTGCTCTCTCTAATCCGCTTCCCCCCCCCCCACTTTGGTATCAGAGCTAAGTATCAAAAGAGCTAGATATATAAAATCATCTATGGAAAACAAATCATCTAACAACGATAAACAAAAACAGGTATGTTTAATTTTGTTTATGAGTAGCTAAACTAAGTTATTCCTGATAATCTCTCTTAGATTATAAGTGTTTATTATGCTATAATAATGTCATAATAGTCATCTCTTAGAAGGTTTGCTATGGAGATATCCTGCGAATAGGTAAGCCCGGACTATGCCAACCTAAGGTGGAAACCGAGAGGCAAGGAGGCCGTTAGGGGAGTACACAGTGTTGAGGCGCTGTTAGGGTAACTGATTAAAGGAGAAAGCCATAGTAGTGACTAAATGAGATGAATATTATGCTGTTATTAAGTTTAATAGATACATATAAGCTGTGAAGAGGTTAAAAGGAATAATCTTTTAGTGAAAATAAAATGAAAATTGATAAAACCATGCCTACCTATTTGTTAGATAATGATGAAAATTACATGATATTATTATTTTATATATTGACTGGTCTTAATGCTGATATAAGAAGAATGATATATGATAGATTATTAATGAATGAAATAATTGAAGTAACAACTGTTGGTTGGTCTGAAATAGTAATAGATGATGATAATGATTTAGATTATCTATTTGATGATTTAGAATTATATAGAGATCAATGATAAATTATAGATATTTAAAATTTTGGAAAGAAACTAAAGAAAAGATAGATTTAGAAGAAAAACTATTATATGAAAATGTAAATAGATATATATATCTTCGAGATGAAGAATATTTAGAATATATAGAAACCAATGCTAAAGACTAATGAAGTTAATCTGAAGTCTAAAGCTATATATCTTCGAGATGAAGAATATTTAGAATATATAGAAACCAATGCTAAGGAAATACAAAGATTGAATATAATTAAGAAAGAATATTATGAAAAAATATTTTTATAATATGGACAAAAGAATTTATGAACAAGAATTAATAGAAAAATTAAATGAGTTAAGATATAAACATAATTTTCAGAAAGATATGTTAATTACAAACATAGTTGCAGGAGTATGTAAACAATCAATATTAATCCAGAAAAGAAAAATATTTGAGTTAGAACTACAAATAAATTGTTTAGAATATAAATTACAACATAATTTATATAATAAAAACCAATAAAAATGAATAAAGAGGAATATGCAGTAGAAGAAAAAATATTCGAAAACCCAGAAGGATTAACAATAAAAATAGTATTTTCAAATTTAGGAAGACGATACAAGAAAATAGGAGATAAAATGTATTTAATGCTAGAAAAAGAAACAGCAAAATTAGAAGATAGTTTAACAGCTATGATAAGAATAATGAAAGAAAATGAAGAAATAGATAGATCCAATGAAATTAAAAGAATAGAAACACAAGCAAAGCAAGAAATTCAAAAGATAGAAGAAATAAAAAATAATAGAATAAGTGAATTAGAAAAAGAATTAGCTCAATTAAAATTATTATATGAAACTAAACAAAAAGAAAAACAATTAGCAAACGAAAGAGAAAAAGAAGTTGAATTAACTAGTGAAATAAATAAAATGAAACAAATATTAAATGAAAATGAAAATCTTGAAATAAATGATATCAATGAAGAAATAAACGAAACAATAAATGATCAAAATTCAGAAATAAGTGATATAAGTGAAACATACACAGAAATCTTAGAACAAGTAGATAAAATAAAGAAATTAGAAATAAACACAGGAGATATAAATAGACCAAGCACATCAAGAGTTAAAACTCCAGATAATAGTCCTAGAAGAAGTAATCCTAGAAGATCAACACCAACTTATTATACAGAAAGTTATGAAAGATCAGACAGAGCAAATGTAATATGGAATAGTAGATTAAATAAGAATTGGACACCTAAACAAACAACAGAAACAAATAACTTTTTAGATTTAGATTGTGTAATAGATATTAATAAAGTAATCTTATTATGGATAGGAAATTTAGCAAAACAATTAGTAGACAATAAAATAACAATAAAAGACACCCCAGGATATATAGAAAGAACACTAATAGGAACAGTAAAATTATGGATAGATAATTTACCATTAGAAAGTAAAGTAGCACTAAGAAGTGATAAAAACCTAGATGGATCAACAACAACATCTAATATAGAAATACTAGAAAAATACGAATTAGCTATAAGAAATGAATTTGGAAATATGACCACAGATATAAAAGAACAAAACAAAGAAAAAATTATAAATAGACAATTAATATCAAAATTAGCTATATGCAATATGTGTTATTTAGAAGAATATACATGTGCATTTAAGGAATATTATTATAAATCACAATATACTACAGAAGAAGCTAAAGAAATAAGAAAACAATATTTTATAAAATTACCAGAACCGTTTAGTTCAAAAGTAATTAAAGATTGGAATAATGACGAAATGACAGATACTTTAGGATCTAGAATAACATATTTAAAACATTGGTTTGTAAAGTTATGCGAAGATCAAAGAGAAAAATTAAAAATAGAAAAAGTATTATTAAAAAATTTAAAATGTTGTAAAAACAAAGAAGCACCACAGTTTAGATGCAAAGATAAATATTATAGAAAACCTAGAAAATATAAGAAGTATAGAAAAACTCCAAATAAATATAAATATAAAAATCCGAGAAAAAGAAATTATGTAAAAAACTATAAGGAAAAAGAACAATTTAAAAGAAAAAAGAAATTATCCGATTGTAATTGTTACAATTGTGGTAAGTTAGGACATTTAGCTAGAGATTGTAAGTTACCAAAAAATATTAAAAGAAAACAAATTGCAGAAATAGTTATGGATACAGAAGATTATATGCAAATAGATTATATAGATTATGAACTAAGGGATAATGATAGTATATATGAAATTTCGGATATAGAATATGAATCTGATACTGAAGAATTAAGTAGAGAATCAGATAATGAAAATATAGAATATAATGACTGAAACTGATATAAAAATAATATCTAAGGAAGAATATCAAGATGAAGAATTTGAAGAACAAAAGATAATATTTGATAATAAAATATTTCAACAAATAAGAAATAAAGAATTAGATTTAAGTGTACAAAAAATATTAAAAATACCTATTATAAACAATTGGTTTAAAAGAAGTAATGAAGAATATTATGTAGTTAGCCAAAAAGAACATATTATTGATTGTAAATATACAAAAGGACAGGTTAGTTTTACCCTACTGATGACAGTGTCGCAATAGTAATTCAACCTAGTACGAGAGGAACCGTTGATTCACACAATTGGCCATCGCGCTTGGTTGAAAAGCCAGTGGCGCGAAGCTACCGTGTGCTGGATTATGACTGAACGCCTCTAAGTCAGAATCCGGGCTAGAAGGACGCATGCGCCCGCCGTCCGCTTGCCGACCCGCAGTAGGGGCCTCTGGCCCCCAAGGGCACGTGTCGTTGGCTAAGTCGCCGCGACGGAAGCGTCGCGGTGACCGCCTTGAAGTACAATTTCCATCGAGCGGCGGGTAGAATCCTTTGCAGACGACTTAAATACGCGACGGGGTATTGTAAGTGGCAGAGTGGCCTTGCTGCCACGATCCACTGAGATTCAGCCCTTTGTCGCTCCGATTCGTCCCCCCCACGTCCCCCCCACCCACCCAACCTCAAATCCAATCGTTTCTAACTTTTCAAATGAGAGGTTCACGTACAGCTTGCATCCTTGGAAGTGAAAAAAATAACCAAGTGTTGAAATATGAGTGCATGAGAATGACATGGCACGTGAACTTCACTAGTTTGTGGGGGGGGAAGCGGATTAGAGAGAGCAGAGAGATGTGTGGGAATGCTGATATCCCATTTATGAGGTCTGAAGCCTCTATATATACACAAACCTTACATTATTGGCCTAATATAATGGCCGACACAACTTTTACACTTGGCCTAAAAACATTTGGCCGACACAAAACGTTAAACTACTTTACTTTATACTAATGGCCTGACTTTTTACATATGGCCGACACTACTTTTGACTATAAACAAAAAATGACAAAAACTTTATACTAGTGGCCTATATTGGCCGACATACTATACACACTATCTTTTTCTTTTTTTACATTTTTC
Source organism: Solanum lycopersicoides (assembly GCA_022817965.1). NCBI lineage: Eukaryota > Viridiplantae > Streptophyta > Magnoliopsida > Solanales > Solanaceae > Solanum > Solanum lycopersicoides. Next base: position 34,382,469 of record CM040622.1, on the reverse strand, counting down.
AACAAATCTTATCTCTTCGTTGTCGGTATCTTCTTTTCTTGATTTTATCTCTTTGTCGTTCTTATCTCTTTGCCGTCTTCATCTTATCCGATATCTTTACTCAAATAGAACTTCTGGAATATCTCTATCTCCTTCGTTGCATTTTGAGCATATATGATCTGGGTATTTATGCCCAATTAACTTGCAATATCTGATTAATAATTCTTCGGAAATAAATCCCTTCTTTATAGCTCTAGTTGTTGGCATAGCTTCAGGTTTTAATAAGGACAATATCCATTTCTGAACTTCGTCCATATCTGCTTGTCTAACTTCGCGAGAATTTGCATAAATCATTAAATGATCTCTTGAATAATAACTCCTAATAGCTTTTCCTTGTAAATAATTATTCGCCAGTTCTTGAATAATTGTTGATAATCCAATTATTCTTTTATTTGCAAGAAAGCTAGGTATTTCAATTTTAGATATCTCTGGCTGTTGGCTTATCTCTTCAGGAATTATCATATCTTGAGTTAAACCGATTTTAACTACTTGAATCATAGGTTTTATCTCGTTGTAGAGTATCTCTGCTGGTGCTGTATATATTTTAACAAAGAATAAATTTCCTTTTGTTATTTTTTTATATATTAAAAACGATCTGTGGACTTCCGGTATTCCACTTAGCTCTTCACCTGTATATGTATAAACAATACTTAATAAACCATAATTATAACATGTTTTTACTAGGTTGGGATTAGTTTTTGGTTATGCGATAAGTTTATTATAACCTTGTAATTTCTGGGTTACATAGTCTTGGGCTTTATCTGTAGTGGTGGTAGATCTTGGTTTTGAATTCAGAAAGGTTATTATTTGGTATATATTTTCAATGTAATTTTTTGAAATATGGTTATATACTTTCTTTTCTTTATTTACACTAGCTGCATAGGTAGATGTTTGTGGAGTAGGGGTATCTATTATCTGGATTTTTGGTACAAAGGGTTTTGTAAATAAGCTGTTTAAATTTGTATTTTTTGGAATGGGTTTTTCCATAACTCTTTTACTTGTACCTGCAATACCTGCAATAGATAACCTGTTAATATCTTGAGTTTTTAGGTGTTTCTCAACGTCACCTTCTAGCTCTGGCTGTTTTCCGTCTGCCTCACGACGTAGCTCCGCATATTTAGAGTCATGCTGCTGACTATTATCTTTAGCTTTAGACTTCAGATTAACTTCATTAGTCTTTAGCTTTTGTATCTCTTTGTCCATACTGTCCACTTTATTACAAAGTGTAGTAATGGATTTGAGTATCTCTTCCATCACTATGATCACTTGAATCAGTTTCAACTATATAATCAAATGTTTTATTTTCATTAGGAAAATACAATTTAGGTAACTCTTTACATAAATTTTTAATATTTTTTATATGTTCCTTATCTTTATTGTCAAAATGATATTCTATATCTTTTCTTAATTTCTTGTGTAATGGTTTTAAATATTCTGCTAATTTAGGTATATAGTCTCGTACTTGATTTACTAATCCTAAAAAGGATTGTAATTTCTTTTTTGTATCAATATTTTCATCTGAATTAATTATTTTCTGTACTATATGTATTTGCATTTTTATACCATTTTTGTCTATTTGAATTCCTAGAAAGTCTATCTGTGATTGCATAATTTCTGCTTTTTTCTTACTTAAGCTTATTCCTGAAATTTTAACTATGTGTATAAATTTTTCTAATAACTTAATATGTTCTTCCTGTGTTCTTGAATATAACAATATATCGTCTATATATACGATACAATTTTCTAATTGGTTAAAATAATTATCCATAAAGTGTTGATATCTACCTGGTGCATTTTTATATCCAAAAGGTAAAACATTCCACTCATAGTAACCTTGCGGTACTGTGAATGTTGTTAACTGTTTAGATTCTTCTTCTAACTTTAGATGGTAAAATCCTGATTTACAGTCAAATTTACTAAAATAGTTATATCCTTGGATTTGTCGTATTTTTAATATTTTGTTTGGTATTGGGTAATTATATGTTTTAGTTTTGGCATTTAGGTTTCTATAATCTATTACCATTCTACTTTTACCTCGTTTTTGTTCATTGTGGTTATTTACTATAAATGCTGGGCTTGTATGTTTACTATTAGTCTCTTGAATATATTTGTTTTCTAACAATTCATCAATATGTATTTTAAATTCATTTAGATCATCAAAATTATATTTTAATGGTTTTTGAGTGATTATACTATTTTCATTTATTAACTCAATTTTTATCGTTGGTTTATGTTTTTCCCATCCTGCTAATGGATTTTCACTATATAAAAGTTCTAATTGTTCATTTATCATTTTTATTTTATCTATCGTAAATATTATTATTTCTAGTTTATTTATTTCCTTTGTATTTATATTTTCCAATTTTTGATTGATTTTTTCATTTCCTTTTATCCATTCTGTTACTTTTCTTTGTTTATTGTAAACTCTTTTAGCTCCTATTTTATATCCACAAGGTGTAATAAACCACCAATGTGTTTTTGTTATTATATGAGGGTATAACTTATCTAGAAATGGCATTCCTAAAAGCATATCTTTTGTTGTAAATTCAAAATTATACATTTCTTCTATTGTTAATATTTTATCCCATATATGTATTTTTATATTCTTTGCTTTGTAAGTTATTAAGCTACTTTCATTATTAAATCCTGTTACTACTAATGGTATATTTAACTTTTCCCATTTATCTTCAGGTAAACAATTATATTTACATATATTTGCTTCTGCTCCTGTATCTATCATAGGTGTATAATATCTATTGTAGTATCCTTCTATAATTATCTTAGCAAGAATGTATATTTTCATTCTTTCATTATGTTCTTGGTATTATTATCTTTTTATTTTGGCAAGTTAATATTAACTTATCTTCTTCAATTTTATATGGTATAAATTGGTCTAACCAGTTTATTCCTAAAGTTATATTCTCATTATTTATTTTAAATGGTATTACTAATAAGATTCCTCCTATAATTATTTCTTTTTCTACTATTTCTTCTTGTAGCATTATTTCACTAGGTAATCCAGGGCATTCTTGTCCTGTTCTTATAACTTCTTCGTCTAATACTAAATCTCTATTTATATAATTATCTTCTTGTCCTGTATTTATTAATATTTTGTATTTTTTATCATTAATAATTCCTGTTATATAATAATAATTTTAATCTCTGTTAATTCATATTTTCTTTTTGATGTACTAGCTCTTGATGAGGTACTTCTACTTAATATACTTGGAGTATTAATTCTATCTTTTACTATTTGTAAATCTTCTTCTAAGTCTATATCCTTGTAACTATAATCATTTTTATCTATAATTGTAATAACTTGTTCAAAAGGATTTTCTATTTTAATCCTATTTATTTTATTTTCTGCTATTATTTTATGTTTTGTTGTTAAGATATATAAGTTTTTACATCTTACAGTAAATATCTTACTTCCAGGTGCTAGTTCTATTCCTGATAACTTCCAATATAGTACTAATGATTTATCTATATTTTTATCTGTTAATGCAATTGAATAATTTGCACTTATTATAAATTTAAATTTTTGATATATTAGATTTCCTTTTATAGCGCTTATTACGCTTTTTTCTATAGGATGTATAATTCTATCATCTGCTAAATATATTTCTATTGGTGTATCTATTCCTTCTCTAAAACAAGCTTTTATTAATATTTCTGTTGCTCCTAAATGTACATATTTTATAGGTGTTTTGGTTTTTATTTGTTGTATTTCTTGATTTATCACTCTTTTATTTAGTATAGGTATTTGTGCTTTTCCTTTTGTATATTTACAATCAATAATATGTTCTTTTTGGCTAACTACATAATATTCTTCATTACTTCTTTTAAACCAATTGTTTATAATAGGTATTTTTAATATTTTTTGTACACTTAAATCTAATTCTTTATTTCTTATTTGTTGAAATATTTTATTATCAAATATTATCTTTTGTTCTTCAAATTCTTCATCTTGATATTCTTCCTTAGATATTATTTTTATATCAGTTTCAGTCATTATATTCTATATTTTTATTATCTGATTCTATACTTAATTCTTCAGTATCAGATTCATATTCTATATCCGAAATTTCATATATACTATCATTATCCCTTAGTTCATAATCTATATAATCTATTTGCATATAATCTTCTGTATCCATAACTATTTCTGCAATTTGTTTTCTTTTAATATTTTTTGGTAACTTACAATCTCTAGCTAAATGTCCTAACTTACCACAATTGTAACAATTACAATCGGATAATTTCTTTTTTCTTTTAAATTGTTCTTTTTCCTTATAGTTTTTTACATAATTTCTTTTTCTCGGATTTTTATATTTATATTTATTTGGAGTTTTTCTATACTCTTATATTTTCTAGGTTTTCTATAATATTTATCTTTGCATCCAAACTGTGGTGCTTCTTTGTTTTTACAACATTTTAAATTTTTTAATAATACTTTTTCTATTTTTATTTTTCTCTTTGATCTTCGCATAACTTTACAAACCAATGTTTTAAATATGTTATTCTAGATCCTAAAGTATCTGTCATTTCGTCATTATTCCAATCTTTAATTACTTTTGAACTAAACGGTTCTGGTAATTTTATAAAATATTGTTTTCTTATTTCTTTAGCTTCTTCTGTAGTATATTGTGATTTATAATAATATTCCTTAAATGCACATGTATATTCTTCTAAATAACACATATTGCATATAGCTAATTTTGATATTAATTGTCTATTTATAATTTTTTCTTTGTTTTGTTCTTTTATATCTGTGGTCATATTTCCAAATTCATTTCTTATAGCTAATTCGTATTTTTCTAGTATTTCTATATTAGATGTTGTTGTTGATCCATCTAGGTTTTTATCACTTCTTAGTGCTACTTTACTTTCTAATGGTAAATTATCTATCCATAATTTTACTGTTCCTATTAGTGTTCTTTCTATATATCCTGGGGTGTCTTTTATTGTTATTTTATTGTCTACTAATTGTTTTGCTAAATTTCCTATCCATAATAAGATTACTTTATTAATATCTATTACACAATCTAAATCTAAAAAGTTATTTGTTTCTGTTGTTTGTTTAGGTGTCCAATTCTTATTTAATCTACTATTCCATATTACATTTGCTCTGTCTGATCTTTCATAACTTTCTGTATAATAAGTTGGTGTTGATCTTCTAGGATTACTTCTTCTAGGACTATTATCTGGAGTTTTAACTCTTGATGTGCTTGGTCTATTTATATCTCCTGTGTTTATTTCTAATTTCTTTATTTTATCTACTTGTTCTAAGATTTCTGTGTATGTTTCACTTATATCACTTATTTCTGAATTTTGATCATTTATTGTTTCGTTTATTTCTTCATTGATATCATTTATTTCAAGATTTTCATTTTCATTTAATATTTGTTTCATTTTATTTATTTCACTAGTTAATTCAACTTCTTTTTCTCTTTCGTTTGCTAATTGTTTTTCTTTTTGTTTAGTTTCATATAATAATTTTAATTGAGCTAATTCTTTTTCTAATTCACTTATTCTATTATTTTTTATTTCTTCTATCTTTTGAATTTCTTGCTTTGCTTGTGTTTCTATTCTTTTAATTTCATTGGATCTATCTATTTCTTCATTTTCTTTCATTATTCTTATCATAGCTGTTAAACTATCTTCTAATTTTGCTGTTTCTTTTTCTAGCATTAAATACATTTTATCTCCTATTTTCTTGTATCGTCTTCCTAAATTTGAAAATACTATTTTTATTGTTAATCCTTCTGGGTTTTCGAATATTTTTTCTTCTACTGCATATTCCTCTTTATTCATTTTTATTGGTTTTTATTATATAAATTATGTTGTAATTTATATTCTAAACAATTTATTTGTAGTTCTAACTCAAATATTTTTCTTTTCTGGATTAATATTGATTGTTTACATACTCCTGCAACTATGTTTGTAATTAACATATCTTTCTGAAAATTATGTTTATATCTTAACTCATTTAATTTTTCTATTAATTCTTGTTCATAAATTCTTTTGTCCATATTATAAAAATATTTTTTCATAATATTCTTTCTTAATTATATTCAATCTTTGTATTTCCTTAGCATTGGTTTCTATATATTCTAAATATTCTTCATCTCGAAGATATATAGCTTTAGACTTCAGATTAACTTCATTAGTCTTTAGCATTGGTTTCTATATATTCTAAATATTCTTCATCTCGAAGATATATATATCTATTTACATTTTCATATAATAGTTTTTCTTCTAAATCTATCTTTTCTTTAGTTTCTTTCCAAAATTTTAAATATCTATAATTTATCATTGATCTCTATATAATTCTAAATCATCAAATAGATAATCTAAATCATTATCATCATCTATTACTATTTCAGACCAACCAACAGTTGTTACTTCAATTATTTCATTCATTAATAATCTATCATATATCATTCTTCTTATATCAGCATTAAGACCAGTCAATATATAAAATAATAATATCATGTAATTTTCATCATTATCTAACAAATAGGTAGGCATGGTTTTATCAATTTTCATTTTATTTTCACTAAAAGATTATTCCTTTTAACCTCTTCACAGCTTATATGTATCTATTAAACTTAATAATAGCATAATATTCATCTCATTAGTCACTACTATGGCTTCTCCTTTAATCAGTTACCCTAACAGCGCCTCAACACTGTGTACTCCCCTAACGGCCTCCTTGCCTCTCGGTTTCCACCTTAGGTTGGCATAGTCCGGGCTTACCTATTCGCAGGATATCTCCATAGCAAACCTTCTAAGAGATGACTATTATGACATTATTATAGCATAATAAACACTTATAATCTAAGAGAGATTATCAGGAATAACTTAGTTTAGCTACTCATAAACAAAATTAAACATACCTGTTTTTGTTTATCGTTGTTAGATGATTTGTTTTCCATAGATGATTTTATATATCTAGCTCTTTTGATACTTAGCTCTGATACCAAAGTGGGGGGGGGGAGCGGATTAGAGAGAGCAGAGAGATGTGTGGGAATGCTGATATCCCATTTATGAGGTCTGAAGCCTCTATATATACACAAACCTTACATTATTGGCCTAATATAATGGCCGACACAACTTTTACACTTGGCCTAAAAACATTTGGCCGACACAAAACGTTAAACTACTTTACTTTATACTAATGGCCTGACTTTTTACATATGGCCGACACTACTTTTGACTATAAACAAAAAATGACAAAAACTTTATACTAGTGGCCTATATTGGCCGACATACTATACACACTATCTTTTTTTTTTTACATTTTTCAACAAATCTTATCTCTTCGTTGTCGTATCTTCTTTTCTTGATTTTATCTCTTTGTCGTTCTTATCTCTTTGCCGTCTTCATCTTATCCGATATCTTTACTCAAATAGAACTTCTGGAATATCTCTATCTCCTTCGTTGCATTTTGAGCATATATGATCTGGGTATTTATGCCCAATTAACTTGCAATATCTGATTAATAATTCTTCGGAAATAAATCCCTTCTTTATAGCTCTAGTTGTTGGCATAGCTTCAGGTTTTAATAAGGACAATATCCATTTCTGAACTTCGTCCATATCTGCTTGTCTAACTTCGCGAGAATTTGCATAAATCATTAAATGATCTCTTGAATAATAACTCCTAATAGCTTTTCCTTGTAAATAATTATTCGCCAGTTCTTGAATAATTGTTGATAATCCAATTATTCTTTTATTTGCAAGAAAGCTAGGTATTTCAATTTTAGATATCTCTGGCTGTTGGCTTATCTCTTCTGGAATTATCATATCTTGAGTTAAACCGATTTTAACTACTTGAATCATAGGTTTTATCTCGTTGTAGAGTATCTCTGCTGGTGCTGTATATATTTTAACAAAGAATAAATTTCCTTTTGTTATTTTTTTATATATTAAAAACGATCTGTGGACTTCCGGTATTCCACTTAGCTCTTCACCTGTATATGTATAAACAGTACTTAATAAACCATAATTATAACATGTTTTTACTAGGTTGGGATTAGTTTTTGGTTGTGCGATAAGTTTATTATAACCTTGTAATTTCTGGGTTACATAGTCTTGGGCTTTATCTGTAGTGGTGGTAGATCTTGGTTTTGAATTCAGAAAGGTTATTATTGGTATATATTTTCAATGTAATTTTTGAAATATGGTTATATACTTTCTTTTCTTTATTTACACTAGCTGCATAGGTAGATGTTTGTGGAGTAGGGGTATCTATTATCTGGATTTTTGGTACAAAGGGTTTTGTAAATAAGCTGTTTAAATTTGTATTTTTTGGAATGGGTTTTTCCATAACTCTTTTACTTGTACCTGCAATACCTGCAATAGATAACCTGTTAATATCTTGAGTTTTTAGGTGTTTCTCAACGTCACCTTCTAGCTCTGGCTGTTTACCGTCTGCCTCACGACGTAGCTCCGCATATTTAGAGTCATGCTGCTGACTATTATCTTTAGCTTTAGACTTCAGATTAACTTCATTAGTCTTTAGCTTTTGTATCTCTTTGTCCATACTGTCCACTTTATTACAAAGTGTAGTAATGGATTTGAGTATCTCTTCCATCATATCTTTTTCTTGTTCAGTTTGTGTACCTTTGTCTTGATAGGTAATCTGCAACCATATTTTTGTCAGTTGTAATTACTTCAATTGTAAATGTAAAATTTAATATATTTAATACCAATCTTCGTATTTCTTTTGTTGTAACTGAATCGTCTAGTTTCTTTGTTATCCACCATTTTACTTGAGTATTATCTGTTCTTACAATAAATTTATTGTAAATAATATATGGTTCGAAAGCTAATAAACATTTATACAATGCTAATAACTCTTTTCGATTAATTTCCCATTTAATTTGTGGTTCAGTATATGATCCTGAATAATATCTACAATGATGTTCTATTTTTTCATTTTTATATCTATATTTTAGAACTCCTCTATAACTATGATCACTTGAATCAGTTTCAACTATATAATCAAATGTTTTATTTTCATTAGGAAAATACAATTTAGGTAACTCTTTACATAAATTTTTAATATTTTTTATATGTTCCTTATCTTTATTGTCAAAATGATATTCTATATCTTTTCTTAATTTCTTGTGTAATGGTTTTAAATATTCTGCTAATTTAGGTATATAGTCTCGTACTTGATTTACTAATCCTAAAAAGGATTGTAATTTCTTTTTTGTATCAATATTTTCATCTGAATTAATTATTTTCTGTACTATATGTATTTGCATTTTTATACCATTTTTGTCTATTTGAATTCCTAGAAAGTCTATCTGTGATTGCATAATTTCTGCTTTTTTCTTACTTAAGCTTATTCCTGAAATTTTAACTATGTGTATAAATTTTTCTAATAACTTAATATGTTCTTCCTGTGTTCTTGAATATAACAATATATCGTCTATATATACGATACAATTTTCTAATTGGTTAAAATAATTATCCATAAAGTGTTGATATCTACCTGGTGCATTTTAATATCCAAAAGGTAAAACATTCCACTCATAGTAACCTTGCGGTACTGTGAATGTTGTTAACTGTTTAGATTCTTCTTCTAACTTTAGATGGTAAAATCCTGATTTACAGTCAAATTTACTAAAATAGTTATATCCTTGGATTTGTCGTATTTTTAATATTTTGTTTGGTATTGGGTAATTATATGTTTTAGTTTTGGCATTTAGGTTTCTATAATCTATTACCATTCTACTTTTACCTCGTTTTTGTTCATTGTGGTTATTTACTATAAATGCTGGGCTTGTATGTTTACTATTAGTCTCTTGAATATATTTGTTTTCTAACAATTCATCAATATGTATTTTAAATTCATTTAGATCATCAAAATTATATTTTAATGGTTTTTGAGTTATTATACTATTTTCATCTATTAACTCAATTTTTATCGTTGTTTTATGTTTTTCCCATCCTGCTAATGGATTTTCACTATATAAAATTCTAATTGTTCATTTATCATTTTTATTTTATCTATCGTAAAATTATTATTTCAGTTTATTTATTTCCTTTGTATTTATATTTTCCAATTTTTGATTTTTTTCATTTCCTTTTATCCATTCTGTTACTTTTCTTTGTTTATTGTTAACTCTTTTAGCTCCTATTTTATATCCACAAGGTGTAGTAAACCACCAATGTGTTTTTGTTATTATATGAGGGTATAACTTATCTAGAAATGGCATTCCTAAAAGCATATCTTTTGTTGTAAATTCAAAATTATACATTTCTTCTATTGTTAATATTTTATCCCATATATGTATTTTTATATTCTTTGCTTTGTAAGTTATTAAGCTACTTTCATTATTAAATCCTGTTACTACTAATGGTATATTTAACTTTTCCCATTTATCTTCAGGTAAACAATTATATTTACATATATTTGCTTCTGCTCCTGTATCTATCATAGGTGTATAATATCTATTGTATATCCTTCTACAATTATCTTAGCAAGAATGTATATTTTCATTCTTTCATTATGTTCTTGGTATTATTATCTTTTTATTTTGCAAGTTAATATTAACTTATCTTCTTCAATTTTATATGGTATAAATTGGTCTAGCCAGTTTATTCCTAAAGTTATATTCTCATTATTTATTTTAAATGGTATTACTAATAAGATTCCTCCTATAATTATTTCTTTTTCTACTATTTCTTCTTGTAGCATTATTTCACTAGGTAATCCAGGGCATTCTTGTCCTGTTCTTATAACTTCTTCGTCTAATACTAAATCTCTATTTATATAATTATCTTCTTGTCCTGTATTTATTAATATTTTGTATTTTTTATCATTAATAATTCCTGTTATATAATAATAATTTTAATCTCTGTTAATTCATATTTTCTTTTTGATGTACTTGCTCTTGATGAGGTACTTCTACTTAATATACTTGGAGTATTAATTCTATCTTTTACTATTTGTAAATCTTCTTCTAAGTCTATATCCTTGTAACTATAATCATTTTTATCTATAATTGTAATAACTTGTTCAAAAGGATTTTCTATTTTAATCCTATTTATTTTATTTTCTGCTATTATTTTATGTTTTGTTGTTAAGATATATAAGTTTTTACATCTTACAGTAAATATCTTACTTCCAGGTGCTAGTTCTATTCCTGATAACTTCCAATATAGTACTAATGATTTATCTATATTTTTATCTGTTAAAGCAATTGAATAATTTGCACTTATTATAAATTTAAATTTTTGATATATTAGATTTCCTTTTATGCGCTTATTACGCTTTTTTCTATAGGATGTATAATTCTATCATCTGCTAAATATATTTCTATTGGTGTATCTATTCCTTCTCTAAAACAAGCTTTTATTAATATTTCTGTTGCTCCTAAATGTACATATTTTATAGGTGTTTTGGTTTTTATTTGTTGTATTTCTTGATTTATCACTCTTTTATTTAGTATAGGTATTTGTGCTTTTCCTTTTGTATATTTACAATCAATAATATGTTCTTTTTGGCTAACTACATAATATTCTTCATTACTTCTTTTAAACCAATTGTTTATAATAGGTATTTTTAATATTTTTTGTACACTTAAATCTAATTCTTTATTTCTTATTTGTTGAAATATTTTATTATCAAATATTATCTTTTGTTCTTCAAATTCTTCATCTTGATATTCTTCCTTAGATATTATTTTTATATCAGTTTCAGTCATTATATTCTATATTTTTATTATCTTATTCTATACTTAATTCTTCAGTATCAGATTCATATTCTATATCCGAAATTTCATATATACTATCATTATCACTTAGTTCATAATCTATATAATCTATTTGCATATAATCTTCTGTATCCATAACTATTTCTGCAATTTGTTTTCTTTTAATATTTTTTGGTAACTTACAATCTCTAGCTAAATGTCCTAACTTACCACAATTGTAACAATTACAATCGGATAATTTCTTTTTTCTTTTAAATTGTTCTTTTTCCTTATAGTTTTTTACATAATTTCTTTTTCTCGGATTTTTATATTTATATTTATTTGGAGTTTTTCTATACGTCTTATATTTTCTAGGTTTTCTATAATATTTATCTTTGCATCCAAACTGTGGTGCTTCTTTGTTTTTACAACATTTTAAATTTTTTAATAATACTTTTTCTATTTTCTATTTTTCTCTTTGATCTTCGCATAACTTTACAAACCAATGTTTTAAATATGTTATTCTAGATCCTAAAGTATCTGTCATTTCGTCATTATTCCAATCTTTAATTACTTTTGAACTAAACGGTTCTGGTAATTTTATAAAATATTGTTTTCTTATTTCTTTAGCTTCTTCTGTAGTATATTGTGATTTATAATAATATTCCTTAAATGCACATGTATATTCTTCTAAATAACACATATTGCATATAGCTAATTTTGATATTAATTGTCTATTTATAATTTTTTCTTTGTTTTGTTCTTTTATATCTGTGGTCATATTTCCAAATTCATTTCTTATAGCTAATTCGTATTTTTCTAGTATTTCTATATTAGATGTTGTTGTTGATCCATCTAGGTTTTTATCACTTCTTAGTGCTACTTTACTTTCTAATGGTAAATTATCTATCCATAATTTTACTGTTCCTATTAGTGTTCTTTCTATATATCCTGGGGTGTCTTTTATTGTTATTTTATTGTCTACTAATTGTTTTGCTAAATTTCCTATCCATAATAAGATTACTTTATTAATATCTATTACACAATCTAAATCTAAAAAGTTATTTGTTTCTGTTGTTTGTTTAGGTGTCCAATTCTTATTTAATCTACTATTCCATATTACATTTGCTCTGTCTGATCTTTCATAACTTTCTGTATAATAAGTTGGTGTTGATCTTCTAGGATTACTTCTTCTAGGACTATTATCTGGAGTTTTAACTCTTGATGTGCTTGGTCTATTTATATCTCCTGTGTTTATTTCTAATTTCTTTATTTTATCTACTTGTTCTAAGATTTCTGTGTATGTTTCACTTATATCACTTATTTCTGAATTTTGATCATTTATTGTTTCGTTTATTTCTTCATTGATATCATTTATTTCAAGATTTTCATTTTCATTTAATATTTGTTTCATTTTATTTATTTCACTAGTTAATTCAACTTCTTTTTCTCTTTCGTTTGCTAATTGTTTTTCTTTTTGTTTAGTTTCATATAATAATTTTAATTGAGCTAATTCTTTTTCTAATTCACTTATTCTATTATTTTTTATTTCTTCTATCTTTTGAATTTCTTGCTTTGCTTGTGTTTCTATTCTTTTAATTTCATTGGATCTATCTATTTCTTCATTTTCTTTCATTATTCTTATCATAGCTGTTAAACTATCTTCTAATTTTGCTGTTTCTTTTTCTAGCATTAAATACATTTTATCTCCTATTTTCTTGTATCGTCTTCCTAAATTTGAAAATACTATTTTTATTGTTAATCCTTCTGGGTTTTCGAATATTTTTTCTTCTACTGCATATTCCTCTTTATTCATTTTTATTGGTTTTTATTATATAAATTATGTTGTAATTTATATTCTAAACAATTTATTTGTAGTTCTAACTCAAATATTTTTCTTTTCTGGATTAATATTGATTGTTTACATACTCCTGCAACTATGTTTGTAATTAACATATCTTTCTGAAAATTATGTTTATATCTTAACTCATTTAATTTTTCTATTAATTCTTGTTCATAAATTCTTTTGTCCATATTATAAAAATATTTTTTCATAATATTCTTTCTTAATTATATTCAATCTTTGTATTTCCTTAGCATTGGTTTCTATATATTGGTTTCATTTGAATTATTCTTCCTTGGGTTAAATTTAGGTTATTGAAGTCAATTGGGAGGTGAGGGTTTTAGTCCCTTGTTGCCCATAATTTCAATAACTTGAGTTAATCCACATATCTTTTTATTTCTTTGTGTCTTTCCTTGTTTGATCATTATCATTAGTAGTAGGGTTTGCAGCTCTCTCCCTCTATATCAGCTAGTTTAGTCTTCATTCGAGGACGAATGTTCCCAAGGGGGAGATAATGTAACACCCCGTAGCCAAAACAGACCCAAAATCAGTTTTTCAGACCATCGACGGACCATTTCCTGACCCACGGTCCGTCCTGCACAACTGTCGATGGGATCAGAAACTCCCAAAAATCTCAGCCCATGAAAATTGGTTAAGTGTTGGTCGACGGACGGACTTACGCTCCGTAGGTCAGACTACGGTCCGTAGTCTATGACCGTCGATAAAGACCCCCTTCACCCACTCTCTGACAAGAGCCACGGATGACCAGCACGGTCCGTAGGTGGACCCACGGTCCATAGGTCTGACCGTAGGTGGGAACTAGCAGACAGTTAAGGGGGAAATGCAGTTGGTTCAACTTCAAATAGTCATAACTCTTATCACAAAATGAATTAGGTGTCCCATGACCTACCCACAGATAGATAATAGAATTATCTTTACATATACACCGGCCTTGCTAAAATGAGACCTCCGAGTAAAAAAGTTATGTCCGTTTTAGTAAAGTCCTGTCGAACAGGCCCAACAGACGGACCAACCAACGGGGCGTGGATCCACCTACGGACCGTCTGTCCTGGCCGTAGGTTGGTCCGTCAGCAACTTACCCAGGGGTCTTTTGGTCTTTTCCCACTTCGTTTAAACTCTAAGGTCCATCATTTTGACCCTAAATCATCACATTTAGTCAATTTAAGCGTAGAAACATAACTAAAACTTACCTAAGTCAAATCATTAATCAAAAGTTAGAAAATTAGAAGAAAGAAAGGACAAAAAGCTCAAGAACCCTAGTTCAAGAACGCAACAAGCTCTAGCAATTCCAGCCCCGAAACTTAAGTATTTCCGTGAATTTTATCACCAGGTATGTGGGATTTCACTAATGGGTTCTTTTCACCCATTGGGTCCCTAGTTTTCAGTCAGTTCTTGATTCTCTTATCATGATTAAACCAAGGGTTTCTAGAACTTTGATAGAACTTCATGATTTAGTTAAATATGTGTTTCAAATCAGATTATCATGTCATTACTCAGATTATCGCATGAATTTTAGAACCTTAGCTTTGTATTTCTTTAGTTCTTGAATTACACATGCTAGGTCAGATATTTCAGTTACTTCTATACATGCTTCAGTTTTTAATGCATCATTATCAGATTAAATGTTGCATTCTCAGTTTGCATGTTAAGTTTCGAGCTATCCAGTATTTACAGAAACTTAGACATAATCTGTTAATTCACATAATTCATTGTGAGTAGCATAATACCGAGTTGGACTAGGGTTTAGCGTACCCAATAGTCCCAGAACTACTAGCCAAGTAGGTTGTAAGTCCCTCTGTGAGCAATCAGTTTAGTGATCACGCCAGCATGTCTTTATACCTTTGGCAGGGTATATTGGGTCCTGTCGATGGGGCGTATACATCGGACTCCACATTTAGCTCATGTGGTTTTATTATCGATTATTAGTAGCTCCCACAGTTCAGTCAGACTCTCTTACATTGACCATTTATCAGTATATTCAGTATTCAGTTTCAGCATGTTATAAATTGGTGATTGCATTAAGTTAGCTCAGAATTCAGTATATCATGTACATATTATTCTACTTGCTTTTGTGCTTGTTCATTTATATTTTATTTTAGCTTTACTTTATCCTACATGCTCAGTACCTTTCAAGTACTGAAGCATACGTGCGCTACATCTTCTCGTGATGTAGGTTCAGGTTCTCAGCATCCAGATCACGCATAGATCGATTTCCCAATCTTCAGTTAAGCAGATTCAGTGGTGAGTCCTCATTCTCCGAGGATAATAGTTTTGACTATCATTTCAGTATTTAAGTCTTTAGTTTCAGTTTTTGCTAGATTTAGCTGGGGCTTGTCCCAGTATTTCTAGTCCAGTTTAGAGGCTTATTTCAGACATAGTTAGTTTCAGCTTAGCGTTGAGTTGATATTTTCTTTGTATTAAACTCATGATTTTTCATATATCTCAGATTTAGCATATGGGTATTCCCCATCTTTTCATTTTAAGTATGATTTAGCTTCCGCAACAGTTTATTATTCTTTAGTATGCTCATGATCATGCCAGCAGGGTTAGCTTGGGATCACTTGTGCTCTTAGGTTCCGTGTCCGCGTCTCGGGGGTAACTCGGGCGTGACAATAGAACCCTCAACAACCTTACTACTCACATTACCATTCCCCTCTTAGCATACACCCATTTAAGAGCTACTTAATTCAACCTCCAGAGGATCTTAGCTTATCAACCTAAAAGGAATTACAGTAACTCAACATAGGAATACCAAAGGGAATTCCAAACCTTATCACCTAGGAAAATTATCCCCCCCCCCCACTTGGGGTAAGCCTAATCACATCATACCTTTAAACCACAAGGTCAAGGAAAGTCAAACCCAACGTATATACTTCTCACACAAGAAGGTTCAACTTTTTTTAGGGTTCTCACTCCTAATCCCCCATCAAGGAGTCTACCAACTCAATCATCAAGGGATAATACCTCATACCTCATCATTCCTCTAAGTTCAACACCTAGAAGAAATCCATAACATTCAAGTTAGGTCATACTACCCAACCACATAAGGTATCTACTATACCATGTACACCAAGGGTCATGACAACCTTAGGGAAAACAATAAAGGAGACTTAGCCATAAGACCTCTTTATTTTCTTTCAACATTACAGTAAGGTAACTTCTAGGTCAATCAAACCCACATCATCACCCTACAAAGTAAGCACACTACCTTCACTTCTAGGACCAAGCCTATACAAAAGACTCCATTCCATACATGGCAACTATAAAGGCATCACACATATAAAGCAACACATGAACCATTCCAACATATATAAAGAGCAAAAATGAACACTTTTAAGGACCTATACATAGGGAAACATTTCAGCAATTACACATATATAAGGCAACATTGAACTATTAAACATACATATATAGGCACATGCATTCTTGAGCTTTTTACCACATTCTTCAAGCATTTCAAGTCTAAACCATATCATAAGACTATCATCATGCAAAGTCATCAAACAACTTATAGTCCAAAAAGAGGTTCATTTTAACCATACCAACTTCTAACATGCTTGAACCATATCATGACATACATTTTCTCAACATAACATGTCATTTAACATAGTTCTCATATATAGCCACATGGGAATCACATCATCAAAGCATTCCAAAATTCACCTTCACACATACTCATCGACCATAAAACTAAGATAAGCATCAAAACTCACCTTTTCTCCTTCAAGCATAGAGATACCATCTCATCCAAGGAATCACATATAAAAGACCACCGGACAAGAAAACATAAGAGAGATAGATCTTATAGAGTTAAGTTCTATGGAACGACATGAGAATAGTTAAGAAGGGAAACTCTATCTTCCTATAACCTCTCGCTCATAGATATGCCGCGACTCACCACTGATGATCGAGATTCTACTGGACGTGGCAATATGAGACTTTGGACCCTAAAACCACTTTCGTAAACATGAGGCTATGATACAACATTTGTCACGACCGGGGAGCACGCCCTAGAAGTAATATGGCGTACTTGACCTCTTGGAGGTCTTACACAAGCCATAGTTATCATTCATCGCATTTTCATAAGTAAATTTAGCGGAAAATTTAAAACTTTTTGTAGCACAACATATGCGAGAACATCACTTCCATTATATATAAAATATCATAATACATAGTTAAAGACTCTAGTCTCTTTTCGTCATCCTATACTCAACATCATTAGAGTACATTAGGGATACGACCCGTATAACATAAGTCTTAAGTAAACTATTACATGACTCTAAACATACACTTGACATAGGATATCCTTGAATCTTAAGGATTTCTTTCCTTGAGCTTGGGGAAAACATTCATCAATCCCTTCACCATAGAGACCTCCTTTAAGCATACTTAACGTATACTTTGTGTAAAAAGGTAGAGAGGAATGGAGTTAGTACAAGAATGAACTAAGTATAACACCATGCAAAAACATGCATTTAAAAGGGACATTTTGTTTTGAAACCATGCATTATGCCATTTTGTGAAAACTTTATGAAACTCTGATACAATAAGCATTATACAATTTACATACTTAATATAGGCATATTCAATAGTCATACATCATATAAAATCACACATTTCATTTTTGACACATTTAGGGTCACTTTACTGTAAGCACACTTCCCTTTACAGTGAGCTTATCTCATTTTGTAGTGAACCCTTTTTATTCTTAATTCCTTAACTTCTTAACTTCCCAAGTAACCCTCTAGTGATACTTGGTGCAATGCATCACCTTAAGGCCACAAGGTACTCATACATTAACCTTACTAAACCAATACATATATTCATAGAAGTGTAACATAACACAAAACACATTTTAGTCAAGGCTTACAACATCATTATAGTGAACCATAGCCTACTTGCACATATGCTAACTTCACTTCACATAGAACATTATAAGACCTTACTCATGAACCCAATCTAGATCTACTAGTACAATGTACATGTGAAGCCCCATACCCTCACACATACTAAGTAAACCTATCAAGAGATCACAAGCATACCATGCACTTCATACATCAAGAAGGCCACATAGACAACTTCAATCATGCCAACATACATCTTCATCATATAGTCATTAAGAACAACATTATGCACATATAATCAGACCACTTCATATAGACTCATACCATGCATTTTATCACAACAAGTAAACACATGCATAAAGACATAAACCTATACATATACATTAGAACACCTTCCTAGAACTCCCTTCAAGAGTTACTTGTGCAATGCATAGGTGAAGTCCCATACCCCACCTACACTAAGCAATTTCCCTTAGGTTATCCTAGTTAGGGTCTAATTCTTTACTTCCATTGTCCATTTTACTTTAGGGAAACTATAGCCTTAACCGACACTAAGACCATGGGTGCTACATGGAATTTGGTGTTGTAGAGCCTTACACGAAGGGAAGGTGCTTTACTTAGCGAAAGTGGAACATTAACACATATTAACATACTAAGTGATATCACTTGCTAGATCCTATGGGACAAGCATAGTTTATGGAACTTGGAGGTATATGTGGAAATCCTCTATATGACAAATGAGGCATTGTAGTTATTCACTTATGGAAATATCATTCAAAGTCGTTTGCGCTATGAGGCTAACCACCTCATGAGAACTATGGTGAACAAGCCTTCCCACATGGGGAACGGGCACCCCTCATCTAAGTTCACTCGGTGGTAAGGTAAGTTCCCTTTATTGAAAAGCCGTTATTAACATTACTTTATAAAATTAGGCTTAGGATATTTAAGCCCTCATATGCTTAGATTATAGGTCATAGATGAGAGTTCATCAACCCAAATCATGTGAGAAGTCCTTTCATATGGACAGAGCATATTCAAGCACCATCTAGTTTAGGGTACACTTGAGAACACCTTTCGAGGCCCATTCATTGACTAGATCATTATACATGTATGTCTGTATACATATATGTTAGCAATCCTTTAACACAACATATTAAGACCACACATGTACATACATTAACATAATCATGCATTCATATCCATGTACATAGAAAACCAAACCTAGGAACTATCCTATCAAGGCACACATGTGCAATGCATAGACAAGGTCTTATACCCTTGCCCATACTAGTACACCTATAAAGTCATCCTAGTTAAGGGATACATAATCATACTTCATGAACATATACATTGCATGCATAGTAGTAGACACAAGTGCAAATGAGAATAAACTTTCATTAGATACCATGAACCTATACTACTTGTTAAGCATGCATGAAGTGTGAGTGTGTGTACATTGGTCAACATGATCGCATAATGGCTATCACAACACATTGAGGCAGCCACCCTCTTTGGACCACAATGCACCTTCAATCATAGACCACACAACACATACTAGCATAAGAGATAAGCTAACTTCAATACTTGCATTCAAGACTCCTAACCATAGCTAATCACACATTTATGTAGGGGTATGTAGTTAAGGGGACATAAACCATTAAAACTCATCAATGGAAGCACCTAAACCTATCCATAACATAGTTATTCACATGCTTATACAATAGTCATACAACCTAGATCACAACTAAAATAGAAGACTAGGCATGAGACTTCACATAGGGTGATCATCACCGCCACACATTCATAATACAATTGCATTTAAGTCCATGATCTCATAGCATATATAATGACAATAAAGTAAACACCACCACCATAATTGGACCATACCACACAATTCCATACAAGGCCAATTCTATCGACAATACTATAGAAAAGTAAAGAAAGCAGGCAATCTTACCAATTCCTCAACATTTGATCATAATTGATCAATACTCCTTTTTAATCAACAATTAAAGTATAGGGAAGTAGCTAAATGTACTTTAACATAAACGACATCATGCATAAGCCACTACAAGATTATGCTACTAACAAGTACACTACATCACCAATTCACTAGAAAGTAGAGAGACATAGATCACTCACCAATTTCCCTTGGATTTATCATCAATAATAATTCACAAACAATATACATGTAGGGAAGTATCTAAAGAGATAACAACCTAAACTATATCATGCTTCATACACCCCAGAATTGAGATCACATCATGTACATTATATTATCAATCTATAGGCTAACATAACCTAGATCAATCCTTACCAATTCAATTGTATCTATTCACATTGGATCAATTACACTTAATTTTTCATCACATTACATTGTAGGCAGTAGCTAAGACAATTCATCATAATTGAATCTCATAACAAGCATTCTAGCATCAAGATCAAAGGATACTACATTATAGGCTAATCTTATTCAAACCTTCAAACCTTGATCCACATGGATCACTAATAAACAATTCACCATCAATACACATACTAGGAATTAGATATAATCATTTTAACATAATTGAATCACAATTAAATTTACATAAGATCAAGATCATAAAGCTCATACATAGTCTAAATCGAGTTTGAGAGAGATCATTGGTTCAACATGGAATTGAATATCAAATCACATTTAAATCAGTAGCTAATCATCAATTTATTAATATTATTCTTTTGAAATTAATTTGATAAAGAACCCATGGCCAAATTGAAGAAGAAGAAGTTTGATCGTGGATTCTCTTTGAAAACATTGAAAGGAACTCTCTAGGTGAAAGGTTACCTAGAGATTAAGGATCATAATACATCATTATAGAAGAAAACCACTAAAAATTGATGAATAACCCATGATAATCCAAGATCCAAGCTGTTCTTGAGCTTCATCTCCAATGGAGGTTTCTAGAGAGGATATTTTGGGAAAGGGAAGTCTAATTTTGAATCATGGATTGGGAATGGTGTTGTCACGTTTTTAACTAATTTAATATACCCAAAATAGTTAAATAAACCACCTAGGGTCAGGGTAGGACGTGAGATGAATATCCCATTTACCCCATAAATGAAACATCGTGCATGGAAGTTTACGCACACTGTATCGACGGTCACCAAACGACGCCCCTTAGGCCCATCGACAGGCCGTTGGTGGCCACCGTCATTTGGGTATGAGTCTTTAATTTGGATGAGACTTCTCTAGGATAAGTTCCAATCGATGACTCACAATCGATGGGCGTAGGTGAACCTACTGCCGTCGATTGATGATCGTAGGTAGACACTGCCAAGGCATTGTCTCGGCAGACTTTGGGTCCTCCTTGAGGTCCTTCTGCGGGGCCCTTGGGGAGTCGTACCCGGATGATTCAAACTTAAATATACTCCTTAACATTTTAAAGACCTTCCACATCATTTTCAACCAAAACAAACACGTAAAATATGTCAAGACATACATACACATCTCAAGGGCTAACTTTCAAACGTCTTGGACGTTTGAATTCCAAATGACTTCAAATCAATCATACATGCTATAAAGCAATTAATTATCATATTAACAAGCTTATTGATACATGTGAGGCTCTAGACACCCTAAATCTTTTTGGGGGTCTTACAATAAGCATTAACCGACGTAGACCATACTAGCTAGGCATGGAATCCGGAGTCTACCCTACTTCGATGGAGGGTGTTCCACTTGAAAAGGGTAGAACAAGTACACATCCCATGTAGTCACATGGTTAAGGAATATCAAGGGTTTCTTTGTACTCTAGTATCAACTTAAGTAGAGTCACTCCCCAAGCATACTCACAGGGTACTAGCCATGTTCTCATAGATTAGGTTCAATCACATAAGAAGCATATGAGAAGGTACCATATTTTAGTCATTACCTAATAATAACACTCCTACAATGGGTAAGTGTCACGATCGGGGAGCACCCCCTAGAAGTAACATGGCGTACTTGACCTCTCAGAGGTCTTGTACAAGCTCATACACATCACTCATTGCATTGTCATAGGAAATTAGCGAAAAATTTAAAACTTATCATAGATAATCGTATGCTAGAAATATCACTTCATAAATATAAAATATAACTCATAAAATATAGTTAGACTCTAAGTCTCTTTTTTCATTTAGACTCAAAATCAATAGAGTAGAATAGGGACACGACCGTTATCAATATATAACAATAACTAAACTATACATAACTTTGAACATAAGCATGACATAGGAAATCCTTGAATCATAAGGATCCCTTTCTTGAGCTTGTAAAACACATATCAAGCCCTTAACTTTAAGGGAATCCTTTACTTTGGGTAAATCCTAGCCTTAACCGAAAATAAGACCATATAAGCCAAACATGGAATCTGGTGTTGTGATTCCCCACACAGAAAGGAGGCGCTCTACTTGCCAAGGTTTCCATTAACATCATTCTAGCATATTATGCGGGTCCACTAGCTAGGTCCTATGGGGCAACATAGTTATGGAACTAAGATATATGTTTTGGACCCTCTCCATGTCCATTAGCATTAGAGTCCTCATTTCATGATCATCCTCATTACTCGAATAAATCAATAAATCATCAATGAACACAATTATGAACATATAATGGTATTTTCTAAACACCTAATTCATCAAATCCATAAATGTCGCCGAAACATTAGTCAAACAAAATGATGTTACCAATTGGTGATAACCCGACCTAAGGTCAATCTTAGTGAAGTAACTTGCTCCTTGTAGTTGGTCGAACAAATTATCTATTCTTGGAAGAAGATATTAATTCTTAATGGTCACCTTATTCAATTTCCGGTAGTCAATATACATACGCAGTGAACCATCTTTCTTCTTTAACAAATAAAATTGGAGCACCCCATAGAGAGATGCATGGTCGGATGAAACCCTTATAAAACAAATCTTTCAATTGATCTTTTAATTTCATAAGTTAAACTAGGTCCATTCTATGTGATGAATAGAACTAGGTTGTGTATCTGGAAGAACCTCTATGCATAAGTCTATTTCCCTTTCTCGAGGAATACTGGATAAATAATCTTGGAATACTTATGGATACTCATTAAAACTAAAAGGTGCATGCAACCCTTAAAAATTATCTTTCTAACTTTAAGACAAGAAATAAACCAACCATTTGGCATAGAACTTCGCCCCTTGCACTCTAGTATTGGCTCATTCAGAAACCAAAATCTAACTACACAGGTTCTACAATTGATAGAAGCATAACAAGAGTGCAGACAATCCATACCATGGATATCATAAAAATCTAGAATATCAAGCTCAACCAAATAAACAATAGTAACTCTATCGGACAAGGAAACATGACACTTTCTATAGACCCTCTTAGCCACAATATAATCACCAACACGAGTAGAGACAGAAAAAAGACCTAAGAACACATCAAGAATCACATCAAATATCATATACACATATGGCGTCACAAAAGACAAGTTGACACCGGGATCAAGTAAAGCATAAACATAGAATTGAAAGACCTTAAAAATACTGGTAACCCTATAAGAAGAATCTTTTTGTTCATCACGAGTCTGATGTGCATAGACCCTATTTTTCTTGGGAGCATTAGTACCCTAACCACTTCGAACTGATGAAGGATAATGTTGAGCCCTACAACGACTATCTCAATCATTCTTAGCAACTTGAAAGTTTCTCCTCTTCAATTAGTTGGGCATGAATCATGTGATAAGAAATATCAATGTCATGGACAAGCATATCAGTACGAAACTTTTTCACTACCAATTCAGACACACCAAAAACGAACTTGGTCATCCTTGCCCTAGAGTTTGAAAGTATAGAAGTAGCTTATTTTGAAAATTAAGTGAATCTCAAATAATATTCTTTCACACTCATGTTTCCTTGTCGGACATTAATAAACACAAGAACTTTTTCCTTCCTCATCTCAAGAGCAAAGAACATATAGAGAAAAGTTAACTTAAACCTTTCTCATTCTAGAGTGGCTCACATCTTCCAGTCTTGCTTCATTCCATTGGTTGTACCAAATTCCAGCAACACCCTTAAGTTGATAAGCCTCCAATCCTGCCTTTTCAACTGTAGCCACTACCATAATAGTGGACACCATATAAACCTCATCAATGAAATCTTTTAGATCTTCCTCAACCTTAGAACCATGGAATTCTTGAGGATTCATCGTAGTGAAGTCTCTCACTCTAGATGTCGGTACCACAACCTCCCTATTTTCTTGGGCCATCAAAGCTTGAGACAATATTTGAAAAGTAGTCCTAAAATCTGCATTAGTCACTTTTTCGGCCAAAGGGTCGACCATATCTTGAGGAGAAGCTCATTGACCAATCTTTTCACCCTCATTCCTTCTAGCTAAAGCCCTTCTACTAGTCATTTCATGTAGACCATCTGATAAGGATTAGGAGAGAGACCTTATAGATTTAAACTATGTTGCATGACTTAGAGTACTGAAGAAGTGGGATTTCCTAAACCTTTTATAGCTTTCAGTCATAAATGTGGCTCGCTTCACACTCATAAACAAGACTCTACTTGACGTGGTTTTGAGACATCCTAGAATCTTTCAATACCTTCTTCTCTGATTACCAAGTTTGTCACGACGCAGGGATACCTTTTGGATCTTACATGGCATACAAGTCCCCCAGAGGCCTAATATAAGCTACCTAACATTCATAGTAACAAAAACAGAAAATCGGTAAAATTCAAAACACTTTCAACAATATCAAAGCTTTTATAAGACGAAGCGGAAGTCTCATACGCATGTCTCAAAAACCATCTAAGACAATAGAATCTTGGAAAACAACCCATACAATAATTTCCAAAACTAAAATTAAAAAAAACATAGGGAAATGATGGCTAAATCATTGAATTCTATGAGGACTCACCAATCATCAACCTTGCATCTACTATCGATCCTAGCCACGAGGATGAGAGTGGGGAACATCGTACCCTATATTTGGATAAGAAATATAGGCATGAGTATGCGTAAGTACAAGAACTTACTAAATATGATAACGGACATAAACATCAAAATAAACATAAGAGTTAGACAACATAGGTCATAAAGCATCATCAATTCACGTAATAGATCATACCAACAAATAAGGAATACTTTTTGAAGTAACCTCAATTACTTGAGGCTCATTGTTTTAATTAAGCTTGGGTGAAATCCTATAGAAGTGTAGGTTGTGGTATTCACCCTTGTGAGTCGGGTGTTTTCCATGCAAAAATTATTGTATTTGTTATTTTCCGCTTCTTTACTTTTACGATTAGGTTGCAAGTGAAACGCGTAACATAGTTTGTTTTAAAGGAGAAATGGGAGTGCACAAAATATCAATGATCTTGAACATATTTATTTTGAATCTTTTCATTTATAATAGCTAAGATTTCCTAGGTCTTAAAATTAGTAATTTACTGATTATTATTACCTGATTCATGAAATACATAACTAGCTCATTATTCTTATATGCTTTACCATCATATTTCCTATATATATATAATTCTATTTTTTTTCTTTAAATTTTCTTCTAGGTTTTAAGTTCTCATTCTTCAGTTTTGTGATATGTCTCAAGCTGAATTGAATGTCTATTTTGCGAACATAGATATAGTTGTATGTCTTGTAGAGAAATCAAACATTTATTAGGAAAACATGCATCATATCATATAATATATATTATTCAAAGTAAGAAGATCCAAAGTGCAAAGTTAGATTATCATTTTACCCCTACACTAATTAAAAAAATTATATATAATCGCATTAATTATTAATTAGATATTAAACTTTAGTTACCTCTAAGCTAGCTGAATATCATAAAAAGCTGGGAAAAAATAAAAAGTTGCATTGCATTATTTATCATAGTCCACCATTAACATTTATTTATGACCTTTCCAAACCAACAATTTTGTTTCAACAAGCCCAAAAATATTGTTTAAATACATTATCCATTTAAAAGTAAAATTAAAGAACTTAAAGAAAATTACTAAATTGGAGAGCTCCAGAGTGCAAAGTTAAATTATTATTTTAACCCTACACTAATTTAAAAAATATACATCATCTCATTAACTATTAATTAGATTTAAAACTTTAATTATCTCTAAGCTAGCTGAATATCATAAAAAACTGGAAAAAAATATGAAAAGTCAAATTATATTATTTATCATAGTCGACCATTAACATATTTTTAAGACATTTCCAAACTAAATCGTTGTTTTAAGAAGTCCAAAAAATTTTAAGATACATGATCCAATTAAATGTGAAATTAAAGACATTAAAGAAAATGAAAGATAAAAAGATGTGTATAATCTTTCAAAACCCTCCTTTCCATAAATTAATTAATTAAAACTCTTTTCTCTTCATTTTCCTATATTGAATGAAGATGATTTTTTTAAATTTATAAATACTGATATTGAGTAATATCAAACACGAGTATGATGAAATGATTTTTTCAAATTTATGAATACGTATATTGAATGTTACTTTCTCTGTCCCTAATTACTTCTCCATTTTTTAATTGACACACCTATTAAGAAAATAATTATTGACATAGCGAATTTACCATTTTATCTCTATTAATTATGAAGTAGTTGTATTAAAGACTTAAGATTTCAAGAAGCTCTACCTTTTTCAAAATAATTAATTGAGAATGTAGTATGTAAAAAAAACTTGTCCTTTCTATATTTGTCAAAATGAACAAATAATTTGAGACAACTAAAAAAAAAAACGAAAAATAGACAAGTAATTAGGGACATAGGGAGTATCAAACAAGCGTATGATCAAATGTTAGTTATACAATTGCTAATTGCAAAATCCTTACTTTTATTTGATATCTTATTATTATTTTATTTTGAGATTTCATGATTTTCTATTTGTTATTTTCTGTCTGGTAATGTCTTAATAAAATTATCATTTTTGTAAAGAATCAACTTTTTGGACTTTCAAATTGTATTGGAACAAAAGTCTATACTGCTTCAAGATACTTCAATTCATTTTAAAATAAATTTGAAGCTATATTTTTCAAGTGACATGACAACTTTTACATCTATAAACCAGGTATACAATTTTTTTTTAGTTCTCATATGTATTTTTAGTGTTAAAGTGATGGTATTATATTTTTCCTCTTATGCTTCAACTAAATTCAGAAACTTTTTGATGTATTCTTACAATCTCATAATTACTGATGTCCAAATTCTTGCTTTTTAAAATTATATTATTTAGAATTTGTATATAATATGTTTTATGTATTACACAATATAACTGCATATTATGATCCATTTGATTGTTTATGCATGTAGGTTGTTTGGAAAAACAACGTATGAAATTCTAATCATTTGAGGTTCATAAATTAACTTCTAAGGTGAAGACAGTGGGTGGTGTTTAGTGATGTAAATGATGTTTTCTTTCTCACTTGATGTAAATGTATTTCTTTTTTTTATTGTTTGAGTTACGTTTGGATATATTTTAGATTATGAGTACATAAAATATATTACAACTTTTTCTTTCTACTGTAAATGTGGAATAAGGCTTTGCCTTTTGTTTGACTTTTATGTCCCGACAGTTTCTATCGTAATGAAGATTGTTGTGAGGAGATCTTTGTGTCAATGAATATTTCTTCCAATGAACGCAAAATTAAAAATATAAATAATATTGCAATACTATATTTTATTCTATTGGAAGTTATTAAAGAAATAATAGGTATACGTTGATTTGATAAGCCACGAAAATATAATTCCGTCTTGCTTTTGTAAACTCAAGCATACCAACTTTTCTGTTTTATTTTTTCTTTATTTGTAGTCATTTCTTATTCTTCATTCTACCTTTCCTCTAATTTTATAATAAAATACACAATCTTTATGTCCCCAAGTGAAGTATTGAAGTTTAAAATATGGCGGTTGAGCAAGCCCAAATCCAATAGTCATGCAATTGATTTTGTTCAGTATTGTGGGTGAATGTCAAGTTGTCGTTTTAATGTGTAAGTTTGTTCTTATGTCAACCTTCTTACTCATCTACTTTTAGTGTATTTCTTACTATTTATGTTGAAGTATTCTTTGAAGTTCATCAAAGCATCTTTCTGTAGGTTTATTTTTATTGAACTATGACTTTGATGTATAACATCATTATTTTACAACCATGAAAATGATATATATGACATTTTTATAGTACTATTTTCGAGTTATAGCATTAGAGTTAGACTTTCAATATATAACATTAAATATTTCAGGTTATAACATATTACAAAAAAAAAGGAATAAACAAAAAAAAGTTTCAGAAAAATAAAAAATTTATAATTAAAATAAAAAAGAAATTATAGGGGTTAATTTAATTTGAATTGATAATATATAATCAATAATTAGCACGATTCAAGGAATTCAAAATAATTAAGATTATTAGTTTTCTTAAAACTCTCAAATAAGTAAAAATCGATTTAAATTCTGATTTTATTCTTTTTTTTATCACATTTCTCTCTCTTCGAATTTCTGCAAAAATTATTCACAATGTATCTTAGGTGAAGTTTTTTTTCCTTGAAAAAAATCTTGATTTTGTTGTGATGGACAACAACGTATCAATATAAATTAAACATGGTGGAAGATGGGATCCTTCAGGTTGGTATTTATTATTGTTTAATGATTTTCTTCTGGTAACTTTTGTTCATAATAAAATATTTGTTAGTTTTGTTTGACAACATGTTTTGACAAATTTGTATACTGGCAAAAGCATGGTATAGTGAGAAAGTGACATCATATATGAATGAATTCAGTATATATGTTTTTGTTTTATTAAAATTGAAAAATTGAATAATTTCTGAAA